>JAOEGL010000014.1:18500613-19100613 GCA_034509955.1 Urosaurus nigricauda | reverse complement strand
CAGCTGCGCCCTTTCCTGGAGATGAGGGATCTGGAAACTGTGATACATGCACTGGTAACCTCACGTTTGGACTACTGTAACGCACTCTACATGGGGCTACCCTTGTGCCTAACCCGGAAAATACAACTGGTCCAAAATATGGCAGCCAGACTTCTCACTGGAACATCTAGGAGAGAGCACATCACTCCTGTGCTTAAAGCTCTCCACTGGCTGCCGACCAGTTTCCGGGCACAGTACAAGGTGTTGGTTTTAACCTTTAAAGCCCTACATGGTTTGGGTCCATCTTATCTAAGGGACCGCCTCTTCCCATATGAACCCCCCCGCACACTTCAGTCCTCTGGGAGGAACTTGCTGCAACCCATGAAGACCAGGTTGGTGCAGACCTCCCAGAGGGCCTTTTCGGCTGTTGCTCCCAGGTTGTGGAATGACCTGCCGGATGAGATGCGTCTTATTTCATCTTTAGAAGGTTTTAAAAAAGCCCTAAAGACACACCTCTTCCAGCAGGCCTTCCCAGAGAATGTAAACATCCCCCGGCTCCAAATCTAGGCTTTAGAGTGGCCTTTTCTTCCAGCCTTCCTTCTCTGTTTCTACTTCTACATAACCTTGGCTGGGTCCGTTTTTCTCTAATCTTGTTTTTATTACTATTTTAGCTAGTTACTATTTTAATTCAATTGTGATTTAATCTCTTTTTAAGGGGGGGTGGTAAGGGAAAGGATGGGATATTTTACTTGATATTGTTTTAATCCTTGTTGTAATCCACCCCGATTGCTTGTTCAGAGGGGCGGACTAGAAATAAATATTATTATTATTATTATTATTATTATTATTATACTACTACGCTGCAAATCTGCTGTGTGTAAAGATATACACCATCCCAACCTATGTTTCATTTCAGTTCTTTGGCATCATTTGCGATGTGCTATGTAGGGCATGGGGTGACTACTGGGATCACATAGGCTGCATCTGCATTGCAGAAATAATCCAGTTTGACACTACTTCAACTGCTATGGCTCAGTGCTACAGAATTTTGGGAACTGTAGTTTGTTGTGGCACCAGAACAGAGCTATTGATGGCTGTGTCAGAAGTATTATTATTATTATTATTATTATTATTCTCACCTCTCCTCAAGGTGCCAGGTAGGGCACAACACAGATTAAAATATAATATATGAAACACATCAAACCATAGGTTAAAACACTTAAACACAGGATTAAAATCCAAATCCAAATCAGCCAGACATAAAATTTAAAAATATGCCAACTTGCAATTCAGAGTTTAAAATTGACTGGGTAGGCCTGCCAGGTCTTTAATACCATTTTAAATCTGGGCAACATATTTAGCTGTCAAATACCTCCCAGCAGATCATTCCACAGTCTAGAGGCAGCCAACAGAAAGGTCCTTTGGGTGAAACTTGCCAGGCTAGTCCTGGCTGATTGAAGTAAATGTCCCCCAGAGAACCTGAGTGTATGAGGCACATTGTACAGGAGGAGACGATTGCATAGTTAACCTGGACCCAAACCATGTAGGGCTTGAAAGGTAACCAACACTTTGTACTAAACCCTGGTGGTGCAGTGGTTAAATGCCAGTACTGCAGCCACAAGGTTGTAAGTTCGACCCCGGGGCTCCAAGGTGGACTCAGCCTTCCATCCTTTCGTGGGTTGGTAAAATGAGTCCCCAGCTTGTTGGGGGCAATTGGTTTACAGATTGTAAACCACTTAGATAGTGCTGAGTTCACTCATAAACGGTACAGAAATGTAAATGCTATTGCTGTTGTGAAATTGAAGGCTTTCACAGCCAGCGTCCATAGTTTTTTTGTGAGATTTTAGGGCTATGTGGCCATGTTCTAGAAGAACATGGCCACATAGGTATTGCTATTGCTATGAAGTGAGAAGGGCTGGTAAGGGACAGTTAGTGATCTGGATCTGAGTCAAGAACAAAGAGTTCCCCTTGTTTCATACTTTAAGAACAGATTCCCTTCTGGCATTGTTTTTGCTTCCCGTAAAGAAGGAAATGTGGTAGAACAAAAGGAGTAGGAATGGTCCCGGTCTTCAGTTGTGTTTGCAATGTCTGGGCCAAGTAATATGGGCATGACTCCATCTGGTGCTCCCCAGGGACCTGGTCTGGATTCTTGATAACCTTTTGGGATGTTCAGCAGACATTTGGGCAATAATCCTGTTTACCTTGCCATATTTCTAGATTATATTTATGGGTTCAGGGAGGAGGATTGCCAAACTCAGCTTTTGAAATGCTTTCCAGAATGTTGTGTGTGATGTGACACTGTATTCTTCTTCAGAATATTCTTTCCTAACTCTGGTTGATGATGCTACTCTTGGGAGATCACTCAGCTTTCATTATTTTTAGCATCATCACTCCCAAGGGGATGAGATCTCATATTTTCTGGGTAACAATTTTGAAATAATAATAATAATAAAAAGCCTAGTAGAATAGCTGTAATAATGCGGCTGTATGTCACAGATGTAAAGGGAGGCAGAGTAGCTTTCAGTCCGGATGCTTTGGGGACTGCTTTAAGCTCTGTGTGTGCGAGTGTGCTGTTGTGTGTGCGAGTGCACACATGTTGTGTGTGGGTACTGCAAAGCAGCATCATTAAAACAAAGCTGTCAGTGTCCGTATGCAATCGGAACAAATCAGTCACTGAAAGCCAACAACTTGTGATTCTGTAACAGGATTGATTATTTAATGACGGCACAAGGAACTATGAGGGAAAATGGTATCAAATCTTTCTCCCATAGAGCCATGGCATTTTATGAATGTTAAAAGCAGCTTCCGCACAAAAGATTTTATTATCAACTCACATCCTTCTCGGATCTGCTTTTTCCCATGGTTATAGAGGCATTCTGATTTCCACCTTCTTTTGGATACCCTGTCATCACCGTCATCTTTTCCTCCCTGTTACTTCTGACTTCTGCAACCAATTTTCCTCTTCCCCTCTCCATTCCTTCTACTCTTTCATTCCACTCCTCGTCCATTCAGGCTTCCTTTCCTCATTGCCCTAACATGTCATGGCTAGCCAGGTGCAAGACCTTATTCTGATCATCTTCTGGTTCATTTTCAACTGACCTGGGAAGACTGGAGTTTCAAAAGTTGCAGCTGCTGATGATGGTGGCTAGAGTCTAGCTCCAGAGTTGAAGAGGCATTTCCAGCTGCTATTGTGCTTCTAACCTGTCCGTTTCCTTTTTTGCTCTTAAGTCACTGCTGTGGTCACATTTAATCTTAGGTTGCATCTACACTGTAGAAAGAATACAGTTTGACGTTACTTTAAGTGCTGTCGCTCCATCCTAGGGGATCTTGGGGTATATCGTTTGACAAGGTCTTAAGCCTTCTCTGTCAAAGACCTGGGAACTGCCTCACCAAACTGCAAATCCTAGGATTCTGTAGGTGCCTTATCAGACGACAGAAATTGGAAGCATAATCCAATGGCGGTCCGAACGCAATCATGGGGTTTCACCTTATTACGTGAAAAACTACCACATGCATTTTCGGGCAACGCAATCGTAGGATTTCACGGTATTGCGTGAGAAGCTATCACACACAATTTCGGGCAATGGGAAGTCATTCCGAATGTGATGCAGCGTCAATACGCAATCACATAAATTCGCTGAACTAGCGAATTCACTCATTTCCGAACTGGCTCCACTTTCATTTCTTTTGAAATTGAGAGAAATTCCTCCTGTGTGATAAAGTCCTAGGATGGAACCATGGAAGTTAAACGTAGGGTCAGACTGCATTCTTTCTACAGTGCAGGTGCACCCTTGGATAAAAAGTCTGCATTTTTGCTGGTATTTGGACTACGCTTTGTCTTCCTGTTGTTTTCCCATTATTAATAGGTTTTTAAAAATCTTAACGCATATTTATTAATATTGTTGTGGCTACTGGAATGGTCTTGTAAGTGAATCACGTTGAAATACTGCATTTTATTATATATAAGCACTTTCCCCCTCAGTCCTTACCATTTCCATTTTAAAAGAGATGAGGAGAATGTATCCTGTAGGCCTTTGTGTAGTTTTGTTGCCCACAGTACTTTCTTCAAATCATATTTAAAAGGACAATCTCACTCCGGGAAGTCCCTAGAAAGTTCAGGTTTTTGTTTTGTTTTGTTTTTTGTTAAATAAGATATGCAGATGCCCTGCACCATGTGTGATCGAGTGGCTGGTTGCATGGCTGGTTACATGGGTTGTTGAATCATAGAAGCACAGAATTGGAAGAGACCACAAGGGCCATCCAGTCCAACCCCCTGCCATGCAAGAACTCTCAGATCAAAGTATCCCTGACATGGTTTCATAGGGCATGGTTTCCAGACTCTTCACCATTTTGCTGGCCCTCCTCTGGACACGCTCCAGTTTCTCAACATCCTTTTTGAATTGTGGTGCCCAGAACTGGACACAGTATTCCAGGTGAGCCGTGACCAAAGCAGAATAGAGTGGCACTATTACTTCCCTTGGATCTAGACACTATACTTCTGTTGATGCAGCCTAAGATCGCATTGGCCTTTTTAGTTGCTGCATCACACTGTTGAATGGGCCTTCAGCTGGGTGGGACAAAGGTGGTGACTGGTGGTCACTGGCAGTGCATCTGTGCACTTGTGTGCATGAATTTATGGTGAACCAGAACAATAATAACGGCACAGTTCAACTTGTACATGCCCCGTTTTGGTGGGTGCGTCTTTGCAGACGTGGGGGGGGGGGGAGCAGTGTGGACTGCCTGCCGGTGTTCAGCCTATTGTAGGAGCTGCAAACTGGGAAACTGTAGGCAAGCTGTTTTTTCCCCTCCATCTGATCAGCCCCAAAGTAGACAACATAGGATGACAAAGAGTCCGATTAAAAATCTGGATGATGGTCTCAAGAGTCTTCCAGCCATCATGGCTGGCTAGGAAATTCTGAAGCTGTAGTCAATAATACACACGCTCACACACACACTTGGGTCTCACCTCACATGAGGCCACTTTCTCTGTTTTCTCTGCTTGATATTTAGTATAATGTTCCATCTTGGTCACTAATGTGCTTCCTTCTTTGTAATCATCTTGTTTACAGTGAGGATGAAGGGCCCTCTTGCTGAAGCCCAGTGTTTTTGTGTCACTCTTGCAAGGAATCAATCTCCTGCACTCAATAGGAGGCCAGAAATAGAAATCGCATAGAGAGCTTGAACAGCTTTTTTTCCTTCTGCAAAGACGTAGTTTCTTTTAACTGGGACATTTCTTTGGTTGTGAATAATGAAGGCTTGACTAGCGGGAGGTTCTTTATGTCTCCCATTGTTCCCTTGCATCATCATTGGAGGTAAATTTTCACATAAAAGGACTGCAAGCTGTGTCTCAACACACCTGTAATATGTTTGGGTTCAGCGGTGACTTTTATTTAGCTCCTGCATTTTTTTATTTTTTATTTTGCAAATATAATAATGAGACCTTCTTCATTTAACAGCAGTATCCAATAGTGCCAAAAAAAGTCTCTTGACAATGCTTGAAAGGAGGATGTGCGAGGTTCAGAACAGTTCTTGAATAAGGCTTCATCATCTCAACTTGAAGTACCACCAGCATTTTTGTGGCCATAACAAATATGGGTGTCGTCTAGGATAGAGTGCCATGCTGACCTCCAGCCACAAATCCCTGTCCATCAGATCTTACCAAGGCCTGAGCATCAAGGCCTGCTTCTCAATGTGAGCTTTCTGTCTCAGGAATCTCCATTTGTACCAGTATCTACTTGAACAGTAAATCAATCTCTCAGGTTCTGCTCCATGAACTTTTTCGGACGGCATGTGGGCATGAGGGATAAGGCCTTTTCTGTAGTGGTGTTCAGAATCGGTTTCATCCCTGTTCACCTTTCATTGGGTCATTGAGATGCATCTGGTTTAGTGGAAGTTTCAGGTCCCATTGGGCAAACTGTGGTCCCCAATCTAATTTCAACACTCCTCTACTAGCCATCAGTCCAGACCACATGGATTCAACTGCTGATAGTTTAAATACCTGCCTCACTGTTAATCTATTTAATTTAATTTATTTAAAGTATTTCTGGATCACCTCCCAGTCCACAAGGTGACGAACAAGCAAAAGCCAATCAAAAGAACAGAAGACTAAAAAATCATTTTACAGACATATTTTTTTTCTGGGTTTTTCAGGTTATGTGGCCATGTTCTAGGAGAGTTTGTTCCTGACATTACGCCAGCATCTGTGGCTGGCATGTTCAGAGAAGATTATTCCATTGTACAGACACATTAACATGCTCTTTAAAAACTCTAAAAGCAGTCAAAAAATGATAGTAGAATCCAGTTTTGAAACATTTAAGACAGCAGTTTCAAACACTGAATGCCATGCAGAATGGCACTGTTTGGGCTGCCTGGTGAAAACTTTAAAAAGAGGGGGCCAGCCTAACATTCTCGCTCAGCCATGGAAACCCATGGGGTGACTTTGTGTGAGTCACACTCTCTCAGACCTGGGAAACCCCATGATAGATTCCCCTTAAGGTCGCCATAAGTTGCAAATGGCTTGAAGGCACAAAACAACTACAGCAAAGTAGAAAGCAGTAGGAAAAAGACAACAATGCCTTGGAAGGCAGAAGGCAGTAGGAAAAGAAGGAGACCACATTCCAAATGGATAGACTCAATGAAAGAAGCCACGGATGCCCTGGGTCTCTGCAAGACCTGAACAGGACTGTTGGTGATATGGAGACGTGGAGGCCTTTCACTCACAAGGTCGCCCTATGTTGGAAGTCGACTTGATGGCAGTCAACAACCACCACCATCTAGCTCAATATTTCCTACGCTGACTGCAGACCTATCTGGAGATGCCATCTCCCAGTTTTGCCAGGGAGGGGGCTTTGGGAAAGGTACACCTGGTTGGCAGCCCTCTTTCCGTAGGTCTCTCCTGCACGCCAAAGCTTCCTATATGCTTGTAGAGTGACCCTGCAAGAGAAGTGGATGGGGTTACTCCATTTCCCCTCTCTCATCATTGCTTTCAGGTTCAGACGAGGAAAGTGAAGAGCACAAAATAGAAAATGGCATAAAACCTTGGGCATAAAACGCTGTTTGAAAACATTGAAATTCTGGACCATGCCAGCAACTCAGGTCAGAATGCACAGGGAAGCCATTGAAATCCACAAAAACCAAGACAACTTCAACAGTAAAGTGGAAACCCTTAAAGTGAACAAAGTTGGGCTACCAGTCCTGAAAAAAACCCTAAAATCAAGATCCAGCAAATGCAAATGAAAACCACCCAGGGTCAGGGGTTTTCCCAGCAAACCGTGGATCTCTAATTAAACAGACACAAATCCTCTTTGCATATCCTTCCACTCTGAGGCCTTGCCATTCAACAACAGAACAATACACAGATTAATGTGGAAATCACTCCTCTGTACCCAGGGTCACACAGTAATATATATATATATACACATACCCCACTCACTTCCATGCCAGCATTCTCTGAAGATGCCAGCCACAGACGCTGGCGAAACGTCAGAAACAAACTCTTCTAGAACATAGTCACATAGCCCGAAAAACCCATAAAAAATTATGGATGCCAGCCATGAAAGCCTTCGATTTCACAAAGAAAGGGGAGCACTTGGCACTCACCTAACCGGCCTATCCCTGGGCAAGCCTTGATGTCAGGGATTTCATCTGGCACCTTCTATTTGCAAAGCAGTGCTCTGTGCCCCCTTTGATATATACAGTACCAGGATGGGCAAGCTGCAGCGATCAACCTGATCTCAAAGGCCCTCTGCTACAACCATTTTAGCAACCTCTGCTAGCAACCAATGTGTCCTTCACCTGACTGCCTGCTAGGTAAGGAAGAATATGAAGAGAAAAAGTAGCATTGGAAAGAGACACAAAGTAAATATTTCAAGGAGAAAGAGAGAAAGAGGGAGGGAGGTAGAGGGAGAGAAGTTGTCCTTGCCTACCAGTGACTTTGCCTCACCCGCCATTGATGTGTGGTCCCTTCCAGATTATCTGAGAAAGAATATGACCCTTGGCAGAAGAAAGGTTGAAATACACAAACATGCAAGCAGCCCTCTGTATCTACAGATTTTGCATCCACAGTTTGAACACATTTGAAGAAGAAAAAAATCCAAAAGCAAACCTTGATTTTGTCATTTTATATAAGGGATACCATTTTACTATGCCACTGTATATAATGGGACTTGAGCATCCACAGATTTTGGGATCCGTGGGCGTGGGGTCCTGGAAGCAAACCCCAGGAGATACCTAGGTCCCACTTGCAAGGTATCTTCTTGCAAAAAGCTTACCAGGTGAGAGCGTGTAAACACAGGCATAGCGATGGTGTATTGGAATTCCTTTCTCCTTATCAACACCCCCGCTTCCATTAATGCTTAAGAGCGTAATGTAAGCTTATGTGTCTTTCTCTGATAGTCCCATTTCCTCTAGGAATGCAAATGAATGAAACGAGACAGACAGAATTGGAAGTATTCAAATACAGTGGCTTTTTTATTGTCTGTTTATGAAACAAGACAAAAAATGATGGCGTTGGTGTTTTCTTTATTCCTCTGCTGAGGTTTAAACCATTTTACTTCATCTTTTCCCTCATTTCTTAAATTGCACCCCAGGGAGCGCTAGCTTGGGGTATTGGAAATGAGAGAGATGTTGCAAAGGCATCCCTTCCTTGGAATCTGTTTCTCACCGTAACCTCACTATTCCCCAAGCAGGAGTGGAGGGTTTGGATGGCAAAGCAAGCAGTTTGCGGCAGCGGGAGGTTCATTGTCCTCCACACAGATTACTTCTTTCTCCCACTCAAGAGCAATTCTCACCCGGTCTCTGCTTTGAAATCCCACTGGGTGCTAACTCAGCAGAGCTTTGACGCTTGAATATGAAAACCGTCAGGTGTGTTGGGAACTGAATATTTAAGCCAAGCAGAAAATAAGAACCGCACAGGAAAGAAATGGTTTTGGTTCATGTAACCGTTATCTTACATCAGCCTTCCATCACATCATTTACGACGCAAGTTGGTGCAAACATTTAGGAAGTTTCTGTACTTTAGATGTTCCTGCCAGATGTGTAGGACTACAACTCCTATCATCTCTAGCTGACAAGACCACGGCAAGAAGATATACTAGGTTATATATTCAGGGTACACAACCATTCTAAATGTCTGTGCCAACTCGTGCCAGATGCTGCACATCAATGCTGGGCTATGCATGCTCTTGAGAACTCAGTCTTCAAGGAGTAACTGTTATTCATTATCAGATCCTTATCACATCCTAAGGAGCTGAAGTTGCCTCTGCAACTGCCACCAAATATTGGGGGCAGCTAGGTGGTGGCAGTAGCAACCACTGGAGTGTATGTGTGTTGTATTGCAATAGTAGCAGCAACAAATCTTCCACAGACAGCGAGGTCCCTGATGAAGCTGAAGGCACAAATCTACCTCCTTCTTAGGGTGCATCTACACAGTAGAAATCATGCAGCTTGATACCTCTTTACATGCTGTAGCTCCTGGAATTTGTAGTTTTGCAGTGTCTATAGCATTCTCTGCCAAAGAGTGTTGGTGCCTCACCAAACTGCAGGATTCTGTAGGATGGAGCCATGACAATTAAAGTGGTCTCAAACTGTGTTATTTCTACTGTGCAGATATCATGCAGATACATCGTTTGTGCCATTGCAGATTTTTTGTTTTGTAAATGTGGCTTCTTATTTTTGTTTCCACATGTTCAGCATCAAGGGTCCCCTCTCTGCTACATTTTTCTTCGAAACACTCTGTTGTCACATTTTAATAAACCCACTTCTTCTGTGCTGAAATGAACTGATCACTTAAGGTGTTGGTATATATTTGTGTTCAATACTTTAGATGTGGAAGCCAAAAAATGGGGTGGGGGGCAATGGTGGTATAATAGAGTTAGCTGATATGATTCATCAGGTAGATAAAAAAAAAAATCAGACTGCAGGATAGTAGAGCTTTCATTTCTGATTGATGATAAAGGGAATCAAATGACTTAATTTCCCCTAGTGCCAGCATCCTTTCTCGAAGCATATTAGGGAGCACAAATTTCCTGCTTTGTCTAACAGATTTGCCTTGGTGAGCACAGCACTGGTTCCCCTCGCATAGCATAAAAACACAACAACAAAACAGAAATGAGGTCAAAATACATTTATTCACAGTGCTGGAAACCATTGTTTCATATACCAAGAATGTAGGCTCCATTATTGAACAGAGAAATGGAACATGATAGGACCGTTAGGGAACTTCTCCCATGGGAGCAATATTCACAAAAATTCAGAATGACCTGAATAGACTAGAAAGCTGGATCAAAGCTAACAAAATGAATTTCAACACGGAGAAATGTAAGGTACTGTACTTAGGGCGGAAAAATGAAATGCACAGATATATGATGGGGGACGCCTGGCTGAATGAGTCCATGTGTGAAAGGGATCTAGGAGTCCAAGTAGACCACAATTTGAGCATGAGTTAACAGTGTGATGCGGCAGCTAAAAAGGTCAAAGCAATTCTAGGCTGTGTCAATAGAGGTATAGTATCTAGATCAAGGGAAGTAATAGTGCCACTCTATTCTGCTTTGGTCAGGCCTCACCTGGAATATTGCGTCCAGTTCTGAGCACCACAATTCAAAAAAGATGTGGAGAAACTGGAGCCATGTGTCCAAAGGAGAATGACTAAAATGGTGAAGGGTCTGGAAACTGCGCCCTATGAGAAACGCATTAGGGAGCTGGAGATGTTTAGCCTGGAGAAGAGAAGGTTAAGAGGTGATATGATAGCCCTGTTTAAATACTTGAAGGGATGCCATATTGAGGAGGGAGCAAACAATGGATGCAAGTTACAGGAAAATAGATTCCACCTCAATATTAGAAGACCCTTCCTGACAGTAAGAGCTGTTCGACAGTGGAAGGCACTCCCTTGGAGAGTGGTGGAGTTTCCTTTCCTGGAGATCTTTAAACAGAGGCTGGATGGGCATCTGTTGGGTATGCTTTGATTGAGAGTTCCTGCATGGCAGGGGTCGGACCAGATGGCCCTTGTGGTCCATTCCAACTCTGTGATTCTGTAATTCTGTGCCTTGGGTGGGGGCATGGAGGGTGCTTGTTAGAGCATCATAGGGCTTTATCACACAATAGGTTTGTTGCATGATTGCACTGGCTTGGTTCTGTGTTCGATCTTTCCTTATCACATGGCATTGTGACTCTTCCTTTGTTGCCATTATTGGATCACATCTTTTACTTGAAGAGGAAAACCCTGCTAATGGCACCAATATCACTGCTGTTCAGCTATGGCTTCTGGTGTGATCATTTCATTCGGCCACAGTTCTGATATTCTGGTAGTTCTCTTCCTCTCCCTAGGGTGAAGTCACTCCATTTGCAGTGTCTGGACAAAGAGGACATCAAGGTGCACAGGAACAATGTTGCTTTTACTCTATTCTCTTGTATTGAGGAGGGAGCAAGCTTGTTTTCTGCTGCTCCAGAGACCAGGATGCGGAACAATGGATGCAAATTGCAGGAAAAGAGATTCCAGCTCAATATTAGGAGGAACTTCCTGACAGTAAAGGCTTTTCGAGAGTGGAACACACTCCCTTGGAGAGTAGTGGAGTCTCCCTCCTTAGAGGTCTTTAAGCAGAGGCTGGATGGCCTTCTGTCAGGGATGCTTTGATTTGGAGTTTCTGCATGGCAGGGGGTTGGACTGGATGGCCCTTGGGGTCTCTTCCAACTCTATGATTCTATGATTCTAAAAAATGTTTTGCCATAATTGAGCAATTGTGCAGGTTGCCAATATATTGCAATTATGCAATTACAGCAAAGCAATTAAAAAATACTAGGGAACCAATGTGAACCAATTAACGGCTTGGTGCACCGCCCAGTCATGTGGGTGAGGCGGGCAGATTAAAATCTGCACCGAATATATGTGTGTTATTTCAGCCGGAAGAGCAAAATGGTAACCGTGAGAAACGTCAAGCGGTGCAATTTTATTTTTTTTCTGTGCTTGTTTTTGTTTTGTTTATTGTGTATCGTTATGCATTTTGACTATGTGTGCATTGTTTGTTTTACTCTTTGGTTTTGGTCTTCATTGGGAATAATAAAATATTAAATGGGTAAAAAGAAACTGCAATTGTGCAAGAGCAGCAAAAGACAGAGTGTGCATGTGCTATGTAGGGCAGACATGGCAGGGTCAGCAAGGCAGTTTGCGAGATTGCGGGAATGTGCGTCACCAAAGCAGCACCGTAGCACTATTGTGAAAGTGATTGTTCCCATACCAGTATGTTTCCATTGGCTTAAACACTATGATTGCTATGAGACAACAGGCTGGTGTGAAAAAACCCATAGTGTGGGCCATTTTGGGATTTGTACAAAGGCAAATTTCTTTCCATAATCCCACTATGACCAGAATCATTGTAGCCCTTCTTTTTTTGCACCTTCCGTCACCAGTTAGGGGATTTTCTTTTTTCTGCATGCTATAAATGTTTGTTAATCCACTTTATTTATTTACTTATGAGATATTTATAAACTGCTCATATGTCAAGATTTTGAAGTGGCAGTCAGAAAATCAACAATATAAAACAGTTGAAAAAATTAAGATATGAGATTCAAATTATTTTAAAAAAAATATTGTTTGAGGCTGAACTACACCAGGGAAGCTTGTAAAAACATGTACCTAAAAATAAGAAATGTTGGAACAAGTCTCGTTTCAGAGGGAAGAATATTCTCCATAATGGGCACCAGCCGCTATTCAATTTATGTGTATAGTGCGTACCATCTTTCCTGTTTTTTTAATATTGGAATATTCTCGCAGGACTAGTTATGCTGGAGTATGCGTAAGAATGTGAATCTTCACTGGCGTCTACAGACGTGTATGTAGCCACTTGTAGATGGAAGTGTGGCAGCGGAAGGACTTTAGCCTTGAGGCAATTTCTGCAGGGAACTGCAACCAGTTTTTGTTTTTTTGTTTTTTTGGAAAAGCAACTTCTGGATAGGAATTTGAAAAACATGAGGGATCCGTACATGTGTGTATGTGGGTGTTTGTATATGTGCCTGTGTGCATATTAAATGTGAGATGAGTAACTCTGCAATGCACAGGGCATTCTTCTGGCTGTTTTCTTGTGAGGAAGAGATTTCACAACATAGACCCACAGAAAAATGTTGTAATGTGGAGTGCTTCTGTTCAGGGTGCCATTCAGCAGGTGTGGCCTCCCCCTTTCTGGTTTTCAGTCCCCCCCCCCCCCCCAATCTATGCCCAGTCTTACAGGCTATACTTTTCCCTCCTCATCCTTCAGTAAGAGCCAGTATGACATAGTGGTTTGAGTACTGGATTAGGACTCTGGGAGAGCAGGGTTCGAATCTCAGCTCAGGCACGAAAACCCATTGGATGACCTTGGCAACTCATGCCCTCTCAGCCTTAGAAGAAGGCAGTCAGGGCAAGCTTCCTATGAATAAATCTTACCAAGAAAACCGTAGCACATGGTCACCATAGGTCACAGTTGACTTGAAGGCACAGAACAACAGCACCCTTTAATCCCCCTCTTGGCTTTGTACTTATCCAAAAGTTGCCACTGATAAGAATCCATACTCACCCCTGAGTTTTGGGAAAAGGAAGAATGACGTTATGAACTTGTGGAATACAAACAGGGCCAGTGGCCCTTCTTGCCCACTGTTGTCTATTCGGACTGGCAATCGCTATTCAGAAATGTGTTGTGTGCCTCCAAGTTGTTTCCGATGTATGGTAACCTTAAGCAAACCTGTCATGGGGTTTCCTTGACAAGCGCTCTTCCAAAGGGTTTTGCCTTGGCCCTCCTCTGGGGCTGAGAGTGTGTTATAGTATTGTTTTAACTTTGTTATAGTAGAATCATAGAATCATAGTAATCTTTTATTAATTTTGTAATCTTGTTTATGATTTTAGATTGTGTGCTGTAGGCAGGCTTTGTTTCTATTTTGGATTGTTGTTTTCTCTCCTTTGTAAAGCGCTATGTAAAGCCTATGGCGCTATACAAATAAATGTAATAACAACAACAACAACAACAACAACAACAACAACACGCTGAAGATCACCCATTGGGTCTCCATGGCTCAGTAGGGATTCAAACCCTGGTGTCCAGAGTCATAGTCCAAAGCTCCAATGCTCAAACCACTACACCACTCTGGCTCTTGTCCAGATTTTTAGGCTCTTGTCCAAATTATTACTTTCCAGCCATAAATGGTTCTGATTTGGGATCTATTTTGAGATCGCACTCAGGTCATTCTGAAAGCAAACATGTGCACTACTGAATTAAGGTGCTGAATTCAAGAAAGCTCAGGAGCGGAATCAGAATCAGGGGTAGCCTTGCATGGGAAAGTTCCATCATTCAGTTCGGGTATGGAAATAAATCGCTGACCTGGGCATATGCTCAGAGGTAGCCTGCTCCTTGGTTATAAGTGTATGCTCTTTGTCATACACTGTTTTGTGCTGAACAGACACAGGATTGTAGCCAAACAAACAAATCTAGTAGATCCAGGGATTCTGAAGTTTTCCAAACTCTGTTGAGAGTGGCTATGTGTCCTACTGTATGGAGTGTGGTGTCTGTTGGAAGGGCTTTCAAGGGACACTCTGGCCCAAGATTGCTTAAAAACTAAAGATCTAGATGAAGGGAAAACAATAATTTGTGCATGGCTAGGAACAAAGCAGATAGACACACATAGTTTCCCCAAAAAACATTGCGCCACTGTGGGGAAACTTGAGTCTATTTAAATCAAAGTACAGTAGTTATAGAAACATAGACTTGGAAGAAACCCCAAGCCCCATCCGCTCCAACCCCCTGCCATGCCGGAAATCTCAATCAAAGCATCCTAAGTGCCCTACCTTATGTTTCTCCATGTTGAAATTCACTTTGTTAGCTTTGGTCCAGCTTTCTAATCTATTCGGGTCCTTGTGAATTTGGATCCTCTCCTCTGGGATATTAGCTACTTCTCCTAATTTGTTGTCACCTGCAAACTTGATAAGTATGCCCCCTATTCTCCAAGTCATTGATAAAGATGTTGAATAGCACTGGGCCCAGGAGAGAACGCTGTGGCACCCCATGTGTCACTTCTCTCCAAGATGGAGCGGAGCCATTGTTGAGCACCCTTTGGGTTCGGCCGATCAACCAATTACAAATCTATGTAACAGTTACTTTGTCTAGCCCACGTTTTACAAGCTTATTTGCAAGAATGTCATGGGGAACCCTGTCAAAGGCCTTGCTGAAATCGAGATATGCTATATTGACAGCATTCCTTTCAACTACCAAGTAATTTGATCAAGAACAGTAATTTCTAGATTTGTGTCTATACATATATGTTGCATGCATATATATCTTTTTCTGCCCCCCCCCTTTTTTTTGGTGATTCAGTAAATGTCACCTCTGTAAAAAGGACTTCCTAGCCTACTGTTATGTGAACAGTGCTTAGAATCAAGATAACACAAGCAATTGAACAGAGTTCTGGCTGTTGAGTAGATAGAGGCTTGTATCATTTTGCCCAGTGGAAGCAATTACTTGGGTTTGCTTCCTGCTAGCATATTACAGTTTTGAAACTTAGACATGTCTCGAAGACGGCTCCGAATGGTAAATTAGCTTAACCCAATGCCTCTGTGATTGAGCTGACCTACTGGGGCTTATAGATCAAAACAATTGATATTTGGGCTGTTTAAAGTTCAAATACATCTGTGCTCCTGGCTCCAATGGGCCACTTCTCAGCTGCAGAATTCTGCACAAGTGGCAAATAACAGCTTTGCAGCGCAGTTGCCAGGATTGAATAATCCCAACAGTTTGGCCAAGTAATTCGGGCTGGAGCCCGAGAGAGAGAGAGAGAGAGAGAGAGAGAGAGAGAAAGTTTAAAAGAAAATATTAAGATAATGAGCGTAGTCAAACAAAACAAAACAAAAAGCAGCTTCCCAAGGTTACAAGTGTTTAGCGAGATGGGTGGAAGCAACCTCACAGGGGTAACAAATTAATACGGGAAAAGAAAACCCTATAACCCATTAATCCATTTTTATGTCAATGATTTCTACAAGGCTTGTAGCTGCAATACGTCAGGTGGTGCCGAGGGGAGTGGGGAGCTGTGGAGAGTGGAAGGTTGAGCATTGCTGGTGAGAAGGCAGATTTTCGGGGGATGTCCATATTGTGAGTGCATGCCGTTCATGCATGCTGCATCTGCACTGCAGAACTAATGCAGTTTGACACTGCTTTAACTGTCCTGGCTCTATCCTAGGGGATTTTGGGATTTGTAGTTTGTTGTGACACCAGTGCTCTTGGACAGAGATGGCTAAATATCTCACAGGACTACAAATCCCAGGCTTCCATCAGCCCTGGTGGCGCAGTGGTTAAATGCCTGTACTGCAGCCACTCACTCAAACCCATAAGGTGGGGAGTTCAAGACCAGGAAAGGGCTGAAGCTCGACTCAGGCTTGCATCCTTCCGAGGTCGCTAAAATGAGTACCCAGATTGTTATGGGGCAAATAGCTTACAATTGTAAACCGCTTAGACACTCCTTAAGGGTATGAAGCTATTTGTTTGTTTGTTTGTTCCATAGCATTGAGCTATGGCAGTTAAAGCAGTGCATTACTACATTAATTCTGCAGCGGCGATCTTAGCCAGTGTTGCAAATTGCTTCTTTGACGGTGTGAGCAATGGCAAAATGTGTAATGTCAAATTTTAGTTATTGCGATTTGGGCCATGTGATCTATATATATTTAATTGCAATCTATCTTTTTTAAAAAAAACATTTTTGCTGTTGCTGCAGAAGTCCCGGTGGGACATTTTTGGTTTGGTATGGCACTCTAGACTAGGGTTCCTAATAAGTAGCCACAAACCACTGTGAGTTGACTAGTTTTGGCTCTGGCAGCTCCCGGCCAACAAGGGTACTATTTAGAACATTACTTATTTAGTGCAGGGTTGGACAACCATAGTGAGTCTGGGTGCTACATCTGCCCTGTCCCTCCATCTCCATGGGCTAGTATAATCTGTTCTGATGGGGAAAAGTGAACAAAGGGGTAGTGGTGGTGGACAAGTTGCATCCTCCCAAAGCATTTTATGGAGCAATTGTTTTACCTGCAGGCTCAATTCACCATTTTTATTGCATTTTTAATTTGGTGACAGGAGAGGGGCTCTCTTGGGAGTGCACAGTAGTCTCTTCCAGCTCTATGATGCTGTGGAGTTTATCACACACCTTCCCTTCCGTGGTGCTCCCGTTGCCCAAACGTCACCGATCTGCAATGGATTGCGTAATTGTTAGAAAAAGGGCCCTTTTTTAAATAACGGATCAAATCGTCGTTAAAAGGGGGCCTTTTTTCTAACAATTGTGCTAAAGCATCCATGATGAAAATGGAAGCGTTACCCTTTAAGAGCTCCATGAGCGATCCCACCAGGGGGCTCCCATCGTAGATCAGTGACATTTGGGCAACGGGAGCATTGCGGAAGGGAAGGTGTGTGATAAATTCGTGTGATTCTATGGTTATCATCAGGGAAGTCTAAGAAGAGATGATGATGAAAACTAAAATTGATTTCAGTGATTACACTCGGCATAGATACTTGGTTTTCATATCTGTAGTTTTATATGGGGTGTGTGATTTAGGGGATGTACAGCTTAGAAGAAAGGGGCTACCCTTTCTTCATAAAATGCTTTGGGAGGACCCTCTGGATCATTGTTGTGGCAACCGCACAGTGGTGACAAAGAACCACCCCAAAAAGGAGCTACGAAATGCAGCTCCTTCCGGCAACACTGCCAAGGCATCATTGGCGCACTGGCACATGTCGATGATGCGAGCACAGCACCACAGCGTGTGGATTGTGTGCCACGCTTGTGTCATTGTGGCGGCCCTCGTGTGGACAGGAGGCCGCCATGGTAGCGGTATCCGTATGGACTAGGGTTCAGGAGCATGCGGTTGCTGCATGCTCTTGAACCCTAGAATTGGCGCCGGCATGCCGCTTCCCACCCGTATGCACCAGGCCTTTGTTAGGTTTTTACCTTTTTGTATGCTTTTATGTTAATTTTATACTATTTTAATTAGGTGATTTTTAACGGTTTTTAAATTCTTATTGGAACGTTTTAAAAATGTTTTTATCTTATGAGCCGCCTTGAGTCCCTTTCAGGGAGAAAGGCGGCATAACAATTAAACAAACAAACAAACAATGTTTTTATTTGGTTTAAAATATTTTAAAAAGATACCATATCTAGCAACGTGATCTCTCTCCTACACATGCACAATGAAGTCAAGTTCAAAAGTTAACTCTAACATTAGCAAGCGTTTCAGTAGCATGCGTGGTTTTTCTAAACAGCATGCATGGTTTTTCTAAACAAAGCGCCGCTATATTCTGCGTAGTGTATCACATAGATAAATGGGGCCCTTAGTATCCATTGGGGCTTGGCTCCTGTGGTTAACAAAATCCCTGGATGCTCAAGTCCCATTAAATACGTTGTTAAAGTAAAATGGTTTCCCTTATATAAATGGGAAAATTATTGCTTTTTGCAATTTATATATATATATTTTAAAAAGTAGTTAACAAGCAACAAATTGCTGTTGGAGTATATATACCTGAAATGCATAGTGGGGGGGACAACTGTGAGATAGCAATTAGCATGCACATTTGTATACCACTTACATGTGAACTAACACTCCCTAAGTGGTTTACAACTTGTAAACTAGTTGTCCCCAACAAGCTGGGTGTTCATTTCACCAGCTTAAGAAAGATGGAAGGCTGAGTGGACTTTAGAGCCCTCCTTTAGGACAGAACATACAACGTTGTGACTGCAAGACTGGCCACTGATGCAATGGTTCATTGGTCTGGGTTGGTTTATTGCTTTTAGTAATAATAATATCAGTTCATTACTTGTGGCCTCCATTCTCAAAAGATGACAGAAATGTCACATCATTTAACTACTGGGCACCTGTTGCACAGATTCCCTAAAATGGAAGGCCATCTTAGAGACGGTAAATGGTCACACGTGGCCAAAGAGTTAAAAAAGGACTGTGACCAGAGCTTTGGTTTCAGAACGCAAATTCACAACCCTTGGGAGACATCCGAGTCTTGATGCTGGGCTGTCGTCCTTTAATATCTGAAGGCTTGAGAAATCGATCAGCAAATTGGAGTGATGTGAATAACACAGACGTGAAAAATTGTGGATCACAAAAACTTTTAAAGAAACGTATGCTGGTTTTATAGGCATTTGGTGTTCTAAATCCAAAAATGCCTTCAGATGTGCTCTGTCACATATAGTTTCTTTTAAACAACTTGCTTTGACGTTTCTGTGTTGTCATATGCGACTGAACGAAACGATCCTGCGAAGAATGATCCTGCAAAAGAGTATGAAAGGGTTTAAAGATTTCTAATAGACTTTCAGAACACTGGCATTTGCTGATACGAAACACAAAAATCCATTCAAAAGCACTAAAAGAAGTCACACTGGAACACCAGCGTCTCCACTTAATCAGATCTGAGTAACAACTGAATTGTTAAAAATATCAAATTTATGGGGGGAAAGGTGTGTGGGAGAACATTTTTATTGTGTTTTTTGAATTGATCCCCCACCAAAATGCATTAAAAACAGATACAATATTGGGAGGAAAACATTTTTCGTCACAGGCCTGAGTAAGAGTTTAGTCTACCATATGTTTGGAATACTTGATCTTTGGAAGGGCGGTATATAAAGTTTTTATTATTTATTATTATTATGTTATCGCCCCCAGTTTATCTATATTTCTAAATGTCCATGTCTGGTAAGTTTGCGAGGAGCATGCAGATGGGAAATGTTTATTTCCCTATCATGGCAATCTTAAACATGTTTGTCAGATGGTAAATCCCATTATCAGAAATTGCACGGTACAAAGGGTGCCTGAACTTGCCTACATTTTGTTGGTAGTCTTGACTAGAGTAGACCCATTGAATTGGTTGGATATAATGAAAAATAAAGGTTATCGGGGAAGAGAGAAAGAACAGGGACAGAGAGAGGGGGGAAAGATAAGTATTGAAATGAGAGAGAGGAAGAAAAATAAGTTGAAAGAAATAAAGAGATGGTTACGCAAGTGAGAGAGGGTATAGAGAAAGTGAGAAGGTAAGAAGGAGTAGAAAAGAGTGCAAAAAGAAGGTATAGAGGCGATGTTGGTAAAGAAAGTTTAATGAGAGTGGGAGGGATATAGAAGAATGGAAAAAGAGAGTTAGAAAGGAAAAAAAATAGGAGACAAAGCAAAAGGAAGATTGAGAAAGCAAGAAGACCTAAGATGAGAATGTGGCAGGAATGGAAAGTTAGAAGGTAAGAATAAAGGAGGGAGAGAGTAAAGGAAAAATTATTAAAAGGGAACGAAGAACGAAAGTTTTTACTGGGGAGTAAAAGTGATTATAAATGAAAAAGTAAATAAGGTCAAGGAAAAGAAACAAGGGTACAAGAGAGGAAGTAATGGTGGTATGAATAAATATAAAAAAGGAATAGATCAAGCTGTTAAAGGTTATACGGAAAAAAAGAAAGGAAGGAAGGAAGGAAGGAAAGAAGGAAGGAAGGGAAAGGAAAGGAAAGGAAAGGAAAGGAAGGAAAGGAAAGGAAAGGAAAGGAAAGAAATTAAATGGACAGCTTGAAAGAAGGCAAGAAGACAAGAATAGAAAACTCACAACGAGAAGAAGCAAAGGACAGTGAGAGAGGAGATGGACTATGCAATGTAATTGAGCAGGCAATGATGTGATATGTAAGATTGGAAAGATTGATGGAAAAATTTGTAGAAATATATATATATATATATATATATATGAATCAGTTGGATTTTACTACATTTTGACTCAACGTTCAACAACTGGTTGAACGGGTCTATTTTAGTTGGGACACACTAGCAGGAGGCCAGCCAATGGATGTGGGGGACACTAGCAAAAATGGAGTAAAACAACAGTAGTATCGTACATGATGCATATGTATGAGAAATATGTGTGTGTAACCACCCCTTGATTCAAGGTGAGACAGTCGGAGACTGCTGCCACACTGCAGAATTGATGCAGTTTGACACCATCTTGGGGTCATGGCTCTATCTTGTGGAATCCTGGGATCTGTAGATTGTTGTTGCACCAGAGCTCTCTGACAGAGAAGGCTCAATCGCTCCCAAAACTACAAATCCCAGGATTCCATAGGATGGAGCCATGGCAGTTCAAGCAGTGTCAAAGGGCATGATTTCTGCAGTGCAGCTGGAGCATCTGTCCTGCATATAATGACATCTGCAAATCTGGGTAAATTCTCATCTGGAATGATCCCAAATGAAAGTTCTCATGCGTCATAATGAATGTTCATTAATTTAAATCTGTCCGTATGTTTGAAGCCCACTCAAGGTGACTGGAAATCATATAGAGACACTGACTAGTAACTGCTGATCACTTTATCCTCTACGAATTTGTCTAATGCCTATTTGAAACTGTCTACATTGGTAGCATCTCAATATCACATCTCGGGATAACAAATCCCTTTGACAACATTCTATGTGAATATAGTTTTTTTATTTATCATAGAATCATCTTCCACTGTTCAGCTTTCTTGAATGACCTTGTTTCATATGAGTGATCGATCGACAGAGATTGTTTATTACAGTCATAGACCAGTAAAAGTTGCTCCAGAGACGTCTAAATATAAGTTACAAAGAGTTACAAAATACAGAATACAAAAACTTAAATATGCAAATATGTAATAGCATAGATAAAAATGATCAGAGAAGCAATGTTTCTGGGTGATAAAGCTCACAGGGATTACAGCTATAGGCATGGCATTTATCCTCAATCCTCTATCCAGAAACGTCTGTGTATAAGTTACGAATAATTACAAATAGACATAAAACACAAGTATAAAGGTATCCAATGGCATATTGGAACTAGTCAGAGCAAAGATTTTTAAGTGCTAAAAGTTTTGCAGGGATTGCAGCTACAATGGTCCCCCGGGTTACGAAAGTAATCCGTTCCGGGATTACTTTCGTAACCCGGAAGTTTTCGCAACCCGGGGGACCGCTTTTTTTGCTGCACAGCGCGCCGGAGCACACTGTTTTAAAGCTTTTTTTCGCAACTCGGGGATTTTTTCGTAGACCGGGGCCGTTTTTTCCGGCCCCGGTCGTTTCGGGTCCCGGGGATTTCGCATCCCGAGGGATTCGTATCCCAGGGGACCACTGTATATGTATTGCATTGATCGTCTGACTCTTATTGCTGCAGCACAAAATTTGGCGACCATAAATGCTAGATCAGGGTTCGTATCTGATATCAGGGTTAGTATCGTCGGTGTATTGTCCTGAGAGTTTTCACAACAGGGTATCTCACAAACCAATGTGCGAGGGATTAAAACTTTTCCCTATCCACTTTCTTCATGCTGTTTATAGGCGTGTATCACTTTTTCATTTTATTTACCCTCAGACTTTCCCCCCCTAAACTAAAGAGCCCTCAAAGCTGTAACTTTTCCTCCGAGGGCAATCATTTTGGTCGCCTCCTTCGCAGCGATAATATCTTTCTGATTATTGGCCAGAACTGTACAAAATATTGCAGTCTTTTGGGAGCTGGCTTTGAAAACAGCATTTGGATTGGTTTTTAACAAATGTTTTTAGCTGGCGTTCCCCCCCCCCTTTCCACTATACCTCAGGCGTCCTGGTGGCCTCAGACGTAATGAAAACTTATTTTAAATAAATAAATCATAAATGATAACGCAAGTACAATTGCGCCGCTGTTTTGTATAAAGGCATGATAATATTGACCATTTTTATTTTTTATTCCTTTTCTGCATTTTGTCTGTTCTGCCCGAAATGTTGGAACCATCTTGCTGACATTTACTGTGTAGCCTGGTAGAGTTTCTTTTAAGGCTCTAATTGATAAAGCTATATAGGTTTTGCATTATGCAGTGTTTTTCCATCCTCACCTGCTTCTCTTTGCTCTTACGCCTGTTTGAACGGTTGCATGAAAAGCTGTGGAGTTTTTTTTTTAAGATTGTCAGGAAGTGCTTGGGGTGATATACAGAATTAGATGATGGAAAAGATCCCTGGACGTGAAGGGAGAGATGAACCCTATGGAACGACTCCAAAGTTTAATTTAAAATATTGGAAGTAGAGACAGTCACTTAATATCTCCTGTGTCCTTGCTCCGCTGGTGGAGATGGAGCTAGTTCTAAATGCATGCAGAGTCATCTGGTTTTCTTTATTCATCCCACTTCTTGGCTTTAGTTATGTGTCTTTGGCTGCTTCTTCTCCTTAGTCATGAATTTGCATACTCTGCTTCTATATTCCTGTTTCTAGGGTAGATGACAAAATTTTGTTGTTGTAGATGACTGCTTTCGAATTTGGAGTCGCAGGCTTTCGTGGCCGGCATCCATGTTTTTTTCTTGTGGGGTTTTCAGGCAATGTGGCCATGTTCTAGAAGAGTTCCTTTCTGACGTTTCGCCAGCATCTGTGGCTGGCATCTTCAGAGAATGCATTCTCTGACGTTGCCAGCGACACATGCGGGTGAAATGTCAGGAAGAAACTCTTCTAGAACATGACCACATAGCCCGAAAAACCCACAAAAAACTACAGCACGGTCACACAGTATATACCGTATATACTCCCTCTCTTCCATTCCAATATTCTCTGAAGATACCAGCCACAGATGCTGGTGAAACGTCCGAAAGGAACTCTTCTAGAACATGGCCACATAGCACTGAAAACCCCACAAAAAACCATGCCTTCGAATTGATCTTGACTCATGGCGACCCCGTGGGTGAGACTTCTCCAAGACTCCCTATTCTCTGCGACCAAATCACAACAAGAGCAACAAAATAACAGGAATAAAATCTTTAAAATCTCAGCACCAGTAAAACTACACAAGGTGGTTAAAGAGTACCCGTGTATACTCGACTATACATTGACCTCATGTAGAAGCCGAGGGCAAATTTTGAGACCAAAATGATGAATTTAGCTATGACCCGTGGATAAGTCGAGGGTAAAATTTAGGGGCACATAGCAAGGGATCTAAAGGATGAAGCAAAGCAAAACAATGTCAAAGAACTTACAAAATTTCCAGCAGACATAACTCTTTGGGCTCGCTCTTAAGGCTGGATGGTTGAGAGCGTAGAGGGGGTCGGGGCTTCACATATTATACTCTTACTTTTCACCAGGAGATGGTTCCGTCTTTTAAATAAGAGTTAAGATACAGTACTTACATTGACCCATGGATAGGTCAGCTCAGGTTTTTGGGTCAATTATTTGACCTAATTTCGAGACCTATCCATGAATATATACAGTAGATTCCTCCCACCCGTCTCTTCAGTATTTTTTCTTTGCACTGGAAAGATGTCGTCTTGGCCTCCATGGCTTCCTGCCCCTGAAGTCCCTTTCACCAGTTGCCCCCTGCCTCTTCTCAGCTGGTGGAAGTGCCTGACATATATATAGGACCATTGAAGATGACCTCAATGCTTGGGAAAGCTGACATAGGCATAGGTGTTCCTGGGATGTTGACCAGTGCAAGCACATCTTTTGGACTCTACATTCATGGCAGTGATAGGCACAAAGAGTATGCACGTTTTTCTTTCTCTCACTGTTCAAGATTTGCCAGGCACCAGGGACCACGAATCCTCATTCTTGGCCAGTGGGAACAGGTTGGTGCCTCTTTGTACAAATCTGAGCCGAAAGTTGCTGAGGTGCTGGTTTTATAGGCTCACCAGGCGTTTCGGCTTTGAAGTGGGAGGTGGATTCTGCCAGATGCTCAGTTTATCCATGACTAATGTCCATGAGAACTTCCTTTTGCAAAGGGATCTTGTTGCACCTTTGAAACTAACTGCGGGAAAGATGTAGCCTACGCTTTCGGATCTTGCACCGGAGGAAGTAGACCAAGTCTGTGAAAGCTTAGTCTACGAGGTCTTTCACTCAGTTAGTCTCAAATATCATCAAGCAAGAGTTGACTGACTTAAAGGCCACCTGATCCATGGTCTGTAAATATTTACAGTTGGCCCTCCATATTTATGGACTCAAGCATCCACTTCTTGAAGATATATACATTTTTTAATAATCCCAAAAGCACACTTGGATTTTGCCATTTTATAGAAGGGATACTATTTTACTATACCATTGTATATAATGGGATTTGTGCATCCGTGAATGTTCGGTGGGTCCTCAGCAGGTACTATGAGTCCACTGTAGTAACAAATGGCACGACACCAGCAACACCTTTTTAGAGAAGCAGCAAAGGCGTTTGTTTGAAATGTGTCCCTGCATTAAGCGGGCACCACAAGGCTATTTACATTTAGGCATGTTGTACAGTAATAGGTTAATAGCTTGACAGGTACACTGATATTAATAACTACTTCATAATTGCACATTATATTGAATTGCTAAAGTGGGAAGTAATAGCTCGCAACTGTGCCAATATTGAATATAGCGTGGGTAGCGAACCAACGGGGACAAAAAGCTAATTTGCACGGAAGCCCCTCACCCAGATACTTGTTTTTCTTTGTTAACACTCTCTCTGTCCTGATATACCCTGCACATTGCCTTGTTTTAATCTGTCTGGGCGCCACTTTGAGAGGTACATACCGTGTTTCCCTGAAAATAAGACAGTGTCTTATATTAGTTTTTGCTCCCAAAGATGCGCTAGGTCTTTTTTTCAGGGAATGTCTTATTTTTCCATGGAGAAGAATTCACATTTATTGTCGAACAACAACAACAACAAAGAACATTTATTATATACTGCATATATATTTATATACAAAAACTTTGCTAGGTCTTACTTTCGGGGGAGGCCTTATATTTAGCAATTCAGCAAAACCTCTACTAGGTCTTATTTTATGGGGATGTCTTATTTCCGGGGAAACAGGGTAGAGAGCCAAAAGCCATTGCAGATTTATTTATTGTGAGCTGCAGGACACTTGTCTACTACTCCTAGTAAAGCAGCCATGGGAATGAGCCTTTATTGGCCATAGAATAAGTGATCCGGGGTCACTATGCCATTCCAGGTCCTGTCTTCTCAGGGGAGAGCAAAGGGAGCTGCCAGGGTTGTGGAGCTGCCCTTTAAATTGCTCACAGTTCTCCGGAGTGACACAATATCGGAAACATTATGCGAAGTTGACAGGGCAGCCCTCTTCCCACACACAGCCGTTCGAATTTCCTACTGTATCGGGGTACTCTGGGGATTTAAAAGTATAATTCCCAGACTGATATGTCCAACATTCATCTCAATTTTTTTTCAAAGGGGACAAGGTGTACATCAGCAAAGGCAAAGCTGAATTCTGCATCTTGAAAAGAAGCTGTGCTGACATAGGGCCAGATACCTCCAAGATTGCAGGACGATCCGTCAAATAAGTTCCAGTTGGGAAGTCTCGATTTGTAGCATGGTCTTCCGATCCCTCGCTGCTGTCTGACAGGGATGGTTCCTTTGCATGTGACTTGCTTGGCCCATATTGTCCAAACAGTTGGATGATTAGTGACTGACATTATATTGCATTCCTTGTGTTGTATTGAGGGGCATTTTTCCAAGTATATTGTGAGTGTTCAAGTTTGGGTTCCCACCTCCCTCGCCTTCATTTTAAACACCTGTGTTTCCTTTGCTTCATTACCTTCCAAGGTACAGCGAGAGAATTGCAAGTGCCAATTTGTTTCCTAGGCTGGCTGGTAGCCAAAACACATTAATTTAACTTGGTTGCAGGCAAGATGTGTGTCATCAGTAAAGTTCTCCTGAGTGCAAAATAGGAGAGCCAACTGTTCTTGCTTGGTGCCTGCTTTATATGGCAAATGCTGGCCTGTATGCCGTGTGGAGTCTATCTGACATGGCGAGAAGGAGTAACAGACTACAGGGTTAGTTTCCCTTATCTGAAATGCTTGGGATCAGAAATGTTTTGGATTTTGGAGTTTTTCAGATTTTGGAATATTTGCATATATATAAAATGAGATACCTTGGAGACTGGACCCAAGTCTAAACGTGAAATTCATTTATGTTTAGTATACACCTTATGCACACAGCCCGAAGGTAATGTTATACACTTATTAAATTTTGTTCACGAAACAAAGTTTGTGTACACGAAACCATCAGAAAGCAAAGGCGTCACAATCTCAGCCACTCATGTGGACAACTTTGGAATACTTCAGACTTTGGAATTCCGGATAAGGGAGATGCAACCTGTTGTGAAAGCAAGGAAGAAAGAAATTCAAGAGAAAAATGACATGCTCTCTTGGTCACAGAACAATAGCAATAGCATTTATGTTTCTATACCACTTATCAGTAAACTCAGCACTCTCTAAGCATTCATAATCTGCAAGCCAATTGCCCCCCAGCAAGCTGGATACTCATTTTACCGGCCTACAAAAGGATGGAAGGACGAGTCAACCTTGGAGCCCTGGGATCAAATAGAGAGACTGTCTGGGTGGTTTCCAGCCCAGCTGGAAGAAAGATGCTAACATGAAGTCAAAACAGAGCTAAAAAGAAACAATTTCTGTATGTTTGTGCCCCTGTCCTCAAATATCCGTTTCTTGATATGTGTGACCAAAACATCAACCAAAAGGGTTCTGCCAAAGATAATAAATAAACAGGATAACTGTGGTCCCACTTCCCAATATTAAAAAAAAAAACTTTATAAATCATCGGTTATATTTAATAACCGTAGTTCCGGAATCATCCTGATTTCTTTTTGGATTATGTCTGATATATTTTTAGGAATTTTCTTCCAAAAAATCTTGGCGTGTTTACACTGCCACCACATATGGTAGAGTGCCCAATTTGGCTTTTCGCACTTCCAAGAATGATTTTTATTCTTGTTATTCAGTTTAGCGAGTTGCGATGGTGTTGTATACCATCTAAAGAAAAACTTGTAATAGTTTTTGTTTAGACTGTTACATATTGTGAATTTTAAATTATGTTTCCACGTTTTTCCCCAGCTTGTTAGGGGGATTTGTTTTCCCAGATTTTGCATCCATTTTATCATATAATATATATATATATATATATATATATATATATGGTTTCTTGGTTTCTTCCTTTAACATGCTTAGTAGGATAAGGAGTTTGTGAATATCAAGGGTCCAGTTGAAGGTAGAAGGATGCATTGAACTGCTTTGAGTTAATCAGAGCAAACTTTACTTGTTTGTTGAACTTGGGTCTCCAAATAGCCTAGAATTACTGCTGACCTTTGGGTATGATGGGACTAGGGAGTTTATTACATGAAGGAGATTGCGAGTTTATCCCGTGAATATCCCAGAAAAATCACGTAATTGTGCGTAATGATTTCACACGGTGTCGCACAAAATCCACCATTAAAGTGGTCACAAAGAAGCATTAATACGCATCTTCTTACTTTCGAGATTTCAACGGCAGTGCATTTCTGATACCACTTTATTTGCGCAATTGCGTGTGATAATCATTCGCACAATTACTCGTCATTTTTGCTTCATTTGTGGGATGCTTTAAATGCCTTTTCATCTCCCTTTGAATGGTGAAATCAGCCCCAGTGTGATAATCTCTTTAGAGTCTAATGATAGCTGGCAACCCACCATCGAGAAAGGTGACAGTAGAGGAAGGCATGGTGTGACTGGCTGAAATCTTGAACAGGAACACAATTGTGAGGCAGTGAGAAGATAACCGCAACATCTTGTCAAGGTCCCACCTGTCGCTCAGCTCTGCCACGCTGCAGAAATCATGCTGTTTGACTGTCATGGCTCCATACTGCGGAATCTTGGGATTTGTAGTTTGGCGAAGTATTCAGCTTAGAATCATAGAATCATAGAATCATAGAATCGTAGAGTTGGAAGAGACCACTAGGGCCATCCAGTCCAACCCCCTGCCATGCAGGAAATCCAAATCAAAGCATCCCCGACAGATGGCCATCCAGCCTCTGCTTAAAGACCTCCAAGGAAGGAGACTCTATCACCTTCCGAGGAAGTGCGTTCCACTGTCGAACAGCCCTTACTGTCAGGAAGTTCTTCCTAATGTTGAGGTGGAATCTCTTTTCCTGTATCTTGCATCCATTGTTCCGGGTCCTGTTCTCTGGAGCAGCAGAAAACAAGCTTGCTCCCTCCTCAATATGACATCCTTTCAAATATTTAAACAGGGCTATCATATCACCTCTTAACCTTCTTTTCTCCAGGCTAAACATCCCCAGCTCCCTAAGTCGTTCCTCATAGGGCATGGTTTCCAGACCCTTCACCATTTTTGTCGCCCTCCTTTGGACACGCTCCAGTTTCTCAATGTCCTTTCTGAATTGTGGCGCCCAGAACTGGACACAATATTCTAGGTGGGGCCTGACCAAAGCAGAATACAGTGGCACTATTACTTCTCTTGATCTAGACACTATACTTCTATTAATGCAGCCCAAAATAGCATTGGCCTTTTTAGCTGCCGCATCACACTGTTGACTCATGTTCAACTTGTGGTCTACTTGGACTCCTAGATCCCTTTCACATGTAGTTTCATTCAGCCAGGTGTCACCCATCCTATATCTGTTCATTTTATTTTTCCGCCCTAAGTGCAATACCTTACATTTCTCTGTGTTGAATTTCATTTTGTTAGCTTTGGCCCAGCTTTCTAGTCTATTCAGGTCATTTTGAATCTTGATCCAGTTCTCTGGGGTATTAGCTATTCCCCCTAATTTGGTGTCATCTGCAAATTTGATTAGTATGCTCCCAATTCTGTCATCCAGGTCATTGATAAAGATGTTGAATAGCACTGGGCCCAGGACAGAGCCCTGTGGGACCCCACTGGTCACTTCTCTCCAGGATGAAAAGGAGCCATTGTTGAGCACCCTTTGGGTTCGGCCATTCAACCAATTACAGATCCATTTAACAGTTCCTTTGTCTAGCCCACATTTTACAAGCTTGTTTGCAAGAATGTCATGGGAAACCTTGTCAAAGGCCTTACTGAAATCAAGATATACTATATCCACAGCATTCCCTTCATCTACCAAACTGGCAAAGAAAGAGATTAGATTTGTCTGGCATGACTTGTTTCTCTGAAACCCATGTTGAGTTTTTGTGATTATGGCATTGCCTTCTAGATGTTCACAGACTCTCTGTTTAATGATCTGCTCCAGAATCTTTCCTAGAACTGATGTCAGACTAACTGGACGATAATTGTTGGGATCCTCTTTTTTCCCCTTTTTGAAGATGGGGACAACGTTTGCCCTTCGCCAGTCCGCTGGGATCTCTCCTGTTCTCCAGGAGTTTTCAAATATGATTGCCAATGGCTCCGATATTACTTTTGCCAGTTCTTTTAATACCCTTGGATGGAGTTCATCTGGTCCCGGAGACTTAAATTCATTTAGATTAACAAGGTGTTCCTCTACTATCTCTTTACTTATTCTGTGCTGAAATTCCCCTATTCTGTTCTCTGCTCCATTATCCTCAGGTTGAGCACCCTTTGCCTTTTCTGAGAAGACTGAGGCAAAGAAGGTGTTGAGTAATTCTGCCTTTTCTCTATCTCCTGTTAGCATTTTGCCATCTTCTCCACGCAGTGGCCCTACTGTTTCCTTCTTCTTCCTTTTGCTGCGGACATATCCAAAAAAGCCCTTTTTATTGTTCTTAACCTCTCTAGCAAGCTTGGTCTGTCACATCAAGCTACAAATCCCAGGATTTTGTAGGGCAGCATCTTGGCAGTTTGTTGAATGGCTTTCATGTTTGGGCACGTTCCAAATAACACAGGCAATTGGGGAAGATTATAGGGATGCCTCACTTTATGGAGTGGGTTTTCCCTTATAAAAACTTATTTCCTGCATTTTGTTCCCTTTTCTCTTTAGTAAAAGCAGACAATACCTGTTCTTGTTCATGCTTTCCTTGCATTTAATTTTTTTTTTCCATTTATTTTATTTTATGCTGATCTGGCTATTAAAAGAGTGTTCTGTTACTCTAGTGAGTAAGATCTTTGTGTCTTCTTCTTTTAGCCTCCCCGCTTTCTCGATTTTATAGGCCTGGTTTCTACAGCCTGATTTATTTGTTTATTCACAGGGAAGGAAATCTCATTTCAAGAATGAATCAGATTATGTGATTTTATTCATTTCTTTTGGCTTGGGAATCACACAAGTACATATATAAATTAGAATAGATATTTTATGAGTGTGCAATGAGGTGGCTGAGTTGCAAGATACTCAGAAAATTCTCTTGTAGCCCTAAAAATGCTAATGAATTTTAGCATTGTAACACAGCAAATTGAAAACACTATGCTTGCATATATATATATATATATATATATATGAATGACAAAGCTAATCCAAAATTATGCAGTATTCAGATAGAACTGAAAAATGCAAGAGATTGATTGATATTTGTACCTCTTTACGTTTGGGCACATGGCATACTGCATCAAAGATTAACCAGGTCTGGATGCTTGGGCCAGCGTTTTCACAGAAACTTTTTAAAAAATTAAATAGAATTACATGTTTGTTTTTTTGTTTAGGGTGTATAGGAAGCCACTGTGGCTAAATGCCAGTTGGCACCAATGCAATGGCATCATTTATTAATTAAACCGTGAGAACGATTATGCATGTTGCAGTTGCCTCCTCATCTCTTGCCGTGCTTTTTTCTTTGCGTTTCTAGTGCTTAGCTTCCCAGACTTTACCAGTGGATGTTAAAGTTTGCTTGGAAAGGCAGGCAAAGATTATTTCCTCTTATGAATAGAGAAACTGTTACTTAGTCTGATGGAAGCATAATAATTATAGTGGGTTTGTTGGAGAGGAGGGAGAGAAATCTGTATTCAGTTGCTCCTTTTCAGTCTCTTTTCTCACCCACCAGCCAGTGTGGTTTATTGTTTCATGGCCTTGGGTACATAACTATATTTATAGACGTAGGGTTGCCATATTCCAGTCCCACATATCTGGGCATCTAATTTTGCATATAATGCAAATTATCATAATTATGCATATTATTAATTTGCATCCTGATTGTGCAAATTCAACGCATTAATCGTCACACTTTTTCGACCATTATGTTTCAACCACCAGAGAGTAAAGAGACTCCCTTTACTGACACTCCATTGACAATCTTGGGACTTAAGGTCCTGCACTTTTTTACTATCCGTGGTGTGGTTTTGGAACCGAACTCCTGCTGACATGGAAGGCTGAATGTAATAGCCAAATAAAATGTGAACAGACCCATAACATACTTTCCACAATTTGCATGATTTAGTCAGGTTCCAGAATATGATTACTATGTTTCAAAACTTAGATGGATGGCACAGCTGACTCAATCTCAGCTTCTTAAAGTTTCTGTTGTGGAATGATGTCTACACTCACATGGTGCATACTGTTTGCTTTGGTTCATATGGAAAACACTCTGTGGTTGCATCCGCACTGCAGAAATAATCCAGTTTGAAATGCCAGTTCTCAGAAGTCCACAGCACTGAGCCACGGCAGTTAAAAGGGGTGTCAAACCAGATGACTTCTGCAGCGCCGAAGCAGCCTGAGTCAACAAAAATGTCTCCTGTGGTACCTTAAAGACTTAGCAAAATGCTGCTTATCATGGCATTCCACCTCCTTTATTAGATGCATGAAATATAATCCTCAGTTGGAAAATACAGTACACTTAAACTTTGGCTGCGTTTGGAAACCAGAAACACGAGCAGGTCCAGCAGCTAGGCTGTTGACCAAGGCATGTTATAGGAATCATGTCCGCTCCCTTTGTTGGAACATCTCCACTGGTTGCTGATCTGTTTGTAGGCAGAATTCAGAGTGGAATCGAAGGCTTTCATGGACTGCATTCATAGTTTTTTGTGGGGTTTTCGGGCTATGTGGCCATGTTCTAGAAGAGTTCCTTTCTGATGTTTCGCCAGCATCTGTGGCTGGCATCTTCAGAGAAGATGCCAGCCACAGATGCTGGAGAAACATCAGAAAGGAACTCTTCTAGAACATGGCCACATAGCCTGAAAGTCCCACAAAAAACTAAGAATTCAAAGTGCTGGCAATGACGTTTGAAGCCCTACATGCCTTCGGTCCAGACTCCAGCCGGCCCTCCATATCCACGGATCCTGTATCCACGAAGTCAACCATCAACGCCTTGAAAATGTTTTAAATGTATGTAAATTCCTAAAAGCAGACCTTGATTTTACCATTTTATACAAGGGACACCATTCAACTATGCCACTGTGTATAAAAAGACTTGAGCATCCATGGATTTTGGTATCCATGAGGGGTCTTGGAAACAAACCCCAGCTGATACCATGCGCCCACTGTATTAGAAAAACCAGATCTCTCTATCTAAAGAGATCTTATAGCACCTTTGAGACTAACTGAAAGAAGGCAGCATGAGCTTTTGTGAAGACTTCAGCCTAGTTCCTCAGATGCTTTTGGAGGAAGTAGACTGAAGTCTACGTAAGCTCCTGGTGCCAACTTCTTTCACTTAGTCTCAAAGGTGCTACAAGATCTCTCTAGATAATGATTCTACAAACTAACATGGCTAGATCTTTGAATTCATCTCTCTCTATATGAGCCTGCCCAAGCTTGAAGATCAGCAGGACTTTCTCTCGATTCCAACCACGTAAAGGTCTGTTTATTTACCTAGGCTTTTTGCTTTTCCTATGATGTGGCAGTCCCACATATCCGGGCATCTAATTTGCATTTAATGCAAATTATTATCTAATGTCAATGATTATATTATTATATAATGCAAATTATTATTAGTATACATATTATTAATTTGCCTTCTGATTGTGCAAATTCAACACATTAGCTTTTAACCGGGGGGGGGGGGGGGGGTTGTTTCTGTTTTCTTATGTTTTAACGGTGTTTTTTAAAAACTGCTTTTAACCCTGCATTTTTAACTAGCATTTTTTTCGATTTGATTTGATTGCGTGTTAACTTTTGTACCAAACGCTTTTTAAGTGTATTGTGTTTTTGAAAGACTGTATGCCGCCTTGGGTATGGGAGAAAGGTGGGACATACATGAAATAAATAAATGAACCAACAAAGATGGGCATAAAAGGCAAATTTATAACGGGTCAGGCTAAAAAAGATACAGAAAGCCTGCACAGAATCTTCTGACGACAAGTGTCTTAACATGGCATTTTGTCATCCTGTGTGAAGCAGCCCTTGGCGTTTCTTTTAAAAATGTTCAGGGGTAGCTATGTTGGCTATTTAGCAAATACAAACAAAAATATCTGAAGATGCCAGCCACAGATGCTGGCGAAACATCAGAAAGGAACTCTTCTAGAACATGGCCACATAGCCCGAAAGCTCCACAAAAAACTATTTATGCCGGCCGTGAAAGCCTTCAACTCCACAAACAAAAATCCATCAGTGATACCTTTATTGGCCAACCGAAATGCACAATATAATTGTCCGAAAGCTTTCGAAGCTCCAATGGGCTTCTTCATCAGGCAAGATGTTACAAACCAAACAGGAGAAGATGAAAAAAAAAACAAAAAAACAATTGGAGATGTTAGATGCCTGCATGTTGTTTCAGTCCCTTAGTAAAGATGTTACGATGGGGAGGATATCTTTTGCAGGCAAAAATGGTCTTTTTTAAAACCCATTTTTTAAAAATAGTTTTTTTTAAAAAAATAGGTTAAGATAGAAAGCCCTCGCAGGACGGATCTTGTGCTGGCCTCAGGCCCATCTGTCAATTCAGACCTGGGCCAAGAGCAGGCGGATCTTCTCATGCCAATTGGCATTGTGCTAATGTTCCAAGCTTGACAACTCAAGGGAATAATTAACTGCCTGCATTCTTTGTCAGGCTCCTCTTTCCAGTCCATGCAGGTTGCTGTCAAAAAGCCAGATGCTAAAAGGTGGCATTTGTGTGTGTCTCTTTCTGTGTAGTGCTCTTTAACACTGCTGCGTGATGGAGCACCAGATAAGGCAAATGCACATCTTGGATTGGTAGCAGATTTTTTTTTTTAAAAAAAGAGCAAATCTTTTTAAATAAATCAATAGCCAATTTGAAACCTTACATTGAGATACATTGTTTAAACCTACACCTAATGTTCACCTGGGCTAGACGTCTTTTGTGGGTGTTGTTGTTGTTGACGATTGTTATATTTACTTACCGTATATACTCGACTATAATTCGACCTCATGTTGAGGGCAAGCTTTGGAGCCAAAGTTTGATTTTGATATGACCCCGTGGGATACGTTGAGGGTAAAGGTTAGGTGCATGTAACAAAGGATCTAAAGGATGAAGCAAAGGAAAACAATGCCTTCGACTTCACAGTTATTATTATAATTATTTTATTTTCTTATATCCCACTTTTCTCTCAGTATAGGGACAATGCAGAAGAACTTACAAAATTTTTGACTAAAGTTTTTTTGACTAAAATTTCTAGACTTATACGTGAGTATATATAGCATATCCTGCCTTTCTTCCAACATAGATAGGGACTCTCAAAGATCTTATATTGTGAGCCAATTTGGGTCCCTTTTTGGGAGAAAGGCAGCACAGAAATGAAATGAAATAAATAAGTAAATGTGGAGGGCAGCAAGAATGCAATGTTTGGAAAGAATGCAAAAGCATTAAAAGGATATACATGTAAAATTAAAAACAACAACAACAAAACAGTTTTTAAAAGTTGAAACAAGTTCTGCATTTAAAGTTTAACACGTATTGAAAACTCTATACAAACTTTACTATCTGAACTGCACAGCATTTCTAGCCCATCCCTTCTCAATTTGAAAACTGTGCTGGATACCTAAAGTCTTATTAAACAGAGAGTCTGCGGATATCTAGAAGCCAATTCCATCATCACAAAAAGCCAACATGGGTTTCAGAGAAACAGGTCATGCCAAACAAACCTGATCTCTTTTTTTGATAAAATCACCAGCTTGGTAGATGAAGGGAATGCTATGGATATAGTATATCTTGATTTCAGTAAGGCCTTTGACAAGGTTCCCCATGACATTCTTGCAAACAAGCTTGCAAAATGTGGGCTAGGCAAAGTAACCGTTACACTGATTTGTAATTGGTTGACTGACTGGACCCAAAGGGTGCTCAACAATGGATCCTTTCCATCCTGGAGAGAAGTGACCAGTGGGTCCTGGGCCCAGTGCTATTCAATATCTTTATTAATGACTTGGATGAAATTATTGAGGGCCTAGTTATCAAATTTGAAGACGACAGCAGAGGACAGGATCAAAATTCAAAATGACCTGAATAGACTAGAAAGCTGGGCCAAAGCTAACAAAATGAAATTCGACACAGACAAATGTAAGGTTCTGCACTTAGGGAGGAAAAAAGAAATGCACAGATATAGGATGGGGGATACCTGGCTGAATGAGACCACATGTGAAAAGGATCTAGGAGTCCAAGTAGACCACAAATTGAACATGAGTCAACAGTGCGATGCGGCAGCTAAAAAGGCCAATGCAATTTTAGGTGGCATCAATAGAAGTATAGTGTCTAGATCAAGGGAAGTAATAGTGCCAGTCTACTCTGCTTTGGTCAGGCCCCCACTTGGAATACTGTGTTCAGTTCTGGGCACCACAATTCAAAAAGGATATGGAGAAACTGGAGCAGGTCCAAAGGAGGGCAACTAAGATGGTGAAGGGTCTGGAAACCATGCCTTATCAGGAATGACTTAGGGAATTGGGGATGTTTAGCCTGGAGAAGAGAAGGATAAGAGGTGATATGATAGCCCTGTTTAAATACTTGAAGGGATGTCACATTGAGGAGGGAGCAAGCTTGTTTTCTGCTGCTCCAGAGACTAAGACCTGGAACAATGGATGCAAGCTCCAGGAAAAGAGATTCCACCTCAACGTTAGGAGGAACTTCCTGACAGTAAGGGCTGTTCGACAGTGGAACACACTCCCTCGGAGGGTGGCGGAGTCTCCTTCCTTGGAGGTTTTTAAGCAGAGGCTGGATGGCCATCTGTCAGGGATGCTTTGATGGAGAGTTCCTGCATGGCAGGGGGGTTGGACTGGATGGCACTTGTGGTCTCTTCCAACTCTATGATTCTGTGATTCTTCCATTGCAGGGATAGGCCGCCTACCACCCTCCATTTGTTTTAGACTATAAATCATACTACCTCACCATAACTGAAGGTTATGGGACTTGCTATCGACCACAGTGTCCTTCTGGACTGTCTCTCTGGGACAAGAATTGGGGCCATTATTTCATTGTATGATTGGACGTTTCTAAACCAGTTTTCAGCAGAGGTCCAAAATAACCCCTATGGCCCGATCTAGATGGGCCTGAAGAGGCGCCTGGGTGGCGCCATTAGGGTTTGGGAGCGTGCATCGTACACACCATTTAGATGGTGTACATTATGACGCCGTCGCAGCTGCGCAGCTTCCACACGGAGCTGTGCAGTTGTGGAAACGCAAAGGTGCCAAATGGTGCCTCTTTTGAAAATCGCTCTGCAACTGCGGCGCAAAAAAGGAGTGCGGTTTCCCTGCACCTTTTTTGTGGTGCAACTGCACTGCAGCATCTAGCTCCTGCAGCGCAGTTACTCCTCAAAAAGAGGTGGCACCAGACCACCCCTTTTGGGCAGTCTGGAAAGCCCCTTTGTGACCGGTCAAAGGACCACAGTTACAAGTAAGCAACCTTTTCTGGTGGCGCCTGAACCAGCTGGAGTTTCAGGGAAGGATTAAACTAGTAATAGAAGAGAGATCTATCAACGCTGATGATAGATATGTGATAAGTATACTAAACCTGTACTAAAACTATGCAGTCCCTTTCCCCACCTCTATTCCCTTCTCCTTTTGAGTCATGTCTTTTTAGATTGTAAGCCTAATTAATAATAATTGTAAACTGTTCTGGGAAAAAATACTGTAAATAAAATAAACCTTTAGATTGAGTGGCACTGTACCCGTGAATACCTGTTGCTGGGTTGAAACAGTGGGAGAGCACTATTTCCTTCAAGCTGTAGCACAAAGGCATCCTGGAGCTAATTGACAGGTCACTGTGGATAATGGACATGGGTTGGATAGACTTGTGTTCACCGTTGCTTTGAAATTCTTAAGATTTCGGTTCATACAAGAAAAATATGGGATCATTTCAGATATTAAGCCTATTTAAAGAAACGGCCTTACCTTGTTGCATCTAGTTTCATTCTCTCTTTCTGTGTGTACAAGCACACACACACACAAAAGGACACACAGACATGTACTCTGGAGTTTAAGTTAAAACTTGTGGCTGGAGAAAAAATGGCAACTTTATCCAGTTACTTGTTTGCGCAGCGCTTGGGGTAGCCCACTTGGCAAAATGCTAATCGCTCCACATCCTGGAATATGTTTCTGTTAATTGTATCATTTGGCATGGGAGAAACTGTGAGGCAGATTGCAATGAAGAGGCCCTCTTGCAACAACTAAAACAAAAATGGCTCTTCGTGCTGGCGGCGAGGAAGTAAAGTAACCCTGTGAAGGGATCATTTCCAACATGCGAGGTGTGGACATTTGCCAACAGCTGTGCAAGTTGCTCCTTGACACCTCCGTCTGTGCATTGTAATTGGGCCAGGAATCAGTACCAGATCCCTCCCTCGCACTCACTTATCTTGCAGTGAATATCAGCTAGGTTCTCCCATGAGACAGAGTGAGGCAGGGATCTTGTCACACTTTTAACACTAACGGCATGAAAGACATTTGCAGCATAAGCTTTTGTAGACTTGGTCTCCTTCCTCAGGTGCATTGTATGCTACTACTTCGTTTGCATAGTTAGTCGGCCGCATTCCCACTTACAAATAAACTGCTTTGCGATCCAAATCAATGGATCGGTTTGGCAGCTGAGCGTGGTCCATACTACATTTGCCCCAATTGCATTATCTGCAAAATAAAAGAAAATAACCCACTTGTAGTTCACATTGACAAATGAATCGATTCAAAATGGACCCGCTCCAGCCAGCCAAAGGGCAAATTTAAATTGATTCCGATCTGCATCTGGTTCACACTTGCGTGGAATCGATTTATCCAAAAAGACGCGGAAGAAAATCAGCACCACAAAGACACAGGTTACATGGGTCTAGCGCATGGCCCCCCTCTCTGAATTGCTTCAGCAATTCAGGTGTGAACCAGTGTCATTTAAACCGCTTCAAACCGATTTGCGAAGAGGTTTAAAACATAGTGGGAATGAGGCCTTAGTCTCAAAGGTGTGACAAGATCCCTTTGGCACCATGATATTTCAGACTAACATGGCTATGGCTCTGGGGGGAAAAAACCCTCATATATTTCCCAAGCTCTGGAGAAGAATATAAATGGGATGGAATGGACTTAAAAATCAAATGTCTGCTGCTTTGGATGGGGTGCTGCTTTGGAGGGATGCATTCAGGGAAACTGTTATTGGGGGGATGCCCAACTCTGCAGGAACCCTTGCAGTTAGGAAGAATCACTGTCAAAGGTTTAGCTCTTTGTCTCACTCCTTGCATTTTTCCATGGATTAACTGGGGGAAGACCTTGCTTGGCAGCCGGATATCCAAATAGGATCTGTGTATCTTTGTGAACCACGAGCTGCATGTAAACCAGCAGAGTGATGAGTAATCCAATCGTAGGCTGAATTAACAGAAGTGCAGTCAGCCTGCCGTATCCACGGATATTTTTATCCATGGATTCCACCATCCACGGTTTGAAAATATTTTAAAAAATACATGCACTCCAAAAAGCCAACCTCGATTTTGCCATTTTATATGCAGGCGAAACGTCAGGAACAAACTCTTCTAGAACATGGCCACATAGCCCCCAAACCCACCAAAAAAAAAAAAAAAAAAAAACCCCTATAAAATGGCTTTGATTTTTTTTTTAAAAAAAGCAAGACCCTTACAAAACTTTGGTTTACCATCCCACGCCAAATTGGATGCATCTTTTAAAATGGGAGTTTGGTCCTTGCAGAAATGCTCCAGTTTATTGCCATTGTAGGGGCTGAGCAGATGGGCCGGGATAGCCAGGACCCGCTATCAGTGCATGCTCTTTACCTTGCCGTATTGTCGCTGGTACCAAGAAGCCCCCCATTGCCATGTCTGAGGAAAAATGGAGTGCCTGGCTGCACCCACACAGCCCCATTTCTGCATCAGACTTGCAATGGGGGGGCTTCTCAGTACCAGTGATGGCATCGCAAGCCAAGGAGAACAGGGCGGCATGTACACAGGTTGATGAGATGTGCTGATATTTTTTTAAAAGCTTTATTTATCTTGCTCGTTTCAGGAGGACATCTCTCCTTTTCTAGTCATTTACGGTGTTTTCTCCTCCTTGGTGTGAAACAGCCAGGGGTTGCTATGTAATTTCCAGGAAACTCTGTGGCAAACCAGGGGTCACACTGATGTGGGGTAAGGCTGTTTACCTTGGGATCAGGCGCTATCTACTGGATCTGTGTCCAATCTACTAGGATCGGGACTGGTCCTGGTCCTGGAGTTTTGGCCTGCGTTGTCTGAACAAGACAATGTGAGGCCAGGGGGAACATGGCCATTTTGGCCCGTGCGGACAACCCCATAGTTAACATAAACTGGAGTGCTTTACATGTTGCTACAAAACCCAGCACCGAACAGACCCACTGTTGTGAAGTCGGAGGCTTTCATGGCCAGTATCCATAGTTTTTTTTTTGTGGGGTTTTTTTGGGCTGTGTGGCCATGTCTTAGAAGAGTTTCTTCCTGACGTTTCGCCAGCATCTGTGGCTGGCATCTTTAGAGAATGAAGATGCCAGCCACAGATGCTGACAAAATGTCAGGAAGAAACTCTTCTAGAACATGGCCACACAGCCAGAAAAACCCACAAAAAAGGATAGACCCATTGGTATTACTGATCTTATTAAAGTTCACCTTTCTCTTTTCTATATTTCCACCCTGTAAGGAGGTTTAATTTCTTTTTGTGATGCCTTCCTTCCTTCCTTCCTTCCTTCTTTCCTTCTGTGTAAGACTTTTTTTCTTTTTGCTGCGAAAAATATTATTGATGACGTTACCAAATGAATCGCTATTGTGTAAGCAAGCTCTATTTTTGGATGGCAATAGAACTTCTCTTCCTGCATTTAGTTTGTGGAAAATCCAATTAAATTTTGAAAGATGAATATTCATCTTTCCCACCCACCTCCACCCCTTCTATGGGAGCATTGAAGAAACCCTGCTGATATTTCAAGTTTGGCCGGTCAAGTTTATGAGGTTTCTTGGGTCTCACGGTCAAAAGTTGGTCCTTTTGAATAGGAATGACAACTCGAGATGGAAATGGAAACAGGGCACATTCTGTATCCTGTGAAGTACATTTGTTCCTTTTTAAAAAGAAATTTGAAGACTCTTCATATTTAAATCTCTCTCCCCCCCCCAAAAAAAATCCTGGCAGAACACACTGCTTCAAGCAAAAGGGCTGTTACTGTGGTTTCATTCATCTTAAATTATGCAAATTTGACAGTTTTAATAAATTGCTTGAATTATATTGCTTTGCTTTGTGTGTGCGTGTGTGTTTTGTAACAGCCTTTTGGAGCATTCAGTTTTGCAGCTGAAATCCGGAATGGTTGGAGTGATTCTAGGTTTTTGTAGCAGCCAAATTGGATTAGGATTTATTGACTAGAAACACAGATCTCAAATAGGCTGCATCCGCACTGTAGAAATAATCTGGCTTGACACCACTTTAACTGCCACGACGCCATTATCTGTAATTCTGGGAGGTGTAGTTTGATGCCACAACAAACTACACTTTTCCGGAATTCCATAGCATGGAACTGTGGCAGTTAAAGTGGTGTCAAACCAGATTATTTCTGCAGTGTAGATGCAATATAGACCCTCCTGTAAAGATGAAAAGGAGTTTTGTTGTAGTCCTCCATCTCAATTAATGTGGGCTTTTTGTATCTCTTGAGACCCTTTTGTATCTCTTGAGCCTCAAACATATGCATATCTGCAAGGCTCATGGGGTGTCTGAGGCTGCATCTATACTGCAGAGTTGATGCAATTTTTTGACACAGTTTTAACTTCCGTGGCTCCGTCCTCTGGAATCCTGGGATTTGTAGTTTTGGGACATATTTAGCCTTCTCTGTGAGAGGCCTCTGGTGACACAAGCAAACTTAGAAAATCCAGGATTCCATAGGATGGATCCGTGGCGGTTAAGGAGGTGTCAAACTGCATTAATTCTGCCATGCGGCTGCAGCCTTAGAAGAATAAAGGGCACACCAAACAATGAGCACGTTTTAAAATGCGGATGGCTGGAACGTGTGCAGTCACAAAAGTACGGACAAAATGGGGGTGACTGTGCAAGTCAGGCAAAGTGAGTAAAGAAATGCCAAACATGGAGAAAAGGTATTAAAATGTACATGGATTTTAACACATAACAGAGGTAGGCAGTCTCTCGTACGATATGAAAAACAACAACAAAACGCAACAAGAAATTGCTAGTTGAAATAGGAGAAACGCAATGGATTCAAAGCTGAGAGATTTTTCACATCCTCTGTGTCTCTTTAGAAAGTAGTGACGTTTGCCGCTTCTAAAGGCATGTGCTGGCCATGGCGCGCAGTGGCCAGTTTTTGCAGAAGGTCCTTTTCCAAAAGAAATCTTCCCCATCCTTTAATTTCAGTTGCTTGGGGGCTTTCGAGTTGGTTTTAAAAACATTGCTTCGGGGTTTTCAGGTGTCAAAGGGAACTGTGGAGGAGACTTGTGAGATTAATCAGCGTGAACCTGAACAAAAGAAAATGGGTTGGAGACCATAATTTCTCCTTCTTGTTAGAGTCGGACAAAATGATAGCTCCGTTCAGTACGTGTCCCTCCCGTTTTCACCTCTGTGAAAGAGGTTTCAAAGGGATTTGTTTTGCTGTAAACCTCCACAACCTTTAGAGGTGATAAAAAAGGGACCAAAAGGGAAAGAAAAAATAAATGTAAGTCTGAGTTGTCGGAAGCACAGCCTCTTTTAATGCTACGAACTGTCACTTGTGACTGAATGTGTTTCCATAATGTGGAGCTAACTCAGTGGTTCTCCGGCAGTGTTGAGAGTTGCTCAAGGGAGCCCCTGATCTCTCCTCGTCCTCCTCTGCGTGTAAAATTTACACATGCGTTGAGTGAAATATTGAACTTACCATATATACTCGACTACAAGTCGACCCCATGTATAAATCGAGGGCACATTTTGGGGCCATTGTTATGGATTTTCATATGACCCGTGGACAAGTCGAGGGCAAAACCTAGTGGCATTGAATCAAGGATATAAAAGATGAAGCAAAAGAAAACAATGCCAAAGAACTTACAAAATTCCCACAGGAATAACTATTTATGTTTATGCTAAAGGCTAGATGGATGAGAGAATAGAGGGGATCGGTGCCTCCATAACAGATTGCACTCTTGCCTTTCACCAGGGGATGGTTCCTTTTTTTCTTTTTTCTTTATAAGAGTTCAAGTACAGTACTAACATTGACCCATGGATAAGTCGACTCAAGTTTTTTGGGGGTCATTTTTTGGACTAAAATGTCCAGATTTATACCCTGTTTCCCTGAAAATAAGACATCCCCAAAAAATAAGACCTAGTAGAGATTTTGCTGAATTGCCAAATATAAGGCCTCCCCTGAAAGTAAGACCTAGCAAAGTTTTTTTTTTAATATAAATATATATACAGTATATAATAAATGTTCATTCTTCTTCATGGAAAAAATAAGACATTCCCTGAAAATAAGACCTACCAAATCTTTGGGAGCTAAAATTAATATAAGACACTGTCTTATTTTTGGGGAAACATGGTACATGAATGTATACAGTATTTAAAATGGTTCTAATTTGAATGACGTTTTTTCCTTATAAAATGTTAAAATATTAATATACATAAATGTATGGATCGCCCACAGTATCCACAGGGGGTCTGTTCCAGGTTCCCACGGATGCCAAAATCCACGGATGCTCAAGTTCCATTGTCCCCAATGGTGTCACATGCACGCGCCTGTGCCACCATTAGGGACAGCCACCATTGTCCTGTGGTGGCATGTGCACGCAGCTACACTGCCATTGGGGACAATGGAACTAAATGGTGGCGTAGCTGCATGCACATGCCAACAACGGGACAACGGGGCTGTCCCTAATGGTGGCACAGCCACATGCATGCACCACAATGCAGGCTTGTTGTCCATGGATCCTTGAATCTGCAGGTGGCAGGTCTGTGGATACCGAGGGCTGACTCTATGCACACTAAATAAACAACATATTTTTATCCATATACTACGTTGATTGGGGGGTGCAATGTCCGCAGGTAAAGGGGGGGGGTTCCAAGGGTAAAAGGTTTGAGTACCACTGGGCTAACTGATCCCCACAAAAACATTCAAGAATGGCCTCCTCTCAAGTCACTTGCCTCAGGAACCTTGTGATCCTGCAACTTTTCGAAGAATCACAGATTTATAAAGTTGAAAGAGACCGCCCAGGTCCAGTCCAACCAGTCCAACTCCATTCTGCCATGCAGGAAGACACAATCCAAGCAATCCCATCAGATGGCCACCCAGCCTCTGTTTTCTCTATAGAAGCTTTTGAAGGCCTGGGAAACCCTGTTGACTGAACTGCCTGTTTTTCTTGGGACTTTGTTCCACCATAAAGCCTCAGCTTTGCCATCCCCAACAACCTTTTGCTTTGGTAGACATTTGAGAATCCTTGGCATATGAACTTCCCTGCCTTCCAGACTGTGAGTATTTGAGAATCCTTGGTATATGAGCATCCCTGCCATCTAGACTGAGAGCCAAAGGACTTTCTTCAAAGATTCCTAATCCCAGGCCTTTGCATTTTATCATTCTCTGCCTAGACAGATGCTTATAACAGCGACAGCAAATACCCCACAGTGGAATAATTGTTGCGGTGCAATGATACAGGGTGTTTCTTTCAAAAAAAATAAAAATAAAATAAAAATAAAATAATTGACACTGTTTCTGTTTTTAGCCCCAAATGTGTGTTGGCACCTTCTTGCCTTGCCAGTTCTTCCTTGGCATGACTCCTTCTGTTGACAGAGTGAAAATGTGGTCCCTTCAGGTTTGCTTCCTTTCCAGCTCTCTCTCTTTTTCAAAATGCTGTGGCCTTTGCACCTGCATGCCAAATTTGGCGTCGGTGTGTTTTGAGAAGCAAGGCCCTCTTGCATGTAGCGTGAGTTACCCAGAAATATTTTTTTAAAAGAATAAAGAAAAGAGAACAGAATGAAGAAAGCAGCCATTCTCGACCAGAATTATTGCTGGGGCAAGACAATGGCCGGCAAAGCAGAGGTGGCCCAAGAGATTTTGCTCTCTGAGACCAAATACAATGGCTTCCCCCTTGTCCCTCAGTGGGGAGACCAGATGACACACAACCCAAAGCCAGGTTCTGGTGCAAGCAGACCAGACAACAGCTAGTCTGCTCAGTGTCTAAACTGGGTTTTACCTCTCTTACTCTGGGTTTTAGAAATTCAACAGTTGCTCTGGATCTTCTGGGAAGATCTGGAGCCCTCATTTCCCATACTTGGGTTGCTGTTTGAAACACATCCTGTTCACCCACCTGGTGTGTCTAGTGCTACCACCAGTTGCTCACTCTAAGGTCAGAAAGAGGTGCCCAGTCATATGCAACTGGTGGCAGCGGTTGGCATGCGGGATGCATTTCAAATGGTTGCCTGGTGTAAGGAACAGAGAGTGCTCCAGATCTTCCCACAATGTTGTCACCACTGGGGTCCTTGTCCTGACCCCAGCATGCCCACAGAGGCAACACCGGGTGAGGCATGGGGACCGCGAGTGAAAAGGCAGCCACCCATCGTCTCTGAAAACCCGTAGCAAAAGGTGAGTTTTTATATAGCATGTTAGGGATAGGAAGCTTCAAATCAGATGCAGGCATTGTAAGATAAATAAATAATAATAAATAAAACTTTTATTTACATCCCGCCTCTCTGGCAATGCCAGTCGAGGCTCGGCTTACAAGGTAAAATTCCCACACAGTCCAATATCCCCATTACCCACCCTCCCCTAAAACAAGATTAAACATTAACAGTTTAAAACATACATTAAAATCAGGATCGATTCAATTCAGTCTCGATCATCAAGAACATCAAAAACCGGCAAGTCCAGGACATAAGATGTAGCTAACTCAGAGAGGTAGAAATTCAGTTTAATGGTCAGGTTTTCTATTCTGGGAAGACCTGCCGAAAGAGAGCCGTCTTGATAGCTTTCTTAAAGCTGTCGAGATTGGTAATGTGACGGATCTCTTCCGGCAGGCCATTCCATAATCTGGGAGTGGTTGACAAAAATGTCCTCTGGGAGGTGGCAGTCAACCTAGTTTTTATAGGTTGCAATAAATTCCTCCCAGAGGATCTGAGTGTGCGGGGGGTGGGGGATTAGCCCGAGTCCGGACTCAATTCCGGATTTTTGACCCCGTGTCATGTAAGCAGGATGCCGTGAGCCCAGGGGGAATGCGTGGCAAAAAAAACCCTTGTAGACAAGGCCTGGCAAACACGTCTGCTGTATCTGCAGCTTCCTTCTCCAGTATCCCAGTTCCTACTGCTTCTCTGCATATGGTACAGAGTATCCTGTGGCTTTGATCTTCCAATTAGTAATTAAGGATTCTGTTTTTGTTTTGGCACTTAGAAGAAGCTGGCGGCTTGACAGATGGACAGAGTTCTGTAACTAATGACCTTCTCACCTTGGAAATCTGCTTAGACATCCCTCCCCACAACTCTGCTTCTCTGTCTGTACAGTGTATTTTCTTTTCTGCCTGTAGGCAGTATTACGGTTCAGTCAGGAGGACCAAAAGACAGCAAGTGATTTCAAGTAGAATTATGCCTGTACCCCAGACATATTGCACATATTCAGTGATTACAGTAGGCCCTTCCTATCTGCTGGTCTTTGGTTCCATATGGATACCAAATCCGTATAACATTATATACAGTGGCATGTTAAAATGATGTCCCTTATACAGTGGTCCCCCGGATTATGAAGGTAATCCGTTCCGGATTACCTTTCGTAACCCGGAAGCTTTCATTTCCCGGGGGACCGCTATTTTAAACGGACCGCACGGCCATTTAAAGGGGCTGCGCGGCTTTTTTCCTTTTGTATCCCGGGGGATCTTTCGGATCCCGGGGGATACAATGCCGGTCTGCTGCCTTTCGGATCCCGGGGTTTTCGTAACCCGGGGGATTCGTAAGGCGGGGGACCACTGTATAAAGTGGCAAAATCAAGGTTTGCTGTTTAGGATTGATACATTTTTGGAATCTTTTCAAGCCATGGATGCTTAGATCTGTGGATATGGAGGGCTGATTGTAATAGGATTCTCTCACAGTGTGGAGGGCCTCTGTGCAGAGTTGGCTTTTACTCTTACTTGGTCAATGGAACCACAGCCAAATATATATATATATATATATGATGCATGGATGGTACATACCTGTGAGGGGAGGATAGTGCATCTTGCACCCATACCCCAAAGTGGGACCCTTCTGGTCCAGCCTGGGTTAGAATCATAGAATCATAGAATCATTGAGTTGGAAGAGACCACAAGGGCCATCTAGTCCAACCCCCTGCCATGCAGGACCTCCAAATCAAAGCATCCCTGACAGATGGCCATCCAGCCTCTGCTTAAAGACCTCCAAGGAAGGAGACTCCACTACGCTCCGAGGGAGTGTGTTCCACTGTCGAACAGCCCTTACTGTCAGGAAGTTCCTCCTAATGTTGAGGTGGAATCTCTTTTCCTGCAATTTATATCCTGCAATTCCACAATTTGGAATTGTGTGGGCTGGGAAGGAACGGGGAGCTTTTGGTAGCATCCCCAAGGACCACTCCCAGGCTCCACTCCCAGTAACTAAATCATGCCTCCCCACCCATACAGTCGGCATCTAAACATACCCAACTCTCCTCCATGCCAGCATTCTCTGACAATGCCAGCTACTGATGCTGGTGAAACGTCGGGAATAAACTCTTCTAGAACATGGCCACATAGCCCGAAAAACCCACCAAAAAAACCATCTAAAGATAGTTACTAAGGTAAGTATTAAAAGTAAGGATGATGGACTGACCTGGGACCCTTTTATTTTAGCACAGTTACTCAGGATGAAGGAATGAAGACAGAGTAGGTGACACATGTTCTCAATGACTTATCTTTCAGCCTCTGTGAAAGCATCCTAGGAAAGCCTTTTTTTTTTTTTTTTTTTTTTTTGGTCTTGTTCCTCCTTCTCTTATTTCATGGAGCCCTGCAACCGATACGCATATACTCCTCCAGTCCTCAGCTTCATACTCATGAGTAGGCCTTTGTTCTCGGAGTGGGGAAGCAACCAAGAGTCAGGAAAACACTTGGTGCTCAAGCACGGCCTGACCCAAACAAGAAATCATTTCACAGGAGTTCTGGTTCAACTTCAGCAGCTCCAGTTGGTAGGTTGTGGTCCTTGCTGTTTTCCTGAAGCCCATAATATCATTATTGTCTGTGATCTGATCAGGTACCAGAAACCTATGGCTGTACACTCCCTTCACAGCTAGGTGGTTGCTTTCTATATGATTCAACCTAGTTTGACCCTTTTGCCCCTTTCCTCCAGCATGAGCCTTGTTCCTCTTCCCTCTGTACAGTGGAGTTTTTCTTTAAACTTTTCAAACATATGTTTGCAAAAGCGTTTGTTTGGATTCAGACCTTGCATATTTTACCAGCACATATTAGCTGTCACACACACATGTGCATATGCACATAGATGCAGTTGTTCATTGGTGTGATTTTTATACTGCGTTTGCACAGGTTTTTTATGCCATGCACATAGAAAACTGTCAATAAAACAATGCACTAGAGATGCACTGGAACAGCAGCCCTACTTATCCTGTGTCTGTTGCCTGCATAAAATCTCATAATGTGCCAAATGTACCCTACAGCGAGCCAAGATGGTGTAGTGGCACAAATGTTGAGTTTTAAGGGGGGGGGGGGTCAGTGTTGGCTTAGGTTCTTTCTTATCTGTGAAGCTCACTAGGTGGCATTGAGAAAATCATTTTCTCTCATCCAAACTGGTATATTGCAGTGTTGTGAGCCACCATACACGCTGCCCGAGTTTCTTGCAAGGAGTGAGACTAAATAGGCTTTCCGTAATTCTGCATGCAGATATGATACTTAATGGCAATAACTATATGTGTCAACAAAATATTACAAAGAAATGATTTAAGGTTAATGCAAAATGGGCTCTTTAAATGTGTTCCTTGAATTTTTTAAAAAATGGGTGCAGTCTACCTTCCATTGAAATCAATATCAGCTCTTTCATTGATTTATCATCACAGCTGGTTTCCCCTGACTTTTCTTAACCACCGAGCCAACGGCACTCGATACTTTATCACAGGCAGCAATTCCGAGTTAATCCTCTTTCCAAATCTATGGTTATTGGATTCATGAACTGGGACTTTTAATTGATGGTGTGGATAGCTATCGGTAAGTAATTAGTACCGATTTGCAACCTCCTCTGTGTTTTCCAGTCCTTTATGAAGAAGGGTGTGCGACCAGTCATTTGTTATATCAAGACAGCACATTTCTATCTTTGCTTTTTTGTGTGTGGTCTCTGTGCAGACCCTCATATGCATTATTTGCTTTGCAGAGCACCAGTCAAGAAATATTTCTGGTGACAGGTTTTGCCTCCACGATTTTAAACTTAGAGCAACCTGCAAAATAGCCTAGGCTTGTCCTGGCCCAAGATCATCCAGTAAGCCCAATGATGGAGTAGAATAGGTGAACGTGAACTCTCATTTCTTGAACATACCTCTGACTACTGCACTTGTAGTTCAGGCATTGGCAACCACTGCCTTGTTCAGGGACTAAATATGTTCTCGGTTTGACCCGAGAGGTCCACATAGAATAATAGAATCATAGAGTTGGAAGAGATCACAAGAATTATACTAGTCCAACCCCCTGCCATGCAGGAACTCACAATCAAAGCATCCCCGACAGATGGCCATCCAGCCTCTGCTTAAAGACTTCCAAGGAAGGAGACTCCACTACTCTTCAAGGGAGTTTGCTCCACTGCTGAACAGCTCTTACTGTCGGGAAGTTCCTCCTGAATTGAATATTTATTTATCTATACAGCGCTGTAAATTTACACAGCACAAACATGAGCCAACAGTGTGATGCGGCAGCTAAAAAGGCTAATGCGATTTTAGGTTGCATCAATAGAGATATAGTATCTAGATCAAGGGAAGTAATAGTGCCACTCTATTCTGCTTTAGTCAGGCCCTGCCTGAAATAACACTGTGTCCAGTTCTGGGCACCACAATTCAAAAAGGGTGTGGAGAAACTGGAGCGTGTCCAAAGGAGGGCAACTAAGATGGTGAAGCGTCTGGAAACCATGCCTTATGAGGAATGCTTTAGGGAGCTGGGGATGTTCAACCTGGAGAAGAGAAGGCTAAGAGGTGATATGATAGCCGTGTTTAAATATTTGAAGGGATGTCATATTGAGGAGGGAGCAAGCTTGTTTTCTGCTGCTCCAGAGACTAGGACCTAGAACAATGGATGCAAGCTGCAGGAAAAGAGATTCCACCTCAACATTAGGAGGAACTTCCTGACAGTAAGGGCTGTTCGACAGTGGAACACACTCCCTCGGAGTGTGGTGGAGTCTCCTTCCTAAGAGGTCTTTAAGCAGAGGCTGGATGGCCATCTGTCGGGGATGCTTTGATGGAGAGTTCCTGCATGGCAGGGGGTTGGACTGGATGGCCCTTGGGCTCTCTTCCAACTCTAGGATTCTATGATTCTGTGATTCTAAGATTCTACGTAGTCAGCTTTCTTTCTGGTGTACCTGCAGGTCATAGCCTGGGTAGTTCTATTTATATCCTCCCTCTCTTTCTCTTTCCAGTAATTTTTCCACCAAGCTGGAGTGCTCCAACCCTTCACCTTTCCTTTTCACTGTTTTCCCCCTCCCAGAAAGCATTTGTATGAAACGATCTTAATCTATGCTAACATCGTGCTGTTCTGCAAGGTGTCTGAAGTGCAGGCAAGTGGGTGGGAGACACCCTTTTGTCTTCCTTTTGTGTTTGAACTTCACCTTTTGCTTTCAGATCAATATAGATAAATGTTTCTCTCTAGAATCAAGATTATTGGAGGAGGAAGAGCTGACTCTGTGGAAAGCATTTTTCTTGCCGTGATAAATTCAAAGGAGTTTTTGCTATTGGGTAAACATGCCTCCCATGTCTCCTTCTGCTAGTTTTTCCAATCCTTTGCTTGGGATTTGTAGGTGGTGGGGTGAAAGGGCTATTACTCTTCTGCTTGTCAACCTAGGGACTGAGTGTTGAGAGAACGTGGAGTCGAAGGCTTTCATGGCCGGCATCCATAGTTTGTTGTGGAACTTTCAGGCTACGTGGCCATATTCTAGAAGAGTTCCTTTCTGATGGTTCGCTAGCATCTGTGGCTGGCATCTTCAGAGAATGATAGCCTGGAAAAGGATTGGCTATATATATCCTGTGTGACCCTGGGAAGGAAGGGGTAATTTGCAAATGTATTGTTCTGTTGCTAATGGCAGTCCTCAGGGTGGGAGGATATGCGAACAAGGATGCAAACAAGAAACAGCCTAAGGCCAGGGGATTCCCAGCAGACAATGAGCACCAATTAGCAGACATTAATCCTCTTTTGCAGATTTATGGGTTTTTGTGGGTTTTTCGGGCTATGTGGCCATGGGCTAGAAGAGTTTATTCCTGACTTTTCGCCAGCATCTGTGGCTGGCATCTTCAGAGAATGGTGGCAGGGAAGACAGTGGGATATATATATATATATATATATATGTAATTTACATGTTAATCTGTGTATTGTTCTGTTGTTGAATGGCAATATATATACCCATACCAGCATTCTCTGAAGATGCCAGCCACAGCTCCTGGTGAAATGTCAGGAAGAAACTCTTCTAGCCCATGGCCACATAGCCTGAAAAACCCACAAAAAACTATGGATGCCGGCCATGAAAGCCTTCAACTTCACAAACTTGCAGTTTATTTGACTGGCCTTTTTGGCCCACTTTGCAAAGGGAATGTACCCTGAAAGGCAGCTTATAAATCATTTAAATAATAAATAGGTCAGCGGGTTTAAGGATTGGGGGAGAAAAAAAAAGCACTAGTTGGGGGCATTCAAAGAAACACCACCGACATTGAGGATTGAGGATACTCAGGAGCACGAATGTATCTGCTGAAAAAGAATGAGCATGGGAATAGAAGTGGAAAGCCATCCACTCACATACTTGAGCTTCTTACAGCTTTTGGTATCTCAAGAGAGGGAATCGCACAGAAGGAGCACTTCTGCTTGCAACAAGTCCTGCTTATGTTTCCGTACTTGAGGGCTAGCTGAACAAATGGCATCAGCCAGCCACAAAAGAAAGGGGTGTTGTTGTTAACTGCCTTGGAGTGGCCCTTCATTCATAATGACCCCATGAATGAGGCACCTTCAAGCCCTCCTGTCCTCAACTGCTCTGCTTAGGTCTTGGAGATTCAATTCTGTGTCCTCCCTGATGGAGTCTATCCACCTGGCCTGCGGTCTTCCTCTCCTCTTCCTACATCCCTCCACCTTTCCTAGCATCATTGTCTTTTCTAGTGAACCATACCTTCTCATGATGTGGCCAATGTACAACATCCTCAGTTTCATCATCTTGGCTTCCAGGGAGAGTTCAGGCTTGATCTGTTCTAGGGAGTTTATCAGACGGGAGGAATTTCTCTTTATTGCGAATGGAGCCAAATGGAGCCAATTCGAATTCACGTGAATTCGCTAGTTTAGTGAATTTACGTGAATTCCAATTGTGTTCAGAATGTGTTCAGAATGACTTCCCATTACCCGAAAATGACTGCCCATTGCCCGAAATTGCGTGAGATGCTTTAATTCGCAATAACGTAAAACCCATGATTGTGTTCGGAATGACTTCCCTTTTGCCCGAAATTGTGTGAGATACTTTAATTCGCAATAATTCGGATTTGCTTTAGATTATACTTCCAATTTCCGACATCTGATAAGGTCCTAGGACCAATTTGTTTGTCTTTTTGGCTGTCCTCAGCACTCTTCTCCAGCACCACATCTCAGATGAATTGATTTTCTTTCTGTCAGGTTTCTTTACCATCCAGGCCTTACAACCATACATGGTGATGGGAAATACGATGGCTTGGACAGTCCTGACTTTAGTATTCATTTTTATATCTTTGTACTTTAGGATCTTGTCTATATCTTGAATAATAATAATAATAATAATAATTTATTTCTGTTCTGCCTTTTCCTCACGGAATCAAAGTGCATTATAACAAGCGCATTAGATACAAAAGAATGCAAAATGTAACCTAATGTTTAAAGCAAGAATATATATATAAAAATATATATATATACAGTATATAAAATACAAAGAACAAAATCCAGAGTATTGACATAATAAATTAAAATATGCCCTAACATAATTAATCTTAACTAACAAATATTGACTTTCCCCCAGGCAAATAATAATAATAATAATAATAATAATAATAATAAATTACAGTTGAATACAAATACTAGGACAATAATAATGCAATAGCAGTAGGAGACCATAGTCCCATATACTCCCAAAACATTACATAATAATAATACTTTCCCCTAGCAACAAAAAAAGATATACATTTCAATACAAAAAACATGCAGGGGGTAGCCGTGTTGGCCATTTAGTAAATTCTCTCATTTTTCTCCTATTTGGTCTGTAACATCTTGCCTGACGAAGGAGCCTGTGGTGCTTCGAAAGCTTGCAACAGTATATTGTGCCTTTCGGTCGGCCAATAAATGTATCACTATTCGGTGGAATTTTGTTTGAATGGTCTAGATCTTGTTTGCCTTTCCCCTTCCAGGTCTTTCTCTGATTCGTCTTCTGAAAGGTGTTGGTACTATCAGACAAATGAACCCCAAGGTCTGCAGAAACTGAAATGTTTAGAAGAAAAGCAATACCTGAATGGGGATGGGGGGGTGGACCCAAAGAGACCTAGTGAATATAACATGCTTACCATTGTGGTGGGAGGAGGGGAGAGAATGAAAAACAAGAGGTCCGGGGAATGGAATAGATTACTGTCAAACAGAGCTTGACTGAATGACTGTTACACTGAAGAAGAACTCAGTGGCCCTGCAACATTTCTTGCAAGTCCAACTGGAAATAGTTCTCTAATACAGGTTGTGTCTCCCTTATCCCGCTTTCCAAAATCTGAAATACTCCAGAATACAAAATCGTCCACATGGGACTATTGGGGTAATCGTTTTGTGGATTATAGGCAGAGAGGTGCGTTTATAACCAGGTCAGGAAAGCTTGTTCCATAATACTAGGCAGAGGGAACTTTTAAAAGGGATTGTACCCAATGGGCACCCAAGCCCGTCCATGGCATGGGTAGTAGGCAATGGATTCGGGCCGGATAGGCTGCACAGCCTTCTTTTTCAGCAGCTGAAGATGCGCTCTTCCAGGTGGGTGCTTGGCTGGACTGTCAAGGAAGCTGCTCTCTTCCTTCGCATTCTGTTTATCCCTGCAGACAGATCTTTTGATGAAATGCTTTTAATTGCCGGCATGTTCTTTGCTTTTCTCAGAGTCCTTTGGGGCAACTCTGCTTCCTTTCACCCATGAAAATGGGGCTTTTCAATGTACGTATGTTAAGAACGAAGCCGTGCGTTCAGCTCAGTAACCAGTAGCTTTACATTTTTGCCTCGTTTTGTTTTGTTTTGTGCCTTGGTTTTGGAGTGGAGCCCTTGCCAGCCTTATTGCTCAGCCAATGGATTCTAGCCACTGGCAGCTGACTATTGTGCTGCATAATTAAAATTCGAGCAGAACATCCACAAAGCCTGGAATCGTTTGACAGCGTCGGTCGCTCAGCGCTTCTGGTTATTGCAATTATAACCAAATTGTTACAGTATTGTTTGCGTGTGTTTTATGGGCGCTAATCTGTGTGTTTGTAGCGATACAATCAAGAATGATTTGGGAATAGCAGGTTGCTTTGTGACTGTACAAAGCGCGAGCGCCGATTTGCTTCTCGAAGCCTTTTTTGTCCCTTAAAAAAATGCTTTGGGGAGGGGAAAAAAAAGATCAGATTGCTTTGGTGAGATTCAGCATTCTTGTGGCACAGGGTGAGCGTGGGACCCTTTGCATATTTCTTAGCAGTTCCTTGGGGTGAGGGGTTTGGTTGAAAGGGAAGTAAGAAATGGCGGTTCACAAAATACGTGACCTTCTTTCCTTCCCCAGAGTTGAATGTTATTCAAGGTTACAGAAGTATTCCAGATGCAGACTTCTCTGTGGCTGCATCAACACTGCAGAAATAACCCAGTTTGACCCCACTTTAACTGCCATGGGCCAGTGTGGTGCAATTCTGGGAACTGTACTTTGTTGAGGCACCAGGGCTCTCTGAAAGAGAAGGCTAAATGTCGCACAAAACTACAGTCCCCAGGATTCCATAGCACTGAGCCACGGCATTTAAAGTGATGTAAAACTGGATGATTCCTGCAGTCTGGATGCAGCCTGTATTGTCTTCTAGGTGTCTATGAACAAAGAAGAAGCTGAATTTCTTGAAATGCATATTAGGAAGGGCTTCTCTTTCAAGATCTCTTTCCAGCCTGTGCCAAATGTGCAGAATGTTTCAAACCTGCAAGGGAAAACCACAGCACTGATGGGATTTGAGTTGTTTGGGTGAGACGTTGCATTTGTAACATGGTTTATGGCGCCATAGATTGCAATGGAGGAGGAAAGAAATCCTGGGTCATTGTGGAAGTGTTGGGGCGGAGTCAGAGACAGCAGTCAAATGGGAGCAAGGAGCTACATCAAGGGTCAGAGCTGTGGGGTTCAATCTCAAGAATGCACCAAGAATCCAAAGAATCCAGAAAAGGATACCATTCTTTGGAGAAAGTGGGAAGCCTTTAAAAACCTTGTGGAGGGTCATAGCTTGTGGAAGAACTCTTCCTTTGGAAGTAGCAGACTCCAGGTTTAATCCCTAGCAGTTCCAGTTGGACAGGGTGACCAGACGTCATAACCTCAAAAGAGGACAAGGCATTGCAAACGGCAGGATATTCAATAAACCTGTAGGACATTACACGATAAAAGCTAAACACACTAATAGAAATATATGTTCATTTCATCTGGTTTATTTACTGCTATATTACCTACACTGTATTTCATTATGTGCTCAACCGTACTTTTCAGATGAACGTATCTTCGTTAAAATGCCGCGTTGGTTTGCAATACACATATATAACTCTTGAGCAAGACAGATGCTTAAAATTGTACTTTACTAGCAACAAACTCCTGGCTGAATGTACATTTAAATTATTCCTTTCCTTTGTCCATTGTGCTGAAATGAAGGTTAAAAACCCCTTTCAAATTTTGCAGTGTCCTCAAGCAGCCCATTGTCTAACATGTTTGCTGACCCTTTCCCTCTCTGAGAAACTTGTTCTGGGGGCAAGTCTTGCATGTGGCTTCCTCTAGGAAAAAAGAGCTTTAGAAGGATCCATTCTATCCCCATATTTGCACCCAAGATAGCCTGCCAAGCAGTGGTGGTCCCTCACCAGGTGACACCCGGTGTGGAGGGCAGGACTTTGGGGGGGGGATGGGACTTCTGGTGCCAGACTTCTGGTGCTGGACTATCTATTTCTGGGTTAGAAGAGTGCCCGCGTGGCCTGGAGAAGCACTCACAAGGCCCGAAACAGGGCCCACAGGGTCCATAGAGGCATCCGCACAGGCCTGAGGAGTGCCCGCACAGCGTCGAGAGCACCCGCACAGGCGGGAGGAGTGCCTGCATAGGCTGAAATGGTGCCCGCGCAACCTGCACTGCCCCAAGGAGAGCCTGCACGGCCCCTGGAGCACCTGTGAAGCCCTCAGAGTGCCTGCACAAGTGCAAGGAGTGAGCGCACAGGCCCAAGGATTGCCTGCGGCGGGCCAACTGGGTGTTACCCCCTCCTTGACTGTCATACGGTGCAGCCCACACACACACCGCCCCCCCCCCCCCCAGTGATGCTACTGCTGCCAAGGAGACACATTTCTCAAAGGAGAACAGCCAACACGGGTGTTACTCAATGGGGTTCTTAGGCATGCTCAAAATGGTATTTTGAAATTCCTCCTGGATAGACAGTTGAAATCTGGGACATGTCCTGAAAAAGGAGGACATCTGGTCACCCTGCAGTTACCAGAATCTCAGGCAGCAAGTGATGTGAAAGGTGTCTGTCTGAGGCTTTGGGGGATGAGGTGGAGTCTCCTTCCTTGGAGGTCTTTAAACCGAGGCTGGATGGCCACCTGTCGGGGATGCTTTGATGGAGAGTTCCTGCATGGCAGAATGGGGTTGGACTGGGTGGCCCTTGGGGGTCTCTTCCAACTCTATGATTCTATTATTCTAATTGTTGGGCAAATTGTCCAACTTGATGTAAGGTAGCTTCCTATGTACTGGACCGAATTTTATTTGATCCAGGAAGAGAAGACACAATGTGGAATACTAGACGAAGACCACTGCTATGTCTTAAAATGCTCTCATACCATCATCTACAACTGTTTGAATTTGACTCAATTTAACTTAACTACCTTCCTCTTTTGTCTGCAGTGATAATGTTAGGGCTGGTGGATAGGAGGGGATCACGGTTTTAGAAAATGAAATCTGTTATGTCTCTGATTGCTGTCTAAATAAGGAGATAAGAATTAAAATCTTGGCCTGGAGAGTGTGTTTTAATAGATTGGCCAGTACAATTGGATCATTCATCATCTGAAGGATATGAAACTCAATATTAGCACGTAATGAAATAAACCCCTTTTAAACGGTTGCATGAAAGGTGATTGTGTGTTGCATTTTAATTTAATTGGGCCTAAAGAACCCTCATGCATATCAGGTTGTGAAAAATTTAAATGATAGGATTCCGTGGCTGTTTCATCACAAAATAAATTCCAGAGGGAGCCTCTGTTCTAAGTGGAGAAGAATCTTTGTTTTGTATGTAATTATTTCTGCTTTCCTTTTAGTACATCCTTGCATTCCACGAGCGTAACACAGGGTACGCTTGCTTGTTTGGTGTTTTTTCCTTTTTGTTCCTAAATGTCTTTTATTTGCAATCAGGAACCTTACAAAAGGTAATGATCTCAGCCTTTCTACAGAATCTTCACAGAAGGATTATGGTACATTAGTTTTAAACAGTTGGAAATGTATAATTCATGGGTGCTCAGTGGGTTTTGCAAATCTCCTGGTTGTGTACAGCTGTTAATCTGTAAGGTTCATTAGAAAACAAATTTTGGATTTGTTGCCACTTGATGCAAGTTTCCCGAAATTATCCATTGTGATGGCACAGCCTTTTCATCATTCAACAGGGGAAAAAACTCTTTTAAGTCTCTACTAGTATCTTCCTTGGCCTTTCATAAATGCTAATTTAGTAATAAGTCGAAACCTCTGACATCTGCTTTCCCTATCCTAAATTAACATTTTGTGATGTGATAAACTCAAAATAACGTGCTTCATGTCTATTGTGCTGTACCTTGCTGTATCTTTTAAAATATAATGTAAAATAAAAACTTTAAAAGCGGGACCGTAACAGGACGGCTAACCGTAACATTATGTTTTAGATGCTATGCTTTTTGAAATGTCTTAGGTTGCGTCTGCACTATGGAATTAATCCGGGTTGACACCACTTTAACTGCCATGGCTCAAAGTAATGGAATTTTGGGAACCGTAGTTTGTTGTGGCACCAGAACACTCTGACAGAGAAGGGTAAAGGTGTCACAGAACTACAGATCCAAGAATTCCACGGCATGGAGCCATGACAGTTAAAGTGGTATCACACTGCATTATTTCTGCAGTGCAGATTATACCTTGATCCCCTTTTTGAGTAGGTTGTTGTTGTTGTTATTGTTGTTGTGTGCCTGATTTATGGCAACCCCAAGGCCAACCTGTCATGGGATTTTCTTGGGCTGAGACTTGCTCATGGTCACTCAGTGAGTTTACATGGTTGAGCCAGGATTCGAACCCTGGTCTCCAGAGTCACCATCCAACACTCAAGGATAGCTGCTGTAAATCAGCAACAAAGTGCTATGTGAACTTGCAGGCCTGGAGTGAGGAAGAGGCAGCATCTGCATTGCATAAAAGCAAATCAAGCCTGAACCCTCCCTAGATGCCAAAATATCTTAATGCGGACATAACATGCGATGGCATGACTCCTTGGAAAAGACAAGGAAGTCTGATATAATGGAAAGCAATGCAACTGGCTTGACTCAATAAAGGAAGCCATGGCCCTGAAATTGCAAGACCTGAGCAATCTCAGTTGATCTCAGCAGTCTCTCATTCATAGAGTTGCCATAAGTTGAAGCCCACTTGATGGCACACATAACAACAATGGAAAAAATGGTGAAAAGGGGAATTAAAACCTAACCAATATCTAAGGAAAAGAATCACTGAGGTTAGGAGTTCTAAGATGTCACACTATCTATAGAAATATTAATATTAATATATGCACGCACACACACACACACAACTTTCAGCCATACCATGCAATATGATCTAATTGATAAAATAATACATAAAATAATATAATACATAGAATGTCCACTAAAAAGAACCTCAGTCTCTTGAGATGCAAGCGTCGTTTTGTAGGCAAATAATTGAGAATGAATGCAATTTTTATTTCATTTATTTTTATTTCTTTGTGGGATTTATATTTTATATTTTATTTATATTTTAAGTGGCGCAAGGGTCCTTCAGAAGGCCGACAACTCTCGCGAACAACTTGATAGGGAATAACCATACCTCCTAAACCTAGTGGAGGTACTGCCAGGGATAAATAGATCCAGATCTTATCCATCCTTTCCAAAGAAATGCATATGACTTCAGATTCCCCCTAACTGAGCTTGTGCAAAGAATGCTCTGGTGTTGCTTTGCCTCCATCTGTTATGGCAAAATTGGATGGACTTAATTTCCCAGCATTAATTCACAGCCTGTCCTTACTAAATTATTCACACTGTTGCCATCCAGTAATGACTTGGATGGCATTTTGGAGCTCCAGATGCATTTTAAACCTCTGGCATTTAAAAAAATAAATAAAAAGGTTCAGTCGTTTATGGCATGTGTGCGTAGCAATGCGCCTTTTGTTTTCTTTCGATGGGATGTTCATGCACAGTTTACCGGGAATGGGCAATGCCATTCTGAGCATCAGTTTTTTTAAAAGAGTTTCTATTTATCTAAGTTGCCCTCTTAAGGAATGAATGAACAACTTGTTTGAGTTTTGATTATTTTTTCAGCATGTTGCATTCACTGGACCTGCGCATCAAGCTTCCTTTTCCTTTGTAAAATCAATTTTCATTTGGAGAACTCTTGGTCAAAATAGCACAGAAATATGCATTATCAGGTGATAATAATAATAATAATAATAAGTAGTAGTAGTAGTAGTAGTAATGGTATCACACTCTTTTCCTAGAACTGGGACTCAAAGTGGCAGAGATATGAAGATGTGTTTACAAAAGTGATGTTTACAAAAGTGAGTTTTGATGACCCTGTCATATGGTTTTCTTTAGAGGGAGGGTTGTCATTGTCATCCTCTGAGGCTGAGGGAGTGTGACTTGCCCAAGGTCACCCAGTGGGTTTTAAGTGGGGAATCGAACCCTGATCCCCAGAGTCAGAGCCCAAGACTCAGACCACTACACCACACTGGAACAATGTAGACACTCAAATATTTCCCTTATTGTTTCTGGGAAAATACCCTAAAATTAGAGTAGGAGGAAGCTGGCACGGTGTAGTGTTTGAGCACTGGATTAAGACTCTGGAGATAAGGGTTCAGTTTCCCAGGATAAAAATCCCAGGATAGCTCCGCCTTAAAGTCACCATAAGTCGGAAATGACTTGAAAGCACACAACAAGGATAATTTTCAATAAATTGCAGTCGGTGCCTGAACCTTCCTTACGTCAAAATCCATTCTAGATGTCTGTGGATCACTGTGGCCAGGCTAGCTTCTCTGTTTTGAAAGGCGAAGACATTAAGCAGAACAGTATGTAGAGAGATCTTGTAACATTTTTGAGACTAACTAAAGAAAGAAGTTGGCAACATGACTCTAGACTGAAGCCTACAAAAGCTTATGCTGCCAACTTCTTTCTTTAGTTAGTCTCAAAGGTGCTACAAGATTTCTCTACATACTATTGTACAGACTAACACGGCTATATATTTGAATTAAGCTGAGCAGTTTGCCACCATCAAAGATTGAAAACTAACCAAGAACTGGATGGCAGTCCTTTGCTCAGATCAAACTAGGACAGGACAGCTGCTGCCTTTTCTTTTGCTTTCCAGCTGTTTGTTTAATTTTGATGCAACAACATTTCATTTGTCTGAAAAGACATTGCTGAAGACAGTTGTCCCAAGGATGGCATGATTGTATTTTCCCCTTTCTTGAAATGCTGAGGGGTGTTCTTCAGGTGAATGAGTGTTAAAAAAAGAAAAGACATCCAGAGTCTACAAGGCTGTGACTGGAGTAATTAGTTACAAATGACAGAGAACAAGCAATTAGGAAAGCCATTATAGTTTGTTTGTTTTTTAATTTCCTCTCCACCTTTCTCGTCTGAGAGCTGTAAGATATTTGATTAAAATCTGCCATAAAAGTAGATCGTTGGAAAGGGAGCCTTGCTTTATAATGGACTACGGCTGTGTTTTATTCACCGTTGGGCACTCTGCATCTCCCCGGCCCTCTCCTGTATGGAACATGGCATCAAAATGGATGGCAGCCAAGAGCGCAGAGAATGAGAACCTGGAGGCGGGACACTTGCATCCGTTGTTCTGGGTTCTAGTCTCTGGAGCAGCAAAAAACAAGCTTGCTCCATCCTCAGTGTGAGACCCCTACAAATACTTAAACAGGGCTGTCATATCACCTCTTAACTGTTCCTTTTCCAGGTGAAACATACTCAGCTTCCTAAGTCACTCCTCATAAGGTGTGGTTTCCAGACCCTTCACCATTTTGGTGGCCCTCCTTTGGATACGCTCCAACTTATCAACATCCTTTTTGAATTGTGGTGCCCAGAACTAGACACGGTATTCCAGGTTAGGCCTGACCAAGGCAGAATAGAGTGGGAGTATTACTTCTCTTGATCTAGACACTATACTTCTGTTGATGCAATCTAAAATCACATTGGCCTTTTTTAGCTGCCGCATCACACTGTTGACTCATGCCCAACTTGTTGTCTACCAGGAATCCTAGTTCCCTTTCCCACGTAGTCTCGTTCAGCCAGGTGTTCCCCATCCTATATCTATACATTTCATTTTTTTCCTACCTAAATGCAGTATCTTACATTTCTCCCTGTTGAAGTTCATTTTGTTACTTTTGGCCCAGCTTTCTAATCTATTCAGGTCATGTTGAATTTTGATCCTGTCCTCTAGGGTATTATCTACTCCTCCTGATTTGGATCAATTTGCAAAACTGAGGATGCATCTGCACTGCAGAAATAATCTGTTTTGAAGGTGCCCCAACAAACAGCCATTCCCAGAACTCCATAGAATGGAGCCATGGCAGTTAAAGCGCGGTCAAAACAGATCAATTCTGCAGTGCGGATGCATCCCTAATCAATGTGCTCAGGACTAAACTGGATGCAAGGGAGGATACTAGTGATCAGGTGGAGTTCCTTCACTGGATCAGGCAGTAGTTGCTTCAGTAAAGGCTGGGAGAGGTGTATTCCCTGTCCATGTGTCATTTCCAGATTGAAATAACCCTTTTGTTCTTCTGGTCCATAGCTGCCACAAACCCCATTAATGGAAAAGTCACAATACCGGTGTCTTATCTTCTCCCCTGAGACAGTTGTAGGAGGTTTGACTTAGAGAAACGCTCCCCAGTGCCACTGCTCCAGTTCGGTTTACAGAGACGCTTCTGTGGCTGGTTTTCAGTTTTGACATGCGTGGAATTCTCTTTCCAGGGAGGCTCCACATCCACCTACTCTGATGTATTTTCAGTGTCAAGCAAATCCTTTTTAATTTTCACAGGCCTTTTATCTCTCTGTTTTATCTATTGCTCTTTTATGCAGCTTCTGTCTATCATCCTTTTTTTAAAAAATGTTGTTTTTACTATGCATTTTCTTCTGCATCTTTTTCTTTTAATATATATGCTAGCATGGATATATGTAAGGGGCAGTGGTGTACCTTCATATAATAATTTAAATTTAGACAAGGAGTTCCAATCACAGGTATCCAGCAGCATTTTTGGCATTGAAAAATGTAGGTGGTATAAAAAAAGCTTTGGTTCTGCTGGCAGTTGTATGACTGTGTTGGTATCATGTGTATGGTTATCCTGGACCAGTACTCTCAGACCTGTTCAATTCATGATCTAGTTGGAGCAGTTTTAGTATTTATTTAATTTTATTGCCTGATCCATTTACATTTTTGTACTGATGTGTAGAATGCAAGTTCCTGATGTAGACCAAGGCCATGAGAAGGGACATCACATTTCTTCTCGTCATTTCAACATCGTGCCTTGGACTGTGGTAGCATTGGTAGGAAGGCAACCCAAATGGTGAAAAGTCTAGAACCCCCCCCCAAGCCCTATAAGGAATGGCTTAGGAAACTACGGATGTTTAGCCTGGGGAAGAGACGGTTAAGAGGTGACATGACAGCCATAAATACTTGAAGGGATGTCATATTGAGGATCTAGACTGGAGTGTGTCCAGAGGAGGGTGACCAAAATGGTGAAGGGTCTGGAACCCATGCCTTATGAGGAGAGACATAGGGAGCTGGGTATGTAGCCTGGAGAAGAGAAAATCAAGGGGTGACATGATACCCATGTTTAAATATTTGAAAGGATGTCATACTGAAGATGGAGCAAGCATAATAATAATAATAATAATAATAATAATAATAATAACAACAACAATAATAATAAATTTTATTTATACCCCGCTCTTCAGCCAAAGCTATCAGAGCGGCTTACAATTTGTTAATTAGACATTTCCCTGCCCTCAGGCTTACAATCTAAAAGACACGACACAAAAGGAGAAGGAAATGGTGGTGGGGAAGGGGCAAAGTCCAGCAGCTCTTCTCTCCCTCAGAGGCCTGGACCAAGGCAGATGGACTGGAGGGAGGGCTCTTATTCCTTCAGACAAGGCCTGTTGCAGCTGGCTTGCCTTTCTCTCCCCTCAAGATGGTGGATGAAGGGAGGGCTCTTCTTGCTTCCAGCAGGAGGTGGCCTGCCTTTCTCTCCCCTCAAGATGGTGGTTGAAGGGAGGGCTCTTCTTGCTTGTTTTCTGCTGCTCCAGAGACTAGGACCTGCAGCGATGGATTCAAATTCCCAGAAAAGAGATTCCAGTTCAACATTCAGATGACCTTCCTGACCCTAAGTGCTATTCGAGAGTGGAAGACACTCCCTCAGAGTGGAGTCTCTTTCTTTGAAGGGTGCTTTGATTGTGTCTTCCTGCATGGCAGAAGGGGGTTGGACTGGATGGTCCTTGGGGTCTCTTCCGATTCTAGGATTCTAGGATGGAGCAATGGATTCAAACTCCAGGAGAAGAGATTCCACCTAAACATTAGGAAGAACTTCCTGATGTTAAGAGCTGTTCAGTAGTGGAATATGCAGCTGCAGTGGTGGAATCTCCTTCTTTTCACAATTCAAAAAGGATGTGGAGAAACTGGAGCGTGTCCAAAGGAGGGTGACTAAAATGGTGAAGGGTCTTGAAACAATGCCCTATGAGGAACGACTTAGGGAGCTGGGGATGTTTAGCCTGGAGAAGAGAAGGTTAAGAGGTGATACGATAGCCCTGTTTAAATATCTGAAGCATATTGAGGAGGGAGCAAGCTTGTTTTCTGCTGCTCCAGGGAACAAGACCCGGAAAAATGGATGCAAGCTTCAGGAAAAGAGATTCCAGCTCAACATTAGGAGGAACTTCGTGACAGTAAGGGCTGTTCGACAGTGGAATACACTCCCTCAGAGATTGTGGTGGAGTCTCCCTCCTTGGAGGTTTTTAAGCAGAGGCTGGATGGCCATCCGTCAGGGATGCTTTGATGGAGAGTCCCTGCATGGCAGGAGGTTGGACTGGATGGCCCTGGGGGGGGGGGGGTCTCTTCCAACTCTGTGATTCTGTTATTCTTTGGAGACCTTGAAACCTTTTCAGTACAAATGTTCTGCCAAATTGTGGGCGAGGAGAGGGTAACATCCTTGCACTACAGTTGCGATATCTTTATTGATGGGATGCTAGTTTATTCAAAGGGAATTGGCTCTAGCTGCACAAAAGCCTGGCAAAGGCTTGCCTGAATTGCAGGTGCGGATCGGTGGATGGGGGCTAACATCCTTCTGCTACAAATGCCCAATTCTCTGTGAAACCTGGTATTTTATGCCATTGTTTTAGAATGCAGAAAGGATGTGTGTTAGACTGCTGGGACGAGGGCGAGGACGAGAATCAAAAGAAACATTAAGTGAAACTGAAGGCTAATAAGATTTCTCTCCAAACCAATTCCAGCACGAGAGAACTCCACTCTTTGCTGTGAGAGGTATTTATGCGAAGACATTTCAGAAAAGATCCTAGCAAGAGGTGACAGCTTGATTGCTGGACATGTTCTTTAGCCAGGGCATCAGGATAGTTTAGACCTTTCGTTGGCAATATGTGTCAATTATGCCTTCTTCTTGAATTCTGAGAAACCGTGTCTTCCCGTCTTGTATCTACTATGTTCCCTGATGATGGGATGGGAAGCTAAAGTTGGGGGAAAGTTACACTAGGCTTCAATGGACAGAAGAACCCTCCTTACTACAGTATTAGTCATTTACCCAGGGGACTCCTGGGTCCTATGATTCTTTATTAAGCCAGAGGCAGTGAAAAATATGACAGTGTGAATAGTCTGATTGGAACGTTCCGATTTCAGGCTTTTGTTTGGTTTTTCTGAGATTTTTTCTTTCTTTAATGGACAGACTGGTAGAGTGAAATAGGATCTTGTAAGGGTCAAATAAAAAAATCGACCTACACCTGTCCCTCCACATTCGCTGGGGTTATGGGCCCAGGACCCCCATGCATGTGGGAAAACCGCAAATAACAAAAGCACTATGTTTTTAGCTGAGAAAACACCTCTCTAGGAATCTCTAGGTCCTCCATTGCAACTCTGTGGTCAGTACCTGATAGACATTGGCCATGGAATTGCACTGGAGGAGCTACAAATGCTTGGTGGAGTGTTATCTCTAGGAATTTCTGGGTCCTTCAGTGCGACTTTTAGTTCAAGTTGACCCAGATATTCCTAGAGAGAACATATTAGTAAAATCCACAGATAATCAAATCCACAAAAAGTCAATGCCACAAATATGGATGGATGAGTGTATTTCAGTATGCTAACTGGGTTGGTAAGGTTTCAGAAACAAGTCTTTCCCAGAGATGAGGATTTTGCTTGGGGCCTCTGCAGGCAAAGGATAGGTGCTTTCTACTAAGCTGTGCCCTCTTATCAAACTGTAATAGGGTGTACACTGTCTCTCTCTGTGTGTATACATGCCAATTTTAACTTATAAATCTGGAGTTCTTGTCATCTTTCTCCACCTTCCATCTAAAAATTGTGTTGTGAAGCCAAAGGAACTATCTTGGAATAAGATACCAGTCTCGCTACAAAGATGTAGAGCAGTGATTCTCTGGCCTTCCAGGTGTTTGGGACATCAGCTCCAGAAGCCAACATGTGTTTCAGAGAAACAAGTCATGCCTGACAAATCTGATCTCTCTCTTTTTTTTTTTTTTTTTATAAAATTATCAGCTTGGTAGATGAAGGGAATGCTGTGGATATAGTATATCTTGATTTCAGTAAGGCCTTTGACAAGGTTCCCCATGACATTCTTGCAAACAAGCTTGAAAAATGTGGGCTAGACAAGCTAATTGTTACATGGATTTGTAATTGGTTGACTGGCCAAACTCAAAGGGTGCTCAACAACGGCTCTTTTTCATCCTGGAGAGATGTGACCAGTGGGGTGTCCAGTGGGGATCTGTCCTGGGCCCAGTGCTATTCAGTATCTGTATCAATGATTTAGATGACAGTGTTGGGGGCATGCTTATCAAATTTGGAGATGACACCAAATTAGGAGGAGTGGCTAATACCCCGAGGACAGGATCAAAATTCAAAATGACCTGAATAGACTAGAAAGCTGGACCAAAGCTAACAAGATGAAATTCAACACAGAGAAATGTAAGGTACTGCACTTAGGGCAGAAAAATGAAATGCATAGATTTAGGATGGGGGACACCTAACTGAATGAAATGATGTGTGAAAGGGATCTAGGAGTCCAAGTAGATCACAAGTTGAACATGAGTCAACAGTGCGATGCGGCAGCTAAAAAGGCCAATGCGATTTTAAGTTGCATCGATAAAGGTATAGTGTCTAGATCAAGGGAAGTATTTAGTGCCACTCTATTCTGCTTTCATCAGGCCCCACCTGGAATACTTTGCCCAGTTCTGACCACCACAATTCAAAAAGGATGTGGAGAAACTGGAGCGTGTCCAAAGGAGGGCGACTAAAATGGTGAAGGGTCTGGAAACCATGCCTTATAAGGAATGACTTTGAGAGCTTAGGGAACTGGGGCTGTTTAGCCTGGAGAAGAGAAGGTTAAGAGGTGATGTGATAGCCCTGTTTAAATATTTGAAGGGATGTCATGTTGAAGAGGGAGCAAGTTTGTTTTCTGCTGCTCCAGAAACTCGGACCCAGAAAAATGGATGCAAGCTCCAGGAAAAGAGATTCTACCTAAATATTAGAAGGACCTACCTGACAATAAGAGCTGTTTGCCAGTGGATCAGACTCCCTCAATGGAGAATGGTGGAGTCTCCTTCCTTAGAGGTCTTTAAACAGAGGCTGGATGGCCATCTGTCAGGGATGCTTGGATGGAGATTTCCTGCATGGCAGGGGTTGGACTGGATGGCCCATGTGGTCTCTTCCAACTCTAGGATTCTATGATTCTAGGAGCTTTTTTGATGCAAAATATAATCTGTTTTTGTAAACATGTTTATTCCCATTGCATTTGCCTGTTGTTGAATGCTTCTTCCTTTTCCTTGGCAGGTTTCATCACGCTAAAAATTCCCTGGGCTTTAATACCGAGGCGGTGGATTTTGTTTTAAAGCAGCTACAAGGAGAGGCCAACGTAAAACGGTATTGACTGTCTATCCTTGATCACCTCTGTTTCTTTTGTGTGCCTCATTGCTTTGATAGTAGATAAAGCATTTTTAATTTGTGCAGGTCTTTGCAACTTCCTGGGTTAAGATTAATTATTTCTTGTTGAAATTAATTTCATACCCATTTTGCTTCTAACAAGCTCTTCCAGCATGTAAGATATATTTCGCTGGTTTTAAATAGTGGACGGAGGTTGTAGTGGAAGAGCTGAGACAAAGTGCTTGAAGATTCAAGATGGCTTTGGTTACCATGACTAGATAATGGCCTAAATTCTATTGTTATTAGTGATTAGAGTTTGAACCATTGAATCAATGGGATTTACCTACAGTATGTATTGACTCACCATTCAACAACCGATTGAATGGGTCTACTCTATTTGGGAGTCACCATCACAATGCCAGCCGTTAAGTGCTAAGACCAAAGTTAGGAAATGTTGTTGTTATTGGTGTTGTTATTATTTTCTGGACTATAATTCCAGAAAAGGTAGTGGCCATGCTGGTTGGGGCATTGTGGGAGCAGTTCAGAAAAGGAACTTTGGAAAGTTCTGACTAAGAGTGCTGGGGGTGGATATGAGAGCGAAGAAAAATCACCTTCTTTCTTCCAGCCTTAGTAGGCTAAATATTTCTTTGAACTATGTGTTAATTTCTCCATGCCATTAATTGCCATTTTCTTCATCGCCATTTTATTTATGCTTATAGGCAGATACATTTTGGCAAAGTGAGCCTTTGGTAGCCATTGCGGTTTGGTTCCAGGACCCCCACGGTAACTGTCTGTGGATGCTCAAGTCCTGTTAGATACAATGGGGTACGAAATCGGTGTCCCTTGTATAAAATGGCAAAATCAAGGTTTGCTTTTGAGCCATGGTTGGTTGAATCCATGGATACAGAGGGCTGACTGTATTTCTTGTTGGATTATTTGTATTATTTCCAGGATGAAGCCCAATTGACCCATTTCCACCAGTTTTAGACAGCTTGGTTTTATTCCCTGACATGCCAAGGAGCTGTCCAGCAGAGCAAAAATTGGAAGGGTAGGTATAGCAGGCAAGACATTCTGAATCAGCATGGCAACTCTCTGTCGAGGACAGTGGTGCCCCAAACTGTGCCCTTTAAGAGATTTTGGACTTTGGCTCCCAGAGTCCCAGACTATTGACCAACATGGCTGAGGCTTCTGGGAGCTGAAGTCCAAAATTTCTTAAAGGGCACAGTTTAGGGACTACTGATTTAGGAAATCGAAGAAGGAGCTGGGCAGAAGATGATGTGGCACTGATAACAGCTGGGGAACTATTGAAGAGTTTAGATCCCAATCCCTGACTGGAGGTAGAGATATCAGTTAGATCATGTACACTCATCCCTCCATATTTGCGGCTTTGATATTTGCGGATTTGATTATTCACAGATTTGATCACTATGTTCTCTCTAAGAATATCTAGGTCCTCCAGTGCATCTCAGTGGTCAACTTTAACTAAAAGTTGCACCAAAAGATCTAGAGATTCCTAGAGAGAATGCTCTACTAGGCATTTGTAGCTCCTCCAGCACAATTCTATGGTCAGTGTCTGTCGGACGTTGACCACAGAGTTGTCCTGGAGGACCTAGAGATCCCTAGAGAGGTGTCCTCTCTAGGTAAAAACATGGTGTTTTTGTTATTTACATTTTTTTCCATATTCACAGGGGTCTTGTGCCCCTAATCCTAGCAAATATGGATAGTGTATAGTGTATAGATCCAGTAGAGATCCTCACAGCAGTAATAATCTGGTTTGACACCACTTTAACTGCTATGGCTCAATGCTGTGGAATTCTGGGGAGTGTAGTTGGCTGTGGCACCTGAGCTCTGCTTCTGGGTGTTGAGGTCCAAAATACCTGGAGTTCCACAGTTTGGGCATCATTGATATACAGTGCCTCCAGTTGGAACAGACAGTCCTGGTCTGTGTGGATCAATGATCTGATTCCATATAAAGGCTCCATGTAAATGGCATGGATGCCACCACAATCTGACAGCTTATTGCACCCTTCTGATCCCATTTAAAGGAAAACACTCTGCTTCAGTTGGTGCCAGCATCTGCTAAGAACCCAGGCTCCCGGCTTAGAAACAAACCATGTTAAATTAGTATGAGCTGAAACAATGGCCGATGTCAGCGTGAAATAACACATACCTTTGCCAAGTGAACTAATTCAAACCGGGTTCAAACATGACTGTCACAGTTTGTTTTTTAATAGCAGTTACCTGGCATATTCTAAAGATGAATGGTGGCATTTTGGAGGCCCAGCATCGTATCAAATATAAGCTCTTTTTCCCCCTGGTCTCATACAATGCAGTACATTTGTTTCTGTCTCTGCAGGTGGATGTAGCCCTACCTCAGCAGCTTCCACTCATTTCTTTCAGATTTCCTGAAATAATTCCCTTGCTTCTTGAAGGAATCCAAATCAAATTTTGCAGCATGCTACCATAGCTAAGGCCTTCCTGTTGCTGTCAGCGAATGTCTCCAATTCTGTGCCAAAGCTAGCAGGCTATAAAGTCTGCACAAAAGTTTATTTTGAATTGGCTCAGCTTGTCCCCATCTTTGGAATGCTGTTTCCTTCATGCTGTTTTCCATTCTTCTGCTACCCATCCGATCCCTCCTGCATTTTTGTTTTGGATTGCTTTATCCACATTTATTTCATAGACGCTTGATTTTGTTGGCGATTCTCGTCTCATTGGGGAAAGATTTCCTGAGGTCCTGCCAGAGTTCAGTATAGGCATTTGCCCCTTGGAAAGTTTTACATTGAAATACTTTTACTTCCCACCCACCCCGATCCTTCTAGGTGAAGATAATTTCTTGCTTGTTGTACAATTCTGTAATATATGGTGGGAACCGAATTTATTTAGGCCTCAGTGCTTTAATCCTTGTGGTGTGCTTATCACTGTAGTTGATGTGAAATTTAAAAACAAAATGAGTTTATTGAATGTAACAGACATGCAAGATCTGAATTATGTCTCACAACTAGCAATGTAAGGCTGCTTCCACACTGAGGAAATAATCCAGTTTGACACCACTTTAACCACCATGGCTCAGTGCTATGGAAGAGCCGGAGCTATCTGGAGCCATCCATTGCAACACAAGGCAGCTGTTTACAATGCATGCTGCTGTGCCACCTGACGCAAATGCCAGCGCAGCAATTCACTCGCTCCAGAGTCAGAACAAGATGTCCAACCCTTAATGAACCAAATGGCTCAAACGTATTCAATCTATTAGATCATTGTAAGTTAATAGCTAATGGTATAATGATGTAACAACCTACTAGATAATCGCTCACTGAACTTAAGGAAGAAAAAAGAAGTTGGAAAAGAAGTACGCTGCCCTGATAAGACATATCAGTATAAAGGGAAATCCCTTCATTTGAAGTTAGAGAATTTATTTTACACTTTATTTTTATTTATAAGCATGGGGGTTGAGAAAAAAATATTAGTGTCACAAAGTATAAATATAATAGCGGAATATTAGTGTCACAAAGTATAAATATTATACTTTGAGAAGCATATTAATTGGAGTAAATGGTGGAGAAAGGAAGGGAAGTAATGATTACATTATGAAAAGAATAATGTGAATAGGGCAAAAAGGGGGGAATTTATGAAAAAGTTATGTATACATATATGTAATTTTTGTAGTGAGATTAATAAAAATTATTTTTTAGAAAAAGAACAAGATGCCAAACCCTGTGATCAATGCACTGGGTGGCACTGGGTGCGAACATCCACCCAGCTCCACAATGGAGGACCCCAAGTAAAGGGAGGGTGTCAGGGCAGCTCCGGGGTCAGAATATTCCGGGTTGCTCCCGGCGTATTCTGACTTGGGCAGACCTGGCCCTAGAAATAAGCAACAGTACAGCAGTTGTGTCCGTGTGTGTGTGTTTTATAGGATCGTTCTCTTTTCGAAAAACATTCTTAACTGTCTTTCTGGCAGCATTCTTTTCTGCTCTAAAAGCAGGTGCTTTTCCTATTTTGTGCCAGATTCTTCCATTCCAAATAGAGACAGAATCCAAATTATCCCAAGCTAGTCTTGGAACAGAGCTTTGGGTCTCATTAAAGCCCACCTGAAGGGAGAGGAACTGCTATTGTCTTTATTATCAATTGCTAAAGACTCTCTGAACTAGCCAGTATACCAAGTGCTGCTTATATTTTTTGAATAGCTACTAGAATGGAAATAGCTAGGTTCTGGAAGCTTCAAAATGGCTATGCAGTCCATTCATTAGGATTTGGCACATTGCTTTAGCTTGTTATTGGAATGCCCCGAACTGGTGGAGAGAGGGACTGCAGCCAGGAAATCAGAAGAAGACTAAGGCCTAAGAGGGAGTGAAAGGAGAGGCCTAGCAACACCATTGGGCCTGGCCTCAAGTTGAAGACCCCTCCCTCCTGACAACACCATCTGGCCTAGGAGGGAGTGAAAGGGCAGGCCAAACTCCATCAGGCTTGTCCTAGATTAAGAAGCAGAGCCCTCCCTCCAGTCCATCTGCCTTGGTCCAGGCATCAGAGGGAGAGAAGAACTTTTGGACCTGATCCCCTTCCCCACCACCATTCCCTTCTCCTTTTGTGTCGTGTCTTCTTAGATTGTAAGCCTGAGGGCAGGGAACCATCTAATTAAAAATAATAATTGTAAGCCACTCTGATAGCTTTTAGGGCTGAGGAGCGGGGAATAAATAACTAACTAAATAAATAAATATTATTAAAAAACAAAACAATCCACCAAAGCAAGCACAGAAGATGAGCTATTAATCAAACACATTTCCTTGGAACTTGTTTTCCATTTTCTGAAACCTATGAATAAAGGAACATCCCAAGTTTTGCCTCCAGGGGCACATAGCTCCGTTTAGAGCAATGGACATACTGAAATGGTAGAGAGGTCATATAATTAGCCCAAACTGCTACTAATCTGTATACCCATGAGAGGAAAAAAATATAGGCCACGCTTGTTCATGTTCCATTGATTTTTTTAAAAAAATTGTTTGTTAACATCGCGTGTTGTGTTCGTATAGTGTTTCCCCCCCCCCCAACTCTCTTTTTTTACTTGCCTGCTCCCTGTCCCTGTCCCCCAGAGCCTCATGAGAGCAAGCAAGCAGCAATACCAAGAGCAAGTACATTTCTATACCGCTTATCAGTGCACTTAAGCATTCCCTAAGCGGTTTATAATGTGTAAGGTAATTGTCCCCAACAGGTTGGATGCTCTTTTTAGTGACCTTCAGAAGGATGCAAGAATAAGTCAACCCTGAGCCCCTGGCTGGTATTGAACTCACAACCTAAGCAGGTCAAAATGGGATCAGGCCCCATATCTACTTCACTCATCACAGAAGGGGCCTTGGTGGCCACGAAGTGATTGCCCTAGAATCATAGAATCCTAAAGTTGGAAGAGACCCCAAGGGCCATCCAGTCGAACCCCCTGCCATGCAGGAACTCCCAATCAAAGCATCCCTGACAGATAGCCATCCAGCCTCTGCTTAAAGACTTCCGAAGAAGGAGATGCCACCACACTCTGAGGGAGTGTTTCCCTGCTCAGTACAGGAATCTTAAAACTACCACATTGTCCCCAGATCTCCCTTGAGATGTGATCAACATGTATGCTTTCCTTTAGCTTTTATTAAGTGAAACATGTAGCTTCCCTATAGAAATCAGGGGCCTCCTGAAGTGGTTTTAAGAGGGTTGGGAAAGCAAGCTGGGTTCCTGTGGTTATTTTTACTCCCTGATTCCGGGTAATGTTCTCCTGTTCCTACTATTCCCTTCCAAACACTTGAGGGCGATGGGTGGAAAAGGGGCTTCTTTTCTCACGAAGTCAGATTGTCAAGGGATATGACAAAAGAAATTCGTGTTGTGTTCGTTTGCTCTCTCTCTCCCATTTTGGGAAAGGGAATGAGAGAGGAAACACGAGGCAGTTTCTGTTTGCTAAGTTCTCTGTGTGCTGAGGATTTCTGCAGGGTCCCTTCTATCCTTGTGTCCTTCCATTCCTTTATGAACCTGTATCTTGAGATGCCAGAATGTGTGAAGCAAAGACATTTAGTCGGCAATGAGCTGGAGATGGAGCTGCTTTTTAAAAAATGGCTTTGGAGCTGAAGCTAGTGTGGGAGATCTGCAAGGAACATGGTTCTTATGGCTGGCCGGCTGGCCACTTTTTTGTTAGCTGTGTTCCTGTTTAATAGTCCAGAAGGGATCCGTTTTCATTCATCAGTCATCAAGACCCGGTGGAGGATGGGTGCTGGGTTGCCAAAATGCCTCCCTAGTCGAGCCGACTCCTAAGCTGCAGGTGCGCAGGAATTAGACTGATGCGTCTGCACAAAACCTAAAATAAAGTTGGTTTGTATATTCCGCTCATATAAAACTGGCTCCTGGTGAAACAAATGTTTCCCATGTAACAGACTCAAGTGCGTAGGCGGCAGAGATATTTGTGTTTCTCTCAAGCACCTGCTGTATTTTGCTTTCCAGCAGGTGTGGGGCATTTTCATAGCCTGGAATAGATTCATCATGGTTTCTTGTCTCCGTCGGCCTGATGGTTTGGATGAGGCAGTACAATTTCACTCTCTGAGCTCAGATCTGCTTCCTCCACAACCCACCTCAAAAGCCACACAGAATTGTAGCTCTGCGTTTCAGAAGAGCACGCTACAAGTCGTACTTACTAGGACTGGTTGGTATCTCATATCCCAGAGTCAAGAAGTTAAATTGGCAGAGTCTGCGACGCCACCACCAACTCTTTCGTCAGGCGGCGAGACTGCGAAGCAGGTTGCAACAAAGACGGGCCTGTTTGGGGCTGTCACCGAGACATTTCCATGCCAGAATCCATCATGATGGGTGACTGGCCTCTGTGAGACTGTCCTTAAAAAGTATCTGCTTTTCATGCCTTTGAATGCCTGTGCGTGAAGAAAATAATTATTCCCCAGATCGAGTGAGACTTAGCACATTTTCTTCTTGCAGATAATGTTTATTGGTGCCCTGTGACCCTTTGACTTGCTATTTAAAAAAGCAGGAAAGCAACATGGAAAATGCATGTCTTCAAGTCGCTTGTCGACTTAGTGTAACCCCATGAAATGCATAAGGTTTTCTTAGGCAAGGAGTACTCAGAGGTGGTTTTGCCAATTCCTTACTCTGAAATATAGTCCACAGTACCTGGTGTTCATTGGTGGTCTCTCATCCAAGTATTAACCAGGATCACCCTGGCTTAGCTTCCAAGATCAAATGGGATCTGGTGTCTTCGGGGTATTTAGGCCCTGTATAACATGGGAAATGCCATGTTATTAAAGAGGATTCCCTCTGGAGCTGCTTCCAACTTCAAGCACAGGGTAAATGCTTTTAAGCTAAAACGGATGGATTTCAGCCCACATGGAAGTTTTGTGCAACTTCATTCACTTGGTTTCCAGTGATCAGCTGTTTAGTGCCATCACTTTATGCACCACCTGCTTGGGAAAGGTATCAGCAGGCTCAGGAGAAACGCACGGTTTGCAGTAAAGCAACAGATATTGGGGGATAAAAATAACTAACTCTAAGGGGGATGCTAAAAACGCTTATAAGGAGGACTAAACCTACTCAGTAACCTTGGAAGACTGTTGGACTCTGAGAGTGTATCAGTGTTTCAAATATTGATTATTACAGTCAAAAAGCAGCTAGCAGATCCCAAAAATTGCAATCAAGAACAATGTATGCGGTGATATATTCAGAGGGGAGTTCAAGGTTAAAGCTATTTAAACAATAATAAAGTGAATAACCTATTAGAGCAGCTGCTGCTCCCGAACATAATTTGCCTCAATGCAGGGGAGAGATTTAGCAGGAGTCCCTGTGCTGAATGGGCTGAAGTCCTCCATGATCTGCATGTCATTCATGAGCTATGGAGTTTATCAGACGGGAGGAATTTCTCTTCATTTCGAATGGAGCCAATTGAAGCCAATTCGAATTTACGTGAATTCCAATTGCGTTCAGAATGCATTCAGAATGACTTCCCATTACCTGAAAATGACTGCCCATTGCCCAAAATTGTGGGAGATGCTTTAATATGCAATAACGGAAAACCCATGATTGCATTCGGAATGACTTCCCTTCTGCCCAAAATTGCGTGAGATACTTTAATACGCAATAACGTGAAACCCCATGATTGCGTTCGGATTGCCATTAGATTATACTTCCAGTTTCCGTCGTCTGATAAACTCCTATGAGTTGCTCATGTTTTTCTTTTCCTGCACCCTCCAGCCATTGGTAAGTAGATGAGTAGCATCATGGCTTCAGGCTCAGCAAAGCACTTCATTCTCCTGGCAGGGCCCATCCACACTGACACATGCCTTGTGTTTGTGAGCCACCATTTAAAAAATTTAGAATCATAGAATCCTAGAATCCTTAGAATTGGAAGAGACCCCAAGGGCCATCCAGTCCAACCCCATTCTGCCATGCAGGAACTCTCCATCAAAGCATCCCTGACAGATGGCCATCCAGCCTCTGATTAAAGACCTTCAAGGAAGGAGACTCCATTACACTCCGAGGGAGTGTATTGCACTGTCAAAAAGCCCTTACTGTCAGGGAGTTTCTCCTAATGTCTAGGTGGAATCTTTTCTCCTGCAGGTGGAATCTCTTTTCCTGAAGCTTGCATCCATTCTCTGGAGCATCCGAAAACAAGTTTGCTCCCTCTTCAATATAACATCCCTTCAAGTATTTAAACAGGGATATTATATCACCTCTTAACCTTCTCTTCTCCAGGCTAAACATCCCCAGCTCCCTAAGTCGTTCCTCATAAGGCATGGTTTCCAGACCCTTCACCATTTTAGTCGCCCTCCTTTGGGCATTCTCCAGTTTCTCCACATCCTTTTTGAATTGTGGTGCCCAGAACTGGACACAGAATTATTACCAGGTGGGGCCTGACCAAAGCAGAATAGAGTGGCACAGTTACTACTCTTGCTCTAGACACTATACTTCTAATGATGCATCCTTATCTTATTGATGCCTTGTTTTGTAATAAAAATCTCTCCTTTCATAATATCATAGAATTGTAGCTACCCATGACTAGCTACCCATTTACTGAACAATTGACCAGTAAAACTTGAAGATCACCAGGATCCAGGACCCAGTGGCGTTACTAATGGGGTGTGGGCTGTGACACCACTGCTCCTGAAACACCTACCTTTTGGTAAAAACGGGCTGTGGCATTCACCTGCTTCCCTTTAAAATACTTTAAGAGATGGTGGGAGTGAGGTGAAGCTCAGTGGGAGGAGAAAAAAGAGGCCCCAAAATTTTTTAAAATTAAAACTTCAAATTTCAAAATTTTAATTTTTAAATATATATATATATATATATATATTAATTTTTTATGCTTTTAAAATTTTCCTTAAAAACATCAATTTTAACCAAATCTTCACTATGGTTTTGTACATGCATTTGGTGTGTGCGTATGGTATGGTGATTTGAAGGTACAATTTTTATTTTGCTCGTTCTTTATGTCACAGCTATTAGCATGACATTTGGTGGTCTATGAGAATTACAATTTATGAGTAACGTTAGTGCGAAAAAGCGTGACTAAGGATTTTGTGTGGTGTGAAATGGGAGGAGGTCTATGGGGGGGGTGACACCGTGAGTTACCGCACAGGGTGACACCAACCCTATTGCCAGGACCATAGAGCTCAAATGGGGGGAAATCCTCTTCAATGATGGAGATCAAAGGAGGGACCTAGTATATGATTTGTAGCCATGCACAGTAGCAAGACAAGTGGAGCATTTCCCTCGGTGCCGTGAGAAATTGCGAGTAATCCCTTTATTTTAATCACTGTGGGACACTTTATTATCTCTCCTCCCCCCCCCCCCCCAGCATCGAGTATTTGTTCACAAAAAAAAAGCCCACACAAAGCAAAACAATGGAAACAGCACATGGTAAATGCTAACTGCTTGATTCAGGCATATTCAGGCAGATCCATTTGGCCACGATGCAATCGTTTACATTATTCCCTCCCCTACAGAAGCAGGGATGGACATCACCTTCATTAATCTACATGGAGTGAACATGTAGAATGGACATTTGTTGCAATTGCAGAAATGAAACTCCACAACTGTGTGCAAGCATGTGTGGATTTTTTAAAAAAAGAATTGTCAGCGGGAGATTTTCTCCACTCCAAACTCGAGATGTAATTAGCCACATGCAGCATGGCTTTTTCCCAAAGCACAGACGGGAAGAAGTCTCTCGACAGCCTGAATTCAAATTATCAGACTGGGCTAATCTACTTGTAAAATAACCAAACCCTTGAGTAGGGATGTGGAAATCTCTCCATCTCCATTTTGTTGGGTTTCTCCGGATCCCATCTGTATTTTCTTCTCATCCTTCTTTCATATCAGGCAATGGTCTTGGTGGTGGTGGGGAACTTCCAGCCCATGTGCATTTTGGTATATACTGGTCCTCATGTGCACTCTTAAAATGTTTTTGTTTTTGTGCCTGTATTTCTGTATGTATTTCCCCTATTGATGAGAATGTGCTGGATGTGGATTGTTCAAAGATACACATCTTGAGTTGTGCACATTTTATTTGCACATCCAGTTGGCCCTCCACATTTGTGGGTCTGACTTTTGCAGATTTGATTATGCACGGATTATTTGCTGCCACCTCCACTGCTGCCCTGTGCCATTTTAAAAGGGACCGCAAGCCTTGCAAGGCCGAGAGACTGTGAACACGTGCGAGGCTTGTAAGTCCCTATTAAAAATGGTATAGGGCAGCAACGGAGGTGGGAACAAGCCCTGTCAGTTGCTCGCTTCTGTCTTGAGGAAAAACCCCGCCACCTTGAAGGCATCCACGATGGGCAGATCTTAATATTTGTGTGTGTTAAATATCGTTGGGGAGGAGGGTAGAGTTACTTGCCGCTTTTGCATTTTTGCAAGAGTCCTACACTCCTAACCCTAGTTAATGTGGAGGGCTGACTGTATTTAAAAGGGGAAAAATCCCTTGCTTTCTTCTCAGAGATGAAGAACCAAAAGACATGCAATCACTTTTATTAACAGTCTCACAGACCACAAATTGCATAAATTGGTTTGTTTTTTTAAATTGGTTAATGGGATTCCCCCCCCCCCTTTCCCTACCCTTTAGTGCCAGATCTGGTGCTTAAATTCATATGCACCTGAATGATGAACAACACAGCTAGACTCATCCATTTGAGATGATATAGCTTTGTGTTCTTAGTCTCTGTGCAGTACTATTTATAGCTCCAATTAACTCCTCATCTTTGGAATACGTTGTTTGACACATCTGTTACGGAGCCCACACAGATACTCAGCTGTGTGCGTTCTCTCCTATGGTTTTATTCAAGACTTAATTACAGTCAGGGGACTCACTTCGTCTTGTGTTTTCCCCAAGCCTCAGGGATCAGTCGAGGGATCTGAGACCCAAAAGTCAGAAATAGCATCACTGTAGTTTTCCAAGGTGGCAGTCGGGCCTTTATGGGCCGTGCTTCAAACTGGTCAGCCCTGCAGTTAATGCAGCATTGCTCCTTCAAACAGATTTAAATGATGTAGCCAAGGAACTGGTTCAGAAATTAAATGAGGCCAGGGAATGATTTGGTAGGGTACAAGGGCAAGAGCTCGAGCTGTATCACACTGTTCAGAGTACATTTGTATGCAAAGGTTACCTCCACGTTTGATCCCTGATGTCTCCAATTAAGAAGAACCCAGATAGGTGAACTAATGAGAACCTCTGCTTGGGATCTTGGAGATCTGATTCTATTCAGAGGAGACTAGCAACTCCTGAGGTGGAAGGTATGTGCCTTAATCCCAGAGGTTTGGGATTTAGCATTTCCCCCCCACTATGATGGGAATTTGTGATCAAAGACGAAGGACTATAGCACAGTGGCAGAGCACCTGCTTTGCACACAGAAGGTTTCAGCTTTAGTCCCTGACATTTCCAGCAATAGGATCAGGTCACTAAGGATGGGACTTCTGAACCTGGATTTTGGAGCGCCTCTACTATCAGTTAAAGTGGTGGTTCCCAAACTTTGGTCCTCCAGATGTTTTAGACTTCAGCTCCCAGAAATCCTGACTGATGGCCAAGCTGGTTAGGGCTTCTTGGAGTTGAAGTCCAAAACACCTGGAAGACCAAAGTTTAGATATCACTGAATTAGAGTACATAATGCTGGGCTACATGGACAAATAATCTGATGTGGTACACGTGGTATCATCTCCTGTGAGAGCCAGCATGGTGTAGTGGTTTGAGTGTTGGACTAAGACTCTGAAGACCAGGGTTCGAATACCGTCTCAGCCATGGAAGCCCACTGGGTGACCTTGGGCAAGTCACACTCTCTTAAGTCTCAAGGGAAGGCAATGGCAAATTTTCTCTGAACAAATGTTGCCAAGAAAACCCTGTGCTAGATTCACCTTAGGGTCTCCATATGTCGGAAATAACTTGAAGGCACGCAACAACAACAACAACAACCTCTACTCACTGGTTATATTTGTGATCCATCAAACCATGTTTGCAAAGAATGGTCCTCCCAATCCATGGTTTGAGGGCAATTGACAGACTACTATCGCTATGCTTATACTAGTTTTGATACCACATTTGATGTTTTAAGGTTGTAATTGTATTGTTGTTGGAATCCCACCTCGATCCGTGGGGAGAGGTGGGAAAATATAAATAAATTTTATTATTATTATTACTGAAAAGGGTTTGGGTGTGTGTTTGTTTTTAATAGATTGTTATTGTCCTTTTTTACACAATGGGTTTTAAAACAGCCTTTTAAAAATAGTATTTTCATATTATACTTTAACTGTGTTTCAATACAAAGATACAGCTGTGTTAGTCTGTAGGATCAGTCTGTAGAGAGATTAACTGAAATAAAGAAGTTGGCAACATGAGCTTTTGTAGATGCCACTCTACTTCCTCAGATACATATATTTTATCATTTCCTCTGTGTTTATCTGAACCTTTTCTTATCTATACCTGTTTTTAATCTTGGGTGAGTTGTCATGGGTCCCAGTTCTGGAGGAAGACAAGATATAAGGCAAAACAAATAAATAATAGGATCCCATAACAAATTATTTTGTAATGGGATCATAATTTTGAAAAGGAGAAGAATATACTCTCCTAGTGACCAGACCCAAATTGGCGCCTATCAAATTGGAGGATAGTATATTTTCTAAAATGAATTTCCATAATTGCTAAATAGGTTTTTTTTTTTTTTTACACTTTTGATACTTCCAGTCTTGGTCTTGGAAGTCATTTTGTATGCCAGTTTTCAGATTCTTTGGAAGAGTGGACTTCAACTGTCCAAGTCTGTCTCTGTGTATCTTGAGACCTTTAAGAGAAAGTTCAGCCTTAATAAGATCTTCAAGGATTTAGCCAAGTACCATGTTGATACTTGACGTTCTGTTGTCAGGGGTTAAAAATGTGTTGTCATTCAGAAATATAATTCCCTTTCCCCCTTTTTTGTAACACATCCAGACAAAGAGAGAGCACTGTGTAAAGTACAAGCTTGTAAACTTAATTTGGATAGTCTGCTAATAAAGACATGCTTTTATTGACCCTAAAAATAATACTCTGAGATTAATTCATCAGCCCTTCTTTCAGTGGAGTGGCATAAGTATTATTATGCATTTCCAAATTCATTTCAATTCATTAAGGAAAACAGAGAGAGAGAAAGAGAATGAGTTCATGCAACAAAGAAGGAAAGGGTGCAATTTACAAGGGAAAAGCAGGCCACTGAATGGCAATAATAATGACGATGATGAACAAACACCACTGAATAAGCTTGATTACTTTTTTTGAAAATGAGAATTACAAAATTAGAGAACAAAAGTGTTTCGGCAGATGTAGAATGCATGTAATCTTTAGCAGAGCACTCGATGCATTGTCTTGTGTCTCGTTTGGAAATAAAAAATAATAATTACATTTGGATTAGACAAGAGCACCATCGCCCTGACTGTGAGAGAGCTGGCCGCGGGACTACAAAGCGAAGGATATGGGCACATTGACAGCACTGAGCTTGCAGAGAGGGAGCTAGCCTTGATTTAGTTATTTCACAGGGATTTTGGTAGAGATAAGCAAGCGGTTGGTGTTTGGGTGGTTCCACAAACTACTACATTTGTTGCGGGGAAGGAGATGATTGTCCTTGAATGGCAAGATGTTGTAAAGAATAGTAACTTCCAAAATAACACTGATGGTTATAAAATTGTTATAAAGGATAGCCAGAGATTTTTTTTGTTTGCTTGCTTGTTTTGAGGTGGGGAAGGCAAAGCAGGGGATGAAATCCAGTATAGCAATATGCATTTTTAATGTTGGTTGGAATTAGCCCTGAATGTTGATATTTGTCGGAGAGGAGAGTATTGAGGATGGTTGATGCTGATGTTCAAAGGACGTTCTGTAGGGTTTATCGAGAAGTTAGTAACAAAAGCAGCAGTGATGGGGGAAGATAACTGGGCAAAGGTTTTTTGACTGATCCGCCACACCACTTTTTAAAACCATTCTTAAATAGGAGACTGAGAATACATCTAGCGATAGCAATCACAATAACATTGACATTTCGATACCGTTTCATAGTGAATTCAGCACTCTCTAAGTGGTTTACACTCTGACAAGCTGGGTACCCGTTTTACCAACCTATGAAAGGATGGAAGGCTGGGTCAACCTCGGAGCCCTCTGGGATCAAACTCACAACATCGTGGCTGCAGTACTGGCATTAAATCACTGCGCCACCAGGGCTTCTACATTATAGAAATAATGCTGTTTGACACCACTTGGGTCCTGAGCAAATGGTCCAGGAGAGCACGGGTCAAGCCTGTGTATCCTGGTCTGGGTCCCAACCAGGGACTGTGTGAGGATGGGCAGGGTTTGCATGCCACTGCACCATGGGCCCACTGCTGCCACATGCCCCTTGCCTCCCTCCACCCTTGCCACTAGTGAGAAGACTCCCATCACTGTGGAAATGGGGCATCTGGCTGTGTACCCATGTGACCAGGCACCCCATTTCCACATCAGATGCCATGACGGGGGTCTTCTTACTAGAGGCAATGGCAGAGGGAAGGAAGAGGTGCAAGGGGACATCTCTAGTCTGCTGGATTTGGCTGTGGAGCGTCCATGACACTCTGCAGCAAATGGTAAGTCCTTTTGACCCCTGCCTTTGTCCCAGGATCAGGCTGATACCGGTACAAGTCTGAAGTCCAAATGACCCTGAGAACCATTATTGTCAAACAGTGGTACTAAAATATTGCAAGCGAGTGAATGAAGCAGGGTTGGCTAGTTTAAACCCTGGTTAAAACCAAATTATTTCTTTTCAAATGGTTTTTTTTTTTAATTGATTCTTCGTATGTTGGTTTTTTAAAAAAATCTGATGATTATGACTATTTTCCAATCGAGAGTCTGAACTTGAACAATTGAACTTCAGCAGCTTATTGGCAGTGTCCAGTGTCTGCTGCGTCTTTTGAATCCCTTTATTTTATAGCGCAAGAAAAGCCATTCCGAAACAAAGCCTTCCATTAGCATAAGCTCAACCGAAACAACTTGCACTTTTTAAAAGAACAATGATTATTTAAGCTAGAGGCCATAGCATCCGAACTGCCTTTTGCTACCAAATTTTCCCATTTAGTCCTTTGTTGCTGCTGTTGTTGTGTGCCTTCAGGTTGTTTCCTCCTTATGGCGACCCTAAGGCAAAGCTATGATAGGGTTTTCTTGGCACGTTTCTTCAGAGGTGGCTTGCCATTGCAATTGTCATCCTCAGGCTGAGTTGTCCAAAGTCATCTAGTGGGTTTACATGGCTGAGTCAGGATTCAAACCCTAGCGTCCAGTCATAATCCAATGCTCAAACCATCTCCCATATAGTCCTAATAGGCTACCTATAGTCCTAATATGTACTCCCATAGTCCTAATAGGATACCAACTTGTTAATATAGGTCCAAAACAGACTGCAGAAATAATCCAGTCTGAGACTGCTTTAACGCAATGCTTGGGAATCCTGGGAATTGTAGTTTATTGTGTCATCAGAGCTCTCTGACCGAGAAGGCGAAAATGTCCCGGGATTCCCTAGCACTGAGCCAAGGGAGCTAAAGCGGTGTCAGACTGGATTAGTCCTGCAGTGAGTTTCAGAACTATAATTCCCAAAGTTTTATTCAAAGATGTAAATCATATCAAAATCCTAAGACCTTTAGATTGCGGGTGTTAGAAAGCGTTAAAACATGGTTGATCAAGCGTTCTAAAATATTAATGTAAGTAAATTAAAATAATGTTTCGCAGTATTAATATAATGAGTATGGAGTTTATCAGACGTCGGAAATTGGAAGTATAATCTAATGGCAATCCAAACTCAATCATGGGGTTTCATGTTATTATGAGTTAAAGCATCTCACGCAATTTCAGGCAAAAGGGAAGTCATTCTGAATGCAATCATGGGTTTTACTTTATTGCGAATTAAAGCATCTCACGCCAGTTCAAGCAATGGGGGGTCATTTTCTGGTAATTGGAAGTCAATCTGAATGCATTCCGAACGCAATGGGAATTCACGTGAATTCGAATTGGCTCCATTCGAAATAGAGAAAAATTCCTCCCTGTCTGATAAACTCCTAGGATTCGTCCCCCTCCCCCATTGAAACATTAATGTAAAAATCTGGTTTGAACCAAAAAACCTAGTTTAACAGGAAAAAAACACAGGGTTTTTTTTTCTTTTTAAAAAACCCTTTTCCAACAAAGGAAGGAATAAACAAATGAACTAGCTCTTTTAGAAAGTATATGCCTATTTGGATTTGAACTTGCAAAGGGTACTGCATGCGGAGGAACAGAGAGGCTCTCTAAAGCGCTGCAGTTTCTGGTTAAAGGAGAACAAATGATGGGTGAGGAGCCAGACCACTGATGAAATGTCTTGCCAAAGAAGAGGCTAGAAGCTAATGAAAGCTCTGAAAGAAAGCTTGCTCTCTAGGTCTGAGGAACAGGAAAACATAGCTGTTTGTCCTAGATTTGCCTCTGCCTTGCCTCTGTTTTCTTTGCCTCTCCCTTCCTCTGATTTGGCAGGAGCATAGAAAACTCGGTGATAAGTTTGCTTTAGGGTCGACTTGAAGGAACGCACCAACAGCAAACATATGACAATACCGTGGCCCAGAATAAACCTCAGGGCTTCTGCATAATGGGGACTCTGGGGAACTGTGTGCAGTCTCTCCTTTGAGACTAAGGAGTTTATCACACAAAGGCTTAAATCTCATGCAGAAACAGGATTTAAAAGTCTGGGGGAAAAAACCCACAAAAGCTTGTTGTTTTTCAGATGTGTTTGTGTAAAGAAGAAATAACGTAACATTAACCCAAACAGAAAGTTGCCAAAACCCACTCCTTTTTACTTTCGGAAGTTCCCGAAAGTAAAAAGGAGTGGGGTTGGGCGACTTTCTGTTTGGGTTATTTTTGCATTATTTCTCTTTCACCCAAACGTTGTCTGAAAAACAACCCGCATTTGCAGTTTTTCCCCCTACTTTCTGTTCGGGTTAACCCGAATACAGCAGGTTGTTTTCACTTTAAATCTAGTTTCTGCCTCCATGTGATAAACTCCTAAGGCTGCACCCACACTGAAGAAATAATCCAGGTTGGCACTGCTTCAACTGCCATTGTCTGCTAGTGCGATGGAATACTGAGAACTGTAGTTTGGCAAGATGTTTAACTTTCTCTGCCAGAGAGCCCTGGTGCCAAAACAAACTACAATGCCCAGAATTCCATTGCACTGAGCTATGGCAGTTAAAGTGCTGTCAAACAGGATTATTTCTGCAGTGCGGATGCAGCCTAAATACACTGTAGCATAAACTTTCATCTAGGAGACTGAGGGGCTGTACACACAAGCCAAAAGGCCTGTATTCCTCCTGGCCTGGTGTTGTCCTGTGGAGACAATATCGGCCAAGAGCCTTGGGCCAAGATTGGCCCGACTGGGACACCGACCTGGCAGTTCTGACCTGATCCACGCCCAAACAGTCCTTAATGCAGTTTTTAAAAACTGGCTTTGCAACACAATGGCTGGCAGATGGCACGGCCATCTGCCCCCTTACCTGCTGCCACTGCCACGGCTCCTGTGAAGACCCCAGTCATGGTCTGTGACATTGGAAGAGGGCTCCTGGCCACATCGGTGAAGCCAGATGCACTGTTTTTTCCCTGCAGGTCATGGATGGTATCCTTCTCAGGCATATAGTCCCCACGTCTCTATGGATGTTGTCACACGGGAGGAATTTCTCTCAATTTCGAAAGAAATGAAAGTGGGATCAGTTTGGAATTGGGTGAATTCACTAGTTCAGCTAATTTACGTGATTGCGTATTGACACCTCTTCGCATTCGGAACTGCCCGAAATTGCCTCCCAGTGCCCGAAATTGCATGTGATAGTTTTTCACACAGTCCGGCCAGAGAGAGGAGGAGGAGAGGAGCTGCTTGGCAGCCATTTTGGGACCGTGTGCTTGAGACCGTGTTCTCGTTGCTGAAGGGGAGGAGCTTCTGTGAGTCACATCTGTGAGTCACAAGGGGGCGGAGCTAGCAGACTAGCTTTATATACCACCTTCCAGAGCCTTCCAGAACAGTCCGGCCAGAGAGAGGAGAAGGAGAGGAGCTGCTTGGCAGCCATTTTGGGACCGTGTGCTTGAGATCGTGTGCTCGTTGCTGAAGGGGAGGAGCTTCTGTGAGTCACATCTGTGAGTCACAAGGGGGCGGAGCTAGCAGACTAGCTTTATATACCACCTTCCAGAGCCTTCCAGAACAGTCCGGCCAGAGAGAGGAGAAGGAGAGGAGCTGCTTGGCAGCCATTTTGGGACCGTGTGCTTGAGATCGTGTGCTCGTTGCTGAAGGGGAGGAGCTTCTGTGAGTCACATCTGTGAGTCACAAGGGGGCGGAGCTAGCAGACTAGCTTTATATACCACCTTCCAGAGCCTTCCAGAACAGTCCGGCCAGAGAGAGGAGAAGGAGAGGAGCTGCTTGGCAGCCATTTTGGGACCGTGTGCTTGAGATCGTGTGCTCGTTGCTGAAGGGGAGGAGCTTCTGTGAGTCACATCTGTGAGTCACAAGGGGGCGGAGCTAGCAGACTAGCTTTATATACCACCTTCCAGAGCCGCGCGAATTTTAGTTTTCTTTAACTGAACAACTCTGCTCAAGTGGCATTAGGTTAGAATCAGATATTGAAACAGAACCTTCCCTTTAAGTGTAAGATAGCAGCCAGTACTTACCTTTAAAGAAGTATTCCCAGTAGATTATTACTAAAGACTTTGCAGTATGGACAACGAGGGATCTGCCACAGTCACCTGCAACTCTTGTGGGATGTTTCTCTTCTTGCCTACAGTAGTGGAGAACTTCACATGCACCAAGTGCAAGTTGGTAGCACTCTTGGAGGAGAAAGTGCAGCAGCTGGAGTCCAGAGTAGCTACACTTCAGCAGATTAGGGAACAAGAGGATTTCCTGGACACAATAGAACTAACCATCTTGGATGAGTACCATGCAGAGGAAGATGCTAGGGTGGAAGAGGTCACTTGCCAAACAGAGGAGGCAGACAGCTGGAGGAATGTCACAAAGAGTAGTAAACCAAGAAGGAATTGTTCGGGGAGCTTGCAGCTAGAGAATCGATTCGAAGCTCTTTCCCTTATCAAGGAGGATGAAGAAGAGCAGCATGGACGGACTTCAGGGACAGAGCAAGGGAGCCTGAGAGTCCCACCCGAGGGAACAGTCGCTGCTAAGCCTCGGAGGAGGCGTGTGGTCGTAGTGGGGGACTCCTTGCTGAGGGGTACAGAAGCAGTGATTTGTAGGCCTGACAAGATGTCTCGAGAGGTGTGCTGTCTTCCAGGTGCAAAGATCCGGGATGTGACAGAGAGGCTGACAAGACTGGTCAAGCCTACTGACCAATACCCCTTCCTTTTGGTCCACGTGGGAACTAATGATATTGCAAGACACAGCATTCAGAACATCAAAAGGGATTATGAGGCGCTTGGTAGGAAGCTGAAAGGAATGGATGTACAGGTTGTCATCTCGTCTCTTCTGCCAGTTGAAGGGCATGGTCCAGGAAGGGAGAGGAAAATAGCAGAGGTGAACAACTGGCTTCGCAGATGGTGCCGCCGAGAAGGATTTGGATTCTTGGATCATGGGCTGCGGTTCCATGAGGAGGGACTTCTTGCAACAGACGGGTTGCATCTCACGCCAGTTGGAAGAAATGTTTTTGCCAACAGTCTCAAGAACTTGATCAGGAGAGCTTTAAACTGAGTTCCGAGGGGAAGGGAGACAATATTAAGGAACGCAAAAGGGATGGCGTAAATAGTCAAACTGACATAGAGGAAACAAGGCAAACAGTGCAAGGACCCAACAGTGGGAGGCAAAAAAACTTGCACAGGCAGCAAGTAAAAGGGAACCATGGTCTGCGATGTCTCTACACTAATGCACAGAGCATGGGAAATAAGCAAGATGAACTCGAACTCCTAGTACAACAAGGCAAATATGATATAATAGGCATCACTGAAACCTGGTGGGATGAGTCTCATGATTGGAATGTGGAAATAGAGGGGTATAACCTTATTAAGAGAAATAGGCCAAACAGGAAAGGAGGAGGAATAGCACTATATGTCAGAGATATTTACACCAGTGAAGAGATCCTGGACATCAATCATGGAAGCCAGGTGGAGAGCATCTGGATAAGAATTAAAGGGGAGGGAAACAACAAGGGTGTTACGGTGGGAGTCTACTACAGACCCCCAAGTCAGACTGAGGAATTGGATGATATCTTTCTAGAACAGATGACCACACAGTCAGAAAAGAGAGATGTAGTAGTGATAGGCGACTTCAACTATCCTGATATTTGCTGGAAGTCAAACTCAGCCAAATCCTCAAGGTCTAGCAAATTCCTCACTTGCCTGGAAGACAATTTCATGGTCCAAAAGGTGGAAGAGGCAACAAGGGGGTCAGCTATTTTAGATCTGATCCTAACCAACAAGGAGGACTTGGTTAATGGGGTGCAAGTGGTGGGATCATTAGGTGGAAGTGACCATGTTCTCCTGGAGTTTGTAATACAGTGGAAAGGAGAAGCCAGGCAGAGTCAGACACGCATCCTAGACTTTAGGAGAGCGGATTTCAGTAAACTCAGAGAAGTATTGAGGGCGATTCCATGGTCAGAAATACTAAAGGATAAAGGAGTTCAGGACGGATGGGACTTTCTCAAAAGGGAGATACTGAAGGCACAATTTCAAACAGTTCCAGTGAGAAAGAAAAACGGGAGGTGTCTCAAGAAACCAGGATGGATGACTAAGGAACTTTCAACCGAGCTAAGTTTGAAACGGAACATGTATAAGAAATGGAAAAAGGGGGAAATCACGAAAAAGGAATTCAAAGAAATAGCAGGCATGTGTAGGGGTAAAGTCAGAAAAGCTAAAGCGCAAAATGAACTCAGGCTTGCTAGAGAGGTTAAGAACAATAAAAAGGGCTTTTTTGGATATGTCCGCAGCAAGAGGAAGAAGAAGGAAACGGTAGGGCCACTGCGTGGAGAAGATGGCAAAATGCTAACAGGAGATAGAGAAAAGGCAGAATTACTCAACACCTTCTTTGCCTCAGTCTTCTCAGAAAAGGCAAAGGGTGCTCAACCTGAGGATAATGGAGCAGAGAACAGAATAGGGGAATTTCAGCACAGAATAAGTAAAGAGATAGTAGAGGAACACCTTGTTAATCTAAATGAATTTAAGTCTCCGGGACCAGATGAACTCCATCCAAGGGTATTAAAAGAACTGGCAAAAGTAATATCAGAGCCATTGGCAATCATATTTGAAAACTCCTGGAGAACAGGAGAGATCCCAGCAGACTGGCGAAGGGCAAACGTTGTCCCCATCTTCAAAAAGGGGAAAAAAGAGGATCCCAACAATTATCGTCCAGTTAGTCTGACATCAGTTCTAGGAAAGATTCTGGAGCAGATCATCAAACAGAGAGTCTGTGAACATCTAGATGGCAATGCCATAATCACAAAAACTCAACATGGGTTTCAGAGAAACAAGTCATGCCAGACAAATCTAATCTCTTTCTTTGATAAAATTACCAGCTTGGTAGATGAAGGGAATGCTGTGGATATAGTATATCTTGATTTCAGTAAGGCCTTTGACAAGGTTTCCCATGACATTCTTGCAAACAAACTTGTAAAATGTGGGCTAGACAAAGGAACTGTTAAATGGATCTGTAATTGGTTGAATGGCCGAACCCAAAGGGTGCTCAACAATGGCTCCTTTTCATCCTGGAGAGAAGTGACCAGTGGGGTCCCACAGGGCTCTGTCCTCGGCCCAGTGCTATTCAACATCTTTATCAATGACCTGGATGACAGAATTGGGAGCATACTTATCAAATTTGCAGATGACACCAAATTAGGGGGAATAGCTAATACCCCAGAGGACTGGATCAAGATTCAAAATGACCTGAATAGACTAGAAAGCTGGGCCAAAGCTAACAAAATGAAATTCAATACAGAGAAATGTAAGGTATTGCACTTAGGGCGGAAAAATAAAATGCACAGATATAGGATGGGTGACACCTGGCTGAATGAAACTACGTGTGAAAGGGATCTAGGAGTCCAAGTAGACCACAAGTTGAACATGAGTCAACAGTGTGATGCGGCAGCTAAAAAGGCCAATGCTATTTTGGGCTGCATTAATAGAAGTATAGTGTCTAGATCAAGAGAAGTAATATTGCCACTGTATTCTGCTTTGGTCAGGCCCCACCTAGAATATTGTGTCCAGTTCTGGGCGCCACAATTCAGAAAGGACATTGAGAAACTGGAGTGTGTCCAAAGGAGGGCGACAAAAATGGTGAAGGGTCTGGAAACCATGCCCTATGAGGAACGACTTAGGGAGCTGGGGATGTTTAGCCTGGAGAAAAGGTTAAGAGGTGATATGATAGCCCTGTTTAAATATTTGAAAGGATGTCATATTGAGGAGGGAGCAAGCTTGATTTCTGCTGCTCCAGAGAACAGGACCCGGAACAATGGATGCAAGATCCAGGAAAAGAGATTCCACCTGAACATTAGGAAGAACTTCCTGACAGTAAGGGCTGTTCGACAGTGGAACGCACTTCCTCGGAAGGTGATAGAGTCTCCTTCCTTGGAGGTCTTTAAACAGAGGCTGGATGGCCATCTGTCAGGGGTGCTTTGATTTGGATTTCCTGCATAGCAGGGGGTTGGACTGGATGGCCCTAGTGGTCTCTTCCAACTCTATGATTCTATGATTCTATGATTCTATGATTCACACAATAAGGTGAAAGCCCACGATTGCATTCGGAAGGACTTCCCTTTGCCCGAAAATGCGTGTGATCATCTTTCACGCAATTAACGTGAAACCCCATGATTGCGTTCAGATTGTCATTGGATTATACTCCCAATTCCCGTTGTGTGATAAACTCCTATGAAAGCTTATGCTACAACCTTTTTCTTTCAGTTTGTCTCAAAGATGCTACAAGATCACTTTGCAAATTGATATTCAAGACTAACATGGCTATGACTCTGAATTCTGGGGAAATGTGACACCTTTCTTGTTGTTGAACGACAGAGATCGATAGGATTTTTACAGAGCTGTATGACACAGGAATTTAGTAGTTATCCAACAGGCTTTCTTTTCTTCCCCGATGCAGCTGCTCTGCTGATGCAGACAAGTATCTCTGAATCTCTCCTTATGTTTAACCCGGAAAGAACTGAACTGTGTTGGGGATGAGTGGGATGTGTTGGGGTGGCCGACACAAATGTGTGCACATGTTGTTTGGATTTTAAAAGGTTGCAGTGCTGCTTGGTGAAGAAACACTTGTATGCGCTGATCAGAGGGGGTGGTCGGTTTTGGACAACTTCTCATTCACAATTCTCCAGACCTGCACAAAGGCTGCAAAAGAATAGCTGTGAAACACCTGTCTTATGAGAAGCTGGGTTGTCAGCGCTGGTTGAAGAAATTCCTGGAATTCACACTGAGATGAAATTTCTACATGTATCTTTCCTTTTAAATAAATCCATTCACCTCTTTAATTTGATTTTAACTGTTTAAACACAAATTTAGATACTCAGACCTTTAGAGGGCAGTGAGCACACATCGTTTTATTTACAAGTTGATTATCCAGAGATACAAAATCCAAAATACGGTCCTCCGTCTGAATTCGCAGGGGATCCGTTCCAGACCGCCCTCCCCCCGCGCGCGAATTTTGAAATCGCAGATATTCAAGCCCCATAGGCTTGAACGGCCGTGTGCTCATGCATGCCATTAACTTTATTTGCCCCTCCGCAAATAACCAAAACAGTGGATCTCAAGTCTGTGAAAACGGAGGGGCATCTGTACTCCAAAACTGGTGGTTAAGATAGTGACATGTTTGCTTTCTGATGGTTCAGTGTACACACACTTTGTTTCGGGCACAAAATGATTTAAAATATCGTATAAAATTACCCTCAGCAAGCCTCCATACCAGATCCTGGGACTAAATCTGGGGGGGACCCCAAATATCCTCATCTAAGCTACGAAACATACATGGGTCCTATCACCAAGATATCTCTTTATGTATATGCAAATATCCCCAAATCTGAAAAAAAGCTAAAAAAGAAAAGCCTTTAAAACAAAGAGTATATGCACACACAAATTCATAGATGCATATACACATACCCAGAGCAAACCATAGAGAACATAACAGAGCTTAAATCCTGATCATTTCCAGCTAAACCTGGAGGACTGGCAGCTTCCCCTCTGTGATATTGAAAAATGTCTTGTTCGCTTCATGCCCAGAGTGAAGCTCCTGATACAACTGGCTGCAGAGGTAGAACAAAAAGCTTGTCCCTTTCCCATTGCTCTCTGCAGCCTTTATGCTTTGATTAAATTATTCGTCCTGAATATTGTAAACTACACTACAAGTACCAGCGCTATTGGACATGCACCAGCCATCTGCTACCATGCTTCTAATTTGGGCATCTGCTAGGGAGTTGGTGAGGAATACAAACAGAAATTATGTGGGGAAACACAATCCAGTTTGTCTGGGTTCTGTCCAGTCAGATTCCCCAAGACTCCCTGCAAGGGTTTGGAGCCCAGGGATGCTGCAGAGTAGACTCAGGAGGCAGAAAAGTGAGTTGTTCGGGACACTCCTGGAACCGCTTTGATCCAGAGGGCTGATGTCCATTTCCGAGCAGTCCTTGGAACGGGGCCACCCTGAGGAAGAGAAGGTTGTGAGGTGATATGATAGCTCTCTTTAAGTCTTTGAAGGGTTGTCATATTGAGGAGGGAGCAAGCTTGTTTTCTGCTGCTCCAGAGACTAGAACGCGGAAAAATGGATGCAAACTGCAGGAAAAGAGATTCCATCTCAACATTAGGAGGAACTTCCTGACAGTAAGGTCTGTTTGACAGTGGAACACACTCCCTCGGAGAGTGGTGGAGTCTCCTTCCTTGGAGGTCTTTAAGCAGCGGCTGGATGACCATCTGTTGGGGATGCTTGACTGGGAGTTCCTGCATGGCAGGGGGTTGGACTGGATGGCCCTTGGGGTCTCTTTCAACTCTATAATTCTATGATTCTATGACAGCATCAAAGGAAGATTAATACAACAAAACATGCCAGCAATTTTTCAGCTGAGAGCTGTTACTGCTAGTACCAAAGTCTTGTTGTTGTGATGAGCCCTCAAGTTGTTTCCAACTTATGGCAGCTCAAAGGCGAACCCTAACCTGGGGTTTCTCTTGTCAGGATTTGTTGCAGGGAGGTTTGCCCTTGTCTTCCCCTGAGGCTGAGAGCATGTGACTGGCCCAAGGTCACCCAGTAGGTTTCATGGCTGAGTTGAGAAGTGAACCTTGGTCTCCAGAGTCGTAGTCCGACACCTAAACTATGCAAAGTCTTAGGATAAACTATTCCAACCTTTTAGAATTGCTGGTGACAGTGGGGCTTCTAGTGTATTTAACACCCAGTGTGGATCGTTTTTTAAATATGGCCCCTCCTCTCTTCAACAGCTGGGGATGTTTAGCCTGGATAAGAGAAAAGTTAAGAGGCGATATCATAGCTCTGTTTAAATACTTGAAGGGATGTCATATTGAAGAGGGAGCAAACTTGTTTTCTGCTGCTCCAGAGAACAGGACCCGGAACAATGGATGCAAGCTTCAGGATAAGAGATTCCACCTCAACATTAGAAAGAACCTCCTGATAGTAAGAGCTGTTCGACAGTGGAACACACTCCTTCCTCGGAGATTGTGGTGGAGTCTCCTTCCTTGGAGGCCTTTAAGCAGTGGCTGGATGGCCATCTGTTGGGGGTGCTTTGATTGAGAATTCCTGCATGGCAGGGGGTTGGACTGAATGGCCCTTGGGGTCTCTTCAGACTCAAGAATTCTAGGATTCTAGATAATGCCTCTTTTCAACAGCCTTTTCTGGGTATGGTGAAGCTGCTGGCTGGGTGGCAAAGGGAGGAGACATGCTTTCCCAGCTGGCCAGCACTGCACTTTCACCAGACCTGGACTTTCACCTGGTGCAGTCCACACTTCCTGCACCCCTCTAGTGATGCACCTGGGTGATGGAAGCAAACAAAAGTTAGGAATTAGTATATAGAGAGATCTTGTAGCACATAATTTATTGTGGGTTTTTCGGGCTATGTGGCCATGTTCTAAGAGTTTAATCCTGATGTTTTGCTAGCCTCTGTGGCTGGCATCTTCAGAGAATGCTGGCATGGAAGTGAATGGGGTGTGTGTGTACACACACACACACACACACACACTGTGTGACCCTGGGTTGGAAGATTTTCTCCGTGGCTCAAAATGGTGAAGGTGTCATCCAGATATCGGAACCATGTCATGGGCTTTGTTGGTGCTGTTTCCAGGGCTCTTTGCATATCCTCCCACCCTGAGGCCTTGCCATTCAACAAGAGAACAATACACAGATGAACATGGAAGATGCCAGCCACAGATGCCGGCGAAATGTCAGGAATAAACTCTTGGAGAACATGGCCACAGAGCCCGAGAAACCCACAGAAAAACCCCATGGATGCCAGCCATGAAAGCCTTTGACTTTACATCTTGTATCACCTTTGAGACTAACTGAAAGAAAGAAATTGGCAACATGAGCTTTCATAGATCTCGGTGTACTTCCTTGATGGGTATCTGTTAGGAAAGCACTAAAAATAGTGGCATAGAGAAGGGACTGTGGCTAGCCAGAGTACCCCAGATGGGAAGATGAATATATTTGGGTCCCCCCCTCTCAGTTTAGTCCCAGGATCTCGTATGGAGGTTTGTCACCCCTGGACCTAGAGAAAGGAGATTTCTTGGGGAAGCTGGCTATATTGACATTCATCAGCGTCTCAGCTACTGATGGCATTTTGGTTAGCCCTAGATGTCTTGTGGTCCTGAGCACATGAGCATATGTGTGGTTTGTCATACTTTGTTTTACATGGAAGAAGGGAACTAGTGAAGATTCAGTTCAGATGCAAGGAACTAGAGTTACCAGAATTTCCTAGCATGAGCCAATGCAGTTAAAGTGGTCTCAGACTGAATTATTTTTGTCAGTCAGACAGACAGAAGTTTATTGTTAAAAGCTAAAAGCCGTCACAGTATAAAACAAGTCCAGCCATTAAAAACAAAACAATATTTTAAAAAAAAAACCCAAGGCACAAAAACCATCGATGAATCAACATAGTAAAGTTAATAAGAAAAGTCCAACAATAGGATACAAAATACATTGTAATACATCATTAAAACCTAAAACTAGAAATGTTCTAGTCATCATTCCTCTTGCAAAAAAATGGATTCTAATCTTACTAGCAGCTAAACCAAATTTTGCTACCATAGAAGTAATAAAATACATCATTGCCTGCCAGAAGAAGACAAATCTGTTGCAAACAAGATCTGTCGGAAAGAAACCTTTGTCTAGGAGATATATAGAGAGGATAATGTAAAAGATAATGTACAATATTCTCCACTGCTCCGGTTTGAAACTGGATTATTTCTGAAGTGTGTTTTGGCCCTAAGAGTGCTGAAACTATCTTTGGGGAGGAAGGGGGGGGGGGTCCCTGTAGACGTTCGAAGTGTGCAGGCTGGAAACGCAAATAGCTCAGTGGAAGGTTTTGTACATCTCCGAAGTGCACTGGTTTGTATAAGAGATGTAACACTTCCTTGAATTATCACACTTCTCTTTCATCTCTGCTTAAGGGAGGCTTATTAAGGAAATCATTAATCTAAAATCACAATGGGATATCCAGTTTTCTTAGCACTGGGGATATTAAATTCCAGCTGACTCAATCACTACAAGCTCCGCGGAGGCTGCCTAATTTCTAAAACCAGCAGTTATCATCTTGAATTGAAATGTTGTTCTTTATTTCTCTTTTTCATTTTTTTTCCTGCCAAGGCATTAACTTGCATTGACCTTCCCAGACTGTCGAAGTTTTAAATAACTCCAGAGTTCCTTCCTAAAAAGAGGGTGTCTAGTTAGAGATTATTTCTTTTTTTCTCCCCCATTGAGGGCATTTCCTCTTCGCTCATTCCTTTTTTTTTTTCTGCCCTCTTTGTTTGGCAGATTGCTTTTGTTTGTGCAGAACAAAACTCTCCCACCAACCGCACAACACTTTTTGCGTGTGTCTTGTGAGACCAGCACACTATGCTTGTCTGCCTGTGCCTATATGCCTCTCATTTTGGGAGAAAGGCAGGATTTATATCCTATAAATAAAATGAAATAAAATAAGTCTATGAAATGTGCTGTCTCTGTGGATTGTGGAACTATTGATAATGGGCCAAACTGGAGGTCAGTCAGCCAGAGCCTGGGCAGCTGAGTGGAAGAAGCATCCTTGCATTGGAAAAGTGTTAGCTTGGAATGTACAATTTGTTGTTCTGTACTTTGAAGTCATTTCTGACATACGGCAACCCTAAAGCGACCCTATTGCAGGATTTTCTTGGCAAGATTTGTTTGGGGGGGGGGTGGCAATTGCCATCCTCTGAAACCTGAGAGACCATGCCTTGCCTAAGGTCACCCAGTAGGTTTCTGTGGCTGAGCAGGGATTCGAACCATGGTCTCCCAGTGTCGTAATGTACAATATTATTAATTGGCTTTATATGCAGATCATCAAACGGAGAGTCTGTGAACATTTAGAAGGCAATGCCATAATCACAAAAAGTCTACATGGGTTTCAGAGAAAGAAGTCTTGCCAGACAAACCTGATTACTTTTCTTTTTAAAATAAAATTACCAGCTTAGTAGATGAAGGGAATGCTGTGGATATAGTATATCTTCATTTCAGTAAGGCCTTTGACAAGGTTCCCCATGACATTCTTGCAAACAAGCTTGTAAAATGTGGGTTAGACAAGGTAAATGTTACATGGATTTGTAACTGGTTGACCGGCCACACCCAAAGTGTGGGTGCTCAACTGTGGCTCCTTTCATCCTGGAGAGAAGTGACAAGTGGGGTGCCACAGGGTTCGGTACTGGACCCAGTGCTATTCAATATCTTTATCAATGACTCGGATGACAGAATTGGGGGCACACTTATCAAATTTGCAGATGACACCAAATTAGGAGGAGTAGCTAATACCCCAGAGGACAGGATCAAAATTCAGAATGACTTGAATAGACTAGAAAGCTGGGCCAAAGGTAACAAAATGAAATTCAATATGGAGAAATGTAAGGTACTGTGGAAGAATGTAATGCACAGACACCTGGGGGACACCTGGCTGAATGTGTGAAAGGGATCTAGGAGTCCAAGTAGATCACAAATTGAACATGAGTCAACAGTGCAATGCGGCCGCTAAAAAGGCCAATGCGATTTTAGGCTGCATCAATAAAAGTATAGTGTCTAGATCAAGGGAAGTAATAGTACATTGGTCCCCCGGGATATGAATCCCTCGGGATCCGAAATCCCCGGGACCCGAAACCACCGGGGCTGGAAAAACGGCCCCGGGATCCGGAAAAAAAACCCCGGGTTGCGAAAAAAAAATCGCAACCTGGGCGCTTTAAAACAGCGTGCTTCCAGCTTCCAGCGCGCTGTGCATTGGTTAAAGCAGTCCCCCGGGTTATGAATGACTTCTGGGTTACAAAGGTAATCCTGGAATGGATTACCTTCGTAACCCGGGGGACCACTGTACCACTCTATTCTGCTTTGGTCAGGCCCCCCTGGAATACTGTGTCCAGTTCTGGGCACCACAATTCAAAAAGGATGTGGAGAAACTGGAGCGTGTCCAAAGGAGGGCAACTAAAATGGTGAAGGCTCTGAAAACCATGCCCTATGAGGAATGATTTCGGGAGCTGGGGATGTTTAGCTTGTAGGAGAGAAGGTTAAGAGGTGATATGATAGCCCTGTTCAAATACTTGAAGGGCTGTCATATTGAGGAGGGAGCAAGCTTGTTTTCTGCTGCTCCAGAGACTAGAACACAGAACAATTGATGCAAACTGCAGGAAATGAGATTCCAGGTCAACATTAGGAGGCACTTCCTGACAGTAAGGGCTGTTCGACAGTGGAACACACTCCCTCGGAGTGTAGTGGAGTCTCCTTCATTGGAGGTCTTTAAACAGAGGCTGGATGGCCATCTGTTGGGGATGCTTTGATTGAGAGATCCTGCATGGCAGGAGGTTGGAATGGATGGCCCTTGTGGTCTCTTCCAACTCTAGGAGTCTAGGATTCTATGGTTTTCAACAGAGGCTGGATGGCCATCTGTCAGGAGTGCTTTGAGTGCGTCTTCCTACCTGGCAGGGAGTTGGCCCTTAAGGTTTCTTCTGACTCACTCTATGATTCCGTGATTCTATGGTTTTCCTGAGACAAAGATTTCGTTTTTGTTATAGAAGGGGAATGGAGACAGATAAAGGGAGCAGAGGAGGGCTTTTGAAATACCTGTGTTCATTTCCAAATCATTTTGGGCGTTGTGAATGCTGTCTCGTGAGTTTCTTGGAAAGCAAAAATTCCTTGTGATCAATGTCTGTGTAATAGGAAAGGAAAGCATTTGCTCTGTATGGAAGACATCTTTGACCCTTCTGAGGTTTTTTCCTTTTTCTTTTTGAGGCTGTGTCTATGCTGCAGAAATAAAGAATTTGACAACCCATGGCAGAGGGTTGGACTGGATGGCCCTTGTGGTCTCTTCCAACTCAATGATTCTGTGCCCAATGCTAGGGAATGCTAGGATTTGTAGTTTGGGGACTCTGAGCCTTCACTGTCAGAGAACTCTGGTACCCCAGCAAATGACAAATCCCAGGATTCCATAGGATGGAGCCAGAACAGTAAAAGCAGTGTCAAACTGCATTAATTCTGCAAACCTAGGATGTAAATGTAGCTAACAACAGTAATGATAACATTTCAGTTTTGTAACCCGCCCCTATTGCTCGTTCAGAAGGGCAGGCTAGAAATAAATTATTATATATTCTATGTATTGTCATGCACCGATATACTGGAGAACAGAATTGGATTGATGGGATTCTTTTCGTTTCAATTTCCTTAGTATGTTTCCAGTAATCTTTGTTTAAAGTAAATGCTTTCGTAGAGCAGGCAGGATGTTTCCAGTCACTAACAGCCTACAACACTAACTTCTCTTCTCTTTTTCTTCCCCTTCTTTTTTTGTTGCAGTTGATTCAGCTTGAGGCTGTTTATGGCCCTCATTTCCTCTAAGGTTTAATGTGTGATGCCCCAGCATCGTTGTTAACATAAAGAACTTCCTAATCTTAGGTGTGTATTGCCTGGTTTTCAATGCATGCTTTTCCAAATTTGCATGAGGAAATCGCATGCCTTTGAATGCTGTTTGAGGATTGTGCCATCTTTAGAGGGAAATAAAACAGCAGTTTTGTCTGATCTCTTCTATGAACTGACAGTTCGGTTCAAACAGGATGCCACCTTAGTCCTTCGTCTTTAAGATGATAGGAACACGGGGCATCACAGCGGTATGCACTGCAGACTGTTGGGGTTCCACATTTTCTTGTTTTTCGACACAGAATTCATATTTCAACTCCAACTTTGGATTTGTGAGACTGCTTGCTTTTCACAGTATGTTTCTAGCCCTCATTATTGTAAAAAAAAAAAATGCTTACGTAAAAGCTGCTCTTAGAGACTCCCCAGAAGGTTGAAGGACAGGAGTAAAACAGCAGATCTCACTCTTACCCAGGCTTCTGGCATTTTTAATTAAACGTTCTATAAAGCAGCATACTTTTAAAAAATATACGTAATTGTCCCAGTGTTTCCTGCCCTTTTGTCAGTACTGAGACTCAAGGAGGCAATTGAAACGAAATGCAGATTAAAATACATAGAAAAAAATCAGTAAATATATACAAAAGTTAAATCTGCAGGGCAGTTAAACAGGATGTAGACTTAAAAGTACAGTAGAGTCTCGATTATCCGATATAAACTGGACCGGCTGATAGTTGGATAACCGAAAATGTTGGATAATCTGGAAGGTCCAAGAAAAGCGATGAAGTCATTGTGAATTGCAAATGTACTGAAGTTTTATTGCAATAATAGTAAAAGTAAATGTAAAGAAATTGCTGATCAACATTGTGATGTACAGTATAAACAGTTCAGAAATCACAGAAAATTTAAAGAACTCGCAGCAGCTGTGACGTTGGATAATCCGGAATGTTGGATAACTGAAGGTTGGATAATCGAGACTCTACTGTATTTCAGAAACCATTACAAAATCAATTTCATTTTATCTACACATGATGGTAAAATTTGCAGATGGAAGCCTAGCTTGAAATGATATTATTAGTGGATAATAGTTGGAGAATCCATCAGCCCTGGTTTTGCAGGAAGGAACAGGGGACCCACTTTGGCCCCAACTCCAATACTGTCCCCCAGCACTCATCTTTCCTTTTCTCCACATAAATGGATTATAATTGTTATCATTCATTCCCTATCCTCCCTCCCAACAAGCAGAAGGCAGAATACATTTTAACCCTTCAAGACAGGTTATACTGGGGCGGGGGAGCGATTGGTTGCTCCAAAATCACCCTGAAACTTTTAAGGCAGAGCGGAGATTCAAACCAAGGTCTCTCCAGCTTTAGGCCAACACTGTCTACATATGAATGCGGTTTGTTCATTGGGGGGAGGGGGGGCTACCTTAGCAGTGTGGGTCAAGGTAGCTTTTTACCTCCGGATGCCTGGGCTCAGTGGCAACCCATGAGGTGGCAACCTGTGTCTGGGCTGTACCACTTCAGATGTTGCCTCTCGAAACAGAAAACTGGTATCTCTTTTTGCCCCAGATCTCAGCTAGCTGGATCTGGAGCTCAAGCAGGAGCATCTAGGCAAGGCTTCAAGGTCTGACAAGGCTCCACAGGCGAGAAGTCGTTACAGTAACAAACAACCACAGACCAAGACTTTAAAAAAAAAATTCAAAAAGTTTATTTATTCAAACAATCAATACATCATTTTCAAACATTAAAAAATCAATCAACGTATACAATTGAATCAATCCAAAGCACATCCATATTGTCACTCAAGGCTTCCTTCTACATCTTCTTTAACCATATTACCACTATCCTCCTTTATTCCTCCCTTTGTTCTCTCTCTATTCTCCACACTTTATACTTCTTTCCTTGTACCTTCTTAAACCTTACTGTTACCCTCTACACTTACTCCCACCTTCTGTCACATACCTCACACTAACAGTATTCAATCTTCAGTTTTCTTTCATGCTATCATCACTGCAGACCAAGACTTAAAGAAGACTCCAACTCAGTCTAGGCTGGGGTTTAGTATTATCCTCACACAGGCAGCCTCTTCCAGTTGAAAAGGCCTTGCCAGCGTCTGCAGCTTTTGGTTCTGATGGCATGGGGAGATGTTGGCTCTGCCAGGATCTTGTGGTTTGCAGTGTGACTCTTTGGTGGTGGCGGCAAAACAGGGTTCTGCTGCAGAGGCCTTCATTGTTTGAGGACATTTCCATTTCCCATGTTGACATTTCCTCCTGATTTGCTCCCAACTGCATCCTCCAATCATGACAGTTTATTAGAAAAAAAAAAATCTAGTTTGTTAAAGCAAAGCTAGTCTAGAGCCCTTCTATCTGAGATGTTAGCTTTTTGTGTGTTGTGGTTGGGGGGTTCTTTTGCATGGCAGAGCAGACCATGAGGCAGAATGCAACAGTCTTGGTTGTCCATCTCTAGCGAATGCTAGATCTGATTATCCCGCTTCTCACTCACGGGAATCTTATGGAAGATTACAACCAGTGCTTGAAAACGTTCCTTTTGGAACTCAGTCCCCAGAATTCCCATACAACTGTGGAATGCTGGACATTATTCTCAAAAGAGGACACCTTTCCAAGCTCTGGTTACAAAGCAGGCATGTTGTGGGGAATTGAACAGGGGGCACTTATAAAAACGTGCACTCCTTGGTAGTTTTGGAAAGCTGCGCAGGTTACAATATATTCAGGGGCAGCCATCTTGGCCATATAGCAAAGTACAATAGTTTCCAAAATCCATAAAACATCCTTTGGGCCAACCAAACTGCACAAAGTACACGATACAATGTTGTTGGGGTGTTGCTTTGTGTTGAGATGGTGTGGAGGGGTATCTGTGCAAGCACGTCCCTCTTCCTTCTGGCCATGTGGCACTGGGAACAAAGCAGTCCAGAGTCCAGGAGATAAACTTTGAATTCCCTTAGCAATACAAAAAGATAATTCCTCTGAGATCCAAGATGTCTCCATCCCTTGTGAGGTGACAACTTCCTCATGTTCGGCAGAGAACTTTGAATCTTTCAAGAGAATCCTCCATGCTTTTGCATTAGGAAAATTTTAGGCGCTGTTTGGGTAAAACATGCCAAATGCAGTCCCAATTTTTTTTTAACCCTCGCTGGAGTTAGAAACCTCAAATATTAAAGTTCCAGTTCATTGGTTCCCTCTTTAGAATTCCTCTGTAGTGAGTAAAATGCTGTATCTTCACATCCAAGAAACATATGTTGTTGGCCATATAGCAAAGTACAGCAGCATCCAAAAGTATGTGCATTTTGGTTGGCTGAATAAAGGTTACAAACAGGCTGTGAAAGTGGTCATAGAATCCTAGAACTGGAAGAGACCCCAAGGGCCATCCAGTCCAACCCCCTGCCATGCAGGAACTCTCAATCAAAGCATCACTGACAGATGGCCATCCAGCCTCTGTTTAAAGACCTCCAAGGAAGGAGTCTCCACCACAGTCTCCTAGGGAGTGTGTTCCACTGTTGAACAGCTCTTACTGTCAGGAAGTTCCTCCTAATGTTGAGGTGGAATCTCTGTTCCTGGACCTTGCATCCATTGTTCTGGGTCATATCACCTCTTAACCTTCTCTTCTCCAGGCTAAACATCCCCAGCTCCCCAGAACCCTAGACTCTAATACCCCAATACCTGCCAAGCAAGGTTCATATCAATTTCCATCAGATAGAGGATTCAAGATGCGCTCGTGCACCTACTGGCTTTTCCACCACCACATCTTGTTCCAGATAAACTTTGTGGTCTCTAACACGGATGCGTGGGGAAACAGGGCAGTCTAAGGCACCAGGTGCTTTTGATGCCTATAAGCATTTTGAAAGCAGTTGCACAAAGATGTTGTCAAAATATCAAGCCACTTTGGGGGTGAATTCAGAAATGCCTGTGTGGCTGAAGGAAAGTGTCTCTGTGCAGCACCTAGACACAGGCGCCACCCCTCACCTCATAGCAAAACCCAAGATTTTTGCAAATAAGAAATAAACACAGCCATCCTGGAATGGAATCCCTTGGTCCTCTTCATTGTCGGACATCGCTTTATTGTCTAGACATCCTGGCTCAATTGCTCTTTTTGAATTTCCTGGGCGCCACAAAACGCATGTACAGAGAGAAATGAAAGAGATGATGCTCTTGTTTTGCTTCTTGACAATGGGAATTCTTAGAGTACCCCTCTAATGGGTCCCTTGATGTAAAAAGAAGATCTAGAAGTGCTCTTTCACGTAGGTCTCAATCATTTCCAGATCCTTCATGAGTGCTTAAGAGGTCCCCCATGAGGTTCTCACTCTCCCTCCCCCTGCTTTTTTCCCTAACCTCCTTAAACTGGAAACTGCCACAATAGGTTTAATTCACTCAAGTGAACAAGGATAGTGGAGTCGGTAGGTTAAGTTTCCCATTGGCCCTGGAAGATGGCTGGGAAGAAGGGTGGAGGAGGAGGGAGAGTGTGCAGCTTCAGTTTTTTAAATGGGTGATGGAGCAGAAAGATCCAGGATTTCTCTTGGATAGCCAGCCATAACCCATCTCTCTCTCTGTGTCTCACAGCTACAGAGCTATGCAGGCTTTTAAAATACTTTCCAATTCAGAATCTATAAAGCTCTTTCAAGGGCCTTATTGTAAGATGTTGCAAAAGAGGGAAAAGGGTCAAAGGGTGGGCCACAGAGGCATATGAATTTTGTTGGAAAGAAAGGGTGGAGAGATAGTAAGAAGCCCTTTCTTCCTGCCTAAGCAGATGAGAGATTTTCATAAGGGCTGATAGAAGAGAGGACATCATTCCCTCTAAAGACCTTTTATTTCGGCATACTGGAAGGGAAAAATATCTTAGGGTTCGCCTTAAGAGCTTTGGATTTGAGTTTCTGAGCTTGGAAAGTCACTTTTGTGATGATGCACAAAAGAAGCTGTGGGTCAAAGCTTCATGTAAATAAGTATCCTTTGACTCTAAGGCCAGTGGCACAAAAGACTAGAAAACTGGACGGTACAACTCAGATTATTATTATTATTATTATTATTATTTATTATGCTTTATTTATATGGCGCTGTAGATTTGCACCGCGCTGTACATACGATCAGTAAAACAGATAAAAATAAACCTGACCGTACATTCTATGGAATAATAAGATAATACATATAAAATAATACATGATAGGATTCAATAACATAAAGCAGGCAACAAATTAATAACAGATACCTTGGAGGCTCTGAAAACAGGTGAGTGCCCATTCCTAAAAGGGCATGGAACAAAATATAGCCTCTGATACATAGCAGTATGTAGATTGTCACTGTTGTTAACTGCCATCAAGTTGATTTCAACTTATGGTGACTCTATGAATGAGGTACCTCCAAGTCACTTTGTCACCAACAGGTCTTGCAGACTCAGGACTTCCTTAACTGACTCTGTCCATCTGGAGTGCAGTCTTCTTCTTTTCCTACTGCCTTCTACTTTATCAAGCTTTATTGCAATTGTAGCATGAATGACAAATAGAGCACTGGTGGGCTTTTGCCAGGGATGTCTACATGATCAACCCACCGTTCTAGTTTGTTAAAGCAAAGCAGGCTTTACCTAGGGCTGCAGCAATCCCCCGATAATTTGGTTGAAATTTTGATGTTGGCGTCCAGGTTTTTGAGATACTCAGCTTTGTAAAAAGCTAGTGCCTTAAGGGGACGTAAACTTTCTCTTCAGCATTGCAATGCCATTGGCATTTAGTCAAATGAAAGCATTTCTTGCCCGAGTTGTATTTCATATAGCTGCAGGGTTGCATTGCAAATACAGGATCCAGCCTGGTGATGGGTATGGAAATTTATGAATCTGTGTTGGTTTTCCTAACTAAATTTTTGCTAGGGATGGCTTGAAAAGTTTGTTCTTTTCAGCTTACTTCATTAGCCACCATCACTGATCTGGGGAGTTATAACAACAAAAAAGTACTCTTCTAAAGGAATAGAAGTACTAGGGCTGAAATTCAATGCAAAGTCCCCTGGAACTAAGGCCATTGACCACTGTTTATGTTTTGTGCTTGGTGGGAACTTTAATCTTCAGGAATGCAGCAGCAGTGAACAGGAGGCTACCTCTGCTGTGGTATCAGGCCAGATCACCATCCTCTCTGCAGTTTCTGATAAAAGAAAATAATGCAAATAAAAACAAGTTAATGTAAAATGCAGAAGAGCACTAAATCTTCAAGTCCAAAATATTTATTCTTCATCCTGGGAGGAAATGCAAAGGACAAGTTGACAAGGGTGTGTATGTTTTCACTGAGCTTCACCCCTGTCTTGACCTCACAGGGTATTTGTGGTGTGTGCGTGAGCATTTGTCAAAACGGGAATTGCACAATAAGCGCAGATTTGAGAACGGAGCTTCCAAGAGACAGTTTTTGCGTATTTATGAGCCTCTGTGCAACCACGGGGGCTAGAAACTTGATTGCTCTAAAAGGAGCAGAATGTCAATAGTTTGAAGGTTGCAGCCGAGTTGTCCAATGATACCTGTTAGACCCCTTGAATGAGATAGTAGATGCATCAGGCAGCACACATGTACACTGACCCAGCCGCAGTGGGGTTCATAATTCTCTCTCAAGGCACTGAACTCACTCGGATTGATGTTTCGGCTTTGTTGTGTGGGACTTTCTCCACACACTGAGTGCAATTCCTTTTTTTTTTTTTTACTTGAACCACCATATAGTTCCACCACGTGTGTCTCATAATCCAGAAATGGGTGCTGGAGCTGTAGGATATCAGAACCCTCTCTCTTTTTATAGCTTCAGAAAAAAAAAAAAGAAGCCCAATGAAAAGCCCCCCGAACTCCCTGGACAGATGCACTGTACTTTGGTAGGAGCTGTTTCAGTTTGCAGTGACTTTGTGCATCTGCAAGGTCAATGTGAAGTTAATTTCCACAGATCTCATAGATACCGGTGAGGATTATAGACCATTCCCTTCTACAGGCTCCTGGCATCTCTTTGAAGAGGGAACACAACAGAATACTTACCTGGTTTCTTGTCTTTTCACTCCAAAATCTTTGGTGCTCAGCAAAGCCCCGGCATTTTTCACAGATGTTGACCATGGTATCTTCTGCTTATCTGCACTTAGAAGCAAGCTGCTGCATGAACTGCCTTTTGCATTGTGTGATAATTCTTACTGATTAGCGTGTGTATGCAAATGATCTGCTAATGATATGCGAGAGAGCATGCCAAAATGGTTCCTACCTAGAGCAAGGTTAACTTGCTAATGAACGCCGTTGATTTGTCTTTCTAAAGGAAGCTGTCCGTACCACTGCATCTCGAATTTACTTTCCATCATCATCGATAGCAAGGCATACTGCCAACATAAAAATTCCGCAATTAGAAATGTTTATAATGGCTTTTTAAACATTCGGCAGTTTTAGACTGTTTATAATACAAACGCAAACTCTGCTTCTGAGTGCTATTTTTAGTGGAAAGGTGAGATAAAAAAGCAATAAATAATTCCAATCTTTATAAGGTATTCAGATATACATATATTTGACTCAGTATGATTCAGTTGTGATGCTAGTGGATATTAAAGCCCATTCCTCATTTCATCTAGCCCTTTGGCTTCTGAGATTTTCAGCAGTGTTTGAGCATACTTTTTTTGCAGTCACAAGGGCTAGAAACATGACTTGTGATAGTAATGATCAGCTATTAAGTTTATCGGAAAGTTTAAAAGTATCTTTTTAGGGAAGGGAGAGTCTTTGCTTGGTGTGAGAGTGGAACCATGGAACATGGGGAACCATATTCCACATGTTTTGACTTTTCTCCAGTCTGTCAGTTGTGTTCTGTTATTTATCACCTTGATGGGATTTTGTTATCATGGTGTGTGACATGTTTGCAATTTCCATGTTAATTATTATCTTCACAGTAAGACGAGTCAATTTGTGCTCCGTTGGGAATTCTAGAAAATATTTTGAGGAACAGATAGTTGTGCTGAGGTTAGGTCTTCCCCAAACTAGTGTCCTCCAGATTTGTTGGATTATAACCTCACCATCACCCCCATATTAGGAGATCACAGGAGTTACAGTCTAACACTTCTCATTTAAATATATACTTAACTATGTCAGACTTAAGGCTTTCTACAGACATCACTAGGATACAAAACCTGAAATAGATCTCACTCATAGACTTAGGGCAGGATAGCATGAGTCAACTCTGTGGTATCCCGCCCGCAGGTCTGACCCATTTCAGTTCCCAGGCTGGCACAGCAGTAGGCAGGTGTTCACAATGTGGAACCGCCATTGCTGTGCACCCCCTTATCTACTGGTTATGCGTTCCCTCTGAAGGCCCCACTGTGGAACAGAGTGCCTGGCTTCACCCACATGACCAGGCACCCCTTCCCAATGCCATAGGGGCCTTAAGAAGGAAAGAGGCAGTGGTGGCTGGTACAGGGATGTGGCACATGCAGTCTGCCGGCTGTTGCCACAGAGTTTCCAAGACACTCCACCACAAACATGCTGGTCTTTTTAGACAGTGTCAGGGCTTTTGGGGCCAGAACTGCCAGATCAGTATCTGGTCTGGCTGATCCCCATCCAGCCTACATCGTCCATACAAGATGATGCCAGGACAGGGGGAACATGGGCCTTTTGGCCCATGTGTTCAGACCCATAGACAAGCATAGCTGTTAGAGTGTGCCTTTTTCTCACTTTGTCCCCAAGTGCCATATCACAGCAAGCCTCGGTCAGTCCTGAAATTCCGCTTGGATGACTAGATGAGATGTCAGTGCCAGGCTGGCTCCAGACCTAGCCATGTCCCCTACTCAGTGAACTCCAAGTGCAGCTTACTCAAAGCAAGCCAAGTTATTTTGGCACCTTACTTTGGCACATGAAGTAACAAATTCCAAGAGCAGCCTCCTACATTGGCAGTAAGAATAAAACAATAACAGATCACACAACTAACAATTTACTGCTCTTTCCCAACACCCTAAATCTGCTGCCTGAGGTGGCTGCTTCCCTGGGCCAGTCTTATCAGCTAGCAGACCTCTCAGGAGGAGCATTTGCAGGTTGGAAAGAGTTAACTGGGATCTGTCTGTGTGATTAAAAGCAAAGGACACCAGATGTGAATAAAAAAGTATAGAAATAATTGATCTGCCACAGGGAGAGAAAAAAAGAGAAAGCGAACAAAACGGGAGACTAATATCTTCTTAAAAACACATTATTGTTTGCATAGTGAAATTACTTTCCTGAAAAGTATGAACATCTCTTGTCAGACACAAGTTTAAACAGAAAAGTTACCTGGTGAGTTAAATCTAAAATCCGTTCAAGGTGGTGTGCATATTTGGAGGGCGGCGGGAGGAAATGGTGTAATGCTGTTGGTACCAAAAAAAAAAAAAAAGTATGAAAATTTGTATTGTAAATGTTGGGGGGATTGATTTGGGGCACAAGTATTATGCAGAGGAATAATTAACCTATTTTCTTAACTCCTGACCTTTGACCTGTGCCCTCCCCACCCTTTACCTAAAACCCTTGTCATTTCTCCATATCAGTTAACAGGCAAGACAGTTTGAGGCCAGTCATGGATGACTATGATATCAGGTCTGCTGCCAGCATTTTGGCATCCGTTAAAGAGCAAGAGGCTCGTTTTGAGCGGCTCACCCGGGCCCTTGAAGAAGAGCGGCGCAATGTCTCCCTGCAACTCGAACGCGCCAATCAGCCCTCGGACCGAGTGAGCATGTGCAACATTGGCAGCGGCCAGCCCCTGGCAACTGCCTGGCAGCAACTGGTCCTGCAGGTAAATAGCCTGCTCCCTGTACTTGTTACTCTACATTGCACATCATCCCTCTAAGTGTGTGTGTTTGTGTGTATGTATGTGTGTAGAGTTGCAGATGTTTATGAACACTGAAAAAGAATTGATCATGATTATTTCACCCTTCCTTCAAAGATCTCATGGAAATAGCCACGGTTTTCTTCCTCATTTATCACCCCGCCATCTTCAGTCTTGACCTACACACAGAGCATGGAAATGTTGTTGTTTTGGACAACAACTCACCTAAGCCCCCAGCCAGCCTGGGCATGCTGATATCAGACTTGGTGTGCATAGGGCTGGAGGTTGGTAGAGGCAAGAAGTACTTGGGAATGCTGGTGATTTAATTTAGGACCTTCTGCATGCAAAACTTGTTCTCTGCCATTTAGTTAGAGCTCTTTGCCAGCTGGGATGGTTTTCTGTTTGTAGAGCTTTTAAGCATCCAAATATCCAGTCATACAGCTGAAGTCTAAAGTGATGCAGTCCCTCCTACCCCATCATTCTGCTGTGTCCAGGGCAATGGATCTCTTCATTTGGTCCTCCAGATGTTTCAAACATCAGCACCCAGAAGCCCCAGTTAGTATAGCCAATGGTCCTTCTGGGTGTTGGGTCCAAAACACCTGGAACACCAAAAGATTGAGAAGCACTGGAATCCTTATTCAACTTTTCCTGTCTCCTAAGACAGAATCATGCATTATCCACACATACTGGAGCCTGATGTTATAAACTTGATGGATAGAAGTTTGGATTTTTAAGAATTAATTTCTGCTTCTCAGGATTCTGAAACCTGAGCAGTAGCATATTCTGTGGATATGTCATGTAAAATCACATGATTTTGGATATAGCTGAATGTAGTGTGTCCCCCGACTGTCCTGATGGCCCTGAATGAACGACTTACCTTTCATATTATCAGTCAAGTGGTTGATCTTACATTTTTGGTCTGCTTAGATAGACACCTGAGGAAATGGTGAGAATGAAAAGTAGAGAATTAGCTACTAGGCATGGGGAAGTGGTTTTCTAAGTTGTGGAAAAAGAAGTGGAAGATGGGAAAGGATTCCCTGAAGGTGCATTTTTGTATGGAGTGATGGAATCAGGAGGTGAAATGCATTAGCCATAGTCTGTCTAGGAAGAAGAAATGATCAATTCAGTTCAAGGTAAGTGGACTTGAGGAGAGTTAAGGTACCATACCAAAGAGCTTGTAGTGGTATTGATAAAATGGAAGTGAGTTCCCTGTGACTGTAGAATACTTGTCTTAATACTTGTTTTTTCTTGTCTATCATTACCAGTAACTTGAATATTAAACTGATGCTATCTGTCACCTGAGTTTATGGAGCATGTTTGTTGCACAGAAGTCATTTCTGATGGTGGTCTATTACTATTTTTATTCATTTTCAGTTTATTATGGTAATTAATTGGGCTAGTTGCTTCTATCAGATGCCATCCTATACCTTATGGGGGGAAGCCATGTCTGATGCCTGGTTTTCTGCCTGTTTTTGTACACTACTGTTTCTCTCTCTGCATGGAATATTTACCATCTATTTTGCTTGCATGTGAAAGATGGCACAAGTGTTCTGAGTTATGTTGAAACCAACTGTGGAAATAATATTGGGCAGTGTCTGCCATGGCTTGTTTACTTATCTGTGCTACTTTTCTATTACTTTCTGGAAAGAACCCCACTTGCCCCAGTCTTGAAATTTGTGTGTTATTATTACTATTATTATTTGTATCCACAAGCAAGGATGGTCTACAAATATTTTTAATGAACAATTAATAAAATGATGTTGATTCCAACGCAGAGGAGGGGTAGATGATTGATTCTGCTTATATCTTTAGTGCCTTGTTGTGTTTCACAGTTGAGTGTACAATAATACATTGCTGGATATGGCTAAAGTGCCATCTGGTTCGTTTGTTTGTTCCTGGAGCTGGCCTCTCATAAAGTCATAGAGTTGGAAGAGACCGCCAGGGTCATCCAGTCCAACCCCTTGCCATATAGAAAGGCACCGTCAAAACACTTCCACCAGATGACCATCCAGCTGCTGTTTAAAACATTGGGATCTTGGTCCCATTGGGCCCAGGCTGCTCTTTCCTTCCCTATCTCTTTTCAAGATGTTTTAGACTGCAGCTCCCATAAACCCCATCCACCGTAGCCAGTACTCAGCCATTATGGGAGTTGTCATCCAAAACATTACAAGACTGACCCACAAAGGTTAGTATTTAAGCCTTTGTTTTGCAATCACTGCAAGCTAAAACAACAATTGCCACTCTTTGGGAAGTTGCAAAGTGTATCCAATAAGAAAGGTGTGCAGATTACAGAGTTTCCTTCCTATGGTAACCATTATTTCTTTTCCATATTTGCTGGACTGGGTGACACTTATGTGACAGAACATATTGGAAACCTTTTTTGTTAGTTTGCTTCGTGCTTGCTGTGTAACAAAGTAAATGCATCCATAGGATGGTTTTGTGGAGCAGTTTACAGAACTGAGAGGATGGTGTGAAATATGGTTTAAGAGACGGGAAATCAGAAGTATTGTCTAATTGGGTAACAACAAACAATGGAATGTTTTTCAAGGATATGAGAGAAGCTATTGATGAGAAATGAGTCCAGTCATACAACAGAGTCAGACATTTTATAGAACTTTTTTGTCGGGGTGAGATTCCATCCTCTTTGGGCGCAAGGCTTCTTCGTTTTTCATCATGGACTACATCTGTACTGCCGAAAGAATGCAGTTTGGCACTGCTTTAACTGCAATGGCTCCATCCTATGGAATCCTGGAATGTGTTGTTTGTTGTGGCACCAGAGCTCTCTGGAAGTGAAAGGTAAGTATCACACAAAACTACAGATCCCAGAATTCCATACCATTGGGCCATGTCACGCTGCATTATTTCTGCATTGCGGATGCAGCCTGACAGTTGTGAATGGTGGGGAAGGGGCTAGCTCTTCTTCTCCTTGCCATCCTCTGGTGAAGAGAAGCAGAAGTGGAAAATTGCCATAGCTGGGATGGGAAAATATCAATACAACAGTTAAGGACAAGAACGCAAGTGTGGGACCAAATCCATTGCATCCTGGTTTTCAGACCAAAAGGGAAACAGTGCTCATTGTTCCTACCTTTCCTTGGGATGTGTGGTGCTTAGATGTATGCCTCTTGAGCTGGATGACAGTAGTACGGTTTATGGGGTTTGCCTTTCAGGCTGTATGAGGCCAAACATATAAAGCTTCCATACAGAGTCAGCCCCTTGCTCTATCTAGCTCACTTGGGAGATGGCTGTACCTCCTGTCCCAAGATAGTATCCCCCACTTGCCTTATTTTCAAATTAATGAACTAAAAAGGCCCCTGTGTTGTCTAGGGGGCAGGGGACAATTTTATCATGTTTGTACCCCCTCCTGCATCCTTTTAAGCAGTAACCTGTTAAAGTAAACCACGGAGGGTGCAGAGGACATTTTTTGAGTGTTTTTGTAATCCCAAAGGATTTTTTTTTTAGATGGGGCTTTCTGAGGATGGGTGAGGTGTGAGTGTGAGCAGCTCCTGGATCTCAGTGGTACCCCCACCATAGTCTCCTTGGTTTTCCATTTGGGAGGGTTTTTTCCTCAGCCCTCCCTGGAGATGCCAAGAACTGAAGCTTGGGTCCTTGCTTGTTCTCCCCCCCCCCAGCTCTGCCTTGGGGCTGCAAATGTCCCTTGTGAGTTGGGTCTGAGCTCCATGAATGACTGCCTTGTCACGGGTGTTGCAAAGGCTCCTTTTGGTTCTCATTTTTTCACTTTCGGCTGGTTTTCCCCCTCATTGTGTGACTTTATTCCTACGTCGGTGAGAATTTATTCCTTGAGCTGCCTATTTTAAGATATCATTTGTGAATTCATGTCTAGGTAAAAATGTCTCCTGTGGCAAAGCGCTATCATATGAAAAGAATATCTGAGCAGCTCAGAATTGTTCAGAAACCCCTGAGTTAAAAATATTGCCTTGAATCCTAGTGGTAGCTCCAACTAGAATTGACTGAGTCAACGGGATTTATGCACTTTATGCAAACGTTGACTGCCGTTCAACAAATGAAACTGCCCCTCCACATGAAACTGAAAGTCACCTGAAGGTCAGTCTGGTTCCAGAAACCAATAACAAGAAACCATTCTTGTTTTGTTTTTTTAAATTCCATTTCCCTTCCTACAACAAGGGATAGGGACACACTGTGTTTCAGACAATTGTGGGACCTAGAGGCACACTCCGCTGGCTAGGGAGGGGAGACTCAAACAATGGTAGGCGTAGTTTTTTGTGGGTTTTTCAGGCTATGTGGCCATGTTCTAGAAGAGTTTATTCCTGACATTTTGCCAGAATCTGTGGCTGGCATCTTCAGAAGATGCCCGAAAAACCCACAAAAAACTATGGATGCTGGCCGTGAAAGCCTTCGACTTCACAATGGTAGGTGTTTTTGCTTGCCAAGGGACTCCAGAGCCCCTAAAAGGGCTTTGCCTTTGGAGGCAACATGCAGCCTCTGAGCCTCATAGTTTCCACCACTGTCACCCCAATTATTAGCACAGGTTTGATGCTGCAAGCATAGACCACAAATTGCTTTATTAGAATGCTTTCTTTTCTGGCAGTGGAAGGCCTAGGTCCCAATGCTCCAGGTGCATCCCTTGTCAGTGTTTAATATAGGAAGGTGTGAAGGCAAGATTAATTGTCTTGCCACGTCTCCTCCTTCCCTCGGAGTTTATCATTTGATTGATGCAATTAGCAGATGATAACCCCCCAAAGTGGTAACATTTTCTAGGAGAGGCCAAGAGAGTGTGATGAGACTCTAGATGCAGAAAGGGGTTGGATAAAGAGAAGACTTGAAGAAGGGAGCGTTCCTTTTCTCAAAATAAACAGAAATGTGTATGACCTAAAGGGCAACTAAAACGGTGAAGGATCTGGAAACTATACCCTATGAGGAACGACTTTGGGAGCTGGGGATATTTAGCCTGGAGAAGAGACGGTTAAGGGGTGATATGACAGCCCTGTTTAAATATTTGAAGTGGTGTCATATTGAGGAGGGAGCAAGCTTGTTTTCTGCTGCTCGGAACATGAAACAATGGATGCAGGCTCCAGGAAAAGAGATTCCACCTCAACATTCGGAGGAACTTCCTGACAGTAAGGGCTGTTCGACGGTGGAACACACTCCCTCGGAGTGTATTGGGGTCTCCTTCCTTGGAGGTTTTTAAACAGAGGCTGGATGGCCATCTGTCAATTGGGATACTTTGATTGGGAGTTCCTGCATGGCAGAATGGGGTTGGACTGGATGGCCCTTGGGGTCTCTTCCAACTCTAGGATTCTATGATTCTATGGTTGTGAACTTTTAGTATAAGCTTTGTGACATGGTAATATAAGTGATTGTACTGTTGCAGGAAACAGTCACAGCTTAATACAAGGAGCCTGGAACAGGATTCTATGATTTAAAAGGCATATAAGTATTTAAAGAAGCATACAGAAGTTAAAAGCCTTCTTAAACAAAAAGCTCTTTGCCTGCAGGTGAAAGGGGAGCAGGGAGGAGGCCAGGCTAGCCTCCTGTGGAAGGGAGTTTCAGAGATTGGGAGCAGCCACCAAAGTCTCCCTTTCATGTCTTCACCAAGGAGCCTGTGAAGGTGGCAGGTGAAAGCTTTCCCCTGAAGATCTTAGCACTGTTGCAGGTTCAAATAGGGAGATAACGCTCTTTCAGATAGTCTGGACCTAAGCCATATAAAACTTTATAGATCATGATCAGTATTTTGAATTGTGTCCAGAAACGAACCGGTAGCCAAAGCTTAGAAAAGTCATTTTATAACCTGTCTTTTGGACCTGGCATTTCTGTCATGAACTACAAGCTGAGTATCTCTCATTCTCTTGCAAAGGAATGTTTGGGTACCCTTTACACATTTGGGCACTAGTCTCTGGTTACTAGTATATAAGTTATTAGCTGCTAGAATTTATTTGATCTCTTGACATTTTGCATCCCACTCCATAGAGCTCCAGAAAGCTTATAGACTTTCTCATTTCCAGGAGTAGGGTGGGTCAAACATTAGGAAAAGGTGGGTGTGGACCAATGGTATCTCAGCGATGTCCTGCTTTGTCCCATATTTGAACATCTCTTTTCGGGTGGTAATTTTAAGACCTGCACAGGTACATGCCCAAGCAGAGGACAAAGTGAACAAAATAAACATATGCTGAGTTCAGTTCTAAATGGACATAACCTTGTCGTTGGTCAATTAAGAAATGTAACACAGACAAGACTATAGGGCAACATGTGGCTACAAGTCAGGTTTCTTCAGAGAGAGGATGTACGGAAACAAATGACAGCACCTGCTCATAGAGAATCATGAGGGAATACTAGCATAGAGGAATAGTTGCCCATCGAGAAACCATACTTGCCTATAGAGCATAATAGGTGAATACTTGCCCATAAGGAAGCATAGAGAAATACTTGCCCATAGAGAAACCATACTTGCCAATGGAGCATTGTTGGGGTGTACATTGCTGAATCATTGAGCAAGTATCTCCCAATGTTTCCCTATGGGCACATATCCCCCAATGATTTGTTAATGTTTTACTTGTACTGTTTGCAATGTTGTGAAGCTGCTCTGAGTCCCACTCCTGGGAAAAGAGTGGGATACTAATAATAATAATAATAATAATAATAATAATAATAATACTTCTCTATGGGCAAGTATCTCCCAATATATCCCCATGGGCAAAGATTCCTCAACGATTCTCTCTATGGGCAAATATCCCCCAATGCTTCCTTACGGGCAACCATTCCCCAATGTCTCCCTATGGGCAAATATCCCCCAATGATTCTCTATCGGCAAGCCTCTCCCAATGTACTCCCTATGGGCAAATATTCTCCAATGATCCCCTGTCTGGGCAAATATCCCTCAGTGTTTCCTTATGGGCAACCATTCCTCAACGGGTCCCTATGGGCAACTCTTCCCCCAATGTCTCCCTATGGGCAAGGATTCTCCTCGTCTTATGAGGGGCCAGTCTGGTGTTTTTTCCTCGGTTTGTCCTGTCGTTTTTGTCTCTTGTAACTGTTTTGGACGGTCCCCTCAGAGAGGAGCAGACAGAGCGGGGGACAAAAAGAGCGTCTCTCCTCAACGGGGGGTCCCAAGTTGTCGTCGCGCTTTCCCGCCCTTTTTTTCGGGCCTGAGGGGAGGGGGTTCGGTTCAGCTCGGCTGGTAACTTGGGTCGGGTGGGGCTTTTCCTCAGTCCTCCTTTCCATGTTGGGCGAGGGAGGGAAGGCCGCCCCTCCTCCTCCTCCTCCTCCTCCCTCAGGAATGGCGGCCTGAGGGAAAGAAGGAAGGGGTTTCTGAGGCGCCTAGTTTTCCGTCTCTGCTGGGCTGGGCCTCCTCTTGGCGGGTCTTCTCCGCCTCAGGCGTCGTCGGGGTCGGGGTCGTCGAGCTCCAGCCGCAGCCGGGAGGGGGGCCTCCAAGCAGCCCAAGCCCCCCCTCACCGGCTTCTCCTCGGCCTCCATGCCCGCCCAGGTGAGCACCGGCTGGGGCCCAACTAGGCTTTGGTGGTTGTTGGGCTGAGGGGAATTGGCCCCTGGAAGCTCGAGCCGACAGAACCCTGGGATGTGTAGTTTGGGGTGTGTGTGTGTCTGCGTGTGTTGAGGGGGGGGGTTATCCAGCTGGTGTGTCCACACTGCAGCAGCACTGAAGCGGGCTGAGCCCACTTTGGGACCGCCCCCCCTCCAAGGTCTAGCCGACAGAACCGTGGGATTTGTAGTTTGGGGTATATGCGTTGGGTTGTCCAACTTTGGAACTTCAGCCCGGGTCCGCGGGACCCTGGGATTTGTAGGTTTGTCGCCTGGAATGGCAGAAGGTGCTGGGGCCACGACAACTACAAATCCCAGGACTCCGCAGGACAGTGAAAGCGGCGTCAAGCTGCTTTAATTCGGCCGTGTGGGATACACCAGAAAGAGAGGGGGATGCCTCTGAGGATGAGTCTCTTCTTACTCACTCCTCCCTCCACATTTGCGGCTTTGATTATTCACGGATTTTATTAATATGTTCTCTCTAGGGATATCTAGGTCCGCCAGCACAACTCTATGGCCAACTGGAACCAAAAGCCTCCATGAAGGAGCTATAGATTCCCAGAGAGAACCCTCCACGAGCCATTTGGAGCTCCTGCGGCACAATTCTGTGGCCAATGTCTGGCAGATGTTGACCACAGAGTTTCCCTGGAGGACCTAGAGATTCCTAGAGAGGTGTCCTCTCGGCTAAAAACATAGTGTTTTTGTCATTTGCAGTTTTTCCACATTCACAGGGGGTCCTGAGCCCCGAACCCCAGCGAACGAGGAGGGACGAGTGTATTTTGAACTTGTGTTCAAAATACACATTGGAGTTTATCATACGATGAAATTTGGGGGTATAATGCAATGGCAATCCGAACACAATCATGGGGTTTCAGGTAATTGCGTATTAGAGTATCTCACGCAATTTCAGGCAATGGGGGGGGGTCGTTTTCAGGAAATGGGAAGTCATTCCTAACGCAATCATGGGGTTTCACGTAATTGTGTATTAAAGTATCTCACGCAATTTCGGGCAATGGGGGGTCATTTTTGGGAAATGGGAAGTCATTCTGAACGCATTCCAAACACAGTCAGATTTCACGTAAATTCACTAAACTAGCGAATTCATGTAATTGCAAATTGGCTCCCTTCGCAATTGAGAGAAATTCCTCCCGTGTGATAAACTCCATTGATACTGTGTGTTGATGGACTGCCAAGCAAAGTTGTTGTGAAGTCCAACCATTGTGTCCCCCGTCATTGTTGTCGCTCTTGTCAGTGTTGTGTCCACCCGGTCTGCCACACTGGGACCCCGGCGGCACTTAAACCGATTTCTCTTGCCTGGCATGGAAATCTAGACGGATTTCCAAGGAAGAAACCTTGGAGGGCATTTGACTGGCGTCGTCCTTTCGAGAGATTTGGCTCACTTGGCTTTGGAGGCCACAGCTGATGGAAGGAACACGGGTTCCAATAAAAGAAAATAAATGTAGACAAAGATGCCCATGGTCTGTAGAACGGGGGATATATCTTTGTCGTGGGTGCTCTTTGAAAAGGGACTTTCTTGGGTTCGGTCTGAATTCTGGCCAAACAAACAGGTATAAAAATCCAGCTGGCAGGAAAAATAAAGGCTTCTTGCTGGCATTTTCAGGCTTGCTTTTTGCTTTCCTATAAAGAGGGTTACTAGGGTTTGTGGCATGAAGTTCAGAGTCGGCGTTCTATTAGGTTCCATCCACACCTTACAGAAATAACCCGGTTTGAGAACGGTCTCAAACCGGGTTATTTCTGTAGGGCAATTTAGGTTTCCTAAGGCTTCGGCTTTTGGGAAAGAACCAAAAATATTGAAATCTCTAAAAATGTCGACGCTAAGCCTGTTAGGGTCTACCTTTAAACCAGCAGAGTAGCAGAAATATGCCTTTGTCTAACTGTGCTTTCCTAAGAACTCAGACCCGACTCAAAAACAACAAACACAAGTGGCTTGTAGTTCAAGCCAAAGTTTAGTAACGGCTTTAATCAATATATTGACGTAAAGGCTGGATCCTTATCTAGCCAGGGAGTGGTTCAGGTAAAAAGAAATCTTTATCTCGACATCTTTTTCCAAAGAAAGTTGAGAGAGGAGGAAGATGGAAAACAGGCAGTTCAGTCGAAAAGGTTGGTCACAAAGGGACTAACCTAAATTACATTGTTAGTTTGAATGAGAAAGAGAGAGGAGTTTGCATGCAGGAAATCCCTATCTATCTAAGGAGGGAGAAGGAGAATGCAAAAATCTTCCATTTCTGCAGCGTGGATGGTTCCAGGGCTCAGGCATTTCCGGTGATTTGCAGTGCCCACCTGACTGCAGTATGTGCGGTATTGAGTTCAGGTTTTGCTGGTGCACCGGTGACATTTTCAAAGAGTACCCTCATCCCTCCCCATTTGTGGGTTTTAGTTTTGCAAATCTGATTATCCCCGATTTTATCAATATGTTCTCTCTTGGAATATCTAGGTCATCCAGTGCAGCTCTGTGGTCAGCTTGAACCAAAAGTCGCACTGAAGAACCAAGGGATTCCTAGAGAGAAGACTCCACTCGGCCTTTGGAGCTCTTCCACCGCAATTTGATGGGCAATGTCTGGCAGATGATGACCACAGAGTTTCAGTGGAGGACCTAGAGATTCTTAGAGAGTTGCTCTCTCAGCTAAAAACATAGTGTTTTTGTGATTTGCGCTTTTTCCACATTCACAGGGGTCCTGTGCCCCTTACCCTGGCGAACGTGAAGGGCCGAGTGTATATTCAACCCTAGTATCTGTTATTTTATTTGGGTGTATTGTGGGGGGGGGGGTCTACACTTATAAATACTCCTTTCTGGTTGGAGTGCATCCTCCTTTGTATTCCTCATGGAGCATCGCACCTGTGGATGTTTCGGGAGCTGAAAGTATTTCTCCTTGCCATTTTTGCACTCTGTGACCTAAAACTATTGCAGCTGTCTCTTTGCATGCGTGCCATCAGCTGTTAAGACATATACAGTTAGCAACTGAAATCTGTCCCTTTGGATATTTTTCTCCCACGAAGGAGAAACTGCATGCATGCCTAACCCCAGAGATAAGGAGTACAGTTGTCCCTCTACATTTGCAGCTTTGGTTTTTGAAGATTTGATTATTTGCGGTTTTGATGAATATGTTCTCTCTAGAAATCTCTAGGTCCTCCAGAGAGTTATGCTGGAGAACCTAGACGTTCCTAGAGAAAGCACTTCTCTAGGCATTTTTCGATCCTCCAGCATCATTCTGTGGTCAATGTCTAACAGATGCTGACCACAGAGTTGCACTGGAGGACCTGGACCTAGAGAGGTGTTCTCTTAGGTAACAAGAATCATGGTTTTTATTTGTGGTTTTTCCACATTCACTGGGGACCTTTACCCCTAACCCCAGCGAATGTGGAGGGACCACTGTAAACTGTTAAGAAGAATATCCAGGACAAACGTAACACCCCTAAGTCTTAGATTTATTTTATTTTTATGTGTGTGGGGTGGTGGGGCGGAGAGTTGACCATAGAGGGATGCATACATTGGGGAATAATTATTGTCTTAACTGTCGGCTGTCAATTTTCCTGCGACACTTTTTATTTTTCAGGGTCAGACTAAGAGAAATGGGTGTCACGGCTTCAATTGGACTGACAGGCATTTAGGGGAAGACAGATGTCTGTTTTGCTTCCTGTGCTCTTTTTTGGATGGCGCATGAGACTAGATTAATTGAGGCAATTTTGAAAGTCTGAATTCCTCGCATGTTTAGAACTGTAGATGAATGTAAGAGGGGCCTTCCTTATAAGGACACCAGTGCCTCCTGAACGCGATGCTGTCAAAGACATTTATTGTACAACAGGAGAAGTTTCCCAGGCTGGGGGACAGCAATTATAAATCCCCTTCCTCTAATTCACACACATTGGCAGACCGCACCCAATTGCCAGCGTAAGGCAAAAAACAAGAATTTCATAACCATTTTAGCCAGACACCTAAAAATGTAAAGCCTGAAGGTTCAAAAGGATGTGGCATGGAACATCCAGGACTGGATCTTTTGGTGAACGCATGCTTAACTCTTGCTTCCCAAACTGTTTCCCCAATTGAATCCTCTCCCAGAGTTGCTCTTAATCTACTGAGAAAAACATGTGTACCTTTCTTTTCCATAAATAAAAGGCAACTTTAAAAATGTATTACATTTCCTTCTTACCTTTCTTCCATCCCTGGAATGGAGGCCATCTTCAGGTCTTCCATCTAGGTGCAAATGGGGATTGCATAGGTTCAAGCAAAGTTGCCACTGCATATGCCTTTCAGTCATTATATTATTACCATTGTTATCATTATCATTTTATTTTCTTATATCCTGCCTTTCTCCCAACATAGGGACTCAAGACAGTCCTGGCCTTTAAATGAGTAAAGTAGGTCTTAGGAACCTGCTGTGCTTCTCCAGATGTTTCTGGGTTACACCTCCTATCAACCCCAGCCATCAGCCTTGGGAATGAGATGGTGAGAGATGTAGTCCCATTGCATCTGCAGGTTCCCCAGCCTTATGGGCTAAAGGCAATACACTACAAGAAATGCAGCAGATTAAAATAGCAAGGTCACAAACCTCTCTCTGAAAAGCCTTGGGGTGTGAAAAGATCTTAATCTGACATGAAAAGGCCAGCAATGGTTGTACTTCATGAATCTCTCTGGGAAATTCATAAATGTTCACTCTCCATATGCCCAGCTTCTAAAAGATTAGGTGGGGTCATATGGAAGAAGAGGTCCTTCATATCCAGGTCTCGGGTCTCGGGTCTTGGGTGATGGCTTCATCTGTTATGTTCGGAAAGGCCCTTGTTCTCGCGCATCACTCGAAGGAGCTATCTATAGGTGAGCTCAGTCTCAGCACTTGTGACACACCTGGAGTAGCATCCCCTTTATGTTGTTAGTAGGAGCAGTCACAAAGTTCCCTTGTGAATGTAGAACAAGAGCCTTTACACTGGGATTGGGCAGCATACTGGCTGGTGGGACATGGACTTGAGTTTTGTTTTAGAACTGAAAATATACATCAAAGAGAAAAAAAATTAAGGAAAGCAACCACTGGAAAACAATTGGTAGTGTTTGGAATTAATGCCTCCATGCTTGAGAAGTAAGGGGAAACCAGAACCTTAGCTAGTCTTGTGCTTCTCACCAAATTATACCCACCTGGCACGGTTGGCAGTTCTTGTTTCAACAGACTGAAGACAGCTCTATAGAGTTAGCATGGAATTAGGAGTTGCTTTACTAAAAGGGTGAGAAAAGGGGCACGCACATGACTAAGCTATTTATAGGCAAGCCACCTGGATCAAATGAAAGTGTTATTTGCTTTCCATGGCCTTTTGTTTAAGTCATTCCATACAGTAGGTGAAGTAACTCAGTAGACTGGGAAGTATGCCAACCTGACTATCGCAGCTTTGTCTGCACCATCTTTACAACGTACACTGTCATCTCTCCTCACCAAGCATCTTATTGGTATAGTTCTTTTTCATTTTACATTTGCAAAGCACTGTGTCTTACAAGCAATTCACTTTGTGTGACACATTAAAATACACCCAAGCAATCCGAGTCTACGAATGCACAGAAGCCATACAAGGAAGGTTTTCCAGTAATTTTATCATGGCCATCAGAGGAGTCCGTATAGACCAAGCGAACAGTTCATCTAAAGCGCCCACCCTGTTCCCCAGAGTGACCATACCACAAGCAAAGAGCGGAGGCGAGTGTTTTCCCTTGGTATTTCTTCCCCAGCAGGTGGGATTCAGTGGCGCGCGAGGCAGATTTGCATCAAAATCCTCCAGCATGGTCTCATCTCCTGACAGGTGTGTTCCTTTTCAGGGTTCCAGGCAGTAATTCTTTCCAATCTGGGAACTCTACAACCATGGCTACTGTGCCTGCTCAGTCTTCGCTGATCTATTTGCCCAGCTTTGTGCCCTTTTTGTTTTGTTTTAGTTTTCAGAGCTGTATTAGACTGTTTCAGGATAACATTGAAATTTGCGGGTGGAGAAGAAAGCACCAACAGATACCAGGACACTTCTTTCTTGTAGCCTTCTGACCTCGACATTGCCACAGGAAACCTAGAGCTGGGTCAGGTGTTTGCAATGACTGCTAAAATGCTGATCATAAACCTGTTTTGTTTCATGTATATCTTCCAACATTGGGGTAAGAGGGCTCACAGCTGTATAATAAAATATCATAGTAAAGCAACAAGAAACTCTATCATGTTAAAACAGCAGCTGAATTAAAAGGAACTTAACAAGGCCATCAAGGTTTTAAAAACCAAACACCCCAACAGCCTTCACTAAAGGCCCCCTCCACAGCAGCCAGTCAGTTGCTGAACACTGACGTTATAAATGAAGAGACGCACATTGCAGCTGAAATAATTTCTAGAGGAAAAGCTGTGTTCGTCTCTTGCAGCAAAAACATTAGCGACACTGGCAAATATATTTCAGGGTGGAGACATTTTTCATCCAGTAGCCACAGTCCCTCCATATTCGTATAGCGGAGCATCTGAGGAAGTAGAGTGACGTCTACAAAAGCTCGTGCTGCCAACTTATTTCTTTCAGTGTGTCTCTCTACATCCTGATTCTACAGACTAACAGGGCTGTATCTTAGGATTCTACCATAGCCCCTCAGTGAAACTTGTTTGCGGCCACGACCCAATGAAGAGCAGAACTGGAAGCAAAAGTAGATGGAGCTGGGACTATGCTCTCTCATCACGCGCACACTTTCTGTGATTCATGTTCTGTTTCTCTCTCTCTCACACACACACACTTTGCATTCATCAATCATCCATTCAGCTCACACTCTTCCTCTGTCTGAAGCATAGACATCTATCCACACATTCCCTTTTCCCTGTCTCTTTCATACAGTCATGGACATCTATTGTGCATCTATTTCTTCCCATTTTCTTAATTCCTTAATTCCTTTCCCAGATGCCATTCTCTCCTTGGCCTACAGCATCAAAAGGCTCTCATTGAGGAAAGTGGTTGGGGAGGGTTTGTAGTTGAGAAGGAGGAGGGAGGGCATAATTGCCTTTTCCCTAGCTGTACAGCCCCCCCCCCCGACACCAGCCCTCTGATAATCCAATGCCAAAAATAATCCAATTGCTCTTTCCAGTTTTGTTCCTCACGCTTGTCTCTACAGTCTGCTACAGAGGTATGCATGGGGGGTGCTATCCAGCAAATAAAGCCAATAGAGGAGGCGAAAAGGGGATTTTCTATCTCAGCAGCAACTTCTTGAACTGTGGTGCACAGGGGGAAAAAACTAATTGAATTCTCCAGTAGGCTTTTCTGTTACAAGAAGCCCTGCCATACAGGTTGGATTGGCTGCTGATTATATATATATATATATAGATATAGATAGATATAGATAGATATAGATATAGATAAAGTTCTCCTCTTTGACATGATAGTCAAGTTGTGTAAGTTTATCTCTCTTACTAAGCCAAAGAGCCAGCATTGTCAAAGACAACTCTGTGGTGATGATGATGTGGTCTGCATGACTGCACAGGACGCTGTTACCTTCCCACCAAAGTGGTGCCTATTTACCTACTTGCACTTTTACATGCTTGTGAACTGCTATGTTGGCAGAAGCTGGGACTAGTAACGGGAGCTCACTCCATCACACGGCGCTTGGGCCTCAAACTACCGACCTGGTGGTTTTCTGAGTCAACGTCTTAACCACATCTCGGTTTGGCATATTATTACCATCCCAAAGCTCAACAGTAGTTTGCATAAAAACCTGCTCTTCCGTGCTAAGTCAAACTGTGTGGGGTGGGAGTTGTAGAAACTCTGCTGTAGTTGGATCTGATTTGAGAGTAGTAGCTGGATAAAAACTGAGGCAGGTCCCAATGACAGCCAACGTGGTGTTGTGGTTTGGGAGTTGGCCTAGGCGACCTGGGTTCTAAACCCCTGAATGCAGGATAAACAGTGTTCAATGTGTTAACTTCCACGTTCAGATGGAACCATCATGATACGTACTTACTTGGGAGTTAGTCCTGTTGAACTCATAGGGACTAACTTTTCAGTAAACAGACTGGAGGAATGTGTATTCTCCCGTATGTTACGGCAGTTTTCTAACTGGAGGTGCTTTGCAAAAAGATAATTGAGTTGATTCACAATATGGCTGAAAATATATCATCAATAATGTACAACGTGAAGCAGCTGCCACTTTGTTTTGAGCATCAGTTCAAAGTGTGATCTTTAAATCCCGGACCACTTTGGACCCTCTGCTTGAGAAGAATCACCTACATTCCTAGGAAGGTGCCTGACCCTTAAGATAATGCGGTGTGCCCTTTCTTCTGTGCCACATGGTTGAGAGGAGGCATGAGGAGCGGAGCTTTTGCAGCGGTGGCACTAAGACACTCCTTGGATGATGGGCAGTCTGTTGGTTTCCTATAAAAGTCCGTTCCCAAAGGTCAGCCAGCCAAAAAAGCCAGGATGATCCTATGCAGAGAAGAGCAGCCTTGGTTTTCATTGGCTGGGATCACTGCCGATGCAATAGTTTGTCCTTTCCAGCTTGAACTGGAGTAATAGGAGATTTATTTTGTTCCAGTGTTTCTGTCCGTTTTAGCTGTATGCATCACCTGCACAGGTGAGTTCGGAAATGGAGTAAGGCTGTTTCTTTATGCACATGTGGACAAGTTCTTTGGCCCAGTTTATATATTCAGTAGCATTAAATGATAGCAATTTTTTACTGGACGATATTGCTTTGTTAGATAGGTTTTCACATGTTTTGAATACTGCCTGTGAAGAAAGACTCCTTGAATATAGAAACTTGCATGCTCAGAGGATGTTAAATTGAAAGTTTTCATTAAGCAGAGAGTCTTTGGGCAAGCCTTCCTTTGGACATTTGACCTTCAGAAATACGTATTGGGCATATCTGCCTTACAACCCGACTGTCATTATTCCTATTTCATTTTACACAGCAGAAAACCAAAGTTTGTCAGCAACACTAATTAGGAAGCCATAACCAATTTGGGCTTGTTGGCTGGGTCATGGGTTACATCTTAAATGGGTATTCCTGGAAATATGAATGCTGTCACTAGCAAGGGGACTCCAGGGGGAATTCTTCATTGTTCAGGAACGCTGCAGCATCACAAAGCACTGGCTAAGTTTACAATCGGCCCCTCCTGGAACACCAAAAAGAATAGCAATTTATATGCAGAGCTGCCCCTAACTACAGGAAGACTGAGGCAGCTGTCTCATGCAGCAGATTTGAAAGGGAAGCGGGTTAGTTTTGTGGGGGGTTGTACAATTTTACAGGTGTACAATTAGTACAGTTTTGTACAATTTCAATAAGAGAAGAAAACACTTGCAGGTTTTGAAAACCAGTTTCTTCTTCTTGTTCTTTTTTTAAGTAAGAAGTAAAAGTGTATATCGTCTTTGGAGGAAGTCTGAGGGGGTATCGGAAAGTTTTAATTATCACCTTTCAAAAAATTTGACAGAAAGTTTGTTTTGATTTGTCATTGTGAACTTGTCTCTACAGAGTCACCATCCAGATTTACACATTTTCCCCCAGTGTTTCTTGACCCTCCGAATACCGTTATTGTAGAAGTGTGCAGATTGCACCTTGCGAGGATTTCACACTTTACACTCCTGGCACACCTTGTCACAAAAATAAAGGATGCAGTGAGTTGATTTTCTCAACATCATGCACTTAGGGACCAATGATGACACCAACAAAATTTCATCAATATACCATAATAACTTCCGGGTGATAAATATTACTTTACGATACCCCCTCGTAAGGCGCAGTCTGCAGACTTTACAATATCAGGTATTTGTGGGGTCAGTAAATTCTGGGAAAATGTGTAAATCTGGATGGTGATTATGTAGAAATAATAGTAATAACAAATAAATAATAAAACTGATTTTTATCCCGCTTTTCTGTGACAAGACAATCAAAGCGGCTCACAACACATTAAAATATCCATATTCAATATTATGCGTCAAACCCCTCCCCCCCAAAACAGGATAACAACTACACATCAAAACAAACTTTATGTCAAATTTTTAAAAAGGTGATAATTAAAACTTTACGATACCCCCTCGTACGTCTTAATAATACATATATACCAATGATAGGAAAGTGGGAAGTCAATTTTTAACTGTTTGGGGTTTAGATAGATAGTTAGTCTCTACTAGTACTGTAGTCAGTAGTGGCAGGTGATGTAAGTTTGTTGTGGCATGTCACACGTTGTACATTATTTGGAGTTGTTATGGGTTATTGGAGATAACGTACTGTATATAGTTTTTATTACATGTATTGTCCTTTAATAAAAAGATAGTTTGTAAAAAGAAAGGGAGGCAAACTGCGAGTTTATTTGCTTATGTGTTTGTCTGCCAGGCATATAGAGAGGTGCTTGTTGGATTTAAATCTCCCGTGGGTCCTGTCTGATCTTAGAAACTTAAGTAGGGTCAGCCCTGGTTAGTACTTGGATGGGAAACCTCCATGGAATCTCAGGTGCTGGAGGCAGGAATTTCCTATTTTCATATCTTGGAGGAAGGAATTGAGGATTCCTTTCCTAAGAAAACCCCATGAAATTCACGGGGTCACCAGAAGGCCATACATACCTACAAAGTAGGATTTACTGTCTCATGTGCCAAAATAACTTGAACAATTTTCATTGCATGGGGAGAAAGAGGTTGTAGAATTTATCCCTATGTCTCCAGAGCTACTTGTCCGACCTGACATATTCTGACTTATTTCAGGGTTGGACAGTTTTGTTTCAAAGGAGGGCCATATTCTCTCAATGGTGTGATCTCCAGAGGTTTGTGTGTAAGAGGACTGAAATGAGTGGTACATGCGATACGGGTTAAAGTGAGCAAACCCATTTTTTATTCTCTCTCACTTTCTCTTTCTCTTTCTGCAAGCCTTCCTAAGTTCTCTCTCTATTCTTTCCATGATATTTCTGTCTCAGGTACCAAAGATGTAAAGCTCAGGAGCACATGTACTTTGTTACCTGTAATGTTGTATTTTACTTTCCGCAGTTACAGCTCTGTGTCTTGCCTTTTGAAAGTCTAGGCCAAAATGCATTGCCTGGATGACGGAACGCAGCAAAAGAGACCTGCAAATAAAAGTACACTCGGCCCTCCGTTGTCGTGGGGGGATCCGTTTCCCCCCCCAAAAAACGGAGACTTGCCGATATTTAACGCCCATAGGCTTGAATGGGGTGTGTGCCCGCGAGTGTGTGCAGGGCGTGGGATGCAGGGGCACGTCCCATTGAAAATAACGGGGATTTACTGTCTCATATGCCAAAATAACCTGTCTGTGTTTGCATATTGTGCACCTTGATGTGAATGGGCGGGTGTTGCCATTTGCTACATTGCCTTGAGCCAGCCCTGTTTATATGGCAGAAAAGTCATGGTAGTTTTTGATATAGCAAGAGCAGAATTTTTCTATTACTTTCTGAAAACTTCTCATCACTTTCAATTTAAGCTTGCTTTGGACCTTCTATTCCTCTGAATATTTGGATTCAGTCAACAACTCTGCAAAAATCGGACCGCAGACTTTCAATATTGACTGTCATCGTGACCTTCCTCTGGCTTCTGTATTATGATATTATCAGATAAACCATGAACATGCTTACAATAAAAATAGCTTTTTGTTCGGGCTATTTGGCTGTGCTCTGGAAGAGTTTATTCCGGTGACAGAGGCAGGCGAAACATCAGGAATAAACTCTTCCAGAACACGGCCGCATCACCTGAAAAACCCTGCAAAAAACTATGGATGCCGGCTGCGAAAGCCTTTGACTTCACAATAAAAATAGCATTTTTCATGGGGTGGGAATGGCAGTAAATATTTTAGGTGCTACCTTTTTAATCTATTAAAAGATTAATCACGGGGCAGTTTTTTTTCTGTACCAATGGAAATGCTTTTTGATACTCTATCTAAATGTTTGCCAAATTCCTAAAGCAAAACAGAATACAAAATGGCTTTAGTTGCTTAGTTGTTGTTGTTTTCAAATTAGCTGTTGTATATTGCACATACTATGGGCCACGTTACCTAATATTGTCTTTAGGAACACAATATCCAGAGTTTTAACTGGATGACCGTTTTGACTGGGGCTAACAAAGTTCAACACAAACTGGAGTGTTCAAAGTTGGGGAAAGCTGAGTTGGACCTTGGCACATCACTGATATAAAACACAACTTTCTTTCTAGAAATCATATCCTACTTTTCTGCAAAATAAGAAAGGCGGCTGAGGATCACACTAAAATACAAACCACCATATATCAGTTTTAAGTTAAACTAAGAAGCAGCATAATCAGTAAAAAGGAAAGAAGCAGCAGACAGGTAAAAAAGGATGCAGATCCCCTCCATTGCAGTATATATCTTTAAAAGAAAAAAAAAAAACCCAATTGGGCTATTTTTTTTATTTATTTCCAACCTACAGGCCGGCTTCGTGGTTTTCACCTTCCCAAGGAATTGCTTCAAATATTAACATCCCATTTATTCACAGTGTAATTGCAGACGCAAATTGACCTTCTGGGTCGCCTTTCAGCCATTTCTGTTTTAGACTGTTTGGGCACTGAGCCCACTTGTGTATTTCATAATTCCTTAACAAAAGGCCACGTATGTATTTGTTTTGTGTGTGTGTGTGTGGGTGCTTCTGAAGAACGAATTGCCTCTGTTCTCTCTTGATCGGTTTGCCTTTTATCACAACGTGGCTGTTTCCTTTCAACCTGATAATATTCAACAGTGCTGACATGTCAGCCAATGAAATACCTTACCCAAGACTTGCTTATCACTTTTTAAATTTTTTATTGTCGCCTGTTTTTAGACAGCACCGTTGCAGCCCAGTCTGTGTAAAGAAAGACCCTTTGTATGGCATAAGAACTCTATAGAGACAAGATCATGAATGAAAGAGACCGTTGGGTAGAACAGTCTCTCTTCTTTATTGGCTTTTATCCTCACAGCAGCCGGAGAAGGTACATTTGACTGGGAAGGAATAGTGTCGCCCTTCCATTTTCATGGGGGGTCCATTCTGGACCCCTCTCCCCGCTGAGAAAATGAAAAATCACATCAAGCCCCGTTGGCTTGAATGGCCATGTGCCATGAGCATGTGTGCTATTTTGTCCCTCAGTGCTTGCTGTACACAAAAGATTGAGGAACGCAAACGCCAAGACTGTGAATGCCAAGGGACAAGTGTATTTCTGCTTTAGGTGGAGAAAATGGATAGGACGATGGATAGGACCACTATATGCAGGACAGTTAAGAGGTGATATGATAGCCCTGTTTAAATACTTGAAGGGATGTCACATTGAGGAGGGAGCAAGCTTGTTTTCTGCTGCTCCAGAGTACAGGACCCGGAACAGTGGATGCAAGCTCCAGGAGAAGAGATTCCACCTCAACATTAGGAGGAACTTCCTGGCAGTCAGGGCTGTTTGACAGTGGAACACACTCCTTCCTCAGAGAGTGGTGGAGTCTCCTTCCTTGGAGGTCTTTAAGCAGAGGCTGGATGGTCATCTGTCGGGGATGCTTTGATTGGGAGTTCCTACATGGCAGGGTGTTGGACTGGATGGCCCTTGGCCTCTCTTCCAACTCTGTGATTCTATGCTTCTCCCTCTCTCATGAGAACAGAACCTGGGGCCATCCACAGAAGTTGAATTATGGGAGACTCAGGACAGACAAAAGAAAGTACTTCTTCACATAGTGCACCACTGAACTACGGCACTCGCTACCACTATATGCAGGACAGTAACTTGGTTGGGTGGTTTTAAAGGGATTGAAAATATCCATGGAGAACAAGACTGTCAGTGGCTCCTAGTGATGGTGGCTATTGGAGAGAATATTCTTCTCAATCATTGGTGGCAGATGGATCCCATGTCAGTGGGGTGATGAATCTATTCTGGGTTTTAATCTCAACTTGAACCTTCTTCGTTCATAAAACAGGTTCAGCACTTTGAAGGCTTCCATGGCTGGCATCCATAGTTTCTTGTGGATTTTTTGGGCTGTGGCCACATTCTAGAAGAGGTTATTCCTGACATTTTGCCCGCAACTGTGGCATTCCATGCCAGCATTCTCTGAAGATGCTAGCCACAGATGCTGGTGAAACGACAGAAATAAACTCGTCTAAAAGATGGCCACATAATCCGAAAAACCCATAAAAAAAACAATGCCTTTAAAATTTGGACCAAACCTTGAAGGAGATTCAGTGCTGCACTTAAATGGAGCCACCAACTGCCACCTCTTTTCATGCTGTCACTAGGGAACATGTGTGTGCGTGTGTGTGCTCACACTCTGTTAGCCTTGTGTTCCATTTGTGGGCTTCCCATAGGCCTCTTAGGTTGGTCATTTTGAGACTACCTTGTTACAGGAGCTCTGCTGGCTGCTGGTCCCTTCCTGGACACAAGTCCAAGTGTTGGGGATGACCTGTAAAACCCTGTATGGCCCTGGCTGTCTGAAGGATCGTATCTTCACATAGGAGCCTACCCAAACTCTAGCTTTCGGGGAAGCACTCTCTTACTTCCACCTTCTTTAAAGGTATGTTTGCACGCTTGAAAGTAATACTGTATTTGATGACAATGGCAAGAACACTTTTTGCAAAGCCATGGGGAGAACCAAAGACTCCAACAATAGAAGACTGGCTCCGAAAAGCTCTAGATCAGGGGTTCTCAACCTTTGGTCTTTAGATTTTTGAGACTTCAACTCCCAGAATTCCTGAACAGTGAGCAGACTGACTGGGACTTCTGGGAATCGAAGTCCAAAACATTGAGAACCACTGCTCTAGATTTAATTGAAATGGAACAGTTAACAACGTTACTGTGAGATAAGACAACCAAAGAAGAGGAAGGAACGTGGGAGCTGTTGTTAAGGTATTGTAGAAAGAGATGGTCTCAGTCTCACTAGAGAATAAGACAATCAAAACATAAATTAGAACAAAAGAAATAAAGAGTTTCTTATAAATGAGAAAAAAAATAGAATGCATAAATGTACATAGGCCAGGAATAAGAAATGAATCACAGAATCAGAGTTGGAAGAGACCACAAGGGCCACCCAGTCCAACACCCTGCCATGCAGGAACTCTCCATTGAACCATCCCCATTGACAGATGGCCATCCAGCCTCTGTTTAAATACCTCCAAAGAAGGAGAATCTAATCTTTTCCAAGGGAGTGTGTTCCACTGTTGAACAGCCCTTACTGTCAGGAAGTTCCTCCTAATGTTGAGGTGGAATCTCTTTTCCTATACTTGCATCCATTGTTCTGGGTCCTGTTCTCTGGAGCAGCAGAAAACAGGCTTGCCCCCTCCTCAACATGACTGTTTGCGCAGTATGTGAGGCACCATGGCTACAATTGGCGCCAGGATCACCACCTTCGGGACTGTAGGCATGAAGATGTATATAGAAAAGAGAGGTGGGGTAGGAATTGGAAAAGAGGAAGAAGGATATAAGATGAAAGCTGTAAAGAATGGTTCCCAACTACGTGATATGAAGAGGAAAGGGGGAAGTGGGGGGGGGGGGTTGAAAAGAAGGACAAAAAGAATAATGGAAAGAATAATGTGAATGTGACTGTATTTTAAATAAGTGTGTTAACAAATAAAATAAAGGTATGTTTGGTGGGAACTCATGGGAACTTCTCCATGGCTGTTCCTTCACTCTGGAACTTTCTTCCCAGGGAGGCAAGGCTGGCCTCTTCCATTCTGTCCTTTTGTCACCAGCCCAAGAGCTTTCTATTCCAGTAGGTGCTTGGGAGCTGATGGATTTTCTATGATGGGTTTTCTGTTGTCCTGTGGTATACTATATTTTTTTTATTTTATGCTCTTAATTTAATGTTTATATGATTTTAATTCCACAGACAGTTTAATACTATTTTAACCGTAACTTTTTGCATGCTTTTAGCAATATGTGGTTTTAATTATATTTTTTATTCTGTGAGTTGCCTCGAGTCCCACTCTTGGGGGGAGAACCTGGATATAAATAAAGTGATTGATTGTTTGGACTCGATAGGCTCTTGTTCTGAACCAGAAGAGCTCTTTTTTTAACCATCCTATGTAATGTATCATAACAGTTTACAACTGAAAGAAGATCAACATGAGATATGATTGTTTGACACTGATATTTTAGGACTTTTCGCCTGGATCTCTATGAAAAGTTTGAGAGTACAGTAGTAGGTTATGCATGTGCATGTGGAAGAAGGCGTGCAAATAGGTTGAATTTTTTCTTATAGATCAGGCAACACTGGCATATTTACTCAGAAGTAAAGTAAACGCCTACTTCTAAGTGCGTGTGTTAAAATAAAATGTGAAAATGGTGGTGTAAATTTGGAAAAGGCAATAGATGTTGCTGAACCAGGGCAGGAGGGAAGTTTGAGAGAAGCGATACTGGCAGCAGGCTAGACAGCAACGTCTCAGAAACAAAAGAGTATTCAAAATTGGCAGCATGGACCTCTTCAATCTGAACAGCCCAATGCAAAAGGCCTCTGCGTAAATGACCACGATCAGGGAGCACTCACAGACATTTTAGATTTGGGAAGACTTGCATATCTGCACATCCAGTTTGCAAAACATTTCCAAGCATGCTCAAACTCGCCTTGAATAAAGCATGTTGCATAGTGGAGAGACCACCAAATCTCTGTTCATAGAGAAGACCCCTGACACCAGCGCCAAGAGAGAGGTCCGTAACAAACATCCACATCTTGTGACTAAATAAGCAATTATTCTTAGTGTGAAGAAAATTGCATTAGCAATAAGTACAGCTGGACTTCAAACATGCCAGACAGTTGTTCTCATTGAAATGCTGTAGTTTGGAAGGACAAATGTGAGATTAAAGGTATAATTTAAGATTTCATTATTTGCACTGAAACACTCATAGCAGATTATATGAAAGGAGGGACAAAAATCTTCTTTTTTTCCTATCAGACACACATCCAGAAATGCTAGAACCAGAATGTGACAGACTGACTTGAGCCGTCGTAGTCAAAGTTGAGGAAAGTCACGCATGTTGCAATGTTTTTTTCCTTCAGCTGCTTCTTTTGTTCTGGGGTACAAAAAACGACAGATCTCAACAGAGATAAAATATTCTTAAAATGAGAGATGTCTGTGTCTTAGAGCCGTTCATCAGATGTATGACTGTAGCAAGGGAGACAGCCACTGACTTAACTGTCCTGGGATCTGGTGAGGGAGTGGGTTATGGAGCTAAGTTACTGATCTCCTTTGGAACAGTGTTTTTACGTTCACTTACGCAAGTGGAAAGTTACACAGAGTGTTCAGCATGGTCAGTTTGTCACCTTCCCACTCGTCCTTCATGTGTGGGCTTTGCCGTTTCATAGCTGGCAGTGAGAATACCATGTGCGGCTGGATTGCAGCCCTCATAGGTTGTTGCAAATGTGAGGAGGACAATAAATATTCATTACAATTTGGATGCTGGTTCTTGAGAGCCTGATTCAGGAGGCTGGTAAGGAGAAAGGGCGAATTTACTCAGCCTTTTTTGTTCTCTCGGTCTCTTTCTGCTTGCTCTCTTTCTTTCCCTATTGCCCTTATGAATTTTTTTTAAGAGGATGTATGATCTCACCAGTTCGGGAGATATCTTTACGTATATATCGCTTGTTGCTGCCTAATGGCACCACGTCGATTCACAAAGCTAAATATAGGAGGTGTTTTCTGGATGCATTTCAAAAGAGATCACACAAACGCATGTAAAACTGTCTTGGATTAGAAGCTTTTTCATGCTTTCTTCTTTTGAAAAATTCAACACGCTTGACAGATACCTTGGGTGGATATTTAATAACAAGCAGCATTGCATCTGAACCCATTCTATTAATCTTATTTAGTGTCTTCCTTTGCTTCAGTAGTTGATGCAGTGCAGGGCTGTGAAGAAAAATCAGATATAGAAGATAAAGAAATTCACTCTTCCTTAGCCTAAGGTTCAGTTCACAGTTTTCAAAGAACTGAATACCCCATAGTCCACGCTGAACTTTGGACAAAGCATTGCAACCACTTGTTTATTATCATTTTGGAATGGTGTCCCAAATGTAAAAATTGGGTGCATGGTCAAAGCTACACACAACTGGCTTGGCATTGGCTACAGCAGCTGGCTGTTTGCGTTGTTTAGCTTGCTTTTGGCTCTTCGAAGGCCGCTGAAGTGATTATGGAAATGTGTCCTTGTGGTTTTCCTTGTGGTTGCATCCGACAAGGAGAGGGAAGGGGAACTGAAAACCCATCCATACACATAAGGATGCTACAATACATAGCACTTTGTCTGGATGAGGCTAGCAACTCTGCAGCAGAAGCAGTTCCTGGAGAAGTGTAATGGACTTCAACAGGATTAAACATTAGTCTCATAATAGTCTTCCAAGCTCTAGCTTTGTTGTAGCTCCTGATTTCTGATGACTTCCACCCTTAATCTCTGAGTCATCCCAATGGGCATGGTGTGCCTCACATGCACTGTTACTCTGCAGGCATACACTCTTCATTTCTGTGGCTGCTTAATAATAATAATAATAATAATAATAATAGTATTTATTTCTAGTCCACCCCTCTGAACAAGCAATCGGGGCGGATTACAACAAGGATTAAAACAATATCAAGTAAAATATCCTGTCCTTTCCCTTACCACCCCCCTTAAAAAGAGATTAAATCACAATTGAATTAAAACAGTAACTAGCTACAATAGTAATAAAAACAAGATTAGAGAAAAATGGACCCAAGCCAAGGTTACGCAAAAGTAGAAACAGAGAAGGGAGGCTGGGAGAAAAAGCCACTCTAAAACCTAGATTTGGAGCCGGGGGATGTTTACATTCTCTGGGAAGGCCTGCCGGAAGAGATGTGTCTTTAGGGCTTTCTTAAAGCCTTCTAAAGATGGAATAAGACGCATCTCATCCGGCAGGTCATTCCACAACCTGGGGGCAACAGCCGAAAAGGCCCTCTGGGAGGTCTTCATTTTTCCCTCATGTAAAATATGGTGCGTGAGGGAATGACAAAGACGTTTCAGGTCTTGCAGTCACATTTCTTATTCATTGCCTAATGTGCATATTGGACATACATATGAAGACTATTTAATATTATTTTTATTTTAGCCGCAGCAGTTCTGTGGGTCGCTTGCATTTACGACACATTTCAGTAAAGCCAAAGTAGTTGTCTTCTGTTTTACAATGTGATCTTGTCGTGCCATTGTCTATGTGCTTTTTTCTGCTCAACTTTTCATCCAACAGTGGCAGTCCAGACATCAGCCAATGGCTTAGTAATGTCAAGGCTTTATATTAACTGGGACTTCAAGGTGTTTGGTTTGTTTTCTCACTCCTACCTTGTTTCCAGAATTCTACACTCTTTGCAGCAGGTTATTTTTGGAATGGAAGAATGTTTGAAATTACATTGAAAATACTCAGCATCCATCAGCCCCTTTTCCCAAAAGGAAGATGTGGCTAAAAAAAAAAAAAAAAGCCAAGGAGACAGTACAGATGAAGAAAATAAGACGTGACATTTTAAAGTTCTCTTCTCTTTATTGTAAGATTAAAAGGAGGCAGAAGGCAATTCGGTTTCTGTTATTCATTAAGTGTCAGGGATGACCTTCACATCTGAAGTTGCAGCATCTGTGGTTTAGAATCCCATTATTTTAAAAGCTATAAATGTTTAGTGTCTTTCATCACCTTGCTAAAAACAGGAGGGTGTGATATCTTACATCTGTGTAAATCATTTCCTATGGACAGATAGCGCAGTACTTTTAATAGGCAGTGATGGAAGCAGAATTATTTTTTTCTTTTCTTTACTCACCCCCTCTGGTCAGTTTTGTTGTACTCAGAAGAGCTAAATGTTGAGAAGAGTACTGTATAGGGTTTGGCATCTTCAACTTACTCTCCCTTTTTTAAAAACAGTAGTTGATTTGGCTGTCCTCTGCCATGCAAGTGCAAAATTGGACTCTTCTGACAATTTTATGTCTCATAGGAGCTCTCACCTTTTCAGCGCGTTTCCATTGAAAAAGATGGAAGAAAAGAACAATTTTCATTGCACAGGGAGAAAGAGATAATAGAATTTATCCCTATGTTTCCAGAGTCACTCATCTGACCCCACATATTCTGACTCTTATTTCAGGGTTGGGCAACTTTTTTCCCCCAAAGGAGGGCCATATTCTCATATTCACAAGTGTTGTGATCTGCAGAGGTTTGTGTGCAAGAGGAATAAAAATAGTGGTACAAGGGTTAAAGTGAGCAAACCCATTTCTTCTGTTACTCTCTTTCTCTTTTTCTTTTTCTTTCTGCGAACTTTGCTTCTTGTTCTCTTTTTTTCCATGGTATTTCTGCCTCAGGTACCAAATTTCTGTGAAAGACATAAAGCTCAGGAGCACATGTACTTTGTTACCTATAATGTTGTATTTCAGTTTCCGCAGTTACAGTGCTGTGTCTTGTCTTTTGAAAGTCTAGGCCAAAACGCATTGCCTGGATGATGGAACACAGCAAAAGAGAGCTACAAATAAAAATACAATTGGCCCCCCATTTTCGCAGGGGGAGCCATTCCGCCTCCCCCCCACGAAAATGGAGACTTGCCGATATTCATGGCAAAACTCCCCGCCGATAAATGGGGTGCTGACGGGTCCACAGAGTTCCTGGAAAACCTCTGAAATTCGAGAAGTGAGGAGAAAAGGGGACTTGAAAAAAGAGGTTGGTGGAATGCGGACTTTCCAAGGTTACAACTAGAAACTCTTGAGGGTGAATCTCCAGCCCGCTACCTTTTTAATTTGGCAACCTTTTTAATTTGGCAACAGTAAGACCTTAAGTTTGGGACATAATAGATCTTGACTTCAGAGGATCTGAATCAGCAATATTAGAGTTTGAGACAAGACCAGTGCCAGCACCAGTCAAACCGAAGGGACCCTGGATCGGAAGCGGCCAGCGCAGAGAGTTTGAGACAAGACCAGCTCCAGTGCCAGCCAAGCTGGAGGGAGCCTGAATCGAGAGTGACCAGCGCAGAGAATTTGAGACAAGACCAGTGCCAGCACCGGTCAAGCTGGAGAGAGCCTGGATCGGGAGCAACCAGTGCAAGAGTTTGAAGGGAGACCAGCACCAGCACCAGTCAAGAGGAACCGGAGGGAGCCTGGGTCAGGAGTGACTAGTGCGGAGAGCTTAAGCGGAGACTAGTGCCGGAGACAGATAAGCGGAAATGGAGGGAACTTGGAGTAATTCATAAGTACCCCAAAAACTATTCCTTTAATATTGTTTTTCCTATAACTGAATTGAAAAGCAATAGACTTAGATAGTTATTTCTTATTTCAGAACTTAGCTATTCTACATAACAAAAAGATATTTAAAATATGGGAGTCAGAAATATCAAGATTTGTTTGGTCGAATGAAAAAGCAAGAATAAAATGGAAAATAATGAAAGACAAAAAGGAAAGAGGCGGATTAGGCATTCCAGATTTGGAAATTTATTACTGTGCATGTGTCCTCGACTGGATTTGATGCTGGATCTTACTAAAGATCAAAATACATTAAACTTAGAGAGTATTGACATGAGATATGGCTGGCATGGATATCTATGGTATAGAAGAGCAGAAGTAAACAACAATTTTAAAGAACATATAATAAGAAAATCATTACTTACCATTTGGAAGCAGATTAAACCCAAATTCTATACCAATCTTCCATGCTGGATATCACCACAAGGTCAAGCAACAAAAGCAGAAAAGCCATTAAGATATAAAGATTTAATTAAATGGGGTGGACAAATCGCAAAACTGAAAACCAATAAAGAATTGGAAGAAGAAGGACTAATTTGTTAGTGGTTCTCATACTGCCAGATCAATGAAAGATTTAAGATAGATCTAAAAATCGAAGTCTTAAAAAACTAGAAAATGATCTAGATGATATACTATTAAACTCACAGAAATCTACAATCTCCAAACTATATAATCTAATGTTAGAAAGAGAATCTGAAAACGAAATAATTAAGGAATGCACAATTAAATTTGCTAAGAATATAGGCCATACAATAGATCTAGAAAAATGGGAAAGAGTGTGGAGTAGAGACATAAACTTCTCAGCATCAATGGATATTAGAGAGAACTTTTATAAAATGCTACACCGATGGCACATTTCTTCAAACACAACATCAAAAATAAATAAAACTCAGAATGGAAAGTGTTGGAAATGCGGGAAAAAGGAAGGCTCCTTGTGTCATAGATGATGGCCATGAAGCGATACAAAAAATCCTACAGATACAAATACAGTTTACACCAGAAAGTTTGTTAATAAATATAAGTGAAGAGAAAACTGAAAGGAAACATTTAAAATTTTTATTATACATGTTAACATCAGCGAGAATAATCTGTACAAAAAAATGGAAACAGAAAGTAGTACAGTACAAGACTGGAAAAAAGACTGGGAACTTTTAATTAAATTCTGTAAAACATATTGGTCATAAAAATAATGTAATTGCAACCATATAATACTCTATGACATTGAAACTGTATGTAACTGTTAATGTATGGAGCCGACTAATTATAAGTAAATGGATCACAATATGGGAAAGGATATATACCAAGAGTTAAGACAATACAGAGGGTAAAAAGGTTTAGATAACACAAATTTAAGCAAAAATAATATGACTTTAATACAGATGATTTACACAGATATACTCAATATAATAAGACCGAAAATTTGCTCAACAAAAAAAATCAAATGAAACAATACTTAAGAAAAAGAAAGAGAGGGGGGAGGAGAAAACGAAATAAAATAATCAGGAATTAATTATGGATGTATAATGTATTATATAATATGGCTAGAGTATCTATGTTAGCGTGTGATCTGCTGTTATATGATTTGTTTCTGTACGATACCAACCCTGTATAAACAAATATAACAAGATAAAAGCACATACATACAAGCTACTGAAGGAGGTGAACACTTTTTGCTATGTAGTCTGCAGATTCCCATCCTCTCTTGCCATTCTCCCCTCCTTTTCTGGAAAAAATGCTAGTCTCAACTGTATGCGAACGCATTCTGTACAGTAAATCCACAGCTTGCCTTTAGGCTTCCAGAAGCATTAGTTGGATTGTTTGTACCAAGGGCACAGAACACATGGGCTCCATTCAGAACCCATGTGTTCATCCTGATAGGCCTTTGTTACCCGAGTTGGAAGGCTGCAGAGTTTGCTGTTGAAAAGTGCAGAAACAGCTGGTTTTTTTTAGCAGAACTCTAAGATCAAGCTACTGTTTGTAAACCTCAGCAGACAATTGGAACGCATAGTCGGCTCACTGGCATAATGCATGTTTGTGACCTCTGAGCATGCTGTGGAGAATCTAAAAGCATTGATGTAGAAGACTTGGGCATATGCAAAAGTTTAATTATGCTGAGAGGATGTATATCCAAATGTTTCTGGCCAAACGTTTCTGTGGGGATATTTTCAGATAGTCACCATAAAAAATGGGGCATCCTAAACTCCAGACTGAGGTTTTCTGGCACAATGGGCCAGGTATTTGGATAGTATCTGGATATTTATTTTTGTATCCTGCCTTTCTGCCTGGGCAGTCAAGGCGGCTTACAGGGAATACAATAGATTTAAATAAAACATTATCTAGATAAAAAGATAGGAACCCCCCCCCCCTTACAAGAGAATTAAATACAATACAATTTCAAAGAGAAAAAACTCATCAATTAAAACAACAACATAATATTAAACCAGCAAATTTTCTGGTGACAATGTCGGATGGAGTGGGGAGAGCTCAAAGCGAGTTGGATTGTTCTATTCAGGGAAGGCCTGCCGGAAAAGATCCGTCTTGACAGCTTTTTTAAATGTGGAGATGACCAACGGACTTCCATGCAAATAGTATGTCTAAGCAAACAGGTCTTTTTGCGGAGCTCTGCCTCATGGCAATGGCCAACAGACTGCCAGGCAAATCATGCTTGTAGGAAAATAGGTCTTTTTGCAGAGATCTGCCTTCTTAGTTTGCCATTTTACTGTGTTGGCTACTAGGTATGTAGGTATTGCACCAGACAGCAAATAGTCAGTATTTTCTGGCTGCATTATAACTCTGGGTTAAAAGTGAGATATTGAAAATTGAATGTCCGTTTTTATAATTGTAATATTTTGTGGGGTTTTAGCCATCTTTTATTTATTTATTTTTTGTATGATTTTAATAATAAAAAGTGAGATATTGCTAGCTTTCTTCTCTTCCTTCCATCTGCATTCTGACAAAATCTTGGAGATGCTGATTATTGACCAGAATCATCAGAGTCCACTTAACTGGTTGTATGTAAAGGAAACTGGGGCAAAATAATCTATCCAGCCTATTAATTTAAGGAAATAGTTCTAAAATAGCACTGTGGTTTCATTAGGGACATGGGAGATCCAGGTTCATGGTTCAGATCACCGAGCCATGGAACTTACTGAGTGATCTTGGACCACCAGAGCTACCTCAACAGATTGTTGTGAGGATATGGTGTGTGTGTATTTGTGTGGGGGGCAACTGGAGAGTCATATGACCCACCTTGGCTTATGACAAATTAAAATAAATGAGGCGCCAAATGCTTAGGCTGGTATGCATGATGTATAATATCTCATAGAGCAGGGGTTCCCAACCTTTTTGACTCGCGGAGGCCTAAGGGCACCACAGAGCCCAGATTGGGAACTGCTGTCATAGAGGTATGGACTGATATATTTCTTGCTTCCTATGCATTGCTCTCATATGCGTGTGCGGTCTTAATGAAACATTATTAAATCCTCTCTCTTCCCACTTTTTAAACTGCTTTTAAAGTGTCATTGGAGTTTATCACACGACAGAGATCGGGAGCTTATCCCGTGTGAATATCCTGGAAAACCCGCGTAATTATGCAAAATGCACAAAACTTGCCATTAAAGTGGTCACAAAGAAACGTTAACGCACATTTTTTTACTTTTGGGATTTCAGCTGCAATTCATTTCCAGTATCACTTTCTTTGCACAATTGCATGTGATAATCATTCGCGCAATGACTTGCCATTTTTGCTTTATTTGTGGGATGCTTTAAATGTGCTTTAATGTCTCTTTAAGGCTGAAAATTAGTCCCAGTGTGATAAATGCCATAGTTTCTCTCTCCTCCTGCTTCTCCCTTTGTCCTCAGATGACTTGAGTTGGTACAAACTGAGATCGAAGTGCAAAAGTATCGTGCGTTCAGTTAACTCAGTGAGGGAGTGAGGAGGAGAACGGAGCAGCTTCTTACTCTTCCTGGTTGAGTCAGGCAAAAGTAAGCTGTCGCTGCCTTTCCTAGTGTGCTTTGTTATTCCTCATTAAAACTTTTGCCATCTTGACCACATTCTGATGTTGCTTGGCCACACACGTCCCAGTTTTCATCTGTGAAATGGTTGGCGGATAAGGGGATGTCACTGAAGTTCTGGCACTACGCAGAAAGAAAGAGCTGACTGAGCCTCATGCGCGCGTAAAGGAAAAGAGGCCTGTTGTTAAAGCAATGTTGGCACTGGAGTTCCTGGATTGCTCAAATACGTCCAATTGCACTGATATCCTGGTTACTTCTTATTGGTGGTTATCATTCTGTTTGGTGTTGGTAAGTGCTGTCAAGTTGACATGGTCTTATGGTGACCCTATAAATGAGAGACCTCCAAGTCCTCCTATCATCATTAGCCCTGCTCAGGTCTTGCAGACTAAGGGCAGCTGTGGCTTCCTTCATTGGGTCTATCCAACTGGAATGTGGTCTCCCTCTTTTCCTACTGCCTTCTACCTTATGACACATAACTGTCTTTGAAGTCGAAGGCTTTCATGTTCGACATCCATAGTTTTTTGTGGGTTTTTTTGGCTATGTGACCATGTTCTAGAAGAGTTTATTTCTGATGGCTGGCATCTTCAGAGAATGCTGGCATGGAAGAGAGTAGGATATGGGTAGGAAGGAGTGGCTTCCATGTTCATCTGTGTATTGTTCTGCCATCAACAACAATGCCAGCATTCTCTGAAGATGCCAGCCACAGATGCTGGCAAAATATCAGGAATAAACTCTTCTAAAACATGGTACGGCAGCCCCAGCTTAGTCTTCTTGACTTCTACAGTGAGTTCAAACTTGATTTACTCTGGGACCTATTTATTTGTCTTTTTAGCAATTCATGATATCCGTAGACCTCCTCTTCAGCACCATGTTTCACATGATGCTACCTCTATGAGTATCCAGGAAGACAGCCAGTCCCTTTTAAAACCCCTTTTAGACAAACGCATGTCATCATTTGCTGCACAATCCACAACTGCTTCATCACACAGTTGTCAGCAAAGAGCCTCTGGAGTGTGTCTGAGGCTAAGGTGAGGTGCTGAAACATCACTCAATGAGTATTATCCCCTTGATCGATGAATTGTGGTCTGGCGGGCATGGTATGCGTAATCTGGATTTTTTTTTTTTTGAAATCTTTCTGGGTTCAGTTTGCTGGTGCAAGCAAAGGTTTCTTATGACTGGTCTTTTGGGGATCTTATGCTCTTCTGTTAGTGGATCCCCGTTTTTAACTGAACCATCACTTGGGACTTCTGACATTTTGTGCTACTGTACCTAACTAAAAGCCAGATTCCCTTCTCCTTTAGTGTAATTTCTTCCTTTTTGTGTGTGTGTGTGTGTTCAAGTATTAAGCTGTGACTGTCTCCTGTGATAGTACCGACAGTTGCTTACATTACCTTGTCACAAAGCTTATACTAGGAGTTCACAATCCAATATTTTGGGGTAACGATTTGAATCTTTTTTCTATTTGGTAACCAAAAGTATCATCCATAATTTGGTTCAGCAAAATCTAAATAAACAGAAGTCTCTGCCTTATAAATTGTTTTATCAGACACATCCAGTGTCTTGTGTAATAGTATATGGTAGGTATTCCTTTCCTAGCGGAGAACAACGAAGTAATGGCCTTATTTTCTGGAATCCAAGTATAATGTGAGCATCATGCCCCAAAACGTTGCTTTCACATGAAATTACACTTTTTGCACTTGCAATTTCCAGGACTTTTTCTTTGCATCCATTCTGTTGCCCCGTGGAGTAGAAGCTTCAGCGCATGGACGTTAATGTAAGCTGGGAGCAAAATACACAGACTGGAGTATCGGCTGAGCCTCTTCTTTCTAGTTCTCACCCAGCGTGTGGCAGGACAAACTGAAGAGAGTCTTACATTTTCAGTATGGGTCTGCCTTCTGCCAAAGTGAGATCCTATAAAAACCTTTGATTGAGACTGTGCTTCATTTTTTTTCACACGCCACTCCAGAAATAAAGGTACTGTAGAGGCAGAGAAGGTACTCCCTGAGGCTCAGTTGATTTTCTTTTCATTTTTCCACACAGGAGTCCTCTTTGTTCTCAAGATTGGTATCGTATTTATTTAAGCTGTTATTTTGGTCTCCATCCATATTTGACTTATCCAGCTGCCATGGAGTCAACTAGCGTCTCCATTGCAACACCTAATTCACACCCATTATTACTCTTCATAGTCTTGTATCTTCCGTGGCATGATTTGGTGTTTTCTCACCACACCGTACCTACGAACTGTTTTACCTTTCAACATGTTTCAATTACTGTGGGACCATATGAAGATTTCTGTGCCGTACTTGCCCGGTGTTGACACATTGCAAAGAGTTTGGGGAAACCTATGCAAAGAAACACATGTTGTTGTTTTTTGCGCAAAAACTGTGGGTGCAAAATGTACAAAAGACATGCTTTACTCCAACCACAGTCTTGTGATGAAAAAAGTGTTTTCTGCGTGAAAAAAATCACAGAGAAATACATCTTTTTTAATCCCCCCCCCCTTTAGGTGCTGTGGATCCATCCTATGGAACCCTGGGATGTGTTTTTAACCACATGGTGGCTTGTGCAAGATTTCTGCATTTTGCACAATAAAAGGAAGTTTGCAACAACAACAACAAAAAATGCACAAAAAGGCACGGTTATCAAAAGCCAGAAACTATGCAAAATGTAGAGTTTTTTGTTTGTTTGTTTGTCATTCATATTTCTGTGCTGAACAATTTCCTCAAATACTTTGGGATGTGCAAACACAGAGGAGAAAACTACAAAATTCTCACCACAGTGTTATTTTTCTCAACTGGGTTCCCCTAATGTCAAGAAACCATTTTTCCCCCCCTGCCAACAAATAAAATCTGGAAAACATTATTTCCATCCCTACTATGACGGAGGTTGTTGTTGTTGCCGTGTGTCTATAAGTCATTTTCGACTCACGGTGAATCTGAGAGGAACGTATTGCAGCATATTATTGGCAAGACTTGTTTTGAGGGGTTTTGCCTTTGCCTTCCTCTGAGGCTGAGAGCGTGTGACTTGCCTTAGGTCACCCAATAGGTTTCCATGGCCAAAAGGGGATTTGAACCCTGGGCTCCCAAAGTTATAGTCCAAGAGTCAAACCACGACACCATGCTATTGGGGGGCAGTAGTTGTATATTTCTGAGCATTTTCTGAGGCAGTAACTGGTTGCCACTTTGATTATTTGCAAACGCTTGCTGAAATGAGTGTCTTTGTGCATAGATATGTTTGTTTTATAGTAATCATTTCACATCAAACCGTGTTAAAGCATTGCGGCTGATGATCAATGGTCTTTTTAATGGTACAGGGAGGTCTTTAGGCATTTGAATTTTGAAGGGAATCAGTGGTGCTTTGTTTCCTCCCTGGGTCGATTCTTGAATCGAAAGGCCTGGAAAGAAGGTTTGTCCAATGTCTGCAGTCTACTGTGTTAAAATATCATAGGTAAAGTAGTAGGCAAAACCCACAACTCACCTGAATATATTATTGCAGCCAGCAGACCTGTGAAAATGAACAGGGCCCCGAACTTTCCAGCAGGCTCTGTAGTCCTGAAGTGTACATATGGAAAGGTGACGATATGGGTGCATCTTTGTTTGTTATTGTTGTTTGCCTTCAACACGTTGCTGATTTATGGTGATCCTAAGCTGACTTTATTGCAATTTATTCAAAAATATTCCCTGTTGTGTGTTTTCAAGTGTTTTCCAACTGACAGCGACCTTAAGGGTTTTCTTGACAAGATTTGTTCAGAGCGTCTTTGCCATCCTCAGAGGCTGAGAGACTGTGACTTGTCCAAGGTCACCCAGTGGGTTTCCATGGCTGGGCAGGAATTCGAACCCAGATCTCCAGAGTCATAGTCCAGCGATCAAACCACTATGCCACACACACTGTAGAGAGAATGCTGCTTTAGGTGCTGTGGATCCATCCTATGGAACCCTGGGATGTGTCGTTTTTACAAAGTCTTTAAGTCTCCTCTGCTAAAGAATGCCGGTGTCTCAGAAAAACTATGAATCCCTGGATTTTGTAAGATGGAGCCAGGGTGGTTAAAGTGGTGTCAGACTGCATTATTTCTACAGAAACGGGGAGTACTCTATATGGGCTTTTAAAAATATATCGCTGTTCCTACTGTTTCTGTAAATATGTGGGGCCTGCAACAAATACATGAATTCATTTTTCATTGGGATGCAAACACAATGTAAAGTGGGCTCTGTTGCTGCATACCTCGATTCATTAAATCTTATTTCCTGAAAATATGGTGAGATTTCCCAATTGCCTTTGACATGAATCTATGCATTACTTCAGGGCAGGAAAGACCAAAGGGATAGGTTTTTGTGGGTTTTTCAGGCTATGTGGCCATGTTCTAGAAGAGCTTGTTCCTGACATTTCGCCAGCATCTGTGGCTGGCATCTTCTCTGAAGATGCCAGCCACAGATGCTGACGAAACATCAGGGACATGGCCACATAGCCTGAAAAACCCACAAAAAACTATGGGAGCCAGCCATGAAAGCCTTCGACTTCACACCAAAGAGATACTCCGAAACATTCTCCTCTTGTCCTTTTGCCCTATTTTTAAATTTCCCTTCTCCCCTCAGTCAGTGCACATTCTTACAAGAACAGGCGTACAAATATGGTTGTTTTTACTGGCAAAGAGGAAAGCGCTTGGATGATAATGCAAGGCACCCTGTGAGGGTAGAAGGTGGGTAAATTTCCTACTTCTGACCCCCAGCCTAGTTTTGTCTTGGAATCTGCTTGGCACTTTCTACCTTCCAAAGGGACCCGCTGAACCAGTGCCAGAGGCATGTAAACTATATTTAATTTCCTTCGTTGAACCGGAAGAAGGAGTAGCCAGATACATGACGGGAGAGCTACAATGGTTTTGTTTGTTACTCAGAGATCAACATATTTTATTTCCCCTAGTTTTTAAGTCATTGCCTTTGTAGTATAGAAAATTGATTTAATAAGCCAGGGGCCCAGAATGTGATAAAATAAACACGTCGTCAGCATACAGCAAAGCATTGATTTTCCTATCCCAAAGGTTTAGAGCATGTTTTGATAGGGAAATTATTTAGTTCAGTTCAAATATTCAAATCAGGTGATAGGAACAAGAACACAGCCCTACCTTACTCCTCTAGTCACAGAGATACATTCAGCAAGCTGACCCCAAATGCCACATCTAACCTGGCATGCGCTATTATCATCAAAATCTTTTATTGGAAAGAGCATTCTTCTGTTTCATCAATAGTGCAGTGCTTGGGATCAATTCAAAACCTACCTTCAGATCCATGAAAGTGGTGTACAACTTCTCCATCAGAGGCCCTAAGTACTGTTTAACCAGGTAGTAAGGTACCAAACACTGGTCTCAGCTTGAGTTATAGGACCTTATCAAACGTTGGAAATTAGAAGTATAATCTAATGGCAATCCAAACGCAATCATGGGGTCTCACGTTATTGTGAATTAAAGTATCTCACGCAATTTCGGACAAAAGGGAAGTCGTTCCGAACGCAATCATGGGTTTTACGTTATTGCGAATAAAAGCATATCACGCGCATTCGGGCAATGGGGGGGTCATTTTCGGGTAATGGAAAGTCATTCTGAACGCATTCCAAACACAATTGGAATTCATGTAAATTCGCTAAACTAGCGAATTCACTTGAATTTGAATTGGCTCCAATTGGTTCCATTCACAATAAAGAGAAATTCCTCCTGTCTGATAAGGTCCAAAGTCTCTAAAGGCCACTTGTGAGTTAGAGAGTAAATCCAATATACTGTACTGTATATACTTGATATAAGTCGACCTCATGTATAAGTCGAGGGCAGGTTTTGGGGGCAAAATTATGGTTTTTGATATGACCCTTGGATAAGTTGAGGGTAAAACCTAGGGACATGCAACAAAAGATATAAATGATCGAGCAAAGGAAAACAATGCCAAAGAACCTACAAAATTCTGGCAGGCATAATGTTTTGGCTAACACTAAACACTGGATGGAAGAGAGAGCAGAGAGAGGTCAGTGTATAGCTCTTTTCCAGGAAGCTGGGATTTCACCTTTTTCCAGGAAGCTGGGATTTCACTCTTTTTCACGGTAAAGCATTGGAGCCCACCAATGTTGGTTAGTTGTAATGATCTCAGCAGGAATATACTCCGGTGTCAGTCGGTGCATTCGGGAAACTGCTTTCTTTAAGGAGCTGGGGCCCCATTTAGGTCAGATGTGAAATACAACAGTATCGGGATCCAGTTTTTATTCATTATTGTCCAGGAAGATGTCTTTGAAATGGTTCTGCCAAACCTGAGACAGAATACACCAATTTTCAGCTTGAGGTTTTGCACAAAGTGTACCTGATACTCAGTGACAGACAGCTGTGAAATTATTGTTAATAGAAGTGAAGAAGCAACATGTATCAGCTTTGGGTTTTATGAGTTCTCTGTTTCCTCCTGGTAAATTAAGATGTTCAGGTCTGCCGGGTGTGTGTTTTACACCAAAAAACCAATATCTATGATGTGTATTTTAGAATGAATGTTGCATATTTGACAATGAAGAAATCTTGGCTTGCTGTAATTTGTTTGATGACTCTTGTTCACTTAGAAACACGACATAATTTCATACAATTTTGATTCAGGTTACTTGGAAAATGAATATACAATATCCTTAACAGTCGACCTGATGTTTAACAATATTCAATGGCCTGGTCAAGTTGTGGGATGCATCAATGGAAAAAAAAATAGTGTTGCATTTTTGTCATCATGTAGGGACTAGTTGGATGTTCTGTATTAAGCTCCAAGAGAACTTCAGCCTATTTCAGACTTTTAGCTTTGAAATGTGATGTTCACTCTGAAAAAGAAATTTGTGCCTATCTTTTCACCCTATGAGGACATGACTATAAATGTATACTCAAGATTTCTTATCCAACCCAAATATGAAAAGAAGCTGTGAGAATGTTACTACAAATATTAAAAAATCACGGTATTGGACGACAACAACTTCAAACACTGTGGTCTAGGGATGACAATTTATTATTCCATGCTGACTTCTCAGTGCTTCAAACTGTGGCCTAATCCTCTCAGATGGTACTGGCAACATCCCAGCTTCTTAAATAGTGAAGAATCATGGCCCATTTTTGAAATGGATCATCAGCATAGAGCCCTTTGAGGAAGGTCGTTCTTGAGGGCTGCAAAGCGCCCGTTCCATCCTGAGAATTAAGCTGCCTTTTTCTTTTGAAGTAAGCTTCATATTTTCTCAACTTATAGTGTAGTTTGGGGATACAGTTGGCCCTCCACATTTGCGGCTTTGCCTTACGCAGATTTGATTATTTGCGGTTTTGATTAATAAGTTCTCTCTAGGAATCTCTGGGTCCTCCAGCGCAACTCTGCCAGAAGTTGACCAGAGAGTTGTGCTGGGGAACCTAGAAGTTTCTAGAGAAAACACTTCTCTAGGCACTTGTAGGTCCTCCAGCCTGATTTTATGATCAACATCTGGCAGGACCTGGTGGTTGCTGGAGCAGTGTTCTCCCAGGTAAAAAGAATCATGCTTTTTATTTGTGGTTTTTTCACACTCACAAGGGTCCCATAACCCTAGCGAATGTGAAGGGACTACTGTACTCGATGGCAAAAACTGTTAAGCAACCACAACACAGAACAGAAGTAGCCAGCATTTGCTCTTTCCCTACATATTAAAACAAGTGAAATAATTTATATTTGTGGGGAGTGTGTGACCATTATAACTTGAGCATTTTTGCCCACACAAAACATTACAACAGCCTTATGAGATTTGCTAGTGCGAGTGGTGTGAGGAAGCAGAGAGACTGGTCCGTTGAAAGCTTCATGGTTGGTGAGCAATTTGATCTCAAGGCTCCTTAGATCTGTCCTGGCATTTTAACTACTATACCATGCTGCCTCTTGAACTCCACTAGATGGAAACTCACTTCTCATGACCCACGTAGTAATGGGAACTTTAGACATCATAAAAATGCTAGTAAGTTCTGATTTGATCCAGCGTGGTATAGTGGTTTGAGCATTGGACTAGGGACTTGTTTACATGGGAGGCAAGTGTTATTACCCAATGACACATCCATTACTGTTTACGCAGAGGAGGCTCAGGAACGTGCAGAGGGAGAAACAGACCCTATGGACTCTAGGCTGCAGGTGCTAGGACCTGTGGAGCGAAGACAGGTCAAGGAGTCTTTGAGGAGGTCTTCTAGGCTTGAAGCCAAGAGGAGAGCTAATAGGTTTCAGCTGAGAGATGCAGAGGACTTTTAAAAGACCTCCAGCTACAGAGATTGTTTGCAGCCAACAATTATGGTAGTCTTGCTGCCTTGTTGTTCCTTGCTCTTCAATTCATGATCTAGTTATTTGATCTCTGGACTTGCCTTGTGACTACAGTCTTGCCTCTGCCCTTTGCTGTGACTGACTGGCTGACTGGTATTGTGTGACCGTTGGACTGGACTCTGGACTATTCCTTTGTCTACTCTCCTGTTGTTCTGTCCTCAGTAGAGGTAAGCAGGACACACATAACAACAAAGTGCTGAATGAAATTAACCCAGGTTTTTCCTTTTGCAAAAGCTCATGTTGATTTTGAGCGAAGTAGTTGGAGCATGGAAATGACTTAATAAAGCAGCAAGTCCCCCCTTTCCACTGAGAGCAAGAGGCAGTGGGTGGTGGACACTATGGCTGCTTGATAGTTTTGTTGATAATATTTTTGACACTGGCACAGATGGACTGGTGGAATTCGTAGCATATTATTTAATGGAAAAAGAAATTTCTTTCCATGCAAAACCAGAGAAGTAAACATGGAAACTGAACCTTGCTGGGAGGTCTGGAGAAAGTATTTTGTGTTGTTCTTTCCCTCTCCTTTAAGAGTGGCGCGTAGTAAAAATGCACATGAAATTACTCGTATAACTCCGCTTTCTTGGTGACTTGAATTTGGCAAGAGCAATGTGTGGATTTAAAAGATTTCATACTCTGTTTGAATAACAGATTTCCTTTGCGTGCACGCTCTCTCTCTTTTTCTCTGTATGCGTATTCTCTATATGAGTATGTATGTATGTACATGAACCAAAAGTGAAATGGGGGTAGAAAGTTAGCTGGTAATCTTTAAATTGTAATTAACTACCTGCAGTCAAGAAACGAAGACTTGAAAGGCAGCTAAGGGGTGCCCTAAACAATAAGAGGGGGGAAACATTGTCCATTTAGTTAGTTATTTTGTTTGTCTTCTATATTGCACTTCTAATCTATTCTGTGCTTTAGAATCATATATGTTATTCACAGTACAGATATACCCCAGTTAATACGTTCCTGGACATTGCTTTTTAACAGAAACTTTGGTACCACAGGTAGGAATCACATAAAAAGAAGAATAGGCTCCTACACCACAACAAAAGGAGAGCAATTGAACATGTGTGAATAAACTTTTTGTTCAAAACTAAAGAGTATGCACATGTAGAGTTAAACAGCCGGGTCGGGTAAGCCTTGCATAAGTAAACAAAAAGCAGGTCGAACCTTCTAGAGATGGCTTGAAGGTTTCTTCCAAAATGCATCCTTGTTTTTCCCCGTAAGCTTCCGGTTTGTCAATTTGGTGGCCATCCTTACGTATCTGTGCTTGCTTTTTTGTTTTTTAACATGATGGATGGAGTTAGTGAGGCAAGCTAACTTTCTCTCTCTGTTTTGCTTTTCATGCATGCTCAGTAAGGGACTCCAGAGACAGCTTCTGTTATCTTGCCTGTTGTAAACAGGCACGCAGAACTGGAATAGGATTGTCTGATGACAATCCCATTCTTTCCCAGCTCAAGCTTTATTGCACTGTTCATGGCAGAGATGCTGCTGTAATCCAGCAACTGAAAATCTGTGTTTCTGCAGTACTCCTTTACCACCCTCCAAATGGTATGAAAAAACTTCCAGATGGACAGAGGAGAGTGAGAGGGAAAAAAGACATCATGAAAAGGAGCTTCTTTGTCAGAGGCTTTGTTAACTGAGGTGTTCCTGCACCTCAGTTTACAAAGGGCCAGTACAGAAGGGCACTTTGCTCTGGCCTGGGTCTGAGATTAGGGCTAGACAGGGCTGGCATCCACACGCACCCAGCTCTACACCCAGCTGGGCATCCACATGGGGTGCACCATGATGATGCACGGGCATCAGAGCGCCCAAATGGCGCTCGCTGGAAGGGGTGTTGTCATGGCGCATGAGCGCCATTATGATACCCCTAAAAAGAAGCTGCCTAAAGCGGCCTGTTTTTAGAGGGCACATTGGCGCTGCACCATGCGGCTGCTGCGGCATTGACCAAGGGCAAAGATGGGCAGCTTTTAGCTGCTCGTCTGTATAGCCCCAAAGCTGACAACTCAGTACTTGGTTGTCATCATGGTTACTAACCCCTCTCATGGTTACTAACTAGAGGGTTGGATGTACACCTGAACCTGTGAAGAGAAAATAAGTGAATGTAGTTTTTGGGTTCTTGTGTGTGACAGGGTTGACAAAAGATATTCACCATGCCAAGATGCACATTTTGTTTATAGCATGGATGATGCACACCTCTCTCTAGATAATATGTGCTTCTCTTTCCCCTCGATTTTGTACAAGATTTGGAAGTAACAACAGAGGAACAATGACTTGGCCAGATTTTACTGTTTCCAAAGCATACCAAATAACTCGGCTGGAAAAGCCCAATTGATGTGGTCACCTTGCGTGCCTAAACATCAGATGGTAGTGTCTTTGTATTTTGACACACACATCACACCTCAGCTGGTGAGTCATTTGTTCAGGGCTGTGTGAAAATGCAGTTCAGAGCTGTGAACTGCCTGCCGTGCTGACACATGTATAATGAACAAAGATGTCAGGTTGCTTCATGAGAATCAACATGTTGCTCTGCAAAGAAGAAAGGAATCTGTCACTTGCTTCGTCCTATTAGTCCCTAATAGAGTAAACCTATAGAATCAGTTTTTGAATGGCCAACACATAGGTAATTCTCAATGATTCAATGGGTCTGTACTGGTAGGGAACATCCGTAGGATTCAGGCCACAGTGTCCTTGGAATCAAGTAACAAAGAAGCCTCCGTTGGGGTTTTTAGACTATACCTGACGGAGGAGTTCTTTGGTTTGGTCTTACACTGTCTTCTTTAGTTACAAGCATCTACAGAATAGAGGCAAATTGGGTCATGGCAAAAGCACTTTTAGAGACAATTTTCCTGATCAAGATAGTCTTGGGAGTGCTGTTTAAAAAAAAAAAAGACAGATGCTAGTGTTGTTGTTGTTGTTATCTGCCTCTGAGTCAACCTCTACTCATGGCGACCCTGTGGATGAGACACCTCCAAGAACCCCTGTCTTAGGCTTCTCTGCTTAGTTCTTGCAATCCCATATCCGTACCGTATCCCCCCCAGTTGAGTCTAGCAATCTGGCATGTGGTCTTTGTCTCCATCTTCTGCCCTCCACCTTTCCTAGCATTATCGTCTTTTCTGGTGTTCCATGCCTTATTATATGGTCAAAGTATATCAGCCTTTTAAGTACTACAGTATTTACTGTTTTCCATTAGATAAGTTTGTGTTCCAATGTATTCGGACTCAATCTGGGCTGAAACGGTAGCTAGGTTACTAGTCAGTGTTCCTTTTCATACATTTGCACATTAATTTTTGAATTTCCTGAAGCAATTCTGCTTTAGCTTGTTTAGAACCGAGTGGTTTTGTTTCTGAACATATCTCCTATGCTTCCTGTAATACATTGGGTTTCTGGAAGCAATTTTGGAGAGCTTAGGTAAGAGCACAGAAGAAAAGAAGGCCAGTCTGTCTGTCTGTCTTTGTCTATGTGTAGGAGCCCAGGAGAAATTATTACAGGATTTAGAAAATGCAGGTGATATATATTTTTCTGGTTATGAGTTTTATGGGTATGTGAAAATTACTTTCTAGTCCAGCAGAGGAAGAAATGGACACTAATCGTCCTCAAACAGCAGCCTTTTGGACTCCCCAGAAACAAGTGTGAATGAATGAAAATGATATATGAAGACATCATACTGTATTCTTCATTCTCTTCTAGAGTGGAAAATAAAATAGGTCAGATGCCTTACAAAAGATTCTGCTTTGTTGCCTATCACATTGCTTAGTCAAATAAATTCATTTTTCTTAGCCCAAACTACTGTGTTTTACCATTAAAAACAACAACAACATTTTAGGTAGTGTTAAAAATACACGCCTTCTTTATTCCTCTCTCTCTTTTAAAACACTCTATGCCATTTTGCTACCTTCTCATGCTCTGTCTCAGGCTGCATCTGCACTGCAGAAATAATCCGGTTTGACACCACTTTAACTGCCATGGCTCAAGGCTATGGAGTTTTGGGAAGCGTAGTTGGTTGTGACACCAGAGATCTGTGTTTGCCTCTGTAACTTTGTATATAATCTTTGTATTTAACAATATTGCGGCGGTACCCAATTTACTACTTTCTTGTTTTAATTATTGCTTAAAATGTTGTTTAAAGTATATACTTATTTTCTATAACATACAACCAACGCACTTCTTAGTCATTGTAGCATGAATTCTGTCATTCCTGTTTGACAGAGAGCATCTCGGCTATTCAGGGTAGAAGGAAGCATTGGCCAAGAGGAATAACAAAATACTGTAAAAGCAGAAGCCTCTAGAGAAATGACGCCAGATAGGACATGAAAAAAAGATGAATTCCCATGCAAAGTTTTACCCTGTCCTGGGAAATCTTTTTGTCCACTAAAACGGAATATTCAATGAAGTGCTATCCCACTTTCCTTCTAAATTTATCTGAAAGAAAAAGGACTGTTTTGCAGGTGGTTGTTGGGAACTTACGGTAGTTCAAGAAAGGTTAAGTCTGAGCTACTGATGTTTTAAATTCCTCCAAGCTAGTTTGTAAAATATTTGGTTTCTAGTACAAATACAGTCATCCTAGGCAGCAGCTGCATTCTTTTAAAACAATCATTACAGGCAACCAGGGATACTTTTCATGGATTTAGGTGCTTGTGCCGGAGGACTGTAGGTAAATAAAGGGAGAGGTAATAGTACATAAATGCTGACTTTGTTTTTGTCTCATTGAGAACCAGGAAAGAGATGGCCTAGTAGTGCATCATATGTTTAAGCCCTTCTTTAGGTTCCCTCGCCTGTTTCCAACAATGTCCCTCCTTGACTCCCTTCCTTGTTTGAGCAAGCCATCATTTCCCATTACAGCTAAATTGTCAAAGTTGTGCTCCAACCAGAACTGGAAACAATGATCTGAAGTGACATCTCCAGCTCAGGTTTGAATGGTACGGCGTAGTAGTAGTAGTAGTAGTAATAATTTATTTATACCCGCCTCTCCATAAAGATTGAGGTGGCTAACAACATTAAAACATTAAAATTTATCGTACAAGGTCTCCCAAACCAACCCATCCACCATAACCAATAAATCATAATAAAACGATACCGTTAAAATTATTAAAATGGACAAGTCTATAGGGACGACTGAGATGCTAGTCTGGGAAGGCCTGCCAAAAGAGATCCCTTTTGACTGCCTTTTTAAAGCTGTCAAGATTGGTAATATGGTGGGTCTCCTCAGGCAGGCCATTCCATAACTTGGGAGCGGCTTGCTTACTGTTTCAGCTATAAGGGTAAGCTGTTATTTGCTTGAATTTGGAAAACAGGACAGTGCTAGCCAGAGACGTTTTGCTGCCTGATGCACAGCCCTCCCTTCTTAGGGTGCATCTACATTGTAGAAATAATGTCGTTCGACATCCAAGACAGTCCATTCTACAAAATCCTAGGATTTGCAGTTTTGTGAGGCACCAGCACTCTTGGATAGCGAAGGCTAAAGATCTTGTATCATCACAGATCTCAGGATTCCATCATATGGAGCCCCATCACTTAAAGTGATGTCAAACTCCAGTGTGGATGCACCCTTACCCTTGCCTTTGCAGTGTAGGCAACAGCCTTTTGAACGGCGAAGAAGAATCCGTGGGGCACGCTGACAATTATTCAATTAACCAGGCTGTGTTGGGGGCATGCTCTGTTATTTTATAGCATGTATCCTCTTTTGCTTCCCTCTTTCATAGACCATCAGCTCAGGAGCTTTTAACAGCCTCTCTTGAGCTATTTTGTTCCTTTGGGTCAGTGTGGATTCTTTAGATAGTGAGGTCAGTTGGAGTTCAGCCTTGAACTCTTTCACAGGCCCTTAATTTGTTCTGAATTGTGGAGCGCTTTCCATCTTAATTCAATTTGAAATTCACAGAACTGAATTACCAAGGGATGGGATTGCATCAGAATTTAAATGGGCTGTCCTGAATGACTGTGTTCTTTACTTCTTGTGCTACTGCTGTTCTTAAATTCAGCGATGGCCAATTCTTACCATCTATTGGCTACTATAGAATCGTAGAGTCATGGCGCTGGAAGAGATCCCAAGGGCCATGAAGTCCACCCCGATTCCGCCATGCGGGAAGACACCGTCAAAGCGCTCCCGAGAAATGGCCTTCCAGCTTCTTTTTGAAAACCTAAACAGAAGGACAGTTCCACTGTTGAACAGCTCTTACCGAGAGTTCTCCATGACCTTACCAATTTTAATCCGTGTATAATTTCCTTACTAGAAAAGGGAGAAAACCATGCAAGTTACTGTATTGATTTCTGTATTCATGACAGAACAAGGGCCACTCTTAACCTGTATCTAGAGGAGAGAACATTTATTTTTCACCCCACCCACTGTCAGGATCAATGACTTCAGGCTAGCCAAGCACATAGCAGGAAAATCTTCTTCAGCCTAGTGCCAAAGTCAACTTCAGCGAAGTTATTGGGTCATATTCCAGTAGCGGGTAGGGCCAAAGTGTAGAAGGTGGGACCCAAAATACCAGCATGTTTTATCTTTGAACTCTTACTAACTGTAGTTTAGAACTCTTTCTCACTGAAAGTAGTTATGAGAGAGAGAAAGAGAGAGGCATTGAGAGAGGCACAGAGTCAGTTGGAGAAAAACCCTGCCTTATTGTGAAGTTGAAGGCTTCCATGGCTGGCATCCATAGTTTTTTTGTTGGATTTTTGGGCTATGGGGCGATGTTCTGGAAAAGTTTATTTCTGACGTTTGGCCAGCAGCTGTGGCTGGCATGGAAGAAAGTGGGGGTATATATACTGTTGGTTGAGAGGAAGCAAAGTACATATTAATCTCTGTGTTGGTCTGTTGCTGAATGGCAAGGCCTCAGGGAGTATATTTATGTTTGATTGTTTTAATCGGAATGTCATTTTATTGTTATAAGGGAATTTTAGTTGTTGTATCGATGGGAGGGATAATGATTTTTTTTATATTGTTAAATTGTTGTATTTTTATCTTTATTGTAAGCCGCCTTGATCCTGATGGAGAGGCGGGATATAAACAAAATTTTATTATTTATTATTTTGTTATAATTAATGATCCACTGTCTTCTGGGAAACCCCCTGACCCTGAGTGGTTTTTATTTGCATTTGCTGGGTCTTGAATTTGGTGTTTTTCAGGACTGGTAGCCAAACTTTGTGTACTTTAAGGTACTTCTTTCCTGTTGAAGTTGTAAAGGTGTTTATGGATTTCAATGGCTTTCCTATGCATTCTGGCTTGATAGTTGTTGGTATGGTCCAGAATTTCAGTGTCTTCAAACAGCATTTTATGCCCAGGATGGTTTATAACATGTTCTGCTACTGCTGATTTTTCTGGCTGACCCAGTCCTGAAAAACACCAAAATCAAGACCCAGCAAATGCAAATGAAAACCACCCAGGGTCAGGGGGTTTTCCCAGCAGACAATGGATCATTAATTAAATAGACACCCTGAGGCCTTGCCGTTCAACATCAGAACAATACACAGATTAACACGTAAATCGCTTCCTCTCAACCAACAGTATATATACCCCACTCTCTTCCATGCCAGCATTCTCTGAAGATGCCAGCCACAGCTGCTGGTGAAACATCAGGAAGAAACTATTCCAGAACACAGCCTCATAGCCCGAAAAACCCACAAAAACCCTGGCTTATTGCTTGGCGGTTGTTGTTGTGTGCCTTCAAGATGTTTCCAACTGATGGAGACTCTATCGCGGGTGTGACTCACCTAACGTCACACAGTGGGCCTCATGGCTGAGCAGGGAAATCCATCCTTGGTTTCCAGAGTCATAGTTCAACCCTTAAAACCACTACACCACATTAATATTAATATGTCAGTGTTGATACAAAAGTGATAGTCCGTGAAGGCCCCTTCAAAGAATACAGAAACCCCCTCCCCAGTTTCAGTTAATCTGAGTTGGCTATTGTTCAATACAAACTTTTTCAAAGATATAGCCGTGTTAGTCTGTAGAATCAGTATGCAGAGAGATATTGTAGCACCGCTTCCTCTGCATCAAACGCATCTGAGGAAGTAGACTGACATCTAAAAAAGCTGCTAATTTATGTCTTTCAGTTGGTCTCAAAGGTGCTACAAGATCGCTCTCCGTACAAACTTTTCAAGTCACTCAGCTTGCAAGTTGCAGCAGAAATATGAATTGTTTATACTTGCATCTCCTTCCATGTTAACAGCAGCCCGTTGGCCTATTTGGGTGTATTTTAATGTCTTCGCAATAAGCAGGCCATGATTTTTATTATCAGCTTCACATCCTCAGCAGTTTTATGTCATCCTTTTATTGCCCACTTCTTGAAATAGACCTGAATGGGCTATTTGACTCTCGTGGTGTTTGGTATAGCAAAGGAGCATTCAAAATGCTTATTAATTATGCACATTTGCCAATTAGGTTCTGCGGCCCAGACTGTTCTTAATACGACCCTGATGTGGGGGGGGGGAACCCTTGAAAGCATGCACTTGAATTAAACCACTGATTCAGCTAAACCAAACTTTGATTTATTAACGTACGGGTCTTGACATTACCAGTCTAAAGGTTACGTGTAAGAACAGCTCTCGTGGGGAACCGAATTCCCTGCAAATATGACAGATAGTAGTACAGTGAGAGTAAAACGAAGGTGCCAGTTAAATTTGTGTGAATACATTCATTTAAAAGTGCAGTAGACAATTTATTTACAGGGAGTGTTGAGACAGTTTTGCATATACCCTGAGTTTAATTGGAAATGGGGCACTGTATCTAGAAACTCTGGTGCATCCCTCAGTTGCATTTAGCGGCACCTGGTAAGAGTAAAGACATATTGATATTCTAATGCAGAGCAAGTGGTTTGTTTTTATTTTTTAAAAAATATTATTTTGGGATATCAAAGGCTTTCATGGCCGGCACCCATACTTTTTGGTGGGTTTTGGGGGCTCTGTGGCCATGTTCTAGAAGAGTTTATTCCTGACGTTTCACCAGCCTGAAGATGCCAGCCACAGATGCTGCCAAAACGTCAGGAATAAACTCTTCTAGAACATGGCCATATTGCCTGAAAAACCCACAAAAAACTATAAATATTTTCTCTGCCCTGAAAACAAATGCCTCTGTTAGGGATATGTGAGGAATTTTATTTTTGCAAATTCTGATATGAAAGGAAGACAGAAAAAGGTTGACAGATTTAGGCCACATCCTTTGGACTAGTAAGAGGATAGGACCCATAAAGAGGAGAGAGCCAGCATGGTGCAGTGGGTTGAGTGTTGGACTATGACTCTAGAGAAGAGGGCTCAAATTCCTACTTTGCCATAAAAACCCACTGGGTGATCTTGAGCAAGTCACACTCTCCCAGCCACAGAGAAAGGCAATGGCAAACCTGCTCTGAACAAATCTTGCCAAGAAAACCTCGTGATAGGGTTGCCATAAGTCAGAAACGATTTGAAGGGACACAACAACAGCAACATCAACAAAGGATCACAAAGGTCTCTTTGTAGAGAGATCTTGGTAGTACCTTTGAGACTAACTGAGAAAAAGAAGTTGGCAGCATGTGCTTTCGTAGACTTCAGTCTACTTCCTCAGATGCATTTGGGGTCTTTTCTCAGCTTTGCTTCAAGGTAGGGAAACATCCCCAAATGTGGAAAAAAAACCCCTTCATTCTGAAGCTATTGGGTTGGATCAATCATTATCCAGGCCCATTTTATGGGAGCTTGAAATAATTCATATTCCAAATCTGGTTCATTGAGAAAGTGGGATGGGTAGATCTATACATGGTCTGGCAAATGGAAACACAACGGAGTTCTCCACTCAGTGCATCTGCCTAGGATTGAAAGAAATTGAGATCTTGTTCTGTATGTATTAAATTCCATGACCATGTGCTTAAATTTCCTTCCCCAAACACCACAGTTGGCCTCGAGAACTGGCCCCAAAGGCCCACTCTCTTGTTTTCCTGGATTAATGGAATTACAAGTCTTGCTCGTATGTGAATTTGTGGAGCCAGTACTATGTGTGTAGCCCTTAGATCTTTTAAGGAAGCTCCCTCTGACATGAGTGGGAGACTGAAATGGATTTGCGGTGTGCAAAATCAACTCAGAGCATTGTGTAATCTTGTTCCAGGGGGTCTTAATGCGCTGGCGCAAGTGTTCCAACCATCCTAGCTATGCTAGTGTCTGTGAATGGGAAAGGCAGAAGAGAAAGGAAGCTTGGACAAATGTTTTCGAGGGGTGTGGTTGTGTGATAATTGCAGGACAAAGGCTTTTAGTAGTTCAAGAGTACAACTGAGCACTTGCCAGCATTTGAATTGTGGTGGGCAAGCCCTGCAATGCTTTCAAATGCTCTTGGGATGGCCAAGAAGATTTTTTCCCACTGAACTGAAGAGGAGGTAGGAGTGAGAGGGGGAGTTCTCTGAGTTGGAGTCCTGTCCATGTGAAACAAATTGCCAAAACTCTTGTAGCTCGTACAGGGACTAACATAAGCTCCATGTAGTCCTGCATTTGAAAGTGTCACTACTTTAACATATTGCAAACATAGTTTTTGTGGGTTTTTCAGGCTGTGTGGCCATGTTCTAGAAGAGTTTCTTCCTGATGTTTCGCCAGCATCTGTGGCTGGTGAAGCGTCAGGAAAAAAACTCTTCCAGAACATGGCCACACAGCCTGAAAAACCCACAAAAAACTATGGATGCCACCCTTCAACTTCATATTGCAAACAATTTGTGCACTTTCTACTCAGGGTGACCATTGTACATGTGGTTAACCTGTCCATACTGTCGTTCTAGAAATATCATTAAAGTTGAGAGCGATAGCCTCCTTGCCTTTTAAGTATTTCTCTTCTTGACTCTGACTGACTCTGAAATCTCAGCAGAACACCCAGGGGACTTGAACAGATGAGCATTTTGTACATATAATGGGAGAGAGGATATGTTAACCCTAGCACAAGGTTGCAGTCAGCCCTCTTTATCCATGGATTTTTTAAAATCCACGGATTCAAGCATCCACGGCTTGAAAATGCTCAAAATATATATATAAATTCCAAATGATATGCCTTGATTTTCCATTTTTATATAAGGAACACCATTTTGCTATACCATTGTATTTAATGGGACTTGAGCATCCACAGATTTTATTATCCATGGGGGATTCTGGGACCAAACTCCAGTGGATAACAAGGACTCACTGTACATGTTTGCTTAAAAATAAGAGAGAGAAAATATTGTTGGATGTTTGAACATTGCTGTTCAGAAATCCAACGCTAAGTAATGCTATACTATTCTGCCTCTACTTTGAAAGGTCCATGTATGTGTTCACACAGATATGTGGGCAACCACTTCTATGGAGTTTATCAGACGGGAGGAATTTCTCTTTATTTCGAATGGAGCCAATTGGAGCCAATTCAAATTCAGGTGAATTCACTAGTTTAGTGAATTTACGTGAATTCCAGTTGCGTTTGGAATGCATTCAGAATGACTTTGCCCATTGCCTGAAATTGCATGAGATGCTTTAATACGAAATAACGTAAAACCCATGATTGCATTCGGAATGACTTCCCTTTTGCCCGAAATTGTGTGAGATACTTTAATACGCAATAACGTGAAACCCCATGATTGCGTTCGGATTGCCATTAGATTATACTTCCAGTTTCCGTCATCTGAACTCCTATGTTTGTGTCCCCTGCTGTCATTTTTCAGCACTTGACAACAGGTACATAACTGCTTCAGGCTTGGCTATATTGCTCACTGACGGCCATTGTCCAGTAGCCCACTGTAAGAGCCTAACATGTTTTACTGCTTTCCATGGCAGCAGTTGCCGGTCACATTTCTGTGAACTACTTCCCACAGGTTTTAAGGTGCTGCTAAAGCGTACAGCTTGAGTCAGTGCTTCCTAGGACATAATTCGTTCGTTTGATTTCCCTGAAAAGGGGGGGGGGGACTAATTGTTGGGGGTCTTGTCCATTGATTTTGCTTCTCCTGAAATTAGCTGCTTTACTCTCTTGCATTTTATTTGGGAGTAAAACCTGGAGGTCTAATTAATTTGTTGATGATCAAGCTTTACGCAAATGTGGAGTGTAAGTCTGAAGGCCAGATTTCTGCAACGTAAAGTCTAATAAGTTTCCAAATCTACTAAATAAGGACGCATAGAATTTCTATTCACATGCAAGTGGAGGATGTTGTCCTGGAAATCTTTGCGTTTTGTTTTTCAGACTTACTTAATGCTAGGAAATGTCCCCCACCCCCAATACTGTTTGCTTGCTTGCTGTTGTTCTATAGTCATTCATTACTACCAAATAGTTTTGTACAACAGTCTCAACAAAAGTAGCCTTTTCAAACCTCTCTAGACTCACTGTAAGGAGAAACACCCAGCACCTTGAGAATTTGAACATGTTAAAGGTTTGTGTGTTTTTCAGAGAAAAGTACTTACAAAGCGGTGGGCCTACTTTATAATTCAAATGACTCAAACGCACACAGTTGAAGAAAATGCTTTAGTGAATGCGGAAAATATGTACCATAATTTGAATGCATGCATTAAATGTGCACGTTAGGAAGAATCTATAAAATGTGATTGAATTTTGGTATGAAAGTCTTGCAGCATGATACAAAACTAGGACTGGTGCAAAGCAAAGGTGGGATTCAGAGAAACCCAATACAGTTGGCCCTCCATATCCACAGATTTTTTTATCCATGTATTTGAGCATACACGGCTTGAAAATATTCCCCAAAAGTATAAATTCCAAATAGCAAACCTTGATTTTCCATTTTATATATGTGACATCATTTTGTTGTGCCATTATATTTAATGGGACTTGAGCATACATGGATTTTGTTACCCATGGAGGGTTCTTGACTCAAACCCCAGCGGATAAGGGCCCACTGTAAAATCAAGAAGCTTTTGATAATCCACAAACTAAGAGTTTGTGTTTGTAATCAATAGATGACTAGTGAGGTCAGGATGAAGAAAATCAAGTGGTGCAATCCAAGGGTAGCAGAATAGATTTTGTTGAGTCATAAATTTTGTTGAATCATAGATTTGGAAGGGGCCATCTGCTCTAATCCAATCCCCTGCCATGCTACAAAATCTACAATTACAACGCTCCTGAAAGATGCCCACCTAACCTCTGCTTAAAGACCTCTAAAGATGGAGAGTCTACCACACTCTGAGAGAGGTCTGTTCCACTGTCACAAAGTCACAAAGTTCTTCTAACATTTGGATGGAATATACGTATTTTCTTGTAGTTTGAAACCATTGGTCCTTGTTCTAGTCTCTGGAGCATCAGAAAACAAGCTCCCTCCATCACCCACATGACATCCTTTCAGATATTTAAAAAATGGCTATCATGTCACTTCTCAAGTCTTCTCCCAGCTATATATACCCATCTCCCTAAATATGTTTTATTCATCAATATGCTTTATTATCACTCTGTACTGCATTCAAAGAAGTGGGTTTATATCCTTGAAGGTTCATGTGAAAATAAAACCATAAAGATACTGCCACACTTTTCTTTTCTTTTCTTCTGTCCTCTCCCACCTTTCCTTCCTTCTTATGCCACCTCCCTAAGCTGTTGTTCATAAGGCTTGGTTTGCAGGTGTCTGATCATTTTAAAACATGCTTCCCTGTGAAATCAAATTACTGCAAATAACTGCAACAGCAGTAATAAATAAGAGCACATCAGTGACAGTGATGCTCTAGTCCAGCCTATAGATGAAAGTTTCACTGGAATATTCTGTGTTACCAATTTTTAAAAATTGACTTGATGTGTATACTCAACTATAATTCTACCTCATGTATAAATTGAGGGCATTCTTTAGGGCCAAAATTATGGATTTTGAAATGACCCACGGATAAGTCGGGGATAAAATGTAAGGGCATGTGGCAATGGATCTGAAGGATCATGCAAAGGAAATTCTAGAAGGCATAACTGTGCTCAAAATAAAGGCTGGCTGGCTGGGAATAGAGGGGGCGGGCAGTGATTCCAGAACAGATTACAATTTTGCCTTTCACCAGGGGATGGTTCCTTTTTAAAAAAATAAAAGTTAAAGTACAGTACTTAAAGTACTTATATTGACCTGTGGATAATTCCACTCGCTTTTTGGATCAATTTTTTGACTAAAATTTCTAGACTTATACATGAGTATATACAGTAATTAAACAGCACAGTAGTATGCAAGGAAAATGGAGATGGGCATGGGAAAATATCTCTATTTATCCTCTTTGCAACAAATACTATTTAGCAGTTTCTGATATATCATCTGCCAACACCCTTCTGCTAGATAGAAGAGACCGGTCACTTTTTATGAAAAAGGACAGACACAGATCTGGCATTAAAAATGGCAACCCGGACATTAAAGTCATCACAGTTCAAGCAGCCGACTTCAAAGGGAAATTCTAGTGTGAAATTGGCGAATTAGAATCCGTCAACAAATTGGATTCTGTTCGTTTTGGATTTAATCAGAACAGCTTTTCTTTTCTGCTGCGAGTGGCCAGTTAGCCTAGCAAACCTAGAAAGATCTGGACGGATTTGTTTTTATCCTGCTTCCATTTGGGTGCTGCATAGAAATCTAGCAAGGCCTACTGCTAGTCTTTGAAATTAATAGCCCTTTGCCCCCATTTTTAACCTTTTTTGTTCTTTGCATGTATATGTGTGTGTGAGAGAGAGAGATTTGACAGTAGAACATATGTGAAGCATCGTTCATCTCATAATGTGGGCTGCACACCCTCCGCAGTCATCATTCTGGTACCCTAAAAGTCTTCATTGGTTTTACTACAGCAAAGTGCAATTGCTACAATGGCAAGTGAACAACAAGATCGAGCTGATCTCATGGTAAATCTTTCAGACATTCTTCTCTCTTACGCACTTGTGTAGATTAGGATTCTTTTTAAATGGAATTCTGTGGGGCTTTTCTCTCCAAGACAGTGAAAGAGAGAGAGAGAGAAAAATCCTTTTGATTCCTCTCTGTAAAGCCAAGGGCCGCCTGAACCAAGAGCCTTTTTTCACCCCTGTGGAAGGGAGTGAGTACATAATGGCTGATAGTAAGAGAAGATCAAATGCTTAGGAAGACAAAGCAGTGTGGGCCCAGGAGCTTGGCTTTAGGGCTGAAGGACTGTCAGTTTTTCCACAGCTGTTCCCAGGTTGCTTGTGGCATCTAATGCCCACGATGTGCTAGGAAAGATGTGGGCAGTAAAAATCCAATGACCCATCAAGCTAAAGCAGGCTTGATGTAGTCAGTGAATCTCGCCCACAGGCTGCAGCTGTTGATGGGCTTAGAAGCCACCTAGTGCATTGTAGATCCCAAAAACATCCCATGTCCATGAAAGAAATATAGTGCCGATCAGAGAGATTTCTGTATCTGAATTGGAAAGAGGTTAATTATTACCCCTGCTGTAGATAGGAATATTTTTAGTGACTTAGGCCTGGTACAGACTGGCTCCATAGGGCTGGGCGTCCATATGCACCCAGCTCTAAATTGGCACTTGTGCGCCATCTCACTGGAAGAGGCATCATGGTGTGGCCTCTAAAAAGAAGCTGCTCTAGGCTTCTTTTTAGGGAGCATGTCGGTGCCACGCCATGTGGCTGGCACGGCACCGACGAGGGACAAAGACAGGCGGCACTTTTAGGCTGCATCAGTAGAAGTACTGTATAGTGTCTTGATCAAGGGAAGTAATAGTGCTACTCTATTTTACTTTGGTCAGGCCCCACCATAATTCAAAACGGATGAGAGCAAGCTGGAGTGTGTCCAGAGGAGGGTGACAAAAATGGTGAAGGGTCTGGAAAGCATGTCTTATGAGGAAAGACTTAGGGAGCTGGGGAAGTTTAGCTGGTTAAGAGGTAATATGATAGCCCTATTAAAATATTTGAAGGGATGTCATATTGAGGAGGGAGCAAGCTTGTTTGCTGCTCCAGAGAACAGGAACAATGAATGCAAGCTACAGGAAAAGAGATTTCATCTCAACGTTAGAACTTCCTGACAGTAAGGGCTGTTCGACAGTGGAACACACTCCCTCGGAGAGAGGTGGTTTCTCCTTTCTTGGAGGTCTTTAAGCAGAGGCTGGATGGCCATCTGTTGTGGATGCTTTGATTGAGAGTTCCTGCATGGCAGGGGATTGGACTGGATGGCCCTTGGGGTCTCTTCCAACTCTGTGAGCATATGAAATTCATGGGGTCACCATAAGTCAACAGACAACTTGAAGGCACAGACACACAGTTGTTGAGACCTGGTTTCCTGTTAACACACTATGACTTCTGAAGATGATTTCTAACAAGAGGAATAGTGAAGTTCAAATTCTGATTGAAAATCTCTTTCTTTCACAAGCATCTCCAGTAAACTAAAGGCCGCTTGAGTCCCATGTCCTGCAACCCAGATGTCCACAAACAGGGCAATGGCCCTTTCCTTCTGTGACCCTCCCTGTGTTAGTTATTCAGTGGCACTCTGCCTCTGAAGATGTGGTGCCCAGATAGCCATCAGTGAAAGTCACTGAGAACATGGACTTGAACAGTCACTGTGAGAACTGTCCTCCATAACTATGTCTAATCTAATAAAGCCATCTGTGCCTGAGGCTACTGCCTCACCTTGTGCCAGAAAATTCCATTGTCTGATGTGAAGAAAAATGTTATATTTTTCCTCTGCTGGATTTATAACGCTCAGGCAGTAGTAAACTGGTTAGTCTGTAAGGTACCGTAAGACTTTCGGGTTTTTGGCTTTTTTTTTACCTTTGCAGAATAATATGGTAAATTCCTTGAAATAAAAGCAATATCTTGGGGTCATTCTGCATTCTGAGACCTGTATGATGAGAGGAGCAACGTATAGCTGCTGTGGTGTGAAGAAAAATGCTGGAACGTTCTGCAATGCCTACTCGTATAGTTTATTTAAGTTTGCAAGTTCCTATATTGAATCGTTTTGTTACTGTTGGATCTTAGGCCTGTACCTTTGTGAATGTTACTAATTCAAGACAGTGAGTGAGGCTGTGTGTGGGATGAGGATCACTGAAACACAATGTAATTATTTTGCCCTACTCTCAGCATTAGTGTTTTGTTGTTGTCGTTTTTGTGGTTCAAGACTACACACCAGATACCTAGTCATTGAACCACCTATGGTAGTAGCAAAATCCATGTGCTTCACTGAATGTTAATATTGTTTATTGTATGCTATCAAATGCCACTTATTTAAAAAAAAATTTGCAAGAAAAATCAGTGAGTGAGCGAGCATTTATGTAAACCGCAGGCCCATGACTCTTTCAATTGTGATGAGCCCCACTCAGACGATTTTCATACCTGCCATAAACGTGGCTCAAACGTCGCTGAAACATCACTCAAACGTGGCAGAAGCACATGCGTCTGAATGCCAGGCATGCTTCCTCCATCATCATCCAGTCGTTGCTCCCTCTAGCATCCCTGAATCATCGCAAGGGGAACGGATTTCCTATGAATGCAAACTTTGCGTTCATAGGAAATCTAGTCCCCAGGAACGATTCAAGGATGCAAAGGTGGGACTGACGATTGGATGTCGATGGAGGAAGCGCGCCTGGCATTCAGACACACGCGCTTCCGCAACCTGTTCAGGACATTTCAGCAATGTTTGAGCTACACTTATGTCAGGTATAAAAATCTTCTCAGTTATTCATTGTCGAGGTTGAGTCATGGGCAACAGAGAGTCAGATTATAGGATGGCATAGGAATACGCCAAGGCCAAAGAGGTCATTGCTGTTTAAGAAAAGGCTTAGCTCAAAGAGGAAGCACTTATAGCTCTTCCTGCCTGGCTTAATGTCCAGCCTGGGAGACTGAAACCAGACTGCAAGAATATTTTTTCACCAGGTAGAGGCTACCAACTGCAATTCTGTTAGCTTGCTGTGTGGGACAACAACATGCTGAAATGAAGATTCCTAGTTTTAATCCTGTCAGGTCCTCATGTACACACAATGCATACACACCCTCTTCCTTTTATACATATAGTCCATATCCTCAACCAAATACTATATAGACACTCTTCATTTTTGCTCCATAATCAATCTCAATGTCCTTTGTGCTAGTTCCAATTTAGCTTCCATTCTACAATAACTGTTCCACCTACTTTCCAGACATTGGTTGGAAAGCTTCAGTTGCCTTCATTCAAACAGCAAAAATTGGTATTAAGAGAATCTCCATGGATAACTCCCCAAGATATAGCCAAACAATGATACCAGACTTGGGCCAACCAAAATGTACAATTACATGTTGCAAGCTTTCAAAGTCACACTGGCTTGAAACATGTACGGTAATTGTGCATTTTGGTTGGCCCAAGAAAGATATCATTGTTTGGATGTTATTGGATTTGCTCTATGGCCAACACGGCTACCCCTAGATGTTCTTTGGTCCTCGAGATATACATTGAAATAGATTTCTTGGAGGTCATAATAGAGAAGGATCATACAGGTTTTTAAAATGTGAGTTAACAAGTAGACACCCTGCTTTACATTCTGTCCAAACCAGTACTAGTTCCTGCTTTTCTTTTAATTTTTAGCCCAAGCAGGAGCTGGAATTCCATCTATTTTATTTGGGGGAGTTTTTAGAAAGGAAAGAAGTATGTGAAAACTGTGACTTGTTAGCAAGTTGAGCCCTTGATCTCTTTCTCTGATTGCTGTTATGCTATACACTGAAAGGATGGATACCCAAAGAAAGGCCTTATCTGAAGTTCTCAGTTGATGGTTAGATTTGAATGGAAGAAGGCAAGTGGGTTCAGTGGTAGAACTTACATACAAGGGGGTATCTAAAAGTTTTAATGATCACCTTTAAAGAAAAATTGACAGAAAGTTTGCTATGATTTGTAGTTGTTAACTTATCTCTATGTAGTCACTATCTAGATTTTCACATTTTTTCTAGCGTATCTTGAACCTCTGAATACTTGATATTGTAGAAGTCTGTGGATTGCGCCTTACAAGGGGGTATCGTAAAGTAATAATTATCACCTGGAAGTTATTATGGCATATTGATGAGATTTTGTCAGTGTCATCATTGGTCCCTAAGTGGAAGTTGTTGAGAATATCAACTCATTGCATCCTTTATTTTTGTGGCTAGCTTTGCCAGAAGTGACTAAAGTGTAAAATCCTCATCAGGCGCAATCTGAAGAGTTTATTCCTGACGTTTCAGCAACATCTGTGGCTGGCATCTTCAGAGTGCCGGCATGGAAGAGAGGGGGATACACAAACACACACACACACACTGTGTGAGCCTGGGTTTGCTAGGAGTGATTTCCATGTTAATCTGTGTATTACTCCTCCCTACCCAGAGTCACACAGTATATATATGTGTGTGTGTGAATATATACACACATGCATATACATACACCCAACTCTCTTCCATGCCAGCATTCCCTGAAGATGCCAGCCACAGATGTTGGCGAAATGTCAGGAATAAACTCTTCTAGAACATGGCCACATAGCCTAAAAACCCCATTAAAAAAACCTATCCTAAAATAGGTTTTGGGGTGTGTGTTTTTTATGAAGAGGGGTAAGTTGTAATAAGGACAGAAGCAAATTACCTTAGTGAAAGCACACAGTGCATTTCAAGCATGGATCCAAATAAGCAAAATGTAAGTATCAACCAGGATCAGCTGTGCATTAGCCCGCCACATAGCCAGAGTAGCTGTGTTATATTAAGCAAGGAAGCCTCACACAAGGTCTAGCAATTTCCAGCTCCTTTGTTTCTGCTTGGTGCATTTGTACCACTTCCTGTCAATTTCATGCCCAGCAGTTGGCATGAAGCAGATAAGCATGGTGGATGCGGATTGAATCCTTGCCTGAAAATCTGGTAGGAGTTGATTTGTTATCCATCAGTGCAACTGGGAAAGTACTCATCAGCCAGCCTGTCTGTAGCGAATGGAAAACATTGCTTACAAGTACTTTCTCTCCTTGTAGTACTCTTAGTTCGAACACGCCGTTGAATGCCAGGGAGCTTTCTCTACCCGCTGCAGACTATCACATGGAAGCCAGAGTGCAGTTTCCTTCCAGCTCTCTTACTCTCTTTCTCTGTGTTGATGAGGTTGGAGATGTGGCTTGAATATTCGGGTGTTGTGTTTCTTTTTTGCATCCACGTAATAAACGGCATTGATTGTTTGAAATTGATTAGCCGTGGGTGCCATTCTGGTTTAATAGAATGTTGGCTTTAATGCACATTCTAACATTCTTGGCTTGGACTGAATGGGAGTTACTCAGCTGTGAATTTCCCAATGACACACAGGATTGAGACTTGGCATTGTGTGTCGCCTTTGTTAGAAAGAAGAGGATTTACTGGAATATGGCAAAATGACAAACCTTCCTGGCAGGAAAAGGAGAGAGCTTTGATTACTTCTTTCTCTTTTCCCCCACATCTATCTGCCTCCCTCTCTCATTCCTTCCCTCCCATTCTCACACACCATATCGAGTAATAGGAAACATGGGCTTTCCTGTTAATGGATGTCTAGGGAATCGTTTTCAGACAACAGAGTTTCTGCTTCCTTCTTATGTTGGTTGGGCTACTTCGTTTATGTAAGAAACAAAAACACAATCACACAACTGGAATATACAGTGTAATCTCCCGTGAGCAATGCAGGGTAGAAGAAGTAGGTTTGGGAATCATAGGGGCTTTCTAGATTGGCAAAAAGAAGTGTGTTCATGGCTGCATGAAACTCTAGCCTTTAGATGAGAAGAAGGGAAAGTGTGCCATGAAAACGCTTTTTTTTTTTGCGTTTTAGGGGAGAAGAAGCGCCTTTAAAAAGGTGCTGGTTTTCCCAGCTTCTTTTTTAAAAACTGCGGAACAGCGCAGCTCCATCTAAAGGTTGTGGTGCAGCTGCTAAGCATTAAGGAAAAGGCAACTTCATGTCACACTTTCCTGCCAATCTAGAAAGCCCCATAGAATCCTAGAGTTGGAAGAGACGACAAGGGCCATCCAGTCGAACCCCCTGCCATGCAGGAACTCTCCATCAAAGCACCCCTGATAGATGGCCATCCAGCCTCTGTTTAAAGACCTCCAAGGAGAGAGACTCCACCACATCCTACTGTCAAACATCCCTTACCGTCAGGAAGTTCCTTCTAATGTTGAGGTGGAATCTCTTTTCCTGTTGTTTGTATCCATTGTTTTGGGTCCTACATACAACATATGTAAGTTCTACAATTGAACCCATTTGTAGGTTCTACCACTGAACCCACTTGTCTTCTCCCTTACAAATCTAACCATCAACTGAGAACTTCAGAAAAGGCCTTTCTTTGGGTATCCACCCTTTCAGTGTTTTGCTGCCCATCCGTGGAGTGTTTCCTGAAAGGAAACAATTGTAGCCATTGGGCATAACCCATACAATCATAGAGTTGGAAGAGACCCCAAGGGCCATCCAGTCCAACCCCCTGTCATGCAGGAACTCTCCATCAAAGCATCCCCGACAGATGGCCATCCAGCCTCTGCTTAAAGACCTCCACAGAAGGAGACTCCATCACTCTCCAAGAGAGTGTCTTCTGTTGTCAAACAGCCCTTACTGTCAGGAAGTTCCTCCTAATGTTCAGGTGGAATCTCTTTTCCTGGAGCTTGCATCCATTGCTCTGGGTCCTGTTCTCTGGAGCAGCAGAAAACAAGCTTGCTCCCTCCTCAATATGACAGCTCTTCAAATATTTAAACAGCGCTATCATATCACCTCTTAACCTTCTCTTCTTCAGTCTTATTCCAAGTACCTTAGGATTGTCTCCACTTATAGGCAGAATCTCAGGGTCTTTCTCTTCTCTATCTGGAAATAGGAAGGATTGAATTTGGGCATTTCTGCAGGATTAAATATAAAACAGCTTCTTGTGTGTAGGAGAGATGAATTTGTGGCAAGAGACGGAAGGAATCTGAGTCACCTCCTTGCTTAGACCAAGGTGCAAGCCAGCTATTTATAAAAGATCCAGCCTTTCCACATGTCACACTTTGGACTACAGTAGAATCTCGATTATCTGACATACACCCGACCGGCTGATAGTTGGATAACCGAAAATGTTGGATAATCCGGAAGGTCCAAGAAAAGCCTTGAAATTGCTATGAATTGCAAACGTATTGAAGTTTTATTGCAATAACAGTAAAAGTAAGTGTAAAGAAATCACTGCTCAACATTGTGACGTACAGTATAAACAGTTCAGTCCTCTGAAGATTTAAAGAAATCACAGAAAATTTAAAGAAATCACAGCAGCCGCACCATTGGATAATCCGGATTGTTGGATAACTGAAGGTTGGATCATCGAGACTCTACTGTATTCAGTAAAGAGATTTACCTGCTCTTTTTTTGAGGTCAATTTTTTGACTAAAATTTCTAGACTTATACACGAATATATACAGTAATATTGATGTGAGCTAAAGACAGGGTTTTGGCCTTAAGTGCAGGTTTTTTGGGGCTTGGATGGGTTTGAATTTGAGACTTTATTTTCCCCTTCCTCCTCTTTAGGTTGTTTTTCTTATGCGATTTAATTAGATTAATTTCCCAGACCCTTAACATGCTGATTTATGCCTTCTTTCACCCCCCTCCATCTGATTGCTGAGGGTTGCTATGAATGAGCTCAGCGATCCCCTGCTGCTGCTTGGAATTACGCCAGCGACGTTTCTTTCCCTGGGAGCCGGACTCACCTTCATTTGCTAGAGGACTTTGGAGATCTATTCACATGCCACTGTGCCTTTCTTTTTTTAAAAGGCTAAGGCCTGACACAGCTTGAGTATGGACTCTGGCCAGGATTTACTCGAGCAACAATGCAACTTTAACCATGAATTTTAAAAGTGGTGCACAAAGTGCGTGCGCATAAAGTGAACTGTATTCCTTTGGCGGTTGCCCCAAGTAAGTGACAAAAGTATTGCCCCCCCCCAAAAAACCATTTCAGTAGTGCTGAGAGGTACTGTATATAATCATGTATAAGTCTAGAAATTTAGGTAAAAAAACTGGCCCAAAAAACCTGAGTTGACTTATCCATGGGTCAATGTAAGTACTGTATCTGAAGTCTTATTTACAAGAAGGAACCATCTCCTGGTGGAAGGAAAGAATATAATATGTGAGGCACCAACCCCCTCTACTATCTCATCCATTCAGACTTAAGAACAAGCACAAAGAGTTATGTCTGTTGGAATTTTGTAAGTTCTTTGACGCTGTTTTGCTTTGCTTCATACTTTAGACCCTTTGCTATATGCCCCTAAATTTTACCCTCAACTTATGCACAGGTCATAGCAAAATCCATAATTTTGGCCCCAAAACTTGGCCTCGACTTATACATGAGGTCGACTTATAGTCGAGTATATACAGGTAATTCCGTTGACCATGCTGCAACACTAGGAATGTTAACTATGGCTTGTCCCTAGCATCAAACAGTCATAACACATTCTTGCTAGTTTGGTGGCTTTTAATTTTTTTTAAAAGGTTCATTCTTTTTTTTTACTTTCTCCCAGAAAACGGTAGGTTTTCAATGAATAATATAACTGTTTACCTGACGTCCTACCAGACAGAGGACAGCACATTTAATAAATCATCACCCAAAGCAAGAAAGCTCTCTTCGCTTAAGAAAATGTTCAACTAACCTTTGTGTGAACCTGCTGACTTACCATTTTTTCTTTTGCGGTTATTTTTCTAGTTTGCATATTTCCCCCTTTCCTTCACTTCTTCCAGCTCAAAATACAACATGCTTGGTCTTATGGCTGCATAATCACACACAGGCTGTCTCCAAAAGCCAACCACTGTTTTCTAAGGCATAGAGCTTGGGAGAAAAAAACAAAACCCTTTGAGCTTCAAATCCTAGAATTCCTTCAGTCGGGTTTGCTGGGGAAATTCTAGGAGCGGTAACCCAAAAAGTAACTTATCCATGCTCAGTTGAAGCAAAGTATACTGTCATTTGTTGCTGTTAGCAATGGTGATCTGATGGGGGTTGCAGTCCAACAACTAGTGGAAAGCCCTGATATGATCGGTTGGGTTTTACATGGGATGAGTTTAATATGGGATGGGTATTGTGATTTTATTGTGGTTTTAATGTTTGCAATTTTATATTGTTTTTAGCTGATGTTTTAATTATTTTATGGCAATATGTTTTCAGAATAGTTATTGTGAGCCGCCTTGGATCCCTTTGGGAAGAAAGGCGGGATAGAAATTAACTAACTAAATAAATGAAAAGAATGAACGAATGAATGAAAATAAAGCCCTGCAGCACAAAGAAGATATTAGTTTCCATCTGGCTGTAGCCAGGCTTGATATAGCCAAGAACTGGAAAACTGGAAAGTTGGAATATTGTAGGATGGTGGACTAGACTCTGGGACCTGTGGTTAATGGAGAAAATTGCAGAGAATAACAACAGAGCAAGAGGCTTACAATCTGGATTGACCTTTCGTAAGATTTGGCCCCCAGTTATTGAATACATCCAGCAGGATTTGATCTCTAGACATCCCCCAATTTTAGTTAAGTTCTTATGGAAAGATATCTTTCAGGATCCCTGAATGCACCTTTTGTCTATAATTTACAGGGCATTATTTGGGTTATTGTTTATTTTCTGGTTGTTGTTGGGGTTTTTTGGTGAAATAACCACATTTGAGGGGTTCATTGTCTCTGACTTTTTTATTTATTGTTGTTTTGGCGTACCGTACCGTTTTGGCGTACAGTTTGTTGTTGTATTTTTTTTAGAATGTATTAATAAATTAAAAAAAAATAAGATGGAGGATTTTCCTGACAGCATAAGATGGCTATTGCTTTCGTGTTCTGTTAGGGGCTTCTCAAAAGCATGTGGTTAGTCACAGTTGGAAAGAAGATGCTGGACTAGATACAACCTCAATCTGATCCACAAGAGCTTTTCTTAACTCTTCTGTAATACAGTATGTTCTTTCAATTAGATATTCCTTCTTATTGCCGAATTTCAGTACATCTCTTGCTGTGGATGTTTCTCTTAGTCTCTGCAGGAAGATGTCACCCACTGGAGCAACGGAGCAGAGGGACATGGAGAAGGTTGGGAAATGACTTTCAGTTTGATCCTGACCAGGATCTATCCAGTTTGTTCCTCCTAAAACCATACATGGACCTGATCAGCTGGCCTGCGGAGGAAAGTGCCGTATATACTCGACTATAGGTTGACTTCATGTATAAGTCGAGGGCAAGTTTTGGGTCCTAAATTATGGATTTTGCTATGGCCCATGGATAGGTCGAGGGTAAGATTTAAGGGCATATAGCAAAGGAGCTAAAGGATGAAGCAAAGCAAAGCAAAACAATATCAAAAAACTTATGAAATTCCTGCAGACATAACTCTTTGTGCTTACACTTAAGATTGGATGGATGAGAGAGTAAAGGGGATTGGTGCTTCACATATTATACTCTTGCTTTTCACCAGGAGATTTTTTTTCCTTTTAAATAAGAGTTAAAATATAGTATGTAAAATATAGTATGTAGCTGTGGATAAGTTGGCTAACTTTTTTTGGTCAATTTTTTGACCTAAATTTCTAGACTTAAACATAAGCGTATACAGTATATAGAAACCTTCAGAAACCTTACATGGAGTGTATGAAAACCACAGACTATGCATTTCTGTTTTAGGAGATGTAATGTTTCCTTTCAGGCAGGTGCATAGTGAGACCTGGAAAAGCTGAAGACATGGTTGTTTTGAAAACGCTTCAAGTGGTAACAGCGATGGAGCTGAAACCAAAGTTTGTTTAATGTTGGGGTTTTTAGAAAAGAGGTCAAACTAAAATACAGGACAGCATTTACCTGTAGGTCCCCTCCAGGGAGAAAGGCAGGATACAAATGAAATAAAGAAATAAATAAATAAAGGACAAGAATGAGAGAAACTATGAACAAAAATCTGGGGAGGACTATCCTCCTGGTAACCCAAGAGAAAACTTTGGAAAGAAGGGCAGGATCCTAAGAGGTGCCCATAGTATGTGCTAGAGAAGGAACTAATGGAGCTGTGGCCCTGTAAGGAGCCTGGAATTTTTCCATTCCTCCACAAAGGAAACTGTGGCTAGCGTTCATCCATTTTGCATGTAAATCCCTGTGCGTCTAATCCCTCTGATAGGAGAAAGCTGAGCAAAATTTTTGCATTTCAACAAAGGGCGTCTAAAGTGATGTGCAACATCTGTGTTCAGCATTTCTAAAAATGCTTACCAATGGGTTCCAGCGGGAAGCTGTTCTAATTCTCTCCTCCTTCCCTGTTCCGGGATGTTCTTTGTTGAAAACACATTCGCACACCCAAACCTGGCAATCCTCCTCCTACAGATAATTACCGCCATCCCTTTTACATACAAATCTAATTGCTGATACTTCACGGAACAGCAAAACTTACTACATTGCGATTTAAGAGGAGAAACGGGTTTGGAGGTTTGGATCTATTAGTCAGAAAGTTGGTCAGGTCCAGTTTGGTTAGAAAGGTTCCAGCACTACTCCCTTAAGTTTAGCCCAGAGAGGACTAGGGCAAGTACTAGTCAAAGAGACAGATTAGTCTGTTTCAGCATAATATAGAAAGGCAGATGGAGGGATGAAGGAATTCAGCAGGACCTTTGAAACTAATGGATTTATTTTACCAAGAACTTTCCTGGATATTACCATATACTCCACTATAAATCGACCTCACGCATAAACCGAGGGCAGGTTTTGGGACCAAAGTTATGGATTTTGATATGACCCATGGATAAGTCGAGGGTAAAACTTAGGGGCATGTAATCAAGGATCTAAATGATGAAGCTAAGGAAAACAATGCCAACAACTTACAAAATTCCAGCAGACATAACTTTCTTTTCACTTTAAAGGTTGGCTGGATGAGAGAATAGAGGGGGGTCAGTGCTTCCAGAACTTGATCTCTGTAATGTACTCTACAAAGAGTTGGTACTCTTTGGAGGTGTATCACCTGAATTCTGTACCTTCTTGCATTCTGACTTTCGATTCTAATATATCTGTGGCTTATATTTCTATCTCCACCAGTGCATCTGAAGAAGTGGATATGTGCAAAAGTTCATGCTAAAATAAATTGGTTCATCTCAAAGATGCTACTTGTTTCCTTCATCTCCCCAATTGCTTTCATCGTATGTCATATATTACAGAAAGCACAATTTTGGAATACAGTAGGTAGCAACTTGTTCTAGCAGGGTGTCTCTCATAGTCATTGCACATCAGCTGTTTTGCTCACTCTTAAAGATGTACTAGAATCTTTCTTCCTTTCTTTGAGAATTAAAACTGTTTACTTTACCTCTTCCACATGCACCACTCTCTCTCTCCTGAGAATCCCACAGTCCTGCTCTCAGTAACTACAGGTTGAGTCTCCCTTATTCAAAAGGCTGGGATCAGAGGTGTTTTCGATTTTCGGGTTTTTGGATTTTGGAATACTAGTATTTGCTTGCACGCACATAATGAGATATCTTGGAGATGAAGCTCAAGTGTGTACACAACATTCATGCACGTTTCACATACACCTTACACACATCGACTGAAGGTACACAAAGCCACATTTTATACAATATTTTGAATAATTTTGTGCGTGAAACAAAGTTTGTATACACTGCAGCATCTGAAAGCAAAGGTGTCACTACCTCAGCCACCCACGAAAAAAAGAGTTGGTTTTTGGAGTGTTTAGGATTTTGGAATTTCTGATAAGGGAGACTTAACCTGTGAAAAAGGAACAATTCCAAGCTCAGGTTCTTTTTTTCTGCTCCTCTAGATCTGTCTAGAAAATTGGAGGCATGCAATAACAACGAATTGTTCCCTGACCCATATTCATTTATTTGGCTACGACCAGAGGTTAAGTGTTGTAAATTCATAAGTATTCATTTCCAGGTAAAAAAAAAAATCCTATCAGTTAGGAAGCCCTGTCAGGAAGAATATCAGACCAGCAAGAAATTTGTGCAGTGTTCTCCTAGTTTTACAGTATTTGGAAGTGGTATAGAGGAATTATTCTGGGGAGTAAAGCACATGGGTTTTTCATAGAATCATAGAGTTGGAAGAGACCACAAAGGCCATCCAGTCCAACCCCTTGCCATGAAGGAACTCTCAGTCAAAGCATCCCCGACAGATAGCCATCCAGCCTCTTTTTAAAGCCCTCCAAAGAAGGAGGCTCCACCAGATCCAGATGAAGTGTTTTCCACTGTTGAACAGCTCTTACTGTCAGGAGGTTCTTCCTAATGTTGGGTTGGAATCTATTTTCCTATGGCTTGCACCTGTTGTTCCGTATTCTGATATCTGGAGCAGCAGAAAACAAGCTTGCTCCCTGCTCGATATGACATCCCTTCAAATACTTAAACAGGGCTATCATATCACGTCTTAACTATGTCTTCTCCAGGCTAAACATACCCAGCTCTCTAAGTCTTTCCTCATCAGGCATGGTTTCCCAACTCTTCACCCTTTTGGTGGCCCTCCTCTGGACATGCTCCAACTTATCAACATCCTTTTTGAATTGTGGTCCTTGGGACTAGACACAGGATTATTCCAGGTGAGGCCTGACCAAAGCAGAATAGAGTGGCACTATTACTTCCCTTGATCTAGACACCATGCTTCAATTGATGCAGCCTAGTATCGCATTGGCCTTTTTAGAAGCTGCACCGCACTGTTGTTTCATGTTCGACCTGTGGTCACATGTAGTTTCCTTAAGCCAGGTGTCTCCCATCCTATAGCTATGTATTTCATAGAACGTGGAACAATGGATGCAAACTGCAGGAAATAGATTCCACCTCAACATTAGGAGGAACTTCCTGACAGTAAGGGCTGTTCGATAGTGGAACACACTCCTTCCTCGGAGAGTGGTGGAGTCTCCTTCCTTGGAGGTCTTTAAGCAGAGGCTGGATGGCCATCTGTTGGGGATGCTTTGATTGGGAGTTCCTGCATGGCAGGGGTTGGACTGGATGACCCTTGGGGTCATCTATGAATCTATGATTCTGAGTGCAGTACCCTACCGTACATTTCTCCATGTTGAAATTCATTTTGTTAGCTTTGGCCCACCTTTTCTAGTCTATTCAGGTCATTTTGAATTTTGATTATGTCCTCTGGGGTATTAGCCGCTCCTACTAATTTGGTGTCATCTGCAAATTTGATAAGCATGCCCTCTAATGCCAAGTCCCCCTCTTCTGTACAGAAATCAGGTTAACTACACAGAAAACACTGTTTTCGACACAGAAAACGTGTGTGTGTGTGTGTGTGTGTGTGTGTGTGTAAGGGTAAACTCTCTCTCTCTCTCTCTCTCTCTCTCTTTCTCTCTCTCTTTCTCTCTCTCTTTTTGGTCTTCATAGAATAATTCCTCCACCACATTTTAGGATGTTTGAATATGGGGAGAATTGGTTTTCTCTTGCAGTGGGGAGATTACTGTTGACATTGTTTGTCCTCACCTGAGAGAGCTAAATAGTTAAGGATTTACATCCCTTAGTAGTAGTAGTAGTAGTAATAATAATAATAATAATTTATACCCTGCCCCTTTGAGATCAATCGAGGTGGCTAAGTATTACATTACTGGGTTGGCAGCTTGACAAATGAGCCAACAACCTTTCAAACCCAAGTCTTGGCATGGCCAAGATGTGGACTCAGGAGACTCAGGACAGAATGTAGCAGATACAGAACAGAACAGCAAAGCAAAACCCAGTGGGCGATGAGTTGAGAGTGGCAGAATATTACGTCTGTCACTTCTTTGGGTCATTTACTTGAAATGACATCAATAGTTTGATATAGCGACAGCCAGCTGCTCTATCTCTTAGGGGCTGGACAGACCACTCCTAAGGGGCTGCCTGCAGCCACCCCTTTCAGCACTGGATTGGGGCTGCGGCAACTGTATGCTGCACCCCCAATCTGGCATTTCCGTGGTGCAAAAGAGCCACAAAAAGCGGCTCCTTTTTGCACCACAGAAAGGGCGCATTTCTGGTGCTCTATTTGGCATGCGGTCAGGCGCACAGCATGATGGCGGCTTCAGGGCAGCAACGGGGTATGTGTCGTGTGGACGTCAAAGCCCAACTCTGCCCTGAAAGTGGCGTTTCTCGCCAGCCTGTCGAGGCTGTACATCTCCCCCCCCCCACTGTCTCTTTTACTTGTGTTTTGGGGTTTCACTGCTTTGCAGTGGATATTGTGTATAGATGGCGATAACCTCTTTGTATTACCTAAAGCAGGGGCCCTCAACCTTTTTGACTTGTGGAGCCCTTATTTCTATGGCAGAGCCCCTCAGAGGCCGACCCTGTATCTTACAAGTTAATGGTGTTTAGCAATATATGTAAGACTATATTCTTATTCTTTAATGGCCGCAGAGCACCTGGGAAGTGCACGCGGACATCTAAGGGCCCCTTGGAGTACAAGTTGGGAACCTTTGCCCTAAACTTTGGGCCCAACCATGAATAGAAAAGAGAGGAGAGAGAAAGGCAAGAGATAGGAGGAGATTCATGGTTAGAATTCTCTCCTCTGTTTTGACATTGACATTTTACATTTAATAGGAGGGGTGGCGAGGCATTTAATCCTTTCCCCTGCACTGTTTTTCTAGACTCAATCCTCCCAAAACCATTTGCTCTGGAGTAGATGTCTATAAATACTCTAATGGCACCAGATTCTGTCTTATTTTGGAAGCTAAGTAGGGTCAGCCCTGGTTAGTCCTTGGATGGGAAGCTGCCAATGAATCCCAGGTTCTTTGGGCTCGATTTCAGAGGTAGGAACTGGCAAAAACACCTCTTAAGTATCTCCTGCCTAAGGAAATCCTATTAAGTTCTTGGGGTTGCCCATAAGTCGACAAGCTACATGAAGTCACCATATACACACAAATGTATCTAGGCACTATGTAAATTCAGTCTCCCTTCTCCACTGCTACTTTGAAGAGACAGGAGAGATAGATGTCCTCATGAATCTCTTAACCAGTTTTGTGGCTGCTAGTCGCCATGCACATGTATTCCCTCCAGTCTTAGAGTTAGCATGCTTTTGTATATCAGTTGTTGGGGAGCACACTTCTTATCACTTGAGTAGCTGGACTACATTGGCCTTTGGTCTTATCTAGCATGTTCTTCTCATGTGCTTATAACTTTGTGCCGGGGTGGGAATCATGCTCGCCGCCAGATGTTTGACTACAACTCCCAGGTTTTCTCACCATTGACTATACTGGTTAAGGCTGATATGACGTGTGGCCCAATATCTGGAAGGACACACGATTCTCACCCCCGCTTTAAGCCCTGTCCTTTCTTGTCTCAGACCTTGCAAGATACTCACTTTGGGTTTGTTTACACATTCAGATTGGAGGTCTTTGCACCCTACCCAGTTTTAGGGTAAGCGTTCTTGATGTACTTAATACTGAAGCTCCAGTTCACCACCAGCACGTTTGATGAGCATCAGACATGTTTTCACTTAAAAGGAAGAGAATTATATTAAAGAGAGATACTCCATAATACAAACTCAACATCCAGAAGTCAGCTCATGCATTTCCTCTTTGAAATGTGGAGTGTGACAGTATCATAGCTTGGGGGTATTTAATATTCAAGTCAGTGTGTAGTAGATAGCGACACGGAGCTGGTCTGGGTTTAATCCTATCAAAAGGGTGGCTCGCTCCCCCTTCTTGATAATTCTTGGCCCCCAAAGGTCTGCTGTTATCTAATTCTGTACATACTTCCAGGATAAACAGACGACTGCTTTTTCTCCATCTATTTGGATTCTGAGTGTGTGAAGTTTGGAGTGGGAAAGTTCACATCTCTTACTAAAGGTTGACGAGGCAATTAATTAGTGGTATTAGCATTCAGACAAGTGTAGGATCTGAAAATTACTATACTACAGTACAATACCCAGCAGAACTGGGAATCATCATCTTAAAGAGTGCTGATAGAAGTGTTTTGACAAAAGTGCATTATGCAATCTCTGCAGGAGCATACCACTTCAAAATATAACAGAGCTTCAGAATATACTGTTCGTTCTGGCTGGGGAGATGTGGTTCCAAAAAGAGTAACATTTCAAGAATACAGAATGGGAAGTCATAGAATCATAGAGTTGGATGATTCATCCAGTCCAACCCCATTTTGCCATGCAGGAACTCTCAATCAAAGCATCCCCGACAGATGGCCATCCAGCCTCTGTTTAAATACCTCCAAAGAAGGAGACTCCACCACTCTCCAAGGGAGTGTGTTTCCACTGTCGAACAGCCCTTACTGTCAGGACGTTCCTCCTAATGTTGAGGTGGGATCTCTTTTCCTATAGCTTGCATTCATTTTTCCGGGTCCTGTTCTCTGGAGTAACAGAAAACAAGCTTGCTCCCTCCTCAATATGACATCCATTCAGATATTTAAACAGGGCCATCATATTACTTCTTAACCTTATCTTCTCTGGGCTAAACAGCCCCAACTCCCCAAAGCGTTCCTTATAGGGCATGGTTTCAAGACCCTTCATCATCTTAGTTGCCCTCCTTTGGACATGCTCCAGTTTCTCAATGTCCTTTTTGAATTGTGGTGCCCAGAACTGGGCACAGTATTCCAGGTGGGGCCTGACCAAAGCAGAATAGAGTGGCACTATTACTTCCATTGACCTAGACACTGTACTTCTATTGATGCAAACTAAAATCATATTGGCCTTTTTAGCTGCCACATCTCACTGTTGACTGAGACTCACTGAAAATCTCCATAAGCAAGTGCTGAGATTTTACTGTAGGAGTGCCTTCTTGCCAAATGGACCAGCAGAAAAGTGAGGTGGGCAGCTCCACTGTTCTTCCACTAGGCCACTTGGTTGCCATGCTGGCTGCAGAGGAAAAATCCCTCATTTTCCAGTTGATTCAGATGCCTGCATGCAATTCCTCCTCACCTGTGGTTACCAGCCAAGTAGGTTAGATTGAAGGCTACTTTCAAGCTCTCATAAAGCATTGCTGATCCTTTGCATATAACTTTTGCAATCGCCTGCCAGGCAGGCCACTTAGCTTTTTTTTTTCTGTTACTGTTATGGCTTTCCTTTTCCTTCCCTATAAATCCTGGCATTAACATTCGTCGTGCCTGTTGAAGGTAACGATCCGTGTCACCTCGGTGTTCGATAAAGCGCCGAAAGTAAATTGTTCTGTGTAGTAAACCTGGAGGATTTAAAACAAACATCATTGCTCTCTCGTAATGTTCTAGTTGCTTATGGAGAGAGGAACCTTTTTTTTTTAATTTATGGGATGTACAGACGGGGAAAGTTGCATGTGTTTTTGCTTATGAGTGTTGGTAATTGCACGGTTTGGAGGGATTTGCTAGGTGCTCACTGCAGATCCCTAATAACCAGAAGCGTGATGACTGCTGCGTAAGAGAATATCTTCATGAAACTTTAAAACCTTTCAACATATCATTGGGAAGGGTGCAAAGGATTACTGATTATTAGCGCAATTAAATCCTTGTAACTAGAGCGACTGTGAAAAGCATTGCTTGGAGGGTTATGATTTTCACTGTCATTCCCAATACGGGGCCTGCGACAAAATGTTGCATTAGGGAATATTTTTTGATCCAGGTTCCAGACAGCCACAAATGTTTTGCAGGATACTCCTTTCCATCTCCCTCCCCTATGAGACATTATGATGATCTTGGTTGTTGTTTTTTTAAAGTTTATTAATACATTCTAAACAAAACATGACAACAAATGGTACGCCAAAACAATACATAAAAATGTCAGAGACATTAAACCCCTCAAATGTGGTTATTTCACTGAAAAAACAAAAATTAAACAATAACCCAAATAATGCCCTGAAAATTATAGACAAAACGTTCATTCAGGGATCTTGAAATACATCTTTCCATAAGAATTTAGCTAAAATTGGGGGATGTCTAGAGACCAAAGCCTCCTGGATGTATTCAATAGGTGGACTGATCTACACTCTGGATTGATTTTTCTATAAGATTTGGCACCCACTTATTATGATGATCTTTGAGGGATGTATTATGTTACTGGTGTTGGTACACACAGACATACATTTCACCTCAAATATGCAACAAACAGGCAGTTAAACACACAGAGCAGCTTATTTGCTCTGCCGAAACCCGTAGGACTTGCTCACTCATTTGCACCCATGCCCACATTTTTTTTAAAAAATAATGAGACAAGGTCAGCATGTATCGTATAGAGCAATTGCTGGTGGGTGACTGCAAGCATCCCTCCTCTCTGATGTCTGTTTTAGGCTTATCCCATGCTTCAGCTGCGGCATTAGGTTGCGCTGCACCCTGCAGGACCAAGCAGTGTTTGAACTGCTAATGAAGCGCATCAGTCAGGTGAAGGTGCTCTCTGCAACTGGTTCCTCCAGACAATGGAGGTGGAGAAGTTGGCAAGAAAGGAGCATCCTGGGAGTCAAACACACACAAAAAAATCATGAAACCTTCTGGGAATTGCTGTTGCCATTAACTGCCATCAAGTCAACTTTGGCTTAAGGTGACCTTATGAATGAAAGATCTCCAAGTCACCCTCAGCAACCCTGCTCAGATCTTGCAGACTCAGGGAAGCCATGGCTTCCTTGGTTGAGTCTTATCCATCTGGAATGCTGTCTTCCTCTTTTCCTACTGCCCTCTGCCTTACCAAGCATAGTCTTTTCTAGTGAGTTATGCCTTCTCATGATGTACGACAGCCTCATTTAGTCACCTTGGCTTCTAGAGACAGTTGACACTAGCAGTCATTAGCAGTCCGTGATATCTGTATGCTCCAGCAGTTCATGATATCTATGCTCCAGCACATTTCAAATGAATTGTCAGCTTTCTTCACTGTCAACCTTTCACATACATAGAAATGGGAAGTATGATGGCATGGACAATCCTAACTTTAGTATCCAGAATATATCTTTGTCAGGGTCTTGTCTAGTTCCTTCATAGCTATCCTTCCAAGGCCTAGTCTTTTTCTGATTTCTTAACTGCTGTCTCCATTCTGATTAATGACTGAGCCAAGGCATGGGAAATCGTGAACTATTTCAACATCTTCATTCTCTGTGTTAAAGTTATGTAAATAATCTGTGGTCATTATTTTTGTTTTCACACTGTTCAACTGTAAAGTACTTTCTTCCTGCCTTTGTACTTTCTTCCTTGACGTTATTCCAATTCTGTTTGGAACTGGAATAATTCTTTGCTGCTAGTAGTATGTTACTAGTATGGTATTGTCTGCATATCTTAGATTGCTCATGCTTTCCTCCTCCAAGTCTCATCCTGCATTATGTATGTTCATCATGCAAGTTAAACAGGGTAATGAAATGCAGCCCCTGATTTATGCTTCTCACATTTTTTGTTTCTATAATATGTGGTGTGCAGCTTCGGACTTTCTTTTCATCTCCGAGCATGTCGATAGCTCAGTGTCCTTTCTGCTTTAGTGCAGTTGCATCATTGGCCACAACGCTAGTTGAATTTGTCCTCTGCTCTTCCCCAGTAGTTTGTTGAGTGCCATCCAACCTGGGAGTCTCATCTTCTCACACTATCTCTTGTTTTATTGTGTTGCCTCTTATTAGTTCCTTTCCAACTCTACATTTACACATGCTTGAACTGAGAAATGTGCAGCACAATTCTTTCCATGTCTGCTAAGTCAGCCTCACTGAGAGGCTTACTCTTGGATAAATGGGTACAGTATTGCAAGCTTGGGCTCATAGAGGCTTCCCCCTCCCTTCAGATAGAAATAGACTACAAGGAAGGCTGACATGGTAGAAGAATCTTAATTGCAGCATTTAAATGTCTTCTCTACCATTAGAGTCTCAATGAAATATTCTCTCCCTGAATTTCTTTGTCTCTTAGTTACCATAGAAGTCTGTGTTTGTAGGGAAACACCTTTTGCCAACACTCTTCCCTTTCCTTTCATTAAAGCACATACTGTAAAACAGAAGACTGTGTGTACTGTGCTAGTATATTGTTTGCGTAAGGGTTCCTCACAAAGGCTTGTGATGTTTTTACCAGACAAGCTACACCGAATGTGCTGCCGAGGGCAAATACTGGAGTCTAAGAAGTGTCTGATGCTGAAGTCTCTAATGCAGGCCTGGAGCAGGGATGGGTGACTGGTGGGAATGGACTGCAGCTTCCATCAGCCTTAGCCAGCGAAGTCTATCATAACAGATCACAGTCCAATAACATTGAGGAAGGGCACAGATGCCAATCCCAGCTTCAGCCCTATACAGTTCCATAGGAGGAGAGAAAGTGTGTTTTAACCTTTACATACGAGGGGTGATCTTCTGAAGGGCCAAGCCTCCTTTGTCTGCAGAAACACACATTTTGAAGCCCAGGAATGACAAAGATCTGTTGCGTGACAAATGACATTATTGACTACACAAAGGGAGTCCATGGACCACTTTGAAACCTCACACTTTGTCTAATAAGATCTTCTTCACCAGTGCTGGCTCCAGACTCTGGTGTCCAAGGTCTGGTATAGAAGGACCACTGCTGAGCCATCCTCCCCCCCTCCCCCCCGGGATTGTGGCTGGAAATGTACCTGGCAGTGGCTGCAGACAAGTGAGACCGTGGTCCATGCAGAACCAAAGATCTAGCTCCGTCTGCCCTTTGAATTACCCACAGTGTCTTACAGCAGCTCCACACTGGCCGCTTGGAACATTATACTAGAGCCCCATTCCCACTTACAGATAAATTGGTGTGCAATCTGAATAGATGGATCAATTCGACATCAGAGCGTGATTCCTACTACATTTGCCCCGATCGCATTTTCTGGTATCAAAACAACCCACTTATGGTTCGCATTCACGATGAATCGATTCAAAATTATTCAGTTCCAGGCAGCCAAAGGGGAGATTTGAATCGATTCTGATCCGCTTGTGGTTCACACTTACACAGAATCAATTTATCAAAAAAGATGCGGGGAAAAATCAGCATAAAAAAGACGCAGGTTAAATGGGTCTGGTGTATGCCCCCCCTCGTCGAATTGCTTCAGCAATTCAGCAAGTGGGAACCAGTGTTGTTTGAACCGGTTCGAACCAAATTGCAATCTGGTTTAAAAGGTAGTGGAAATGAGGCCTAGAATAATGTTCAAAGAGAAGCCCAGATCAAGTCCTGCCAAGTTCTGAGTAGACATGTTAGCCCTGCTGTCCTCTGCCCATCCAACATCTGAGAGGGAACAGCTCCTTCCAGGAAGGGCTATGTTGGCTTGCTTCACCTCTCTGTGGTTTCAGACAGGAGTCTTATCTCAGTTTTATTTGGTAATGCCAGAGATCAAACTGCATGCCTTTTGCGTGCCGTGCCATCTTTATACCACTGAGTTTGAGCCACTGTATATTATTGGGTGGGGAAAAGGTTTTAAGTAGGAATTTTCTCTGCTGAGACAGCCAACTCACCCTTACCAGGTCTTTTTGAACAGGATGTGAGAGAGAAATAATTTTTTCCCCTCTAGGATGGAATGCTTTTATTATTTTAAATCAAACATGCAGTGAAGAAAAGAATCGTGATTAGCGTAGAAGATTTTGACTTGGAAATGGGAATTTGAGCCACTTCTTTGCTCTCCAAAATTTCTGGTGAGCCATGACCTGCTGTGCTTCCCCTAGCAGGGGAGGTTGTTTCAAGCACATTACATAATAAATGCATTTATTTTGGGAGCTCTTCAACCTGATCGCCTGCAGCAAAAAGCCCTCTTAAAAGATCACAAGCTAGAGGAGCATCTGATACGATGATCCTTTCAGAAAACTTTCTTTCCCTTCAAAAGTGTTATATTTTTTTTGCTTCCCTACTAAGTCAGAGGTGCTCCTAAAACTAGTTGGAGGAGGAAAAGTCGCTGCTAAAGATCTTACGCCTGGAAGCAACATGTATTTTTAATAGGAGAAAGGGCAGGAGGAATTTGGTGCAGATGATAATAATGGTCCGAAGGATCATAAAAAAATAAAAATAAAAATCTTGGGATGGACCCCAGAGGAGGTACCATACCTCAGTGTTAGAGAGCATGCCTTTATTTTATTTCAGACATGTATACGCCACTTTATGAAAGAATGTCGAAAGAGCGAACAGTATAAAGGAGATGAAATAACGACTTAATGAGGCAGAAAATAACAAGGCTGGCCTCAATGGAAGTCTGTATGAAGTAAATAAATACATTTTTAAGCAACTACATAAAGCACAATACAGTGGGTGTGAATTCTACAGGGCTAAAGGCTGTCCTGGTAAAAGTGCCTCTGTTGAGGATGACAGCAACTGGGCAGAGACTGGTAAAGGGCAAGGCGTTCCTTACAGTAAGCTGTTTCCAAGTTGTTTAGAACTTTGTGTTCCAATAGTAAGATCTTTAATGTCTGGCAAGCATGCAAAAAAGTCCCAGCTTCGGTCCCCAAGTGCATAAACCCCTAAGAGCTTGAGGCTGAAAGAGAGATCAGGTAGCAGATGACGAGAAAGTCCTATGTCTAAAAATATAAGATGGATGCTTGAGAATGCTCACTTTTTGGACTACAACTCCCAGAACCCCAGAGGCGTCCTGATGTTGTAGTCCAAAATGGAAGTTTTCCAAGCACTAAGAGGGCAAATTTCAATAAGAATAAAGGCCTCTGGGCTGGATGTAGGTAATGTACCTACAAAAGGTTGAGTCTCCCTTATTCAGAATTTTGAAATCTGAAGTGCTACCGAAATCCAAACCTTTTTTTGTATGAGATAGGGACACCTTTGGTTTCTGGTGATTGAATGTACACAAACTTTGTTTCATGTGCAAATTGATTTAAAATAGTACATATAAAATTACCTTCAGGCAATGTATATAAGGTGCATGTGGACTATAAATGAACTTCGTGTTTAGATTTGGGTTCCATCTCCAAGATATCTCACTAAGTATATGCAAATACTCCAAAATCTGGGGAGTATTCACTTTCAACTTGAAAGTGAATGTAAGGAGTTTATCATACGATGGAATTTGGGGGCATAATGCAATGGCAATCCGAACACAATCATGGAGTTTCACATTATTGCGAATGAGTGTATCTCACACAATTTCGGGCAATGGGAAGTCATTCCAAACACAATCATGGGGTTTCACGTAATTGCATATTAGAATATCGTACGCAGTTACATATTCACGGAGACACACTCCATCAGCCTTCCAACTTAGATTTAAATGGGATCTCCTCTGACTTTATTAGCTTGTGCTGGTTTTGTTGTTAGATATTAGGAAGTGAAAGACCTGATAAGAAGAGATGAGGCTAGATTGTTAAGAAATGATGATAGGCGGCATACTTGCTAGGATTGTGCAAGTCAAAATAGGAATATGCTTGTATTACCGTATACACTCGACTATAAGTCGACCTTATGTATAAGTCGAGGGTAGGTTTGGGGGCCAAAATTATGGATTTTGATATGACTCATGGATAAGTGAAAGGTAAAACTTAGCAGCATTTAACAAAGGAGGTAAAGGATGAAACAAAGGAAAATGATTCTAAAGAACTTACAATTTTTGACACCCTAAAGGCTGGATGGATGAGATAGTAGAGGGGGTTGATGCTTCTTTTAGCTGCTCTGGGATTAAGCTCTCAACTTTCACCAGGAGATGGTTCCTTTTTTTGATAAGAGTTAAAGTACAATACAGTGTGACCAGTCATACGCGGACACGCCTTACATGGCTTCCAGCATGTAAGAAGCGCTGGAAGAAGCGGTGCCATGCGTCGGTGGGGACAAGCCCCATTAGCTTTAATGGGACTCGAGCGTACGTGGAATTTCCCTTACGCGGGGGGTCCGGAATGGATTCCCCACGTAAGGGAAGGGACCACTATACTTCCATTGACCTGTGGATAAGTCAACCCATGTTTTTGGGGTCAATTTTTTTACTAAAATTTATAGACTTATTCATGAGTATATGAAGTATATAATAGTATATTATAATAATAATAATAATAATAATAATAATAATAACAACAACAATAATAATAAAAATATTTATTTATATTCCGCCCCTCTGGGTGAGCAATACAGTACTAGTATTCTTATACCGTAGAGAAGTGGCCAAGTCCTCCCTTTGTTTTTGCACTTTGCTGGAGGCTTATCTGCCTCTTGGATACAATAGTCATTTATTGTACAAGTACCTGTATTTTACTAACTTAAAAGCAGTAAGGGCACACTTTTTTGTTTTTTAACCAGTTCAAAATATACCTTAAGACTGCAGTGTTTGAACCAGCAGGCTGGGCATTACATGGTATATTGGCGTTTATGTATGTGTCTTGACACTAGAAATTATCTCTTGTTCCCTACGTGGCGATTCACTTCTTGAAAACCTTTGGTAGGAAGTTGAGTGCTCTGTGATGGCAACTGTCATGACTTGCTTTTAAAAATGTAACAGGGCACCTTTCAAAATATTGACAACAGAGATAAAATTCTGGGCCAGTGCTGAAAAGCAAGGATTGCCACAGTAAATCTGTACAGTCAGACTGTGTGCAGTGCTTGTTTCTCATATCCATTGATATTGAGCCATTGATTTAATAGCTTGCCTTATTGAATGTCAAGGCCTCTATTTTATGCTGTTCTCTTGATCTAGTCTGGGCACTTCTCCACCGTAGCGTTGGTCAGACATCTGTTCCTTGGCCAGAACAGCTTGCTTTTGACAGTGTGTTATTATAGCAGTAAAACAGTAGCAAGAGCTTGGAATGTTATCTGCTTATTTAGCAAGGGAATATTTTTTTTGCCTTGGGATGAAAGCATTAAAATATATATGAACGGATGGAAATTAGAGGAAGAGACTAACTTTGATGGAGAGGTCCTGCATGGCAGGGAGTTGGACCGGATGGCCCTTGTGGTCACTTCCAACTCTACGATTCTTTGATTCTAACTCTCATCCTTGTTTATGACGCTGGCTCTTTGGAGTCCTGTTCCAGAATGGATGATCTACACTCGCAGTCAGACAAGTTACAAAGGAGGGGCTACTAAGGCTAAATCCAGAAACCCACAGCTTTGTGCACAGCTGTCCTACATGCTGGCTCATTTTCTAGTTTAGGCATCTTTGCCAACAAATTTGGCCATTGGTTCTTCTTGGTGGGGAAGACAATTAAATCTTCCTGTTTGTTTGGGGACTTTGGTGAGGCAACAAGAGTCCGTTGTGGCTTGACTCCTGGCTCCCAGTCCCTGGCCTATTATTTCTGGCACCCCTTCAGTAGATGCCTGGTGCTTGGCTCTGATGATACAGAAGCCTGTGGCCAGTGTTTCACTGTTTGGAATATGGCAGCATGAAGCACACGCATGCTTTGCTTTCATAGTGTTATAGTTGGAAGGGCCCTTATGGGCAGATCAAACCCCCTGCTCAATGCAGGGTCTCCTGCTAGAGCATCCCTAGCAGGTCGCAGTCCAGACTCTTTCTGAAGACGTCCAGAGAAAGAGACTCCACCATCCCTCTAGGTGAGACCTGCACAACTTGGCAGTAGGTAGGGGCCAAAATTAAAATAGGTTGAACTTCTTCGGGCCACAAATCGGTTTTAATTACATATGAATTAATTATTAATTATGATTAATCAATAATCAACATTATTAATATTAATTCTGTCCCCTCCTCAAGGGAAAGCTGAGCAGCAGAGAAGTCTTGAGGGGTGAGCATTTGCCCCCTCTTCTTCTTCTACTGCCTGGTCTTCTCAGGAGAAAGCTGAGCAGCAGAGGAGCCTTGCAGGTTGAGTGTTGGCCTATCCTCTGCCACATGGCCCTCTCCTCAGTAGGAGGCTGAGGGGCCTCGAAGTTGCTCTGCATCATAGAATCATAGAGTTGGAAGAGACCACAAGGGCCATCCAGTCCAACCCCCTGCCATGCAGGAACTCTCGATCAAAGCATACCTGACAGATGGCTATCCAGCTTCAACATAAAGACCTCCAAGGAAGGAGACTCCACCACAATCTCCGAGGGAGTGTGTTCCACTGTCGAACAGCTCTTAACACCAGGAAGTTCTTCCTAAGGCTGAGGTGGAATCTCTTTTCCTGTAGCTTGCATCCATTGTTCTGGGTCCCATTCTTTGGAGCAGCAGAAAACAAGCTTGCTCCATCCTCAGTATAACATCCCTTCAAATATTTAGGCAAGGTTATCATATCACCTCTTAACCATCTCTTCTCTAGGCTAAACATACCCAGCTCCCTAAATCTCTCCTCATAAGGCATGGTTTCTAGACCCTTCACCATTTTGGTCACCCTCTTTTGGACACGCTGCAGTTTCTCCACATCCTTTTTGAATTGTAGTGCCCAGAACTGGACACAATATTCTAGGTGGGGCCTGACCAAAGCAGAATAGAGTGGCACTATTACTTCCCTTGATCTAGACACTATACTTCTATTGATGCAGCCTAGAATCACTTTGGCCTTTTTAGCTGCTGCATCACACTGTTGACTCATGTTCAACTTGTGGTCTACTAAGACTCCTTAGTCTCATTAAGTCAGGTATCCCCACATTCTATACCTATGCATTTCAGTTTTTGCCCTAAGTGCAGAAGTTTACATTTCTCTGTGTTAAAATTCTTTTTGTTATCTTTGACCCAGCTTTCTAATTTTGAATTTTCATCCTATCCTCTGGGATATGAGCTATTCCTCCTAATTTGGTGTCATATGCAAACTTGATAAGCATGCCGTCTATTCTTTCATTCTAAGACTGTACTTTCCTGTCTGGGACAGCCCTGTTTAAAAAGTGTGATCACCTTGTTCGGCTTTTACGTAGTTCCCTCTACCCCGCTGAGCAATGAGTCAATATGGTAATATTACAAAACACAGAATACACAATACAAAGTGCTAGAGAGAACTATATATCCCAAATGCTGTCCACTGTGCTTCCTCTGGTCCTAACAGCCCCTGTTCCAGTAAAATGGATGATCATCCCCTCCCCGTCTACCACTTCTGATGGAACAGAAGTTGTTAGTACCAGAGGAAGCACGGTGGACAGAGTTTGGGATATATAGGTCTCTGTAGCATTTTGCAATGTGTATTCTGTGTTTTGTAGTATTACTGCAATAGGGTTACTTATATATAAATACATGGTCATTGTATACATAGTCGAGTTGTGGTGTCAGTGTGGGACATTGTTGCAATATAGTTCATTATATTGTCAGTTTCTCCCTGCTATTCTTTCTCTGTTTGCTGTGAAATCCTCCTGTTGTGTGTTTTCTGCTGCAGTGTGCTGACCTTCTCTTTCAAGACAGCCACCAGTTTACACCTGCTGCAGGTGTAGTCAGCGAGGTTTTCTGACCCGAAGGCAAACGTTGCACACACATGACAGCAGACAACAGGTCCTTAAAGAAAAAAGATCAAGGTAGATCCTGGAAGCCTGAAGTCTTGCCATCCCTCTTCTGTGTTGAAAAGCAGTTCTTTTCACCCTTTTCAGATTTGTAGTAACTGTTACTGATGTGAGTGCAGCCCATGCCGCTGGTCCTCAGAGACACTGTATAGAGCTAGTTTATGGGATCAGAAAGTGCATGCAACTAAAAGCGAACAAAAGCACCACATAAGCCTTCAAAACAACAACAACAACAAACGAGCAAACCCACAGTCAGTGTGGGATGTGACTTCTAATGTGGCTCAAGGGACGTGCCACATATCCACAGCTGCATGACAGCCAAGCGCAAAATAATGTGGCAATTGGTGTGATTAAGTGAAGAAGGCGACAGAAAGAGGGTGCAGCTTTGGATTTGGGTATTCTGGTCCTTTTTGTCGTTGTTAACCACCCTTGAGTTGATCTCGACCCATGGCGACCTTGATGAGACATCTCCAAGACCCCCTGTCCTCCACTGCTCTGCTTAGGTCCTGCAACATCCACGGCCTCCTTAATAGAGGTCTATCTTGCATGAGATCTTCCTCTCTTTCTGCTTTCCTCCACCTTTCCCAACATTATTGTTTTTTCCAATGAGTTATGCCTTCTCATGATGTGTCCAAAGTACAACAACCTCTGTTATACACACGCCAAAACTTTCTTGTCACTGGGTGAGATTTGTGTATTTTGAATATTTTTGTGCATTTTCCATTTTTGTTTGCATCTAGGGAGCTTTGGGGGGGGTTCATACAGAGTATTCTTTTGGCATAAAAACACTGGTGGTCAATCTTTTTATCAACGCGTCTTGATCTCTCAAGGCACCCTTTCTTATTGGGAATGAGAAATTTTCCAAATATTATAGTTTTTTGTGGGTTTTTGGGCTATGTGGCCATGTTCTAGAAGAGTTTATTTCTGCCATTTCACCAGCATCCATGGCTGGCATCTTCAGAGAATACACACAGATTAACATGGGAATCACTTCTCCTTATCCTGGGTCACACAGTATATATATCACACAGTCTCTTCCATGACAGTATTATCTGAAGATGCCAGCCACAGATGCTGGTGAAACATCAGGAATAAACTCTTCTAAAACATAGCCCAAAAAACCCACAAAAAACTATGGATGCCAGCCATGAAAGCGTTCGACTTCACTCTCAAAATATTCTTTCTAAAGAAAGAAAAAAAAATCAGGGTAGATCCCAGTAAGCCTGAAGTCTTCCCATGTCCGTTCTGTGTTGAAAAGCAGGTACTCGGCCACCAAGCTACAGGTCTTGTGTAAAATTATTGTTTGGAAGTGGGTTATGCTGAAGGAATTGAAAGGAAACGGGGGAGAATTCATTATTTTGTATATAATTCTTTCTTCTTTTTTAAATGGCAGCCCTAGATGAGAGATGAGCACAAGACCGTTCTGGATAGAATAAATGTTCTTCCTTTTTTCTCCTGAGATGATAGATCTGCTGTAGCTGCTGTTACTTATCTTCATGCCACCTCTTTCTTCGGCTGAATACTCAGATTGACAGAACAAACATTAAGAACATGCAGACTTGAAATACAGTTCTGCAGCAGCAAAAGCCAAACCCAGATTTTCAGATGAGAGCTCCCACTCTCAGGTGGGAAATGAATCCCACTAGTGTTTTCTATTTTTTAAATTTGTAAATACATTTCCAGGGAACAAATGGCAAAGGTGCAGGTGGAGGCTAATGCCAGTCAGTCAACAACAGTTCTCTATACTCTCTGCCTGGCCTGACACAGCAGGATCGATGAAGGAAAACTCCTGCGTCAGGAAATGAAAGGAGCTCCGGAGGCTGCCAGCTGATATTATTAACATCGGATGACTCAAAAGGCCTCCCCCGAATGAGACTGATAGCTTGGGAAGTGATCTCACTGTGTCTGCCTTTGCTAGCTGCAGCAGCAGACAGAAATACTCTTCTTGGCATAGAATTCAGAGGAATAGCCAAGTTAGTCTGGAACATCAGTACGCAAAGGGATCTTGGAGCAAAGAGATGTGTGTAGTATGCAAAGTATGCATCAGTTTGCAAAAGAATCTCTTAGTCAGCTCTCCAGATCCATGGACTTTTCATCCACAGATTAAAACATTTACAGTTTGAAAATAAGACGATAAGGTATTAATTCCAAAAAAGCAAACCTTACAAAAACCTCCTGCCATGCAGGAACTCTCCATCAAAGCATCCCCGACAGATGGCCATCCAGCCTCTGTTTAAAGACGTCTAAGGAAGGAGACTCCACTGCTCTCTGAGGAAGTGTGTTCCTTACTGTCAAGAAATTCCTAGAATCATAGAATCATAGAATCATAGAGTTGGAAGAGACCACAAGGGCCATCCAGTCCAACCCCCTGCCATGCAGGAACTCCAGATCAAAGCATCCCTGACAGATGGCCATCCAGCCTCTGCTTAAAGACCCCTAAGGAAGGAGACTCCACCACACTCCGAGGGAGTGTGTTCCACTGTCGAATAGCCCTTACTGTCAGGAAGTTCCTCCTAATGTTGAGGTGGAATCTCTTTTCCTGCAGTTTGCATCCATTGTTCCGCGTTCTAGTCTCTGCAGCAGCAGAAAACAAGCTTGCTCCCTCCTCAATATGACATCCCTTCAAATATTTAATCAGGGCTATCATATCACCTCTTAACCTTCTCTTCTCCAGGCTAAACATCCCCAGTTCCCTAAGGCGTTCCTCATATGGTTCCTTCACCATCTTAGTTGCCCTCCTTTGGACATGCTCCAGTTTCTCCACATCCTTTTTGGCCATCCTCCTAATGGTTGAGTTGGAATCTCTTTTCCTGGAGCTTGTATGCATTGTTCTGGGTCCTGTTCTCTGGAGCAGCAGAAAACAAGCTTGCTCCCTCCTCAATATGACATGCCTTCAATTATTTAAACAGGGCTATCATATCACTTCTCTTCTCTGGAGAGAAGTGACAAGTGGGTGCCACAAGGATCTGTCCTGGGCCCAATGCTATTCAATATCTTTATTAATGAATTGGATGACAGTATTGTGGGCATAGTTATCAAATTTGCAGATGACACCAAATTAGGAGGAGCAGCTAGTACTCCAGAGGACAGGATCAAAAATCAAAATGACCTAAATAAACTAGAAAGCTGGGCCAAAGCTAACAAAATAAATTCAACATGGAGAAATGTAAGGTACTGCGCTTAGGGCGCAGTACCTTAAATGGTGAATGGTCTGGAAACCTAAAATGGTGAAGGGTCTGGAAACCATACCATATGCAGAACGCCTTAGGGAGCTGGGCCTGGAGAAGAGGAGGTTAAGAGGTGATATGATAGCCGTGTTTAAATATTTGAAGGGATGTCATATTGAGGAGGGAGCAAACTTGTTTTCTGCTGCTCCAGAGAACAGAACCAGGAACAATGGATGCAAGCTCCAGGAAAAGGTTCCACTTCAACATTAGGAGGAACTTCCTGATAGTAAGGGCTGTTTGACAGTGGAACACACTTCCTCAGACATTGGTGGAGTCTCCTTCCTTGGAGATCTTTAAACAGAGGCTGGATGGCCATCTGTCGGGGATGCTTTGACAGAGAGTTCCTGCATGGCAGGGGGTTGGACTGGACTCGGGATCTCTTCCAACTCTAATGTTCTATGATTCTATGATTCTCTTCTCCAGGCTAAACATCCCCAGCTCACTAATCCATTCCTCGTCTGGCATGGTTTCCAGACTCTTCACCATTTTAGTTGCTCTCCTTTGGACACGTTTCAGTTTCTCCACATCCTTTTTGAATTGTGGTGTCCACAACTGGACACAGTATTCCAGGTGGGGCCTGACCAAAGCAGAATAGAGTGGCACTATTACTTCCCTTGATCTAGACACTTTACTTCTATTGATGCAGCCTAAAATTGCATTGGCCTTTTTAGCTGCCGCATCACACTGTTGACTCATGTTCAACTTGTGGTCTACTTGGACTCCTAGATCCCTTTCACATGTAGTCTCATTCAGCCAAGTGTCCTCCATCCTACCTTCTCTCTTGTGTCTGACTCCTGTGCTTACTGTCTATACTCATGTATAAGTCTAGAAATTTTAGTCAAAAAACTGACCCCCAAAATCTCAGTTTACTTATCCACAGGGCAATGTAAGTTCCATACTCTCATACCAAAAACAGGAACCAGCCTCTGATGAAAGCAAGAGATTAATCTGTTCTTGAAGCACTGGTTCCCCTCTATCCTTTCATCTATCCATTCTTTAATGTGAGCACAAATAGTTATGTCTGCCTGAATTTTGTATGTTGTTTGACATTGTTTCCCTTTGGTACCTTGTTTTTTACATCCTTTGGTACATTGTTTTTTACATCCTTTGTTACATGCTTAATCTTACCCTCGACTTGTCCATGGGTCATATCAAAAGCCATAATTTTGGCCCCTTGACTTACACATGAGGTCGACTTATAGTTGAGGCTATACGGTAACTCCGTTTTCATGCTGACTGTAAAGCATTCAAAGAGCAGACAGCACCTGGGAGGGACTGTGGATTAATCACCATTTCACTTGTTTTCGGCACAGTCTCTCAGCAAGAAAGTCATTCTGATGAAGGGAGTATAATCAACACACTTCTGGATTCTATTTTACAATATTTGACAGCGCAGATCTGAAAAATGTTTTACTCCCTGTTCTTCAAAGTTAATTGCTTTTTTAAAAAAACACCCCTCTGTAATCATCATTATGAATCCCATTTTATGAATGACCATTTGAATTTCCCTGATGCCTTCAAATGCAGGCACTCTTCAATGCTTTTCAGTAACGGGGGAAATGAATATTCTAAGCCTACTGTATTTGTGTTTTACGGCCGATGTGGATCCAGTCTTTTTTCTCGAGAGCGGCAATTTTAATATGGGAGCTGGTTGGTATTTGTTTATCGTATTTCCGATGGGAGCCAAGATAACAAGGCAAACACTGGAATGCTAACAGGCCCTTCTTCTTGCAGGATCACATTCTGGCAATGTTAACATTTTCTTTCACTGGTAGGCCTCAAGAGAGACTTGCTGCCCCTGTGCCAATGCAGGCAAAGCTGATTATGAATTAAAAGTCAGGGAGAGAAATCTCAGCAAAGGCCATTGGAACTGCAGGCCAAGTTAAGCTTTGGCTGGACTTTGGATTTAAGGGGAGGAAAAAAATTATATGCACAAAACCTGTGGCTTTTCTTTGGCCTCCGCACATAAATCATGAACCCGCAGTTATGCCCCTGCTTAGCCAGATCAGATTTGGTCTTTTATTTTTCATCTCCCCATAGTCGTAGCTCAGAGTTAACCATGAAGGATGTAGAAAACATGCAGGGATAGCTGTGTTGACCGTTTAACAAATGCAAACCAAAATCCATCAGTGATACCTTTCTTGGCCAACCGAAATGCACAATGCAGTATTGTTGCAAGCTTTCGAAGCTCCACGGGCTTCTTCTTCAGGCAAGATGTTACAAACAAACCAAACAGGAGAAAGAAAGAAAAAAAACAATTGGAGATGTTAGTCAGATGCCTGCCTGTTGTTTCAGTCCTTAGTAAAGATGGTACACTGGGGAGGATATATTTTGTGCAGGCAGGCTCCTCTTCCCTCTGGCCATGTGGCAATAGGGAGATTTTCAAAGTCCAGGAAATTTAAAGTCCATTTGCATCTCAACAGGGACCTCTCTTTTGCAAGCCAGGATTCATAAAGGATATAGGCAGGGATGGGAATCACACAGCCTCCCAGATGTTACTTCACTACAAGTCACAGCAGTCCTAGCCAGCATATCCAATAGTAAGGAATGTTGGGAGTTTCAAAGCTTGGGAGCAGCCATTGAGAAGGCCTTCTCTCTTGTTCCCACCAAACACACCTGAGAGGTTGGTGGGACAGAGAGAAGGGCCTCTCCCGATGATCTCAATACTCTGGGGGCTTGTACAGGGAGATACAGTCCTCCAAATAGCCTGGACCCAAGCCGTATAGAGTTGTAGTTCAACAACATCCAGAAGACATGATTCCTATCTCCTGAACAAGGGGAATTGCAGTTGAAAATTATCTTGAGGGCTACAGTGATGTAGAAAGTACTGAGCTAGACAGAACAATGTTCTTATTATGAAGTTGAAGGCTTTCATGGCCGGCATCCATGGTTTTTGTGGGTTTTTCGGGCTCATTGGCCATGTTCTAGAAGAGTTTATTCCTGATGTTTTGCCAGCATCTGTGAGTGGCATCCTCTCTGAAGATGCCAGCCACGGATGCTGGCGAAAAGTCAGGAATAAACTCTTTTAGAACATGGCCACATAGTCTGAAAAACCCACAAAAAAACCAATGTTCTTATTATAAGTTAGCTTCATGGGCCCTATTGATACAAATTCATTTGGTTGATTAACCCTTTCACCTATGCATCTGTTGGTCAAAACATACATGTCCCTAAAGTTCTGGAAACCACCAAGCCCTTTGAGCAATGGCTTAGGGAGATGGGTATGTTTAGCCTCAGGAAGAGAAGGTTAAGAGGTGCCACAATAGCCATGTTTAAATACTTGAAGGGATGTCATATTCAGTATGGAGTGAGCTTCTTTACTGCTGCTCCAGACAGCAATGGATACAGGCTACAGGAAAAGAGATTCTACCTCAACATTAGAAAGGACTTCCTAACGGTAAGAGCTGTTCGACAGTGGAACATACTCCTTCGGAGTCTCCTTCTTTGGAGGTTTTTTTAAATAGAGGCTGAATGGGTGCTTTGATGGTGTCTTCATGGCAGAATGGGATTGGACTGGATGGCCCTTGGTGTCTCTTCCAACTCTATGATTGTATGGTTCTAACTATTAGAATCATAGAATCATGCTCTTGGACTGAAGGTCGCCATTTGTTGTTGTTTGCTGCCATCAGGTTGGCTTTAACTTATGGCAAACCCCATGAATGAGAGACTTTGAACAGCCCTGGTCATCCACAGCCCTATTCTGGTCTTGGGCTATGGCTTTCTTTATTGTCCACCTGTAGTGAGGGGTCCCTCTTTTCCTACTACAGTTGGCCTTCCTTATCCATGAATTTTTGTATCCACAGATTCAAGCATCCGTGGCTTGAAAAGTATAAATTCCAAATGGCAAACCTTGATTTTCCCATTTATATTAGGGAAACCATTTTGCTCTGCCATTATATTTAAAGAGACTTGAGCATCCACGGATTTTGTCACCCACGGGGGAATCCTGGAACCAAACCCCAGCGGATAACAAGGTCCCGCGATGCTATCGACTTTAGTGAGCATTTGTGTCTTCGTAAAGGTATAAAATGTGTATGTTTGTAAAATGTGTACAAATGTAAATAGTAACCATTTATGCTTCCCCAAATGCATAAGGAGCACACATCATCCAAAACAACAACAACCAAGAACAACAACCGAGAACAAAAGTAGACAGGAATGCTAATTTCTATGTAGAGGTGTAAATTTAGAAATAATTGCTATCATTGGAATGGAAATACAATACATCTTGAACCCGTGGGCCTGCTGCTCAGTGGGTTGTCCAGCTGCTACTAAACTGTTGATGGGTCAATGCAAGGCTCATTGTCTCCCACTTTCTTATGGTTCTTTGTCATTACATTGGACTTGGACATGATGGCCCTTCAACCAGAGGATAGTTTCAAACAGAGTACTGTCATCTGAGATGAAGGAAGGTAGGACGCATGGCCAGCCTACTAGAAATGAAAGACTCGGAGAGATAAAAGGTCATCGTTTCATACCTGAGAGGCTTCTGGTTTGATGTCTTATGAACATGTCTGAAAACAGGGGCTTATATGTGGGGTACTGCCATTGAGACAGCAGTCTGTCCCTGTCTAACCTGTGACGATGTTGCAAAGCTTCCAAAGCATATCTTCAAATCCTGGGCAAGATCATATGGGATAAAGGCATTTGTTTCGTTGTAATTCCAAGCCTGATCTTAACTTAAGCAAATACACTTGAATCAATTTGCTCCATAGCTGGAAGCATGAACAGTGAGGGAGCTGCAAGTCCTGGGTTCAAATGTTAGTTCAGATGGGGGCCAGAACCCTCTCAGTCACATCTGCAATATGGGTTTTTAATGCTGGCCTGGTTTACAGGGTTATTTTATAAAGTTACCTGGATTTGTATATCTACAATGTTTCATGCAGTAAGGAAACTTGTTGTATGGATATGTAACATTTGTTGCTGTGATCATATTATAGCTTTCCCAGACATCTCTGACACTTGTTTCTAAGCATCAGTGTGTCTTTCGTTACTGTAATGCTTTTTATTTGTTGCAAGTCTTGATTTATTCAATGTATTTTATATACCGGTTTTCAACAGAGCAGACTCAGGTGACTTGAAGGCAGACTGTAATTTTTAAAAATCATCAATAATTAAAACCAATTTCAGTTCTATAATATCTTAGTCCTAATGTATTTTTATAGGCAGTATGACATATCTTAGCTGCAAAGATGTCTTCTTGTTTGTGTGAGATCTTAGCATGCAAAATCTGCATATGTAATGTGTGCTATGTATAAAAAAAGTTTTCTAATTTGCATTTGTTACTCATTTGTATCCTCTATCTTGAAGCACTGTAGAAGTAGAAACTGTTAGATGCTCAGCGTTAGCTATTGAAACAATACACAAAGTCAGCAAAAAAATGAAAATAAAAATCCTTTAATCTAATAAACAGACCAAGCAGGTTTAATACGCTCGCACAAGTTGCTGCACTCTGCAAAATGTTATTCATAAAAACAGAATACAAATTGCACATGCCTGCGAGTTATGAAGTACCTTGCAAGATGCAAAGTTTAGGAAGGATGGTGCTGGTTTGCAGAGAACAGGTTTGTTCAGCTGTAGTAGCCGTCTGTGCTTCTGAAGTTCTGACAGCTCTTGTCTTCCAAGTGTCACTTCCAAGTTTTTTGTTCACAGTCATAACCGAATGACATGCATCATACCCTTTAGGATTTTCCTAGGGCAAAACCACATGTGCCATGGAGAACTAGAGATCAGACTGTACTGGGTTTATTTAACTGAACTAATTAATGTCATTGATTAAGGCCTTTATATCATTGCTTTTGAATGTGTTAGTCTCTGGCATTCTCAGGTAACTGACAGTTTTGTCCTTTCCCTTTAGAGCTGATGTTTGCCCAACCTCTCTTGCTCATCTTGGGTTAGATTCTTTATGCTGCAGCTGCGAGAGAATTTCAGAACCCTTCTTCAACATTCCTGGCTGTGGCTGACCTTGTTGTGTACACTTGATGCTCAGCGCTGCTTCCAGATGTTACAGCTGCTGTACAGAGGTGCAACAGCTGTAATGTGGGAATTAGCTCTGAGTCTTGGGGCAACACAATATCTGTTTGTTTTTTCCTGATCTGTAGAAACCCTTGTTCTACCATAGGCTTTGTCTGTCCTCCTGACACTTAAGCCACGGCTTGTGCTCTTAGGGAAAAATAAAGCTGGTGGTCATTAGTAGATTTGCCTTTGTTTTTTGTGGGTTTTTTGGACTATGTGGCCATGTTCTAAAAGTGTTTATTCCTCACATTTTGCCTGCATCTGTGGCGGGTATCTTCTGAAGATCTTCAGAAGATGCATTTTCTGAAGATGCTAAGCACAGATGCTGGTGAAGCGTCAGGAATAAACTCTTCTAGAACATGGCCACAGAGCCCAAAAAACCCCCACAAAAAACTATGGATGCTGGCCATGAAAGCCTTTGACTTCATAGATTTGACTTTCTTCTTAAGAATGATCAGTACTTGGGTAGCACAAAAACACGGAAGCATTGACAAATAAAATTGGCAGCAGTGGTATGGAAGTAGCATAAAACAGGGTCTCGACATACTGCAGAGTTTTTAGAAGCTGCATTTCGTATTGCAAATCCCAGCCTTCCTCACCATGGCAGCTGGAAGACTCTGGGAGCTGCAGGCCAGAAAAATAACTTTTCTAAACTGACATGCATTGTGCAAATGCCACAAGCAATGGGCAGCACTGTTGATGGAATATGTTGTCATCAGTTGTCTTCTGTTGTAATAGAACCAAATATCTCAGAATGAACACCATTTCCCCACAACATCCCATTAGTTCAACTAAGTACTTTTTGTAAAAAGGGTGGAAGGACATACAGATTTGTTTTCTCTCCTCTGCAACATTTCTTGATAGGGTGTTTGTTTGCACTGCAACAACAATAAAAAATTCTTTGCTTTGCTGCTTTCCAGCCTGAAGAGTTTGGTTGGAGTACTCCTTCTTTCCCCAACGATTCCCACTCCATCATGCCCAAGGATTAAACAAACACTGAGCAAACTGAGAGAGGTATGATTTCCACCCGAACAACTTGAGTGAAGGCTTGATGATGGATTTCTTGACTCCCAAGCGCCTAATTTCCTCCTTTCTAGGGAGGACTCGTGCTGTTATCTTTTACTGTCTGATTTAATACTGTGAAAACATATTGAATGACCCAGAGTAGCTCTCTGAGCAGAGAATTTAGATTGGTTCCTTAGGCACAAGCTTGTCCCTCTTCTTAACCTTATCTGTCAAACGCTTTTCCTCCCCTTATTCAAGAGCCGAATGTAACTTCCAACACTGTAGCAGCAGTGAAGTTCAGGGTGAACTATCTGGAACTAAACTACCCATGACACCAGAGAGCATTGTGATTTTGAGAAATAAAAGCCACAGTAGGGGGAGATTTACATCAGGGGCCAAAACTCTGGGCAATTTTCCTTCCGTTTCCTGACTTAAATGTATAATTGTATACATGTCTACTCAAAAGAAAGTCCCACTGACTTCCGAAGGCCTGGCTCCAACGTGGCCACCAAAATTGCCTTGGTTGTTGTTGGAGTTTATCACACGAAGGAGATTGGGAGTTTATCCCATGAATATCCTGGAAAAAATTGCGTAATTACATTTCACACTACGTCACACAAAACCCGCCATTAAAGTGGTCACAAAGAAGCATCAATGCTCATCTTTTTACTTTCAGGATTTCAGCGAGAATGTATTTCTGACATCACTTGATCTGCGCAATTGCACGTGATAACCATTTACACAGTTACTTGCCATTTTCGCTTTATTTGCAGGATGCTTTAAATGCACTTTAATCTCTCTTTAATGCCAAAATTAGCCCCAGTGTGATAAATTCCATTGTCGTGTGCCTTCGAGTCATTTCTGACTGATGGTGTGACTAATGTGACCCGATCCCAGGGTTTTCTCGGCAAGATTGGTTCAGATGTCTTGTCCCCCCTTTGCCTTCTTCTGAGGCTGAGAGAGGGTGACTTTCCCAAGGCTAGATTGGGGCCGCAGCAGTGCTGTTGCCGCAGTCCCGATCTGGCAAAGCCCGTTTGTGACTCTCCAGCACGTGCCAGAATAGAGCATCTGTCAACCTTCACCATTGGTTATGTTGGCAAGGTGCAACAGGAGAGCTAGTGAAATGGTTAGGGTCTTGGCCTAAGACTTGGAAGGTTCAAGTCCACACTGAACCATGAAACCCGACAGGTATCCTTGGGCTGGGGAGGGAGGAAACAGTATATGTCACCTTGAGCCACTTGGAAGAAAGTTGGGATGTATAAATGTAACAAATAATAGCAAGAACATCTGGATGGCCAGATGTTGTTCACCTCATGTCCTAGATCCACCATGGGCTACATGTCTATACCTCTTCATAGTGAACTCAGCACTCTCTAAGCGGTTTACAATCTGTATGCCAATTGCCCCCAACAAGCTGGAGACTCATTTTACCGACCTACGAAAGGATGGAAGGCTGAGTCAGCCTTGGAGTCCTGGGATTGAACTCACAACCTTGTGGCTGCAGTACTGGCATTTAATCAATGCGCCACCAGGACTCCTTTCCATGGGCTGCACCCCTGCACAGCAAGCCCAAAAATCTCTGTGTTCCTCTGCAGTCCCTCTCAAAATGGCAATCGGAAGTGACACCGTTGCCAATTTGAGGGGGACCCCAGAGGAAAACGGATGTATTTGGGGGTAAGACTCTGTTCTGGGGTGGTGTGAGAGTTGGGTAGGAGTACTTTAAAAACATTTATTATGAAGTACAAATTGTTACATATATATTAAAAAAACATATAAATGAACAGACATATAAACAAACATATAACCAACTTTATGGTTAACAAACATTAAACATAAAAAGATAAAATAGAATGATCAATAGTCTTCTATTATAAACCTTCTGAAATCAGTCAAAATCACTGATTATAACAAAATTTCTAGATTTCCTCTTATAGGGTAGTCCCTATACTTTTCAAATGTTTCTAATTTACAATGTTAGTTCGAGGTAGTAATTGAAAAAAAAAATACAGTTTCTAATTCCTCCAAATGTTCCGCCCTCCTTTTCCCGAAAGATATTTTATATATTATCATTAATCGAAACTCCAGCCTTTCTTTATTTCCAAAGAGTTTCAAACAATTCCAATTGTATTCTGTACTCTTTCTTGATGTGTCACTCATAATGGATGTTAAAATGTCCATGTCCATAGCTTCTCTTTTCTTAACCGTTCTCCCTCCGATGGAATTTGTTCTCTTTTCCAGTATGTAGCAAATAAGAGCCTTGCAGAAGTGATTGTATACAATACGATTAGAGAGTGTGAAATACGTGAAAGCAGCATCAGTAACGTGGCAGCTTTTGAAAGTATGGTTTCCAAATGTTTAAAGGGTCAGTACTGGGGCTTAGCATACTCCTGGCCTTAGCTCACATCTGGTTAATTTTAATTCCTAAACAAGACCAGAGGGGGTAAGACATATCTAAGAAAGGAAAGAATTTGCAAACGACTCCTCTGTGTTATTTTTCAAAGGGTCAGTCTGTTTGCAGGCATGATTCCAGCAGCAGGTGGAGAGAGGTGGAAAAATCCCTGTTAGGTGAGAAGAGTATTTCCTAATCCCAGCAGGTCCCTAGTAATGTCTTCTGCTAGTATATTTCAAAAGTGCGTTGGAAAACTCCAGGTTTTTTTTTTTTAATGGATTTTTTGAGTTCCATTGGCCACAGGTAAGAAAGACTCCGCTCAAAGTCTCTGGTGCGTTTATTTGTGAAGGATTGGTTGATTCAAGGGCATTTTCTTAAGGGATGCTGAGAACGGCACTTGGGTCCTCTGACTAATGCAAGCATGTAAAGGGGGGGGGGGGGAGGCATTTTCTCCTCCAAATCAACTGTGCGTTCTCAGTTTATGTCCTTTCTAAGTTCAGTTCACAAACTTGGGGCAATCCTGCCATGATCGCTTTCTGTTTGTCTGTTTGAAATTTGTCTCAGCTTGCAAGAAGAGATGTTCTATCTCAGACAACTGGATAGAGTCTGATCTTGTGTATAACATTTTGTATGCTATGGGACAGAACAGGGTGAACGATTCCATGGTATAAATTGGGCTTATAGCTTTTTTTTTTTTTGGTAGCAGTAGTGTTACTGTTGCCGTTGATGATGCCAGGGCCGATGGCCGATTTGCGGGGATACTTGGCAAAGTGACCTCCACAGCCTCTCTCCTCTGTCAATGGACCCTTTGTGGCTGCAGGTTTATTTGGTGTCAACAGTGGGTCGCTTTGAAGCACCATTTTAAATTCTCCGCCGTGTGCCACAGGGACTCTAGAAACTGTCAGAAATTTGAAATGATGGTTTGAAGCTACCTCCTACTGATGCCAGGTTAGCCTGTTGCTTGAAGGGCCATCTGACAATACAAGAAGGCACATGGAGGTCACTGTGCCAAGCACTACCTCCAGCCACCTGCCCTTTCAAGGGATATCTCCCTATCTCCCAACTAGCCACTAATCAGATCCGTAACAGAACTTAGGAAATTTTCTTTTTGGACCAAAACCCCCCACGTGCAGAAATGTTTAGCCAGCCTGGTAACTCAGAGTTGCACTCTAAAAGAATAATTTTTCTGAGCTCTGATGTTTTCCCACTACGTTCAAGGTTATTAACTTGGTAATTGGGTTAATTTGCATGGTTTGTAGTGGAATTCAGTTTTTCTTTGTGTATAATTTGCACTATGGTGGGTCAAAAATGTTGATTAAAAAACAAATTAAAAACCCACAGGGATTGCTTATAGTCCCAAATAGAGACAGCGGCCACAATCAGTGTTTTAAAAGCCCCGTTGTTGTTGTTGTTGTTGTGTGCCTTCAGGTTGTTTCTGACTTATGGTGATTCTAAGGCGAACCTATCATGCAGTTTTCTTGGCAAGCCTTATTCAGATGAGGATTGCCATTGTCTTCGTCTGAGGCTGAGAGCATGCGACTTGCCCAGGGTCACCCAGTGGGTTTCATGATGGAGCCGGGAATCGAATCCTGGTCTCCAGAGTCATAGTCCGACACTCAAACTACTACAACACACTGGCTATCCCAGTAATTTAGGCGCTATGCAAGCTGCTATGGAGAGTGCCAGGATACTGAGCATTGAATTATTGCTTTTTGTGGGTTTTTCAGGCTATGTGACTGTGTTCTGGAAGTCCGAAAAGCCCACAAAAAATTATGCATGCCTGCCGTGAAAGCCTTTGACTTCACATTGACGTATTCTATTGTAATCCACATTGCCGTCTAAAGAGAGAGGAGGATTCCTTAGATTCCCATTTTCAAAAATAAATGCACTTGAAAGCATATCAATTGTATGAAGGCCTGGCCCTGCCATTAGGTAGAAAGAGGTCCCTGCCTCAAGCAGCAGATGTTGAGGGGTGCTGAGTGACAGTAAGGTGTTCAGAGATAAAACTGGGTGCCATGCCAAAGTTTCAGTTGCAAGCTGGCATCTCTTTGGGCGTTAGGGAGGGGTGGAGCAAGAGCTTGTCTTTTGGCCAATCTCTTGCAAAATATCTTGCAACAGACCTGGGCATGCGTATAAGGCCACTTAATCTTGCGTCTAAAATTCCTTATTTCCCAAAACCCCCATACTTCCCTAAAATTCCCGGCTCTACAACCATTATTCAAAATCAGGAGATGTGATAGCCATTAAGATGTACGAGAAAAAAATAGCTTTAATAATCACGATTTGGCTGGTACTGACTAGTATCATGTTTGTATTTTTCCTTATTCGGTTATTCTGAATAAAATAAAATAAAATAAATTCCTTACTTGTACAGTTGTCTGGTTTTAGGGAGGAAGTGACTGAGGGTCCTTCCAGCTGACGTTCGTTGTTCCTGCTTTCTCCAAGGGTTTCCTGCTGTCTTAAAGGATTCCACCTTTTCTTTGAGCTGCCTCTTGTGTCTGCACCAGTCATGGCTAACCTTTCCATAAACACCTGAAGATCTACTAAAGGTTATAAAAGACAAAGAGCTGCAGTTGCCAATATGGTGCAGTGGTTATAGAATCATAAAGTTGAAAGAGACCACAAGGACCAGACAGTCCAGCCCCATTCTGCCAGGAACTCACTATCAAAGCATCCCTGAAAGATGGCCTCTGTTTAAAGACTTCCAAAGAAGGAGACCCCACCACTTTCTCAGGAAGGAGTGTGTTCCATGTAGAACAGCTCTTAACACTAGGAAGTTCCTCCTAAGGTTGAGGTGGAATCTCTTTTCCAGGAGCTTGCATCCATTGTTCTGTGTTCTTGTCTCTGGAGCAGTAGAAAACAAGCTTGCTCCATCCTCAGTGTGATACCCCTTCAACAGGGCTGTCATAACCTCTTAACCTTCTCTTCTCCAGGAACATCCCCAGCTCCCTAAGTTGCTCCTCATAAGACATGGTTTCCAGACCCTTCACCATTTTGGTTGCCCTCCTCTGGACACGTTACAGCTTCTCAACATCCATTTTGAATTGTGGTGCCCAGAATTGGACACTGTGTTCCAGGTGAAGCCTGACCAAAGCCAAATAGAGTGGCACTATTAATTCCCTCGATCAAGACACTGTGCTTCTATTGATGCAGCCTAGAATCGCATTGCTCTCTTTAGTTGCCGCATCACACTGTAGATCCAAGTTCGAATCCCCACTTAGCCCCAAAGTCTTGGGCCAGCTTCCCTCTGTGTCCTAGCAATGTTTGGGAAAATGACTTTTCATAGTATAACTCCCCGAATCCCTTGGATGGCAGTTATCCTGGCAAGGGGAGTCCGGAACGTGTAGTCCACAAAAAGTAATGTTTCCGAGCTGTGCTGTAAACAACGTTCTTCTATGAGTCCTGAGAAAAAGGTGTCTTTTTTGAGTTCTGCAGTTCTGCGAATGCCAGGGCCTGCCCTCTTGCACCCTTGCCCTCCCTGCCTTCACAGCAACAGGTAATTACTCTCTTCTAAAGGTTGCCTGTCAGTTCCTCACTCATTATTCCTAGGCTAAGCATTTTGCTTTGAAGACAAAGTGGTGGAGGGATCAACGTGCAACACACATGCACGCACCTACTTGGATGCTGTTTGTGATTTAACGCTCCAGGACAGTCATTTTGCACCATCTGCCTTGTGATGGGGAGGAAGGGACACTCACTTCCTAAGTGAGATGAGGTGCTGGAGGAGCCCTGAGAGACACCTCTTCTTCCTTTTTCTTTATCAAAAGGATAAATTGGCATTTCAGATCTTCAGGGAAGATCAGACGACTTGAAGATGAGACATTAGTCTTCCTGTAATGAGGGGGAGAGGAGTTTCTAAGAGAGATGACATTTATTTCCTCTTCCTCCTCCTTAAAATTATCTTCATTGTCCTTTGTTTGGGTGTACAATGTTTCTTTTTATTCCCCCTTCTTTTTGAAAGCAACTTTGGAACAGGTGAAAAGGGTACCGTGCGGTGCCTCCCAATTTCGCTCTCCTCTGCCCTTTTAATTCTTTTGAAAGGTTTTTACGCTCTCTTGCAGCCCTACCAGTTCGATGGGGGAAAAAGTTCAGCAGGTCAGCTGCATCCATCATTCCAGTCAATCAGAAATAGTTGAAGGCCAATTGCCTGCTCTTCCATTAAGGGAGACACTTTGGATGGTTAAAATGGCATAAAAGCCCTCTTTGTCGACTTGGCGAGACAGTGTCGATTTCTGCGTTCTTATGGGACGTTACCGCATGGCTGAGCATGGCTCTCCTGCCGCTCCCAGAACAGCATGGAGAAATATTGTCTTTCTTTCTTTCTTTCTTTCTTTCTTTCTCTCTCATTCTTTTTCTTCTTCTGTCTCTCTGCCTCCCACTCTCTCTCAGGCAAACAAATTCAGACCCAGTATGTAGAGAGACCTTGCAGCACCTTTGAGCCTAACTGAAAGAAAGAAGTTGGCAGCATGAGCTTTCCTAGGCTTCAGTCTCCTTCCTCTGATGCTTTTGTTGGAGTGGAAGCCAGGGACGGACATAGATACGCCATAGGTATGCGAGATTGTCAGTTCAAATTCAAAATCATCTTTTTTTCAGTTGGTCTCGAAGGTGGCACAACACTGCTTTCTTTCAGGGATTCTCAAAGGTGCTACAGGATCTCTCTACATACTGATTCAACAGACTAATATGGCTATATCTTGGAATTCATACACAGTGCTTTCTCTTGTGTTTGGCTGACATCTTACAGTCGCTGTCCTATGTACTGATTGATTGATTGATTCATCCATTGATTGATTGATTGATCTTACAACATTCATATGTCACCCCCTAAGGAGAGCTTTTGGGCTTGCAATAATAGAAAAGAGGCCGATACATAACATATAAAGCTAGTGTGGAGAAAATACAAAGCTAGAGTGGTTGTCCTACCTTACAGGGTTCTTATGTGCCTAAAGGTGGGAAGGAAGAGATGTGCATAGCTTTGACATCAATGGAGGAAAGGTGGAATGGAAATGCAACCAATAAAATGAACAATTTATGCTTTAGTTTGTTTTTTTAATAGAAAGTGTGTATATGTGACCAGCTTTTTCAGTCAAGTTATTTATGAAGGTTATGAGCGGAGTGCTGATTTCTTGGAAATGTGCAATGTTTTAGTTCACTTTTCTTGTTCATTTTAACTGTGTTGTGAATGCTATGTGGAACAATAATTGAACCAAAGAGGTAATTTTCATCAAATTTAATTTACAAAAGTAGTATTCTGCTCTGTGTGGGCAGTAGCAAAAAATCAACTCTTCTCTCTGTTTCTGTGACTTGAGCTCATTTTATTTTATTTTACAAAAGGTACACTCACTCTCTCAGTACCTTTGCCTCACTTGGGGCTGCACTTAATAATGAAAAACAAGAAATCGACTCCTAACAGCAAGGTTGCTGCAGACACATGGCAACTTTTTATTCTTATTTATTTGTTTCATTTATATGCCACTTTTTTTCTCCCAGAGTGGGACACATAGCAGCACAAAAAAGAGAGAACCAATTAAAATCTAACAATAAAATGTTTTTGAAGAAATTAAAACAGTAAAAAATCATTTAGACTTCAGCAGCTGAAAAGGCCAATGCAATTTTAGGCTGCATCAATAGAAGTATAGTGTCTAGATCAAGGGAAGTAATAGTGCCACTCTATTCTGCTTTGGTCAGGCCCCACCTGGAATACTGTGTCCAGTTCTAGGCACCACAATTCAAAAAGGATGGGGAGAAACTGGAGCATGTCCAAAGGAGGGAGATTAAAATGGTGAAGGGTCAGGAAACCATGCCCTATGAGGAACGCCTTAGGGAGCTGGGGATGTTTAGCCTGGAGAAGAGAAGGTTAAGAAGTGATATGATAGCCCTGTTTAAATATTTAAAGGGACGCCATATTGAGAATGGAGTAAGCTTGTTTTCTGCTGCTCCAGAGAACATGACCCGGAACAATGGATGAAAGCTCCAGGAAAAGAGATTCCACCTCAACATTAGGAGGAACTTCCTTACAGTAAGAGCTATTTGACCGTGGAACACAGTCCCTCAGAGATTGTGGTAGCGTCTCTTTCTTTAGAGGTTTTTAAGCAGAGGCTGGATGGCCATCTGTCGGGTATGCTTTGATTTTGAAGGGTTGGACTGGATGAACCCTGCGGTCTCTTCCAACTCTATGATTCTATGATTTAAAAGGCATATAAAAATTAAAACAAGCATACAGACATTAAAAACAACACATTAAAAGCCTTCTTAAACAAAAAACTCTTTGCCTGCAGGTGAAAGGGGAGCAGGGAGGAGGCCAGGCTAGCCTCCTGTGGAAGGGAGTTTCAGAGGTTGACAGGAGCCACCAAAAAGGCTCTCTTTCATGTCCTCACCAAGGAGCCTGTGAAGGTGGCAGGTGAAAGCTTTCCCCTGAAGCTCTTAACATTGTTGAAGGTTCAAATGGGGAGGTAACACTCTTTCAGATAGTCTGGACCTAAACCATATAGGGCTTTATAGATCATGACCAGTATTTTGCATTGTGCCCAGAAACGAACCAGTAGGCAGCTTGGAAAAGTCATTTTTGGACTAAAAGCTCCCAAAGTCCCTCAAACATCACCGACCATGGCAGATTCTAGGATATTTTGTCCAAAAATAAAGTGTCTTAAGTTTGACAACTAATGCAGCCTGCTTGCCTTTTCAGTGTTCTTGTGTGAAGTGTGCATGCGTGTGTGCAAATTTATTATGTTGGGAAAATTTCGGGGGAAATGACTAGTTTTCTAAAGAAAATGAATGGTTCATTATTTCCGCATTCCATACATTGCACCACAGGACTCTGGAGACATTTGACTGGGGTCTCTGTTGACTCTATTAGAGCAAGGATCTTTGGTCCAGTTGTTACCTCAAACAAAGCTGTCTTGGAGACCTTGAGAAACGTTGCTTCAGTGAGACTTATTTTGGTATCCAATTATCTGAATTGTCAGGACTGTTAACTAATTAAACTGTTGCTGTTGGCTTGGCGCATTGTTTATCACAGCATTCTGGTGGTGCGATGTAGGAAAACCGTGGAATTGATTCTTATCAAATGTTTTCCTTTGGAACAGCACTTTGAAGCTCTTTCAACCAGCTATGTTTTCTCCAAAACATAGATAACTGATATTTTTGAAGGCATCTATTCCGTTGTGGCTTTTGGTGGCCCCCGTCATCATGCAAGCTTTTGATTTTGCCCAGTCAGCAACAGAAAAATGGATTTGGTCGTGGACGCGAAGAGGAGTTCTCTGATACCACGTCGGTGGCAATTATCCACCTTACACAGTTGAATAAATGAGGATATTTTGTCTGCGACTGGTTGTCTTGCAAAAACTACACTACATACGCTCCCTTGTTTTGCACTGTCTTGTCAACCTAGTTCTTTGTGGATTGTCTAGTAGTGAAACCAGATTCTGTGCCATGGTGAAATGCATTTCATAAGGTTTCTACACATTTGTAGAAATGTTGGTTTGCACCTAGTGCACTTCCAAGTTAGAGTTAGGTACTATGGTTTCAGATTTAGGTAGTATGACTTAGGTATTATGGATTCTGTGAGGAGCACAGATGGAAGACCTCTTGTAAAGGTCTTGGCTTTTGCCCTTCAGGTGACCACAATTTACAACCTTACAGGGAGAGAACCTGCTAGAAACTTCTAGGGTAAAGGAAGGTAGAGTCAAGAAGTGAGATAACCATCAGGGAGTATTTATGGTTGAGGAGATTCCTGGAATTCCACAGCCGATTTTCACAAGCTGGTGGCTCGTCATGAACGCCACATCTCAAATTTGAGATGATGCTTTAAGGAAGAAATGTCTCTGTGACCTTTTTTTAAAGCTTCTCTTTGTAATGTGTTGTTGTTGTTGCTGCTGCTGTGTGCCTTCAAGTCATTTCCAACTTATGGTGACCCTATCATGGAGTTTTTTTGGGGCTGAGAATGTGTGACTCACCCAAGATGACCCAGTGGTTTTCCATGGTTGAGCCAGTAATGCAACCTGGATATTCAGAGTCATAGTCCAACCCTCAAACTACTAAATCACGCTGGCTCTCTTTGTAATGTGTATGCAAAGGGATCTTGCAGCACCTTTGAGACTAACTGAAAGACGAATTTGGTAGCATGAGCTTTCATAGAATTAAGCCTACTCAGGTGCGTTTGGAAGTAGTCTCAAGCCTATGAAAGATCATGCTACCAACTTCTATTTTTCAGTTAGTCTCAAGGTGCTGCAAGATCCCTTTGCGTACTGATTTTCCAGACCAACACGGCCTTGTCTTTGAATTTGTAACGTATAGAGAGTACGTCCATTTTAGGGAGAGAGGAATGCTAATTTGCCATCTTTTGTTTTGCAATTTGCTCCGGGGAGTTATTTTTTTAAAAATGGAAAATGTGATCTCCCCCCCCCCCCCCCCCCCGATTCCCCTTGTGTTTTGAATAAAACCTAGTCCTGTTTTGCTTTTTTAAAAAGAGAAACAGAACCTATTCTGAGTTCTTTTATTTGCTGGTGATAGTGTAACCTTTCGCACTGCCATAATACCTTTAGAGAAAGAGGGACGAAAGCACTTCTTTCTTGCAATTTAGAATAACTTTTGGGAGCTGGATCTTTGGTGTGGACGCAAATGGAGGAAGAAATCCCAATGGGGATGGAAATGCTGTAGCCTTAAAAGGAAGGTTCTGAACAAAGAGAAGTGCTTCAATAGAATTTGCTCCTAGGTTTCTGCTGGGGGCAGAGAAAAAAAAAATCTTTCTGTCTCCAGGGAGGCATATTTGTCAATAGAAAAGAAATGGGACTAGGGTATACTGTATATACCCATGTATAAGTCTAGAAATTTAGATCAAAAAATTGACCCAAAAGCCTGAGTTGACTTATCCATGGGTCAATGTAAGTACCGTATCTTAACTCTTATTTAAAAGAAGGAACCATCTCCTGGTGAAAAGCAAGAGTATAATATGTGAAGCACCGACCCCCTCTACTCTCTCATCCATCCAGCCTTAAGAGCAATCACAAAGATTTATGTCTGATGGAATTTTATAAGTTCTTTGACGTTGTTTTGCTTTGCTTCATCCTTTAGATCTTTGCTACATGCCCCTAAATTTTACCCTCGACTTATCTACGGGTCATAGCAAAATCCATAATTTAGGCCCCAAAACCTGCCCTCAACTTATACATGATGTCAACTTATAGCCGCGTATATACGGTAGTAATTTGGGATTTTCTGTGCTGTGTGTTGCCAGATAAAAATGAGTATGTATAGTCATTTGGAGACCAGAGCAGGTAGAACTTTAACATTACATGGACCTCTAAGCTTGGAGATGAATGTGGTGAATTAATTATAGGTTGAGTATCCCCCCCTTATCCAAAATGCTTGGGACCAGAATTGTTTTGGATTTTGGATTTTTTTCAGATTTTTCAATATTTGCATATGCATCATGAGATATCTTGGAGATAGGACCCAAGTCTAAACGTGAAATTCAGTTATGTTTTTGCGTACACCTTCTACACATAGCCTAAAGGGAATTTTATACTCAATATTTTCAGTTGTTTTGTGCATGAAGCAAATTTTGTGTGCACTGAACAATCAGAAAACACAGACATCACTATCTCAGCCACCTATGTGGAAAAATTTGGATTCTGGAATATTGTGGATTTCAAAAATCCAGATAAGGAAGACTCATCCTATACTTTATATGTTCTGTTCACATGTGATGCCAAACTGTGGTTTTTTGTGGGATAGGTGAATCTTGGGCTCTTATGTTCCTGCCTCCTCTTAACTACATGCCTGTCATGCTATTTAATAGAATCATGGAATCATATTGTGTCCAGTTCTGGGCATCACACTTCAAGAAGGATGTTGGCAAGCTGGAGCATGTCCAGAGGAGGGCCACCAAAATGGTGAAGGGTCTAGAAACCATAACACCCTATGAGGAGATACTTAGGGAGCTGGGTATGTTTAGCCTTGAGAAGAGATGGTTAAGTGGTGATATGATAGCCCTGTATAAATATTTGAAAAGAAGTCATATTGAGGAGGGAGCAAGCTTGTTTTCTGCTGCTCCAGAGAATAGACCCTTAAACAATGGATGCAAGCTACAGGAAAAGAGATTCCACCTCAACATTAGGAAAATCTTGCTGACAGTAAGAGCTGTTCCACAATAGAAGACACTGCCTTGGAATATGGTGAAGTCTCTTTCTTTGGAGGTTTTTAAACAGAGGCTGGATGGCCATCTGTTGGGGGTGCTTTGATAGTAAGTTCTTGCATGGCAGGGGGTTGGATTGGATGACCCTTGTGGTCTCTTCCAACTCTATGATTTTATGATGCTATGAAGTTTATCACACTGGAGCTAATTTTGGCATTAAAGAGAGATTAAAGTGCATTTAAAGCATCCCACAAATTAAACGAAAATGGCGAGTAATTGTCTGAATGATTATCACATGCAATTGTGCAAATAAAGTGATATCAGAAATGCATTGCCACTAAAATCCTGAAAGTAGAAAAATTTGTGACCACTTTAATGGCGGGTTTTGTGTGACATCGTGTGAAATCGTTACGCGTAATTATGCAATTTTCCTGGGATATTCACGGGATAAATGCCCGATCTCCTTTGTGTGATATACCCCTATGATTCAATAGGAAGATGGAGGAGCCCACTTTTGGTAACAGATATGAGGAGCCACTGTATGCTGGGGGAGGCCAGAGTTGTGCCTGCCCCACGGCTTGCCCTGCGTTGTCCATGCCAGCCTGCTGCCCTCAGGCATGGCAGGATTAACATATGATTTTGCTGCTGCTCCAAACTATTGCTAGGCATGGAATGGGGAGGTGAGGTGTACTTTTATCCTTTGCCTCTAGCAGCAAAATATCATGGGCTGGTATTGGAGAAAGTTTTCTCTGCAAACTGTCTCCAAAGCACCAAAAGTGCTGCATGAACCTTAGATGTAGGGCTTGCTCTGGCTACAACTGAAGTGAAATGCATGGGAGGTGGTGGTGGGAGTGCGTGAGAAACAAGAGTAAAAGCAGAATTTGGAGGTAGCTAGCAAGAGAGAGAGAACTTGATTCTTGTAATTAAGTCCATTTTCCAGTAATGAAAAGGTAACTGCCTTACATCACGGCTCCAAATTTATGAGGGATAACGTCACTCCTTTTGCCAGTATGACAGTAATGCTTTCTTTGCTTTTTATAGGTGTGGCCTCTCCAAATCGTGATGGAGCAGCGTGGCCACATGAAAAAAAGAGTATAGGGCCCCAGTACCTTTAATAATTGTATAGAAATGGGAATGGGAAGGTTTGCATGACGTTGCCCTCCTCTCCATGTAGTGGAGGAGAATAGCAAATAGCACCTTGGGGAATGAGTGCTTCTGCTAGAAACAAATTCCAGGAGGGGAGAAATGCAGACTGTGATGTGCACTTTCCCTCACAAACTAGAATGTCAAGCCACAGGTTGACTGTAGGTTGAATTTCTAGTTTAGAAAGCAAACCCGCTTGTCATGTCTGGATGAAATGGCAAACTCTGAACGTAGTTTGGTATCATTTCAAGCCGGCCTACCCTACCTTGGGGTGTTGCTTTTTTTGTGCCATTCACCACCCAGTTTTTAGCACAGGTTCCCTGACTTAAGAGAGGATATCCTTGCTGTGGCAGACACCGTCAAATGGCAGCGCCATCTTGGCAGTGTGCTTACCCCTCTATGAAATCTGAATTTAGCAAGATTTTAGTCTTCCAAGTGGGAGGGAGTCTCGTCAAACTGATAGTGCATTACTTTAGGAATGCAGATCCATCCCAAAACGTCCCAGGACAGTCTTTTTCCACTCAGTTGCTGGATCAAAAACTGGCTTTTGCGGCTCATTTTAAACCCAGTGTGCCCCAGTTTGCTGGATCCTCGTGTCTAAGTGCCAGGCTTTAAAAGATTTGCCTTGCCCACGGGCATGCCTGGATATACAAAGTATAGGCTTTATTGTTATTCTCAACACATTTTTTAAGAGTTACAAAAAGCATGTGAAGAGAACACACACACACATCCTTTTTTATCCCATTCCTCTCCTCGGATTTAATGTCACAAAAGCAAGGTTTTTATGATACTGAAATTTAAAAGAAGGTGTGGGAAGGACGAAAGGATACACAGTCCGGTGTACCCTAAACAGAAGCCCGGTTTATGACATTTTTAAAAATACACCTGTTCCTCCATATTTGCTAGGGTTAGGGGCACAAGACCCTTGTTAATATGGACAAACTGCAAATAATAATAATAATAATAATAATAATAATAATAATATTTATTTCTTACCCGCCCCTCTGTAAAACAATCGAGGCGGGGTACAACAAGGTTAAAAACAGATTGCAGATTAAAATAATTCAAGAATTCCATCCCAACCTCCCCCCCTTAAAATAGGATTAAATTAGTTAAGTTTAAAATTAAATTACTAACAATAAAAGTACAATAAAACATAGTACACAAAACCGCAATGCTGGCCACAGCATGGGTAGCAATAAAATACAGAGGGGGGGGGGGATAAGGAGTTGAGAATTGGCTGAAAGATTTTAGGAGCCAGGTAGATTATACAGTTTCAGGGAAGGCCTGCCGGAAGAGATGCGTCTTTAAGGCTGTTTTAAAACAGTCTAGTGATGTAATGAGACCATTCCATAGCCTGGGAGCAGAAGCAGAAAAGGCCCTCTGGGAGGTCTGCGCTAACCTAGTCTTCATGGGCTGCAACAGATTTCTCCCAGAGGACCGAAGCGTGCGGGGGGGTTCATATGGGGAGAGGCGGTCCCTGAGATAAGATGGACCCAAGCCATGTAGGGCTTTAAAGGTATAAGCCATGTAGGGCTTTAAAGGTTTTTGCAAATAACAAAAACACTATATTTTTACCTGAGAGGACACCCTTCTAGGAATCTCTAGGCCCTCCAGGGAAACTCTGTGGTCAATGTCCAACAGACACTGACCATAGAACTGCGCCAGAGGAGCTACAAATGCTTAGTAGAGTATTCTCTCTAGGAATCTCTAGGTCTTTCAGTGCAACTTTTACTTAAAGATGACCACAGAGTTGCACTGGAGGACCTGGATATTCCTAGAGGGAACATATTAATCAAATCCTTGAATAATCAAATCCGCAAATATCAAAGCCAGAAATATGGACGGATGAGTGTATCGTGAGACTGAGTAGCTGGGTGGTTGTTAGGGCTTTCACCAGCTAGCTTAATAATAATGAATTTCCATCTTGCCTTCCTTAGTGGGGGAAAAAAAAATCAAAGCTGCAACAAAATGTTGCAGTGTAACAACAACAACAACAACAACAACAACAACAACGTAAATACATAAATCAGTACATAAATGCCCTTATCCCTACCTTAAAGTAATCCACATAATTATAAAAAAACATTATAAAACAGTTAAAATCATGTGCCCTCTCTCCATGGCAACACCATCTGGCCTAGGAGGGAGTGAAGGAGAGACCTAGCAACACCATCAGGCCTGGCCTCAAGTTGAAGTGCCCTCCCTCCATGACAACACCATCTGGCCTAGGAGGGAGTGAATGGACAAGCCAAACTCCATCGGTCAGACCTGTCCTAGATTATGAAGCAGAGCCCTCCCTCTAGTCCATCTGCCTTGGTCCAGGCCTCAGGGAGAGAGAAGAACTTTTGGACCTCATCGCCTTCCCCACCACCATTCCCTTCTCCTTTTGTGTCGTGTCTTCTTAGATTGTAAGCCTGAGGGCAGGGAATTGTCTTGTTAAAATAATATTTGTAAGCCGCTCTGATAGCCTTTGCACATTCTACAAAAATAATTAAATATAACACATATGAATACACGTTAACATTCAAACAATAAAATGTAACAGACAATAAATTAAAATAACATTAGATAACAATCATGTATGGTTTTAATCCCATGTGTGGGTTTCTTCAGTGACAAAAGCTGATGCAGTGTTTATTATTATTGTTGTTGTTGTTGTTGTTGTTGTTTATTTATATAGTGCCATAAATTTGCATGGCACTTTACAGGCATCATCAAAACAGCATGGAACCTGCCAATGGCGTACAATCTAAAAATCATAAAATATAAGCTATACAAAATTCAGAAAGTTATGCAATTAAAATACAAACTGTAAAAACAGGTAATACATATAGTGAAATCTAAATGATAAAGCAGTATTAAACTAGAGTCCCAAATGCTTCCAAGAACAAGAAAGTCTTTAATCCGGATTTAAAGCTAGGTAGAGAAGCGATAGTAAAACAAAAATAATGACCACAGAAAACGTGCACACATTCAAACTAGACAATGAAGAAATAGAAATAGTAAAATAGTAAAAGAGTTCTCATATTTGGGATCAAACGGAGACTTTAGCCATGGAATCAGAAGAAGATTAAGAATGAGGAGAGAAGCTATGAAAGAACTAGAAAAGATCTTGAAAACACAAAGACATACAACTCAGCACAAAAGGCAAAATCATACACGCCATTGTATTCCCTATTACCATGTATGGATGTGAGAGCTTGGACAGTCAAGAAAGAAGATAGGAAGAAAATCCATTCATTTGAGATGTGGGGTGGAGAAGAGTGCCGAGGATCCCATGTACAGCCAAAAGGACAAACAAATGGGTTCTAGAGCAGATCAAGCCAGAAATATCCCTAAAAGCCAAGATAACAAGACTTAGACTGTCATATCTGGGCACATCATGAGAAGGCATGAATCATTGGAAAAGACAATAATGTTAGGAAAGGTGGAGGGAAGTAGAAAGAGAGGAAGGCCACATGCTAGGTGGATGGACTTTAATAAAGAGACCGCGAATATGAGTTTGCAGGAGTTCGGCAGAGCAGTAGAGGATGGGGGGCCTGGAGATGTCTCATCCATAGGGTTGCCGTGGGTCGAGACTGACACGAAGGCAGTTGGCAACAACAACAAAGTCCGCAGATAGCTAACACATGCCACTGTGAGATCTCTGCATTTAGGAAGCCACTTTAAAAGATACTAATATTTTCTTCTCTCTCCGAATGTCAGTTTGGAAAAGGGGAAGGAGTGCACTGCTCTTTAAAATGAAGAGTGGGGATTTCTTTTTGGTCCCAGTTCATTCATAGCAGCACCATCGGGGTGTGTATGTGGGGTGGGGTGGGGGAGACATTGTGACTGGACTTATTGTTTGAGCTTCCCGTAACTTAAAACTGCTACAGGGCTACAAATCTAAGCCCTTAATTGCAACACTGTGTGTTCTTCCCAAACGTCAGTCTGTAGCTGCAAATAAAACCATCCTGAACAAGGGCACCTTCACTGGTTTCATCTCAGAGGAGGTTTGAGATCATGTGAGGATTAAGCAAAGCATTTTCTTCTCGTGCAGAGTTTTTAACAAAGAGTAGTCAGCACTCTGTGTGCTGTTTTGCTGCAAAAATGACACTTCGAGAAACATCTACGCCGCTACACAATAACCGACAACTTCCATGCCTTGCACATTAACTCCCCCTCCCCCCTCGACTTTAAGTTCAATAAAGGATGGAGCATATTGATGGGAGAATGTAGAAACAAAACGTCTTGATTTTTGGTGGTTTTTTTTTAATGTGGCCATATTCTAGAAGAGTTTATTCCTGACATTTCGCCAGCATCTGTGCCTGGCATCTTCAGAGATGAAGATGCCAGCCACAGATGGTGGCAAAACGTCAGGAATAAACTCTTGTAGAACTTGAATGGCCACATAGCCCGAAAACCCCCCACAAAAAACTATGGATGCCGGCCATGAAAGCCTTCGACTTCAACAAAATACCTTGACCTGATAGACATAGTCAAACATCTTATATTATAAAGCACTTAGTCCTTAATTTATCTGCGAAAAGGGTCGGGGCAGAGAGGGAATTTGCACACATTGCAAAAATTTTGTAATATTTTTTTAAAATCCATAGGAGATTCGTAGCTTAAAAACAAACATGAGGAGCAGGTGCAGGTGCATACAGATGAATGAGAAAGTGAATACAAAATTAAATACAGTTGAATAGAAAATTGTCTTTGTCACTTTGGGAGATGAGCTATACCAAGAGATGGACAAGAAATGCGACCTTGTTGAATCATCTCTTGAACGTTTCAGTGGCATTCTAGATCACCATTCATGGATTCCTTTTCTTTCTGACAGTAAAGGGAGGTACTGTTTTGCAGTTGGGTTTGTCTTCCTATGCTATGTGATGGTGATGCTGTTTCACCCGGTGGCATTTAGAGCACCTCAAGGATCCATCTGGTCTCCCATGCTATGGAGCATCTGCTGAAAATCACTGGGTGAAGTCAAGCTTGTTCTTACCCTCTCCGAATCAAATCCCCCTACTAACCCTCCATTCCCACTTCTGCCTACAACAGATGTTGCATGTGTGACCTTACAAAAAGAGTCAACAATTTCTAAACTAGTACTGAGTGCCCTTGTAGAAGAGTGAGGCCTATAGTGCCTCCCAAGACAAAACGGCTATGTCCGTATTGAAATGCTGCAGTCTCCGTGGAGGGCAAAAGTGACACTTCGCTCTTATGTAAGAATGTTTTCATTTGCCACTGGATTATTTCCAAAATAACATGAAAAAAAGATGAACTGGCTTGGTATGGTTGTTGAGGGGTTTTTTCCCTCTCACTTACCTCTTTTATGGTCACCTTTTATCGCTGCTATTCAAAGTGTTCCTCTAATGGAAAACTAGCCCCGTGTATCTAAATGGCATCTCTTAAAGGCTTATTATCCTTCTCTGTATCCCAAAAGCTCAAAGCAGAAATAGCACCATGTAAATAATGTCTGGGATCCACGTGTGTGGCAGAGATAACAGCATATGCAACCATACCTTGGCTTTTTTCATTTTAAAGCAACTGAATCCCAGATGCAAAACACACACAGACACACACGCAAACTCAGGAACAACAGCCCTGTATGCAAGGGAGTAGTCAAAAAAGAAAAGTGCTTAATTTTGGCAGTAGAGCAACATCAGGCCTGGATCAACTTTGGCTCATCAGCAAGAGTCAGCTGTTCCCTGGATGGTCAGATTTGCAGTTGTCAATTGAAAATCTTCTCTTCTCTCTCTCTCTCTCTCTCTCTCTCTCTCTCATTCAAACTAACCACGTCATTTTGGTCACTCCTTTGGGACTAACAGAGACTCTCTCAAAGATTTCCTACTGAACTGTTGGTCTTCCATCTTCCTCCTCTCCCAACTTTCTTTGGAAAGATGGTGAGATAAATAATTCCTTTCACTTGAACTATTCACTAGCTAGATTAGGATATAACCTCTATGTATATATAGATTAAAGCCAGTAGTAAACGTTTGCTTGAACTACAAGCTACTTGTGTTGTTTTTGAGTCAATCTCAGTTCTTAGGGAAGCAGAGTTAGACAAAGGCACATTTCTGCTACTCTGCTGATTTAAAGCTAGACCCTAACAGGCTTGGCTTTGATATTTTTGATATTTTAATATTTTTGTTTCCTTAGCAAAGGCTGAAGCCTTGGGAAACTTAAATTACCCTACACTATAGTTTTTTTGTGGGTTTTTCGGGCTATGAAGCCATGTTCTAGTAGAGTTTATTCCTGATGTTTCGCCAGCCCGAAAAGCTCACAAAAAACTATGGATGCCAGCTGTGAAGGCCTTCAACTTCACATTACCCTACATTCTTTGGCTTGAGTCCAGTTGTGTCATTAGCCACAGTGTTACTCATGTCCTGTGTCCTTCCTCAGTAGTTTGTTGAGTATCTTCTGAGCTGAGAGGTTTGTCTTCTGGCACGATCTCTTGTTTCACGTTGGATTGTCTCATCATAGCATTTTCCTGGTAAAAAGCTTCAGGAGTGGTTTACCAGTTCCCCCTTCTGCACAGTTTTGACAAGTGCTAGCTATGATGCCACTTCCATTGTCTCTGAGAGATCTTTATCACTGTTACTCTGACCCTGCTCGTGCTCTTGGATCTATCAGCGGCTTTTGACACAATAGATCATTCCATCCTTTTGGATCAGCTGAGAGAGTTTCTGCAGTGGTTCCATTCCTTCCTCTCTGGCAGATCCCAAAGGGTGAGGCTCGGGGACAGTTGCTCTTCCAAGACTGAGCTCAAATGTGGTGTCCCTCAGGGCACCATCCTGTCCCCGATGCTATCTAACATCTATATGAAGCCGCTGGGTGAGATCATTTGGAGGCATGGAGCTCAGTGTCTTCAGTACGCTGATGACACTCAGATATATTTCTCCATGACTAGATCATCCGCTCAGACTTCAGATGGCATCTCTCCTCTCAATAACTGTCTTGTGGCGGTAATGGATTGGATGAGGAAAAACAGATCGAAGCTATATCCAGACAAAACGGAGGTACTAACAGTTACAGGACCGAAGCCAGGTTTGGAAATACAACTCCCAGTCCTTGATGGAGTCACACTCTCCTCGAAGGACTCTGTTCGCAGTCTGGGGGTACTCCTAGATTCGTCGCTCCACATGACCAGTCAGGTGAATGTGATGGTCAGAAGTGCCTGCTACCAGCTTCAACTGATACGCCAGCTGCGCCCTTTCCTGGAAATGAGGGACCTGGAAACTGTGGTACACGCTCTGGTAACCTCACGCTTGGATTACTGCAATGCGCTCTACATGGGGCTACCCTTGTGCTTAACCCAGAAACTCCAATTGGTTCAAAATATGGCAGCCAGGCTTGTTACCAGAGCACCCAGGAGAGAGCATATAACACCTGTGCTCAAATCTCTCCACTGGCTGCCGATCAGTTTGCAGGCACAGTACAAAGGTGTTGGTTTTAACCTTTAAAGCCCTACATGACTTGAGTCCATCCTATCTTATGGACCACTGCTCCCCATATGAACCCCCCCCCCCCCCCCCGCGCACACTCCAGTCCTCTGGGAGGAATCTGCTACAGCCCATGAAGGCCAGGCTGTCGCAGACCTCTCAGAGGGCCTTTTCAGCTATTGTTCCCAAGCTGTGGAATGGCCTGCCGGATGAGATGCGTCTTATTACAACCCTGGACGGCTTTTTAAAAGCTGCAAAGAGGCATCTCTTCCGGCAGGCCTTTCCGCATGATGGCTAATCTCTCCCGGTCTCCAGTGACACCCATCTACTCTCCCAGCCACACATCACATGCCACCTTCAGGTTGCCCAAGAATGTTGATTTTAATACATTGTATTGTTTTATTGCTATTTATTTTAATTCTGTGTTAGTTTAATTCCATTTTAAGGGGTGGGAGGTAGGGATCGGGTTGTGACTTTTTAATTGTACTTGCTTTTTAACTTGTTGTACCCCGCCCCGATTGCTCGTTCAGAGGGGCGGGTTATAAATAAAAATGTATTATTATCATTATCATTATTGTTATTATTATTACTCCCACCCCATCTACTGATGCTCCTGGCCAGATTTAGGGGCAGACAATCCAGCAAACTACAGAGAGCCTTCTTCTGGATGGAAATGGTGCACAGCATGTCAGGCTTATGGGAAAGATCCAGGATGCCAGGAGTTGGGAGGTGTCTTCTTCTGCTACTTCCATGCCCTTGAAGTAAAAGTCATGGCTTTGGGAAAGGAGAAGGGAGTTGTAAGATCAAAGCCAGTCAGAGCAGGTCCCCCTTGAATAATTCTGGCCCACGGACAATTGAGCAATGGCTCTTATTTTTACCCTCCTCTTGAATTTCACTACATGGGACGCTGTTTGATCTAGAACAGGGATGGGCAACCTCAAGCCATGGACCTGCTTTCAGTTATTCTGGGCTACTAATTTTGCCCTCCACACATGCTTTCTGTTCATGTTCATACAAGCGACAGCATCGTTCGCACGGGTAAAACGCCTTGTCTTTCACAAGATAAAGTATCAAGGTCTGTCTCATTCTTTGGGAAGGAATCACAGTTCAACAGGGGAGCACATTTTTGGCATGCAGAAGCTCCAAGTCAGAGGGCGGGGGGCTGAGCAAAATGCACTCTTGTGGGTCCTTCTGTTAGTGGGTTGTGGTGGATTTACTTGGCAGATGTGGTGATGATCTTTATTGCTTGATGGAAGTCTGCCCTTTCAATGTCCCAGAAGGTTGCTGCATGGGGTGACAGCGGAGGCATTGTGAGAATTAAAATGATGGTTGGACTGAGACAGTCGACGCTGCTTGCAAGAAATGGCCGATAAAATGTCTGTCTGTCTGTCTATCTAAAGATAGACATCAGGAGGGTTATGCTGGCCAGAATTTTGTAAGTTCTTTAGCATTTTTCCCCCTTTGCTTCATCCTTTACATCCTTTGTTACATGCCCCTAAGTTTGGATGGATGAGGAGGGAGCTACTGGAAATGGTGGCTGTGCGGTGTGGGGTAGGTATCAAACTTTGGAAGGTAAATACTGTATCTTAATTCTTATCAATAAAAGGAACTGTCCCCTTCTCTGAGTAGAGCATCCAAAGGTGAGAGCTTAATCCATCCTGGGAGATGCCAAAAGAAGCACTGATCCCCTCTACTCTTTTGGTATGCCTTTGAAGGAGACTGGCAAAGAGCTGTCGCCACAAATTCTTGCCCATGCATTTGAAAAGGCCAGAAGTGGTGCCCTGATGGAGAGAGTAGATAGGATCAATGTTTCTTTTAGGTTGTCCTGGGACAGATTAAGCTCTCTTCTTTCACCACTCTGCTCAGAGAGGAGGATGGCTCCTTTCAGTGACAAGAGTTAAAGTACAGTACTTACATCACCCAAGGTTTTGGGGTCAATTTCTTTACTAAAGGTTCTAGACTTTTACATGAGCATACACAGTTCTTAGGTTTGAAGCAACAGTCTTAGTAAATCCATTCCTTATTTTATAGATGCAGTAAATAAGACTGTGAAAGCTTGACCAAACCAGAGAGAGAAAGCACAAATTGCTTTTAAAATACGATGAAATTATCTGTTGTAAATGGGCAGCAAATGGCATTTCTGACATGAGTTCCACTTAGCTGCAGTTATTTCGAGTGCCAGAGTACTTGCAGTTAGCTACTTTAATGCAATTTAACCCTGCCAGCTTTTTTTCTTTTGTTTCTTCGTGTTTGTAACTGTATTTGTCCAAGTTATAGCTATAATTTTTATTAATTGATGTTTATAATCAAGGGACACGTAATAAATTAATCACAATAATTAAGAGAACAAAATATATTGGGAGACCATTTGGATGATTTTGAGTGATTTGGATGTATGCCTCAGCTTTATTCTTTCCATGCTGTGCCTCTCTTCCAACAAGTTTACAATCAGTCCTCCTGTGATAAGTGTCTTTACAGTAGATTAAAAAGAGAGAGAATTTGGGAAGGAAATGCCGAGGTAAAATGTAGGGTTTGCTCGTAAGTGCCTTGTTTGCTAGAACTCTGTAAGCTAAAGAATAGGCATAAAAGCTCGCCATCATTTTAGAGCTGCAATTTAATTGACTTATGGGGCCAGCACTCAGTTTAATGCTCTTATATGGAGAAAGTCTGTGTCAGAGCTTGGAAATATTATTTTTGGGACATAGCTTCCTAGATCACCCTGCTGGCATGGCTGGGTCCCATTCTGGGACATCTAGTCCAAAGATAACTTGTTTCAAGGTTTGAATTATTTTTTTAGTAAGGTGTCAAGCTAGCCCTGCTTCTCCAGCTCATGCTATTAACTGGGGCCCTTCCACACTATATCATCATCATCATCCCACCCCTCTGTGTGACACAACTGGGGCGGCTTACAACATTAAAACATACATTTCCATATCCCCAAATCCCACCCACCCCTAAAATACAATTAAACGATTTACAATTTATAGTTATAGTGCTGCGGCTGTGTTTAGCTGTTGTCCTTTAGTATCCTGGAGAGGTTTAGAATTAATTGCCAGGGAGCTCTAGTGTTTCATCAAAGAAAAAACTCCGGGATTCTGTAGGATACAGGCATGACAGTTATGATGGAATCAACATGTTTTCATTGTACAGTATGGAAGGGCCCTCAGTATCTGCCCGCAAGTTGTGCTGTGACGTTACATCTGCTTGTTCATAATGTTCTATCTAGACACTTTTTTGCCCTTTCGCTTTTGAACCAGCCCCTGTATTCGTTTCTTTAACACAGAGATGGGGAACCTTGGCCTTCCAGACATTTTGGTATGGGATGGATGCCCTCTTTGGGGAGCTGTCAGCTAAAAACATCTGTCAGGTCAAATAGCACTTCAAGCAGAAGCAACTGGGAGGCTATCCAGCTATCCCTTTTTTTTTTGGCCAAGATGGTCTCTGTTTTTCTGGAACCTGCCCCCTCTGGGTTCCTTGGATTTCAGAAAGTACCACAGATACTCAGAGCTTGCTCTGGTGGTCCTGTAGACCAACAGTGGCCAGAAGGTAGATCAGGTTCTACTGGTAATTCTCTAAGTGACTTGCTCAGCAAAGTTGTGGCCATATTGTGGATATAGCATGAATGCCATATTATGGATATCGCATGAATGTATTGTGTGATTGGAATATCTTTTCCCTGAAGGACCTCAACATGGAAAATTCAGGAAGCTGATGTGCTGTGACATGCCTGGAGCTGATATTTTCTCCAGATTAGTCAGGGACCTTGACAATGAGAATTCAGAAGCTGCTCCTTGAATCGCTGCCAAGCATGAAGCACAGAAGGAGTCCAACAAATCCAGGAGCCCCGTAGACACCTGGGTTTGGCTTCTGTGAGGGTTGCTATGCAAGTTGTGAGATCTGGCTTCATGATTTTCAAGACTTTGGTCTCAGTACTGATGCAATCGATTCTTGTTTTGTTTAGGAGCAGAGCCCAAGCAACCAGACATCAATAGCAATGATGCAGGAACCCCAAGAAATGGTAGAAGAGACTGTGACTGTGGAGGAAGACCCAGGCACCCCTACATCTCATGTTTCTATTGTGACTTCAGAAGATGGGACCACAAGAAGGACTGAGACTAAGGTAATATCACCAAATGTTAGTCTTTCTTTGCTTATCTCAACTGTGTTACTGTTTGGTGGTGGAGAGGAAAGAAGATGCAGTGATTCAGTTGTATAGGAAAACTCTTCTACATATGACACAGGCCATTCATAACATTTGGAATTAGGAAGTAATATGAGATATATATATATATATATATATATGATTATTAAAGCGGACTAAAATGAGTTTACAACACCCATGAATCGATGAAAGGAAGGAATCTTTTTGTGTTATGTTATTTTATAGATCATGTCTAGAGGTTATATGTTCAGGTCCGTCAGTCTTGTATGTTATGTTTATTGTGTTATGATTCCATGTTTGTGGGAGTGAATGTGAAATAAAGATGTTGCAACAACAACAAAAATTTGAATTAGGAATTCACCACCTTTGATTCTCTCGCTTACCTTGTTATAGCCAGCCATTTATTGCTGTACTTTCATTGGATCGGTCTGCTAGCTGAAATCAACACATAATTCCTTACTGACGTCTTAACATTATTCCTTATTAACATTACTCCTTTAACAAACAAGACGTTTGATTGGTGGATAAAGTATGCATCTTGGCAGGATGGCATGGTGTGGGGAAAAGATCCACGAGGAAACTTAACTGAACAGGTTGTAAGACAAATTCTCAAGCATTATGACAGTGGTTCCCAACCTGACAGTTTTCAGATCTTGGACTCCCACTATTCCTGTTATGGACAACAATGGTATTATGGGCCATGTAGTCGACCTAGAGAAAACCCTCAGATTGAGGGATCACACCTTTTAGATGTCAAAAAAAGATAATTTTTGAAGGAGCCGAGAATAAAATGTTTCCCTAGGAGTCAGTGTTGACATGCCATGCATGCCATACTCTGTAAATCTCATCTGTTCTGAACACTGGTAGTTTTATTGGTTGAATCACAGAACTATGCCAGGATAATCCAGTTATTCAATGATAATTCAGTGAATTAAACCATTACAAGTGTTTATTACAGTGGCTTAAATATCCCATTTTCCTAATGTCTTACATTGACACATTAATTTTCAAACTGAATGTCCTAAGCTCTGCTGATAAGGTTCCTGGTCATGCAGAACTTTGTAACTGTGTTTGGATGAACAGTGATATATTACCTGTTCCAGTTGTCCTAGAAATCCCAAGCGGGTCATGGGTAGATGGATTGGGGCTGTAGCGTACTTCTCTGTTCTTCCCCACAGATAATTATAGTTAACTTTTTTCTTCATTTAAAAAAAAATTATAAGTTTTATGTCCGTAATACAACATATATAATAAAACACAACACGTGGTAACTGCCAGTAGTGTCAATGTAGATTTATTTATAGTAGGTAGGGCTATCACAAGTATTGGTCATGATGGGCTGGATGCTGTCTCTGGGGTCAAAGATATGATACCTTTCAATATCACCTCCCGAGGTGCAACAACAGAAGATGGCAAATGCCTTGTGTAAATTTACAGTGCTATATAAATAAAGCTTAATAATAATAATAATAATAATAATAATAATAATTTGATTGCACAAAATGTAAAACAGAATGCCGACATCGATAGGCCTTTGGTCTAATCAGGTGAACTCTTACGCTCATTTGTTCTTTCTGCAAAATCAGTTTGTGAGTAATGATTGTAGGTAATATTTCACAAAGCTATTCAAATATCATTTGTTTTTCTTCTGTTTATTACTAACCATTTTATCATTATTTTTATTTGGGTGTCATACTTCTTTCAGCTCCCCTTTGTAGAGAAGGTTTTCTGACTTGTATTGGATTCCTTTGTATGGCAAACAATGAAGCAGAAGTTAATGTCCCCCCTTCTTTCATGTAAAATTACCATCATAAATAATTTTTTGTCATAGTTTAATTGGACTGCTGCGTTATTCTAGAAATGTGTGTTTGTGGGTTTTTTCCTTTTTTAGTTGCTTGCTAAAAATGACAATAAATAAAATATAAGAAAAGCGGCGAGGAGAAGGGAAATGAAAAATATTCCTGTTGTCTCAGACTATTTGCTGGCAACTCTCAGCACCAACAGTGACATTGCATTCTCATCCTCAAGTGGGTTTCTTTTTAATTCCAAAATAGGTTGGAACAAAAAAGTGACATTCTTTTTTCCTTTCAGAAATATGTAACAGCGATATTGCTATAGCAGTGTAACTCTAAGAAAAATATTTTTACAAATTCAGACAAGAAAATTTTCCCTTCAGGCCATCTCAGCAAACCACAAGTCAGTTTTTTAAAAAAAAACTTGGAAAGATTTTAGTACAGATCCAAAGAATCACAACAAATAGCCTCCTGCAAAATGGAAGGAGTGAACAAGAAGGTGAAACAACCAACAGAATTCATGGAGTTATATTGTCATAAAGAAGCACATACTTCTTTAGACCAAACTGTCAGAGCCCACAGGCAACAAGAATTGAAACAGATATATTTATTGGAGTCCAGATACATTGTTCAGACTAACTGAAATTACTACTATTCAGTTAGTAATTGTAGGCAAACACACTTTTGTAGGTGATCGCCTTCATCAGATCATGGAACAGACCCATGGACTACAAGTAATTGTTACACATCTCAATCCAAAACTCATTTTTATTGGTTACTGAAAATATGCATATCCTGACATCCTGCTACTTCCAAGACAGCTAACAATCCATAAAAACAAATTAACAAGCAACAATCGGATGGGAAAAAAATCCATTTAACCGAGCAAGAACAACAGCAAAAGAACAATAAACCACAAACGCTCGGGGGGATGGAACAGTTTTAAGTTGGCAAGTAAATGATAATATATATCAGAAATCAGCTGGGTTTCTTTCTTGTAAAAAAGGCTGTATTTTGAAGACAGTGTGCACCCTCCTACACTATTGTTTGACAACCTTTTGAAAGGAAAAGCTCAGCAGAGTTCCAAAGGAGCAAGTGGGATTTTTATTAAATGTTGTTTTCTGTAATGCCTGCACATCTCTAGGCCCAGTGGTTTTGAAGGCTCCTTTTTGTTGACATAGGTAGTTGCTATAAATCCAGGATCTGTGCTGCACCCAAGTGATGGTAAGTTGTGACATGGAAAGACATCATTTCTCCCGTCATGTCTATGAATCAAGGGAAGCTACCAAGTTGAAAACGGCCTGTGGAAATGTACAGTGTATAAACAAGAAGCTTGTCGCTTTTAGCACTAAGGGTCACCTATGCAGGTTTTGACCTAGGAGTTTATCACATGGGAAGCAAAGCACCCATTCCCATGGATAAAACGGGGTTTAAATCTGGGAATATCCCGCAAGAGCAGGATTGTTTTTGGATGTTGGGCAATTTTGACTTTAACCTGTGCAGAAAGCTGCAAAATTGTGCCGCTTTTTAACTTTGGGATTTTCCCGAAGTTAAAAAGTGGTGAGATCTTGCAACTTTCTGCACGAGTTAATGTTGCGCTAATGCCCATGTCACATGACACTATCTGAAAACAATGCTTGCAGGATATTCCCAGGTTTAAATCCCATTTGTCCACAGGTTTTGGGTGCTTCCCTCCCATGCCAGAATGGTGGATGATTTTAAACAACAAATCTATTCAATTCTTTCTTGTCTATAGTATATTTGGAATGCCTGTTTTTTGTATTCGCCTTATTATTTGTTTCCAACCCATAACTTTGAATTTCCTGAATTTATTTACTTCTTCCTGATAAAAATTACATCAATCTTACTTCTGTATATTTTCTATACATCACTTGGTGTAGCTCTAAAATCTTTCCTAATTCTACCTGTTTTCAGGAAGATTATAATAATAGTTCTTTCTCGATATTCTATTTGTTTTCCCAAGATGTTACAATTGGTGACCATTCCTCCTCCGCTTTATCTAGTCTCTTAGCTTTCAACATATATGACAATCTATCCATCTCTCGAGATTCATTAATTTTTAACAGCCCGTCCTCTATATTGAACTCTGTTTCTATTTTCCAATTCTTTGCTATCATTATTTCTGCTATAGTAATCAGATATAGTATTACTTGCCACCATTTTTTCTCATTCTCTACACTTATAATTGAAGTCGTATTTAATAAATACAGCTCCGACTTTTTTCTAAATCTAATATTCAGTTTTTCTTGTATTGTTTTATGCATTTTGTCCCAAAAAACTTTGACCTTTTCACATTATATGGCTCTTCCTATATAATAGCATCCCCAGTTCTAAATACAAACAGCTGGACGGCCAGTCTGGAGGAGAGGTTTTCAAGAATGTCTCCCTGATATCACCAGTGCAGGCGATATCACCAAACTGTTTTACCAGTGCTGTGACTACTGTATGTAACTACAGTATACCTTCATATATAAGTCTAGAAATGTAGATAAAAAAAATTGACCCCAAAAACCTGAGTCGACTTATCCATGGTTCAATTTTTTAATCTATATTTCTTGACGTAAAGTACTGTACTTTTAACAGCTTATTTTTTAAAAAAGGTACCATACCCTGGTGAAAGGCAAGAGTATAATCCATCCTGGAAGCACTGGCCCCACTCTCCTCTCTCCTCCATCCAGCCTTTAGTGTGAGCACAAACAGTTATGCCTGCTGGAATGTTGTTCTTTGGCATCCCCCCCCCCCTTTGCTTCATTCTTTACATCTTTTGTTATATGCTCCCAAGTTTTACCCTTGACTTATCCACAAGTCAAATCAAAATCCATCATTTTGGCCCTAAAATCTGCCCTCAACTTATACATGAGGTCTACTTATAGTTGAGTATATTGTATACGATATTTCACTCTGTCATTGAGTTCATCGCCAGTTTTTTAAAAATGAGCCTCTCTATTTCTAAGCTGGTCCACAGGTGACAGGCACACAGTATTCTAAGGCTAGGACCTGTGTCATATTCAGAGCTTTGCCAGCTTGGTACAACCTATTAGAGCTTATGCTCCATTGGCATAACCTTTGAGAGCACATGGTTACCTCCACACCATAGTGAGGCAGTGAAGTAGGAATCATAGAATCATAGAGTTGGAAGAGACCACAAGGGCCATCCAGTTCAACCCCCTGCCATGCAGGAACTCCCAGTCAAAGCATCCCCGACAGATTGCCATCCAGCCTCTGCTTAAAGACCTCCAAGGACGGAGACTCCGCTACACTCTGAGGGAGTGTGTTCCACTGTCGAACAGCCCTTACTGTCAGGAAGTTCCTCCTAATGTTGAGGTGGAATCTCTTTTCCTGCAATTTATATCCATTGTTCCGTGTCCTAGTCTCTGCAGCAGCAGAAAACAAGCTTGCTCCCTCCTCAATATGACATCCTTTCAAATATTTGAACAGGGCTATCATATCACCTCTTAACCTTCTCTTTAACCAGGCTAAACATCCCCAGTTGCCTAAGGCGGTCCTGTAGAGAATGAACTTTGAACCAGAGCTATGGGTGTTGGTAGGTATTTGGGAGGAGGAGAAGAAAAGCCAGGGGGATCTGGTGGGAGAAGGAACATGAGATATGTCAGATTTGGACAATTGGCTCTTTTCAAACCTGAAGGATGATTGAAAGGTAAGCTTAGAGAAAGATGCTTTTTTATAACATTGTTAGGGAATTGGTAGACAAAATGGGCTCTCAGTTAAGAAGGGTGAAAGCAAAACGTTTGAAAAGACAGAGTTTTAGAAGTAGGGTGTAGTTTTCTTCCTTTAGGTATGGCTAGAACCTGCTTGGAGCATCCACAGAGGAGGTAGCCAGTTTTTACATTAGGAAGGGGATTGTGGATTTCCAGATGTTTTGGAACTGCAGCTCCCATAACTCCTCCTCACAGGGTGTTCTGGTCAGGGCAGATAGGACTTGTATGCAGGGGAAAAAAATTAGAGAGCCATAGTTTCCCACCCCTGGTTTGTAGGGCAAGAAGATGTTCTCAGATCTCCAAATGAATTTGTATATAAAAGTCACAGAGGAAGCCTAAGGGATATGTTTGGCTGGGGACCTGGGAGATTTCACCAGTGGAGCAGTATGTCCAGAAAACCTGTTGCAGGCTGGATGGTTGTCTGTAAGATTTCAACCTTTAAAAAAGAACAAAATAATGGGGATTAGGCAACAGTTTGAATTTACTGTCCATCAGAGATGTAAATCTTTGTAGATTTTGTTCTTTTAACATAATTTTGCCATTTTTCTCTTCACTGTGAAAACATTCTCACAACTGGCGTTTTTTGAAGACTGTTTGCACTTTTGGATTTATTTGTTGGAAAAATTGAACCTTTTGTGCAGAAAACGTTATTTAATGTGCCAGAAGCATCCATTTTTAATGCAAAATAAGTCCTGCACTGAAAATATTCTTGTCTTTCCAGGGTCCTCTTCTTCAGGGTTTCTTAACTCTCAGGAATGCCATTTTTCATCTGTCATTCAAATATCTTGGAATATTCTTTCCATCCCAACTGTCAGCCTCCTTGAAAGTCTGCCATTTGGCAGCATATAAAATGCTTTTAAAATCTAAAAGCAGAAATGTGTGTATAGTTTGGGTTCTTTTGGACATGTAAGTTAGGTCTTCATGTCTCATTGTGCCAATCCCTGTCAGGTGTCTGAAGTGGTACATTCCCAGGCAAAGACAGGTTGTCTGCTCCATCTGCTGTTTTGCAAGAAGCAGGCAATAACAAGAATAAGAATAAGGGGTTCTTTCGTTCTTTCCTGCAAGGGTGTTTTTCGGTTTTTCTGCTTTTGTTTGTAGTACTGCCAGTGATGCCCATTCCTTGAAGCTTCTTTTAACTTGCATTTTAGATTCATGAACTAGAATGCACATTTCTTTCATGAGCTTTACAGAAGTCGGATATTTCTTTGCAAGGTTTCTCCCTGGTGCTCCTCCCCCCCCCCCCACCTGTCCTATTTGAAGATCATGTGGAAGCCTAGTTGAAGCAAATAGCCTCCACCTGGAAGCACAGCAACTTCTCATAGAACGAGAAGCCGAAGGCTTTCACAGTAGGCATCCATAGTTTTTTGTGGGTTTTCCAGGCTATGTGGCCATGTTCCAGAAGAGCTAATTCCTGACAGTTCACCGGCATCAGTGGCTGGCATCTTCAGAGAATGCTGGCATGGAAGTGAGTGGGGTGTGACTCTAGGTGGGGAGGAGTGATTTACATGTTAATTTGTGTATTGTTCTGTTGTTGTATGGTGGCTGCAGGAGTTTACCATGTACCATGCAGCTGCAGACAAGTCTACATAGGGACCACCAGACGCAGAGTCCAAACACGGATCAAAGAACATGAGAGACACTGCAGATGGAGTCAGCCAGAAAAATCAGCAGTAGCAGAACATGTTATAAACCATCGTGGGCATAAATGCTGATTGAAAACTCTGAAAACTGGACCATGCCAACAACTGTCAGGTCAGAATGCATAGGGAGGCCATTGAAATCCACAAACACCTCGACAACTTCAGGAAAGAAGAAACCCTTAAAGTAAACCAAGTTTGGCTACCAGTCCTGAAAAACACCAAAAACAGCAAAATGCAAATGAAAACCACCCAGGATCAGGGTTTTTCCCAGCAGACAATGAACCATTAATTTAGCGGACACAAATCCTCCTTGCATATCCTCCCACCCTGAGGCCTTGCCATTCAACAACAGAACAATCTACAGATTAACATGGAAATCACTCCTCTCAACCCAGGGTCACACAATAAATATATACCTCCCTCACTTCCATGCCAGCATTCTCTGAAGATGCCAGCCACAGATGCCGGCGAAACGTCAGGAATAAACTCTTCTAGGACATGTCCACATAGCCTTTGCTTTCTTCTCCCTTCTCTCCTATTAGAGAGGACTTGATTGCATTGAGACAATAGAAAGAGAAGATATTCGAAGCAAGAGAGAGCAAGTGAGGAAGCAATTTAAAGCAAAACCCAAAGTGCCTTCTATTAGTAATTGCTTTCCAATAACTTTTGCTCTTTTTCCCTAACTGGGCTAGAATCCTGCCTAGTTTTCGTTTAACGCTGAAAGGGGCTGTTTTGGATGCACCACCCTGCTCATCTTCACAGTCTCTCTTGGAAGCCAATCGTGTTTGCATGTTAAAACAATGAAGGTCACTTTGGGCAGGGAAGGTGCAAACTGTTTAAGTTTTCCCAGCAGACAAATGTGCAGCAGATTAAAGGGAGCCTGCCATGGCTTTGTTTTTCTTTTTATTAAAGGCTAGGGCTCTCTGAATAAAAAAGAGCCTGATGAAACTACCTCTTTTAAAATAAGTCATTTACGCTCTCCCACTTTTCCCCCTTCCACTCCTGGATCTTTATCATTGCCTGCTCCTGTTGTTTGTATAAAATTCTTTTACCTCCCCACCTGCATGCAGAGAACTGAGAGCCAGCATAACCTCATCCTCTGCTCCTTTTGTGGGCTCTTAACACTTTTAAGAACACTGCTGTGCACGTTTCTGCAACTCATATTCATCGCAGGGTTGCTGTTGGCCCCATTGTCAGGAATTGCTCATGCAAGAGAAGCCTACAGTCCTCCTTCCACATCTGCGGCTTCGACTTTTGTGGATTTGATTATTCACAGATTTGATTAATATGTTCTTTCTAATAATCTCTGGGTCCTCCAGCTTGACTCCGTGGTCAATGTCCACCAGAAGTCGCACTGGAGGACTTAGAAGTTCCTAGAAAAAAAACCCTCTCTAGGTATTTGGAGATCTTCCAGTGCAATTCAGTGGTCAGCTTCCAGCAGATGTTGACCACAGACTTGCACTGGAAGACCTAGAGATTCCTAGGAGTTTATCATACGACGGAATTTGAGAGTATAATCCAATGGAAATCCGAGCGCAATGATGTGGTTTCATGTTATTGCGTATGAGTGTATCTCACTCATTTTCGGGCCATGGGAAGTCATTCCGCACGCAATGATGGGGTTTCACGTAATTGCATATTAGAGTATCTCACGCAATTTCAAGCAAGGGAGGGGTCATTTTCGGGAAATGGGAAGTCATTCTGAAAGCATTCTGAATGCAATTAGAATTCATGTAAATTCTCTAAACTAGCGAATGTACGTGAATTCGAATTGGCTCCATTCGAAATTGAGAGAAATTCCTCCCATGTGATAAACTCCCTAGAGATGTGTTATCTCAGGTTTAAAAAAAGCATTTTGTTATTTGTGGTTTTTCCACTTTCATGGGGATCCTGCGCCTATAACCCCAGCAAATGTGGAGGGTCCACTGTACACAGTAAATGTAACCAGGAGCCAAGATCAAAGACAATCCCAGGGTACAGGAACATGCAAGAGTTGTTGTTGTTGTTAGCTGCCCTCGAGTCGATTTCTCTTTCAAACCAATGCATAGGTGCAGGTGAAAGTGGTGGTGTGATGCTGATTCCCAACCTCCCCAGTAGCGACCGCTTGTCCACCTTGTTTCAGCTTCTTCAGAACGGAGAAGTCTGGCTTCCTCGGGCTCCTCCTTTATCAAAGTTAGGCCATTATCAACTGAAGTGGGCATTTGGGAGTAAGGTTTGACCTTCCAGTTTCATTGGCCTTAAAAGGTCACATGCTTTCATAGCCCCCTTTTAACAAGGTAATGGCTTGGGCCTTTTTTGGCCTGATAATTTTAGTCTATACGTCAAAAGCAAGCACTCAGAAATGTCAAAATGCTTTTATCCTTGAGTGCTTTCTCCTTACCTATATTCTGTTTTTATGACACGATTCTGACCAAAAAAAAAAAAAAACTTTCCAGTTTTTGTCAGCTTCTATAAAACATTTAATATGAACAAGAGGAAGGAAGGGAAGGGGAAGGGGAAGAAACCCATCTTTCTTACCCAAGAGTGCAGAACTACTGCTATAGCCTGATGACTCCAGTTCAGCAAAGAAAAGCTGGTTTCTGTGGCATTAATGTTTCTTCATTTTGCCACAGTCAGAGCAACTTGTTCAATCATCCCAATGTTTAAAACAGGTCATAGACTCATAGAATCATAGGGCTGATCTAGACTGGCAAAAAGGAGTGTGTTCAAGCCCGTATGAAACTGTAGCCTTTAGATGACCCACACTGAAAGTTTGGCATGAACGCACTTCTTTTGCATTTTAGTGGGGGAAAAGCAGCTTTAAAAAGGAGCTGTTTTTCCCAGCTTCTTTTTAAAAAGGGTGTAACAGTGCAGGTGCGTCTAAATGCTGCACTGCAACTGTGCAGTTTTTTAAAGCTCCCAAACCCTATCTCCAGCTCTAATCCAAACCCTAGACATGCACAGTAGGGACTTTGGGATGCTGTAACTGTTATGCAATTGTGCATAAAATGTCAATTCATTCATAAAATGAAGAAATTTATTCATAAACTTAAATTGTAATAGATTTAATATCTTTTTAAGGGGGGAGGGATGCAGTTTGTTTTATTGATGTAATAGTATTTTAATGTGTAAGCCACCTCAATTGATCTCAAAGGGGTGAGCTATTTATTATTATTATTATTATTATTATTATTATTATAAAATAAAGGGGTTCATTCATGGTGCACCAATGCAACTGCGCACTTAAAAAAGGGAAGCAAAACCACAATAGTAATTTGACAGATCTTCATAACTGCACAGTTCATGTGTGATGTACCTGCACAACTGCGCAGTTCTCAGCTGGCAATACAATTGCCTGTATGATGTAGCGGTGCAACTGCGCAGTTCACAGCTGGCAACAACAACAACAACAACAAATTAAAGGTTCAGTGTGGCCAAAAGCCCAGTTCATTGCCACCCGTGCAGCTGCTCCGCCTGTGTTTCTAGCATCCTGACAGCTTCCAATGTACAGTCGTCCCCCGGGTTACGAAAGCTTTCGTTTCCCGGGGGACCGCTTTAGCGGACGGACCGCGCGGCCGATTTAAAGGGGCCGCACTTTTTTTTTTCTTCGTATCCCGGGGGATCTTTCGGATCCCGGGGGATACGTTAGCGGTCCCGCCGGTTTCGTACCCCGGGGTTTTCGTACCCCGGGGGATTCGTAAGCCGGGGGACCACTGTAGTTGCTGAGCAACAGAAAAGACTTCAGGTAAGTTGTCCCCACACCTCCTCAGTGTAGCTGCCCTATGCCTTTTTATTACACACCTGGGGCTTGCAGCATAGCTGCTAAGCATTAAGGAAAAGGCAACTTCATATCTCCTTTTCCTGCCAATCTAGAAAGCCCCATAGAATCGTAGAGTTGGAAGAGACCCCCAGGGCCATCCAGTCCAACCCCCTGCCATGCAGGAACTCTCCATCAAAGCATACCTGACAGATGGCCATCCAGCCTCTGTTTAAAGACCTCCAAGGAGGGAGATGCCATCACCCTCTGAGGGAGAGTGTTCTGCTGTCAAACAGCCCTTACTCTCAGGAAGTTCCTCCTAATGTCTAGGTGAAATCTCTTTTCCTATAGCTTGCTTCCATTCTTCTGTGTCGTCTTCTCTGAAGCATCAAAAAACAAGCTTCCTCCCTCCTCACAATGACATCCTTTCAAATATTTAAACAGGACTATCATATCACCTCTTAACCTTCTCTTCTCCAGGCTAAACATCCCCAGCTCCCTAAGTTGTTCCTCACAGGGCACGATTTCAAGACCCATCACCATTTTAGCCGCCCTCCTTTGGACGTGCTCCAATTTCTCATCCTCCTTTTTGAATTGTGACGCCCAGAACTGGACACAGTATTCCAGGTGGCGCCTGATTAAGGCAGAATAGAGTGGCACTATTACTTCTCTTGATCTAGACACTGTACTTCTATTGATGCAGCCTAAAATCGCATTGGTCTTTTTAGCTGCCGCATCGCACTGTTGACTCATGTTCAACTTGTGGTCTACTTGGACTCCTAGATCCCTTTCACATGTAGTCTCATTCAGCCAGGTGTCCTCTATCCTAGGTCAGAGGAGTGGAGACAGATTAATTGTTTAAACTTTTATATAGGCTCCCCCTTCCCGAAATACAGGTTATGCCAAAATGACAGCATGGAGTCGTCTTGAGACCAACATGGTTTGGCTGCTGTAGCTCACCGCTCTATGATCTCTGTTGTCTCTCCTCACAAATTATGCAGCACTCTACGGCCACAATTAGTTTCCTGTTTCTTTGGCCTGACCACATCCCCCTTTAAGTCCTAAAACCCCTCAACTGGCCTTCTGCCAGCTCCCAGATTGTACACAAGCTGCTCATCTTTACCATCCAAATCCTCCGTGGCCTCCTTTGTCACACATTGCTACTGGTGGCTTTTGCTTCTCCATCCCAGTTCACCCTCCTTAGCTGTCTAAATATCTGTTTCATCAAATAACACTGCCCTTTCATTGGAACTGTGGCACAGGAGGAAAGTATTAATATTTCTCCCAACAGTTCCAGCCCTGACACCCATTGGGTGCTACTTGCACTTCTACTGCCCTAGCTTGTCATAGTGCTCAGACAGCTGACTATAGAAGGCATACCTGTCATGGACTGCCCTGAGCTACTGTTTTCTGTCTCTGAGGAGAGTGGAATCTCTGAGGGAGCAAGGAGGCCCTGGGAAGCACTCCTCAAGCCATTCCCTCACTATGTAGAATGATGGAGGTCTTTAAACAGAGGCTGGATGGCCATCTGTCAGGGATGCTTTGATTGAGAGTTCCTGCATGGCAGAGGGTTGGACTGGATGGCCCCTGTGGTCTCTTCCAACTCTAGGATTCTGTGATTCTATGATGGTCTTCATTTGAAAGCCACATGGAACACTTGAGGAGGTGAAGCTTTGAGAAGGGGTTCTCCTGTCTGGGCATTAAAACTCTTGTCAGTTGCTCTGTGCCAGTGTGCCAGCTACACAGTTATAGCAGTGTGATGGCTACCTTAACTATCCTGGCTGCATCACGCGGTTTCCTGAGATTTGTGGTTTGGAGAGGCACTTAGAAGTCTCTGCTTGAGAGCTCTAATCCACTCTCCTGAATAGACTTTCTAGGGGAGAATCCTGAGTATACCATGCCAAAATACAGATCCCAGGATACCATAGGATGGTGCCATGATAATTAGAGAGGTATCAAACTATTGCAACTGTATAACTTAGATATAAAGGTAAAGGTAGTCCCTTGACATAAATGTCTAGCCATAACCGACTGTAGGGGATGGTACTCCTCCTTTTTGAAGCCGAAGAGCCAGTGTTGCCTGCTCTGGTGGTCATATGGCCAGCATGACTGCACCGAATGCTGTTTATCTTCCCACAGAAGTGGTACCTATTTATCTACTTGCATTTGCATGCTTTCAAACTGCTAGGTTGGCTGAGGCTGGGACTAGTGACAGGGGCTCACCCCATCATGCGGCAATCAGGCCTAGAACTACCAACCTTTTGAACTTCTGATCACCAGAATTGGCGTCTTAACCACTAAGCCATCCCTTATAATTTAGATATACTCTTGGTCGTACTTACAGACCAAATACAGGGTCCCGAACCCCCAGTCCCACAGTCCCCGAAGCAGTACCTGCAGTTCTGCGTGAAATTCTGAACATGTTCTGCCCTATTGCTACTTTATCCAGCTGTCTCACCTTATGCATCATCACCTTGGTGGTGATGAAGGTCAAATAGGGATGACAGAATCCACAATAGGACAGGATAGCTGCTGTTTATCCTGACCCCCCACATGAGAAAAGACTTAGGGAGCTGGGTATGTTTAGCCTGGAGGAAAGATAGCTCTCTTTTAAGTATTTGAAGGGGGGTCATATTGAGGCTGGAGATTGCTTGTTTTCTGCCGCTCCAGACACTAGAATACAGAACAATGGATGCACGCTCCAGGAACAGAAATTCCACCTCAACATTAGGAGGAACTTCCTGACAGTAAGGGCTGTTTGACAGTGGAACACACTCCCTTGGAAAGTGGTGGAGTCTCCTTCCTTGGAGGTGTTTAAACAGAGGCGGGATGGCCATCTGTCGGGGATGCTTTGGTTGTGATTTCCTGCATGGCAGGGGGTTGGACTGGATGGCCTTTGGGTCAGAGCCCAAAAAACCCACAAAAAAGTTATTTGCCCTCAGTCTCTCAAAATTGATATTGCATGTGGTTGTGTTTTTGCTGTGCTTTAGAATCATTCTGCTTTTATGACAAGGGCTAATAGTTCATGCCAATCTAATAAAGGACCTGTGTCATACCTTATAGAGCACTGGAGTGTACTTCAGTCCCATTTTCATTGATATGTACCTCCAGAATGATTTCTTTATTTCTATTTCCTTGGGCTTGCAGTCTTTTGATGGAGCTTTGTCATTCCCTGGAGAGTAACTTTCTAAATGTAGACGGTAATGAAAAGTGGACTGAGAAGGCCTATTACTGAAACTATCATCAGCCCCTTTAGACAAACACCCCCTTCTGAGTGGGATCCAGGCCTAGTAATTTTTATTGACGCACACTTCACTCCCTCATTGCTATGCAAGATGTTTGATGGAATGAGGCTGAAAGGTTTAGCTGAAATGAGCCTTAGATTCCTTCGCTATTGCAGACCTTAAAGATGATCGTTAATGGATTAGGCTAAACTATATTGTGAAGTTGAAGGCTTTCATGACCGGCAGCCATAGTTTTTTGTGGGTTTTTCGGGCTATGTGGCCATACTCTAGAAGAGTTCCTGTATGAACAAACTCTTCTAGAACATGGCCACATAGCCCGACACCCCCCCCACACACAAAAAAAAACCCTATAAAACTGAATTGCAACACTTTTACCCTCTGCTCACCACTGCCATTAGCAGGCTCCTTCATTGGTATGATCTTATGGAAGTTGTTGTTGCTGTTGTTAGATTTATTTGGGTCCCATGTTTATCACCAAAATGAGACTCACAGTGGCTTACCATTTAAAAGAACAACATGATTACCAACATACAAAAAGTGAGCATTAAAACAGAATCATAGTATTAAAACAAATCCCACAGTCAAAGATTGAAATGCAGTTTTAAAAAGATAAAAGCTCTTTAAAACAGTTCAGTTAAAACAATACAGCACCCCCTAGCTCATTCTTTAAAATGTTCTTTAAAAAGAACTGCTTGCCAAGGGAAAGCCAACAAGGTTATATGCATAGATATAGAATGGGGGACACCTGGCTGAATGGGACTATGTGTGAAAGGGATCTAGGAGTCTTAGTAGACCACAAGTTGAACATAAATCAGCAGTGGGAAGCGGCAGCTAAAAAGGCCAATGCAATTCTAGGCTTCATCAATAGAGGTATAGTGTCTAGATAGAATCATAGAGTTGGAAGAGACCACAAGAGCCATCCTGTCCAACCCCCTGCCATGCAGGAACTCCCAATCAAAGCATCCCCGACAGATTAAAGACCTCCAAGGAAGGAGACTCCACCAATATCCAAGGGATTGTGTTCCACTGTCGAACAGCCCTTACTGTCAGGAAGTTCCTCCTAATGTTGAGGTGGAATCTCTTTTCCTGCAGTTTGCATTCATTGTCCCGCATTCTAGTCTGGAGCATCAGAAAACAAGCTTGCTCCCTCTTCAATGTGACATCCCTTCAGATATTTAAACAGGGCCATCATATCACCTCTTAACCTTCTCTTCTCCAGGTTAAACATACCCAGCTCTTGAAGGCGTTACTCATAGGACACAATTTCCAGACCCTTCTCTGCCTTGGTGGGGCCTCACCTAGAATGCTGTGTCCAGTTCTGGGCACCATAATTAAAAAAGGATATTGAGAAACTTCAATGTGTCCAAAGGAGGATGACCAAAATGATGATAAGACCATGCCTTATGAGGAGATACTTAGGGGGCTGAGTATGTTTAGCCTTGAGAAGAGACAGTTAAGAGATGATATGATAGCCTTGTTTAAATATTTGAAGGAAAGTCATATTGAGGGTGGAGCAAGCTTGTTTTCTGTTGCTCCAGAGAATGGGACCCAGAACAAGGGATGCAAACTACAGGAAAATATATTCCACCTCAACATTAGGAGAAACTTCCTGACAGTAAGGGCTGTTCGACAGTGGAACAAACTCCCTCCGAGATTGTGGTGGAGTCTCCTTCCTTGGAGGTCTTTAAGCAGAGGCTGGATGGCCATCTGTTCGGGTTGCTTTGGTTGTGATTTCCTGCATAGCGGGGGGGGGGGGGGGCGGTTGGACTGGATGACCCTTGGGGTCTCTTCCAACTCTACAGTTCCATGATTCTATCAACTCTTAAAAGTTGCCACATGCAGCTTCTGGATTCTGTGATGGGGGTGAATGAATTCTGCAATAGGAGTCATGGGAGGACTGGCCTGGTGATATCTTCTACCCGAGATCCCATAACAGAGAATAATACAGTAACTCGTTGAGTGGTCATATTTATGCACTGAAGTCATCTTACATTGTGAGTTGGGCGACACAGCTAGATAAGATTATACTATTATATTAGACACAGAGGAATTAGTTAGGGAGAAGCCTCTGGCTCCTGAAAATCCCCGCCATCTGAAGAGCTAATGGCTAATGCAGTTGATGAGAAACTTCAGCTGGTCCTTTAGAGTCAAGGTCCATGAGGAGACACCTCCATCATTTGTGAAATGTCATCATGACAAGGAACAGCAGTGGAGGCGCCAATGCCTCTTAAATAAGAAAGGCTGAGCAATCGAGCACCTGACATCTTAAGGTCAACGCAGGTATAAATCCTGCAGCAGCAGCTGCTGGGAGTTTTTGTTGCTCACAGCTGTTGGCTCTCCTTGGCTTTTATGTGCTTCCTGCTGGTGGATTTATTTGGATTTTTGACCTCTGGATTGGCTTGCAGTGTACATCTGTTTGCCTTTCCCTTGCAACTTTGTTGTGACTGCTGGATTCTGGAACAGTTGCGACTTTATTGCTGCATCTCCCTTCAACCTTGGTAAACTCTTTGGACTGCCTGCGTAGGACCTGGACTGGCATGACACACCCCTGACTGCTTTTCTCTGCTATTAACCTGCCTCTCCTGGCACTTGCTGCCTTTGGGCACAGGACAGTTACATGTGTTTCAAAAAAAATGAATCACCAATCCTGCCAGTGCCTCCCTGCAGTAGTTTTATTGAGGCATTTGGCCAGGGTGAGGACTGACATTAGCTTTCTGTATGGGCTGGTTTCCATTATCTTTCATCTGCGGATATTGCCATATCAATACATGAAAGGCTTCTCTTCTCTTTGTATATATGTGGATGAGAGTGTGCGCTGTTTTCTCCTCTTTTGCATGGTGTGTCTTAGCTGTCATTCCAGGGCCCTGTGGCGATAACTTTGGTATTCAATTATATGCAACCTCTTAGGGCATGTATCTGTCGGTACCCGCATTTACAAAGTGAAATCAGGATGAAGCCATTCTTGTGTCTTGTTATAATGTGCGGCGAGCAAAATTTATAATTGCTATTCAGAAATGGATATAAAGAGAAGACTCTTTTCACCCAACTTTTTTTTTTTTTTTGCTCTGCACAGTTGTAACAGAAATGCTTTCATTCTGCTTCTTTAACAGCAAACATTTTTTTTGTGCCAAAAGAACTGGGCTAACCTCCTTGTCCTTTTTCTTGCTTCAAAAATTCTCTTTCTGTGGGTGTCCAAAAACAGAAAGAGGTTTTATTGCAGGAAGGAAACTCATTTTCTAACACTTAAATGTTTTTAATTGTCTTACAAGCTGAAAACCTATCTTTTAACACTTAAAAAAATTATGGGGACACTGAAGCACCAAAACAAGATATGCAAGGAATATGTACCTCCTCTGCTCCCCCTTTGGGTTGTAGCAAAGATGGGGATTCTCTGTTAGCCTGATGATTGTATTCAGATTCAGAGAAGTCCTTGGAGACAATGGAGTTTATCAGACGGCAGGAAATTCTCTTTATTGCGAATGGAGCCAATCGGAGCCAATTCGAATTCATGTGAATTCGCTAGTTTAGTGAATTCATATGAATTCCAATTGCATTCGGAATGCATTCAGAATGACTTCCCATTACCCGAAAATGCCCCCCCATTGCCCGAAATTGCATGAGATGCTTTAATTTGCAATAACGTGAAACCCCATGATTGCGTTCGGATTGCCATTAGATTATACTTCCAATTTCTGACGTCTGATAAGGTCTATGGTTTCAGTAGTGAAGTAAGACAAAAACAAAAGGATGGGAGCAAAAAGACCAACACAGTTTAGCTCAGCGCTCTTATTGCTACTAACTACACCTTAGGAGAGGCAATACAACCTTTTAGAACAGGGAAAAAACATGTACAGTGGCTGGGAAGCCAACAAAGCACTGTGTAATGAGAGAGGGGACAACTGGAGGTCTGGATTTGGGACTATGGTCTAAGGATTCCCCACTACCAAGTTGAAGAGCAAGACCTTCACCTTTCTTCTGCCGTGACTTTCAGATACTTTTGATGGTTCTACTTCTCTTTGTAGGAATGCTGCATGTAAAGTCCTAAGTGCATTTGGAGTTTTGAGAAGACTTTGGAACAGAACTGAATGTTGGTGATCTGTAGGAACTTCTGAATGTATGTGGTCCTTTATGGAAGTGTGGTTTGATCTTGCCCAACAGGATGACCAGATGGTTTGGATTTTAACTTTTGCGATCCCTCAACAGTGGCTTTATTAGTTGAAACTGATAGGAAATGTAGTGGAGTTCCTTTGAGGAACACCAAGTTGTGGAAGGGTGTAGTAGTGCAATGCTTATAAAGTTAGACTTAGGTTCAAAACACACTGTAGAAATAATCCAGTTTGAGACCGCGTTAACTGCCCTGGCTCAGTGCTAGAGAATCCATTGTAGTTTATTGTGACACCAGAGCTCTCTGAGAGAGTAGGCTAAATGTTTCACAAAACTACATTCCCAGAATTCCCTAGCATTGGGCCAGGGCAGTTCAAGCAGTCTCAAACTGGATTCTTCCTGCATTGTGTTTTGGACCTTAGAGATGAGAAAAAAGAGCATCATATATACTTGACTGTAATCACATACTGTGTAAATCGAAGGCAGGTTTGGGGGCCAAAATTATGGATTTTGCTATGATCATGGATAGGTCAAGGATACAATTTAGGAGTCTGCAACAAAGGATGTAAAGGATGAAGCAAAGGAAAACGATGCCAAAGAAGTTACAAAATTCCAGCAGGCATAACTGTGTGTGCTTATCCCAAAGGCTGGATGGATGAGGAGGGAACTATGGCAAATTGTCACTGTGTGATATATCAGGGAGGCAACCAGGTGCGAGTGGGGCTACGAAAATATGCGCACATCGAAAAGGATGCAAAGGCAAGAGTTGAGGGTGTAGTATAAACTCTTATCAAAAATGGACCATCCCCTTTTCTGAGTAGAGTGGTGAAAGAACTTAGTCCAGTCTGGGAGAACCTAAAAGAAGCACCAACCTTCTCTACTCTTCTTGTGCAGCCATTGCTGTCATTTTCCTGCGCAAGCATTCAAAAAGGCTACAGATAGCACCATGGCGGAAAGAATAGAGGGGGTCGGTGCTTCCAGGATGAACTACTAAACTCTCGCCTTTTGCCATTTACATGGAGAAGAGGGTTTTTTTAAAAAAAGGGGGGTGTTAAGGTACAGTATTTACCCTGATTCGTTGATAAGTCGGATCAGTTAGCAGGGTGTATTGGGGGAAAGAGTTTGGGCTCACACAGTCTGGAAGTGTACATTGGAAAAGGCCATCTGTATGCAATGAAGAAGTGGTGCAAGATTGGCATCTCTTCCCTACTTGTTGAACTTGCATTTAAGATTATGTTTAAGCAGGTGTTTGCATTGGGATAAGCCCTCATTTTTGAGCTGATCAAGTTGCTACTATTGTAGGATTCATTGAGATTTGAGAGTTGTCCTATACCTGAAGCATTCAAGTAGCTGTAGGTAATGCAATCTCTCTCTCTCTCTCTCTCTCTCTCTATATATATATATATATATAGAGAGAGAGAGAGAGAGAGAGAGAGAGAAAATGTAATTTAACACAGTGAAATGGAGGTTAGCGACAAGGTGTTGTTGAGTAAATATTGAAAAAAGTATTATATTTTGAAAGATATCTATAGAGATATTTTAGAAGGCTCAAAGACACAACCTATAAGAAAAAATTAACTGTGAGAGAGAGTTAGAGCCAACCACATCTAATGCAGTACAGCATCCTTCTTTACAAGATGTAAGTACTTGTAAAAGTACTATTTGGAAAAGTAGTAGTAAAAGAAATATATATAAGTAAACCCTCCCAGAATGGCTCGGCATGCTGGCACGATGAGCCTGGGAGTTGTAATAATTAAAAAAGCTGCTTTTCCAAGATATAAGTATAATTAGCAATAAACTAAATGAAAGAATGCTATCTTACTTTGATTTAGAAAGGCTGAATAATGCCACATGGTCCTATGCTGAGAGAAAAGGCTGCAGAGTTTTGGAAAATGAACTTTTGTGCAATTTTCTTTTTCTTTTTTTTCAAATGAAGCTTTTCAGCAAACGCAGGCCAGGATGATTTCAGACATAATTAATCTGAGATGAGAAGTCTGCCAAATATTGCTCTTGCCTCCACATGTGATTCAAGGTTTAAAAGTTCCTAACAAAACTAATCTGCACTAAATCTTTCCTCAAAGGCTGCAGGCAGATCAAAAGCCTAATCGCTGCTGATCCCTCATTTCTGTCGTTGAACAAATAGTTTTCAGGGAATGAGTGCGGGCCTTTGTTCTGAATCTTTTTGGTTTGTTTGTTTCCAGGGAAAATAATTTGCCTATACAGTGCAGATATTGTGACAGACAGAAAATCTCTGTCTCTGGGCAACATTGGTTTCAGAGGTTTCTGAAAGAGAAGAGATGATGATGATGATGGTGATGATGGCTGTTAGTTTCCCTGGAGCCTTGCAAGAAAGAGTGGGGTATAAATTAAATACAGCAAATCTACATAAATATGTTACATCCTCCAGTGGCCAGCTCCAGTATCTTTGTGACATGCTCACGTACTTTTCTTTGTCTGTCTGTGGGTCCAAAGCCTTTGGTTGGAAACTCCAGTCATAGCTGCTGCTTACTTACTAGAATCTTCAGAGAAGAGTAGTACTGGATATACTCATGTATAAGTCTAGAAATGTTAGTCAAAAATTGTCTCAAAAAACCTGAGTCGACTTATCCACGGGTCAATGTAAGTACTGCACTTTAACACTTATTTAAAAAAGAGCCATCCCCTGGTAAAGGGCAAGTGCGTAATCTGTCCTGGAAGCACTGACCCTCCTCTATTCTCTTATCCATCCAGGCTTTAAGGTGAGAACAAACAGTTACCTGTGTTGGAATTTTGTAAGTTCTTTGGCACTGTTTACCTTTGCTTTATCTTTTAGATCCGTTGTTACGTGCCCATAAGTTTTACCCTTGACGTATCCAAGAGTTATATCAAAATCCGTAATTTTTGCCCCAAAACCTGACCTCAACTTGTACACGAGGTCGACTTAGAATCAAGTATATACGGTAGTCTTTTCAAGGCCAGATCTGCATGGGCCAGGATACTCCAGAGACAGCCCAGAACAGATGGCCAGGTAATAATGGGAGATTGGAGCAGATGCAGGGCCAGGATACTCTGGGCTGCCTTTGGAGTATCCTGGCCCTGCATCTGCTCCAACCTCCCCCCATTACCTGGCCCTCTATTCTTATGCCCTAGAGGAGATTCATCATATTACTAGCTTAGAAGCTTTAAAAAGGCTGTCAAGACAGATCTCTTCCGGCAGGCTTTTCCTGAATAGTAAACCCAGCCACGCACTAGATAAAAATATCTCATTGAACACTCCGTACCCAATCGCTCGCTGCCTCTTTTAATTGTACTATTTTAACTGGATGATTTTAGTGTTTAATTGTTTAATTGTTGTTTTAGGAGAAGTAGGGATGAGGGCACTGGGATTTTGTGAGCCGCCTTGGTTGTCTCTGACAGGGAGGCGGGATATAAATAAAATTTTATGTATTATTATTTATTAGTATCTGTCTGCATGGGCATCCTGCTGAGCCGTCAGGTGCATCTGCCGCCACCATGGGTTGCTTGCTTCTGAAGTCAGAATGAGGCACCCAGCCTCGATCACATGGCTGGGTGCAAGATTCTGACCTTAGAGCAAGCAACCTGTGGACATGCTGGGTGGCTCAGCGGGAAGCCCATGAAGACAGCCATGGCGGTGCAGGAATTGAGGGCTCTAGGTCTTTCCGCAAGATCCAAAGTATGATATATATTTTAAAACCATTTAAAGAGTGTGTGATACCAGTTCTGGCCCAGAATGTGCTAGATGTCATCTGTACTGCTTGGACCAAAACTAGAGTCTGGACTGTGCATCCTCAGAATGGGGTGCCACGAGACTGTGGGCAACGGGCCTTTTGGCCAATGTAGCCAAGGCCTGACTGCAGCCACGATGCCTTTGTATTTCTCCTAGTCCCTTTTTCCTGACTTTGTGGCTGGTTTAAAATGGTACGTCGGTAAAAAATAAAATAAAATAAAAATAAATGGTATGTCTATGATGAGATTGTCGTGCCACATCCGCATCCAGGAAGCCAGTATGACTGTTATATGTATAGGTCCCTTCCCTCTAATTTAAAGTGAAACAGTAAAAAAGAAAGGGAATAATAGACTGGAGCTGCAGCCGAGAAGCTTATTACGGCTGAGACGCCCTTCAGGATGGAGGGAGTTTTCTGTAGTTCTTAGGACGGCTGAATCAGTGTCTGTAGCTGGTGCTGTTTTGTTGGGCTCGCAAGGCTGCTTAATTATTCTGCTGGCAGGGATCCTGGCATGCTGTTTTTATGGACTTTGCAGGACTTCATTAGAAAAATGTATCAGTTACTTGTGATGTCTCGGGGAAATGATGCTCATTGTTTTGTGGATTGTTCTTACTTCTTGTTTCCCTGTTGATGTGGTACCAAAGCAGAGAATGTATGTTTGGAGCTGTTCAAAACAACGCACTCTTCTTCTTCTTCTTCTTCTTCTTCTTCTTCTTCTTCTTCTTCTTCTTCTTCTTCTAGTACTGTATCTGAACTTTTATTTAAAAGAAGGAACTATGCCCTGGTGAAAGGCAAGAGTATAATCTATCCTAGAAGCACCAATCCCCACTACTCTCTTATCCATCCAGCCTTAAGAGTGAGCAGAAAGAGCGATGTCTGCTGTAGTTTTGTAAGTTCTTTGACACAGTCCTGCTTTGCTTCATCCTTTAGTTCCTTTGCTATATGTCCCTTGCTATATACCCTTGACTTATTCATGGGGCATATGAAAATCCATAATTGTGGCCCCAAAACTTGCCCTCAACTTATACATGAGGTCGACTTATAGTTGAGTATATACAGTATTACTACTATTATTACTATTTGCAGTAGGGTGGGTAATGTGATAGTTGATCAATATTTTTTGTCACTTGCTGTAGGCCTAAATGTCTCCCTTTCCTTTCCCCTCTCTCTATCTCTCTCTGTATCTCTCAACTTATGAAACACTGTACTCGCCGATCACAGATTTGCCCATTAGGCCTTGAGTTTTGATTCAGATTGCGGATGACTTTGATTATTTTTGCAAATACATGTTGGTGTCTGAAAATTGTCTTAAAAGCTTTGAAAAGTGTTTCGACTCCCTTCCAAAATGATTTTGTCCCTTTCCTGGGCTTGTGAAAGCTAATACATTGATTTCTACCCATCTTCTGAATTGAATTTTTTATTCTTTAAATGAATGCTTTCCCCCTTTATGGGCAAATCTTGTTAGGCGTAGTGGCAAACTTTACAGAAAAAAACCCTCATTTGTTATTACTACTCTAAGGCTCAGTGGAATTTCTACTCCCACCATGAGTGGGACAATGAATGTTTTGTGTTTTGGTGTGGAAGCCAATCTATAAGTGGTGGGTGGTGGAGCGAGGAAAGGAGAAGAAATGTTCTCTTAGAACAGATTGAAATATGTAATTGTAATTGTGGATAGCATATGGCCACTTGTCTTTAAATATTGATTCTCAGTTTATTCATCAGCATCATTCCTGAATACTCGGATGTGTAAACCTTATAGGAATGTGAAGTCAAAAGCGTTCACAGCTAGCATCCCATAGTGTTTTGTGGGTTTTTCGGGCTATATGGCCATGTTCTGGAAGAGTTTATTCCTCACGTTTCACCAGCATCCGTGGCTGGCATCATCTCTGAAGATGCCAGACACAGATGCTGGTGAAACGTCAGGAATAAACTCTTCTTAGGGGAATGTTTAGCACCTTTGGGTAACGTGGGAAGGGACTAGAAGGGATACGAGCGGAGCTAACTCCATTTCTGTGCCAAATGCCATTTGATACTTTTTGATGGATTTTGTTAAAGGGAGGGAATCTCTTCCTTGCTTACATGCCTTTTAAGGACAGAACACAACACTTCCTCACCCCAGCCGCAGAGAAGCATTTTGAGTCATGTGGCGATCTCCCAGGGTCTTTAGTCCTCTTTGCAACAATTTAAGGGCCAAGCAAGATAAGACATCATAAGTCTGTGGTTGGATCTCACATCTCTTTCAAAACCAGGCAAAGAGTAGGAAAAGAGAAATTGGGACTCTGAGGGGAGATTGGCTTACCTTTAGACTGTTTTCCCAATTTAAGTAGCCCCATCTCCACCTTCTTGTTATTTGCTCACATAGGAGACATAGGCACACAGTGAGGATTGTCCCTTTACACTCCAGGTGTTGTTGGACCTCCACTCCCATTAGAACATAGCCAATGGCCAAGCACAACAGAAGTTAAACACTGAGGATCATAGGCTCCCTAGCCCTTTTCCAATGAGCCTCAATGTTTGACTTCTGTTGTGCTTGGCTACGCTAGCCAGGACTAATGGGAGTGGAAGTCCAACAACACCTGGAGTGTAACTGGATCCTCACCGCTGTTGCGGAGGTTATGTTGGAATCATAGAGTTGGAAGAGACCACAAGGGCCATCCAATCCAACCCCCTGCTATGCAGGAACTCACAGTCAAAGCACCCCTGACAGATGGCCATCCAGCCTCTGTTTGAAGACCTCCCAGGAAGGAGACTCCACCACTCTCCAAGGGAATGCATTCCACTGTTGAACAGCTCTTACTGTCAGGAAGTTCCTCCTAATGTTGAAGTGGAATCTCTTTTCCTGGAGCTCCACTGATCCATGTCCTATTCTCTGGAGCAGCAGAAAATAAGCTTGCTCCATCTTCAGTGTGACACCCCTTCAAATACGTAAGCAGGGCTATCATATCACCTGTTAACCATCTCTTCCCCAGGCTAAACATCCCCAGCTCCCTAAGTCTCTTCTCAAAAGCCGTGGTTTCCAGACCCTTCACCATTTTGGTAGCCCTCCTCTGGACATGCTCCAGCTTCTCAACATCCTTTTTGAATTGCGGTGCCCAGAACTGGACACAGGTCAGAACAACTATCTGCTATCTCGGAGGTAGTATGCTAAGAAACATGAGGTGGATAGTTTTGTTGCACTTGGATCTTGCCAGTGGTTTTCCTGTAGGCATGTGGTTGTTCATTATGGGAACAGAAAGCTGAGCTAGATGAGTCTTTGATCCAACAAGGCTTTTCCTATGTATCATCTTAACAACTTGCAGGGAAAGGTATACAATATGCATTTCTCTACCTAGTTGTTGTTTAAGTGTGGGCTACATTTGAGCAGATCTACTGAGGTTTGGGTTTTTTGGGCCGTGTGGCCATGTTCTAGAAGAGTTTCTTCCTGACGTTTTGCCAGCATCTGTGGCTGGCATCTACTGAGGTGACAACGAAAGAGAATGGTTGCCTGTAATCTCCTGTATTGGCTGCACATCATTGCCATTAGCATAGACTATACTGAGCATTCACCTGTGAGCCACTATTGCCATCCTTGATAAATTTGTCAACATGTCTGTAATATATAGGGACATGAAATCAACAAATTTGAGTTAGGGTGACAGCAGGAGTTCCTTTTGGCAGTAAATGGGATGTGATCATAGCATGGTTTGGAAACAAATTATCAGAACCAATATAAAAGACTTTCCCTTTGCTTGCTAAATAACATCATGAAATGGTTGAGCCCTACAATGGATGTAGGTGGGAAGTTTCTCAGGAAGGTCTTGCGTTATTTGGACATTGTGCGTTACCATTTCTTGCAGCCTTTGCTTTACTGTGTGTTTGGTAGTACTGATAGTTTTGTAAAGACTATCAGTAATGGAATGATGTTTGGGTTAAAAGTCCCCATCCAAGCCATATATCCAGGCTGAGACTTTCCTTTCCATGTATATGCATAGATGCACAACAACAGGGACATTTGTCTTGGTCCACAACAGAGGTGTGGTGTGGGGAAAAATTCACACTACATGCACATACACATCTTCATCCATCCATCCATAGCTGCCTGCGCTGTTGTACAGCAATTTGTCGTGTCAGATGAGCTAAATATAGGACATGAAGTTCCAGTTATTCTTCTGAGGAAGCAAACATGGGCAAACCCTAGCTCTCAGAGGAACAGACTTGCTTCGGATGCACAAAATCTCTTGCTTCCCAGTCAATCACAAATACAAGTTGTGTAGACAAGAGGTGATGTTGTCTGGGCCCACTGGCTCTCATACATACATTCTGTAGTGAAAGAAAATGTTCACCTGGTTGTACTGAACTAGTTTTTTTCTCAGTTTGAAATGGAACTGATAAGTAGTACAGAGACTTATGTGAAGCTGAAGGTACTACAGTTATACCCCATTAAAAGAAAGTTAAACTGGTGAAATAAATTATATCAGGTACGTCTCTCTTTAGGTATGCGACCATAAAGAAATAGTGTTCTTTCAGGTGTAGCCCTTTTTTTGTGTGTGAAATATTAGGTAAGTATATGCGGTATATCTGAAGGAATGTCAGGTAGATGATGCAGGATGCTTGCTTTGTGCCCCTCCAGAGACAAACCAATGGATTAAAATGGGAAAATAGTCCATCTAAACACTCAAAATCCACAAAACAGTGATACCTTTGATGGACCAGCGAAAGTGCACAAAATACACCTAAACATGGAGGACAACTTCTTTACTGTAAGAAGTGTTTGACACGCTGTAGTCCTGTTGAAGCAGCCGAGAATTACATTGTTTTGGTTCTCCTATGAATTTACTATATGGAAGTGATTTTTGGCCATCAGCTATACTGCTAAAAGATTTTTTGTAATTACACCTTTTATCAAAATCACAAAATACCAGCTCCACCAATCGCTGATAACATTGATATCACATAGTGAATCTTCAATCAAAAATTCAGATGTGTAAAATAGACATATATAATATACAGCCCATGTAACAAATAATAAACATTTCTTCAGATAAAATATATCTTTCATTTGTAATGTCTGTCTCCTGTTTTGTTGTATAAAGATTCTGACTGTCAACTAGACTGGAACTTGCAAACTGTTACATTGTTCCAATTTCTGTTACTTTAACTGTTGTTGTAACTTCTACTGGCTATGTACTTCTAACCACTGTCTTCCTTTCTATATTCAGTGTTATATTATAGTATATTTTGTCTTCTTCTTGTCTTCCTGGAAGTTTATAAATCAGTTGCCTTTGATTATTAGATTATACTGTATCATTTCTTGCTCCAAAAAGTTTAAACTGGTTTCCAGTCGTCTTTTGTTTTATTGAGTAGGCTTGTATTAAAGTGGTCAATATATCAAGGTCCATCATCCCTTTCAGTTTTATTAACCATTTCTCCATTGTACTAGATGTTGCCTTTCTTTTCCACTTTTGCACATAAAGCATCCTGGCAGCCGTTATCATATATAGAAGTAATCTCCAATGTTTCTTCTCAGTTTTTGATTCTGTTATATCAGTTAAATTCAATAGCTATCACTCTGGACTCATTGGAATCTTTTCATATAATATTTCTATGTATTCTTCCTGATAATTTTTTGGCTAAGGCACATCTCTCCCACATGTAGCAAAAGGTTACATTTGTTTCTTGGCATTTCCAAAAATTCTGGTTTCTATATATATATATATATATATATATTGTATAGTCTTTTTGGTGTTATGAGAAAGCATCTACAAATGATTCTCTTTCAGGTTTTGGCATAAAGTAAATTTTTGGGAGTTTTTCCAGATTTCCCCCCATGATTGTAACTCAGTAGTTTTCCCTCTATCTTTGATGGTTTCATGCTCCAGCTCTTGTTCTCTTAAAACGTTACAGAACTTTGCCCTGTGAAATTTACCATCCTCTGCAAAACTCCTCTCCGATTCATTTTTAACTGGTTCAAAATTTTCAAATTTGTTATCCATTTTGTCTCTTTCTGTTATTTTTTTATATAAAAGAACCAGTTATCATTCAGTCCGTCCTTACTGAAATCTTCTTTTGTCAATTGTTGGGATGTTACTTAATCAAAATGTCATCAAATTGTCCAGTTTTAAAATGGATCCCAAGAGACTGTATTTGGAAGAAGAGAAATGATGATGATGATGATGATTAATATACCACCTTTCCAAAGGATCAAGGTGGTTTACAAAATTATATAGCAAATACATAACCCATACAGACTAAAATTCCCTCCCTTATCCCTTAACTAAAATAGAATCATCAAATTGTAATTTAAATTAATTAAACCTTTAAAATAAATAAGGTTAAAATAAATAAAGTTAAAATTTAAAAATAGGCAGACATGGGGAGATATTTGGGGCAACCAGAGGATGATGTGCATCACTGAGTAGGAGGATCATGTAGTTTGATGGAGTCTCCTTCTTTAGAGGTTTTTAAACAAGAGGCTGGATGGAAATCTGTTTGATTGCATGGCAGAAGAGGGTTGGATGACTCTTGAGGTCTTCTCCAACTCTATGATTGTATGTTATGATCGTATGAATCTTTCTGCTTTTACAGGTAACAAAGATGGTCAAAACAGTCACAACTCGGACTGTGCGCCAGGTTCCACTTGGGCCTGATGGTCTCCCTGTGATGGATGGCTCATCTCCCATGGGCAGTTACACTGACTCTATAGACAGAAGGCACATGAAGAATGGGGAACGATACATCACACCACAAGCTTCTTCCACCTTGACCCGATCTTACAACAGCTACAATGACTCCTATCCAGACAGTCATGATGGCCAATACCGCCCTTTCGTGGGTCACGATGGTTATGGAGACCTCCCCGACAACTATGGTAGCTTGTCCCGCAGCATCAATTACCGTCCACGTTATGCCTATGTCCCTGGGAACAGTTACCGGCCAGAGGATGGTAGTTTCACGTTGCCAAGCAGAAGGGATAACTATGGCCCGCTGCCCCAGCCTCAGGTGCCAACAGGGAGCAATGCAGACCTGAACCGCTCCCAGCCAGAACGATTCCAGCCTGAGCCATATGGCCTTGAAGATGATAACCGCAGCCTTGGGGTTGACGATGAGGGATATGAGCTTGATCCAGAATACTCAACGGTGAACCGCAGGACATCAGCTGGGATGCCTGAGAGAGGAAGACCTCTCAAGGGAAGGTAAAACCACTATGTTGGATATTTGCTTTTCTTTATGAAGCTATTCTCATGGCTGTTATTTAATACAGCTTTCTCCAGGTCATGTCCGCCCGCTAGTCCTGGCCAATCATGAATGGTGGGAGAGGTAGTTAAAACATCTGCAGGGCTTCAGGTTTTGAAGGCTGTTGCTATTCAACATCTTTATCAATGACTTGGATGAAAGAATAGAGAGCATGCTTATCAAGTTTGCAGATGACACCAAATTAGGAAGAGTAACTAATACCCCAGAGGAGAGGATCAACATTCAAAACGACTGTAATAGGTTAGAAAGCTGGGCTAAAGCTAACAAAATGAATTTCAAAACGGAGAAATGTAAGGTACTGCACTTAGGGAGGAAAAATAAAGATACAGGATGGAGGACCCCTGGCTTAAGCATACTATGTGTGAAAGGAGTCCAAGTATACCACAAGTTGAACATGAGTCAACAGGATGATGTGGCAGCTAAAAAAGGCCAATGTAATTTTAGGCTGCATCAGTAGAAGTATAGTGTCTAGATCAAGGGAAGTAATAGTGACACTCCATTCTGCTGTGGGTCAGGCCTCACCTGGAATAATGTGTCTAGTTCTGGGCATCACAATTCAAAAAGGATGTTGACAGGTTGGAGTGTGTCCAGAGGAGGGCCACCAAAATGGTGAAGGTCTGATTATGGTCTAATACAATGAACAGCTGCCAATAAACTGAGTTAAAATGTTTACATTCAGATAGTCATGATTGTTCCAGTAAGAGGGTGGGAAAATAATAATAATAGCCAGACTTAAAAAAAACAAAACAAAATATAAATTATCAATTAAACAAACTAGAAGTGTGTCTTTGAAGTCATTTGGTTTAAATCAAGGTATGTTTGCATACATATTTTACATGGAAATACAAGGATTCCAAAATCCCTCAAAATCTGAAATGTGAAACACTTCTGGTCTCAAGCATTTTCAGTAAAGGAAACTCAACCTGTACTCCCAGTTACTACTGCTAGGCGTTTGCATTTTTTAAATATTGCCGACATCCCTTTGATGCATTATTTTGTGGTGTCTCCATGGGGCCAACTTACTTAGAAGTGTTTCTCCTTCTCTTTTTGCATTTCTTTTGGCGTGTGTTTTTCTCCATATTTAAATATGATCAAGGAACTTTGACAAGCAATTTAGTTTGACTGCAGTGTAGAAACATAAAGAGGCAAGTGCTGGGTCTGCTATTTCAGGTAACGTCTCTTCCTGACTTCAGAAATAGTCAAAGTAATTTTTGCACGAATAAATTAGCCATCATCTTTCATTTCCAAGGAACCTCTGATAATAAATAATGTTGTCTATTTAATGATGAAGCTCAAAAGTAATTAGCCTTTGATTGCGGGGTGAATTTCTGTGTTTGTATGAGGATTTTTCCTCTTAGTTTGTCTTTGTTAAAAGCGAGATCTATACGGGATCACAACTGAAGCCGACAAGAATAAATATAATGATGATGCCATATATCTGCCAGCTCTGTCAACAGGCTTCACATGTCTTTGTTAATTTTACTCTCCCTTTGTTCAGTTTTGAGTGCCTCATTGGATCCAGAATTGGTATGGTGTAGTAGTTAGAATGGGATGGTCTTGAACTTTGTGGGGCTGGCGGACAATTTTGCAAGTTTAAGGAGGCCATGTGGGTGTCACCACAGAATGGCTGCCAGGATGACTGTGTCCAGAGAGAAAGCATCTGTTTTGTAGAAACACAAACTGATGTAGATTTGCAGTGGTTCTCATCCTTCCTAATGCCGCGACCCTTTCATACAATTCCTCATGTTGTGGTGATCCCCAACCATAAAATTGCAGTGTCTCGGTTCCTAAAACCATTGGAAATATGTGTTTTCCGGTGGTCTTAGGCAACCCTTGTGAAAGGGTCATTCGACCACCAAAGGGGTCACGACCCACAAGTTGAGAACCGCTGCTATAAAAAGAATCAGCCCAAGAACATGAATACAGTGGGCTCTCGGTGTCCTCTTCAGCTTGGTTCCAGGACCCTCGTGAATACCAAGATTTGTTGATGTCTTTTTGGAATTTGTGTTTGCATATTTTCAAGCTGTGGATTTCTGAATCCATGGATGGTTAACTCAGTGGATGCAGAATCCAGGCATACAGAGGATCAACCGTACGTGACAGGAGTGGAAGTCTGATCCGGTAACTAACAAGGCTTTTTGGATAAAATGGGAAGCTGTTTGCTCTTCCTGAATTCCTTGAAAAAGGGAGGAAAAGAGATACATTTTTAAAAAAATTACAGCATGCCCTTCACAAGAATCCATTACTATTATTATTATTATTATTATTATTAATTATTATTATCCCACCCCTCTGTGCAACACAACCTGGGGTAGCTTACAAGATTAAAACATACATTCCCATATCCTGCAATCCCACCGCCCCCCAAAATACAAACCTCCCTTGTTTTACATTTATCTGCTGTTGCTGATCTGTTTTGTGTATCATCTTCTTGTCTGTTTGATACCTGATTTTTAAAATCACATCGTCCCTCAAAAAAGCTTAGAGCAACATATTTGGTTCTTCCACCCTTCATGCTCACAAAAACCTAGAGAGGAATCTAAGGCTGAATGACAGGATGGCCCTTGTGGTCTCTTCCAACTCTACGATTCTATGATTTGGACTCAAAACCTCCTATCTGGTGAGCTTCATGGCTGGGTGGAGAGTCGAACTGGTCCTAGACTGTCCAGTCTCATGCCACCAAAGTAACCAGTGTGCCACATGGATCTTTTACCTTGGGATACTTTGAGGTTAACGTAGCTCTGGGCTCCACAGTCCCGTTGTGAAAAGCTCACTGAATTACCATATATGTGCAACTATAAGTCGACCCCATGTATAAGTCGAGGGCAGATTTGGGGGCCAAAATTATGGATTTTGATATGATCCGTGGATAAGTCGAGGGTAAAACTTAACAGCATGTAACAAAGGATGTAACGGATGAAGCAAAGGAAAGTGATACTAAAGATCTTTAAAAATGTTGACAGGCATAACTGTTTGTGCTCACCCTAAAGGCTGGATGGATGAAAGAGTAGAAGGGTTGATACTTCTTTTAGGTGCTCCAAGAAGAGATTAATCTCTCACCTTTCTCCAGGACATGGCTCCCTTTTTGATAAGAGTCAAAGTACAGTACTTACATTGATCCGTGGATAAGTTGGTCCAGGTTTTTTGGCTCACTTTTTTGACTAAAATTTCTAGATTTATACATGAGGATATACAATCCACAATGAGTACTGTAACAGCCAGAGATGCTGCTCTGGACTGACATCCCATCCACCCAGAAAGCCAAAAACAGGTAGCATTTATTTTAATTATAAGTGCATTTATTTGGAAAAGTAAGAATAGGACAAAATGATGATAATAAAATAATATTTATTTATGTCCCACCCCTCCAAATAAGATCGAGGTGGCTTACATTAATAAAATCAATAAAATTATACAGTGCAATAAAATAAATTCCACTATTCTCTCCTTCCCCAAACCAATAACATCAGAAGGACAGTCAGATAGATTTACAAATTATCACAAGTCCAGCAAGGTGTAATAAAGACTCACAAAGCATTGCAGATGCCAAGAGTCAGCATTCTGTGGTCACTGAACACTGTCCATCCCCATTGATCTGTTTTGGTTGTCTTCTCCTCTTAGGTGTACTATTTCTGGAGTTTGCATTTCTGGAAGCCTTTAGTTTCTCCAGGCTTGCTTTATACCCACCATGCCCTGTTTGTGTAAGCATGGTGGCAATATATATTGGCTGTATAAACAGAAATACTCATGGACAGAACATTGAAAATAAACGAAATGATTTCTGAGTCATTTTTCATCTCGAGACACCATGGGGGATCCAGTGTAGATGATTTATTCCTTGTGTCCACTGATGTCAGAAAGTCCCCCTTTACAAAGACTTTCTGTTACATTTTTGCAGCTTGGCTGTTCAGGCATCCATTTCTCCATTTAGTGACATGTTGCACTGATTTACTGTCACAGTTCTCCCCCTCCTGGTATAAACAACTATCCCTCAAAGGTCGGACATGAAGAGAGAGCCCAGCGGCTTTCCTCCCACTTAGAAATGAAGAAAGGAATCGATTTTCAATAAGTCTTGAAAGGTTAATAATTCTAGCGATAAATGAAATTCAGCCAATGGACAAAGACTACAGCTGGCAACGGGGAGCTAAAGCATACACTCTTGTATCATTGAGAAACAACCAAGATGTGGACTTTTCCACCTGTCCTGTCTTCCTCCTCTCCTTACTGCTATTACTTTTACTCCTCCTCCTCCTATTATTACTCTTATTATTGATTATGATGACGACATTATTATTGCCATTGCTATTTAATATCATCCTGCATTTTGTTTATTGATTTAATTCCGTTATTAATTATTTATAGGCTCTGTTATCCCTCCCAGGGCAGCTTGTCAAACTCTAAAACACAAAGTCATTGCAACAATAAAATTAGAACGCAAAACACAGTCGACATATAATGCAGTGGGGGAAAATCATAGCACTTGTCAGAAACACTTGCGGGATAAAACAGCCCTGGGATAATGTAAAATCTAACTAGATTTTTTTAAAATTCAAAGATACAGGTGTTAGCCTGTAGAATCAGTACGTAGAGAGATCTTGTAGCACCTTTGAGGTTAACTGAAAGAGAGACGTTGGGAGCAGGAGCTTTCCTAGACTTCAGTATGCTTCCTCCAAATGCATCTGAGGACGTAGGCTGAAGTCTACGAAAGTTCATGCTGCCAGCTTCTTCCTTTAGATTTTTTAAAAAATGTCTCTACACTCAGACATGAAACCCACTGGGTGACCTTGGGCAAATCACATTCTCTCAGCCTCAGGGCAAGGCAAAGACAAACCTCCTCTGGGCAAACTTTGCCAAGGAAACCCCATGATAGCCCTGTGACAGCCTTAGGGTTGCCATAGGGCAGAAACAACTTGAAGGCACACTACTACAACAACAGTGTTAATCTAAAATCCAATAGGGAGGAGACCCTGTAAAAGTCTTTCAAAATCTTGAGGCCGCTACACAGTGGCTCCTATCCTTGGTGTTCTCCAGCCTAGTTCGTAGGTTTTCTTGGAAGACCAGAAAGTTGCCACTCAGGAACTATTTGCATTGATTGATACGAGTGCCAATGGTCTTTCAAAGAAGCTGGTCCCAAAGGACTTTAAAGGTTAACACTATGACCTCAAATTGGGCCTGGAAATGGTCTAAACTGGTCTCCAACCCACATCAGCTAACATTAGTAGTGAGCAGTGATGTGAGTTGTAGTCCGGCAACACTGGAACCATGTGTACCCTCCAGCATTTTGCTGAGGAAAACCAGGACACAGATGGCCATGCACCATCAGGCTGTGGTCAAGGTGGCAAAAGTTATAGGGATATAATAGGGATTGTATAATTCTGTGTTTTATTGATGTTGGAATCCCACCTTGATCTGACAGAGAGGTGGGAAATAGAAAGTAATAATAATAATAATAATAATAATAATAATAATAAATGAAGTAGAGACAAACTAGGAGAGGCTACCAGTTTGCTTTTGTCTGAGCCTCCTGGGAAGCCTAGGGAGTCCTGGTGGCGCAGTGGTTAAATGCTGGTATGGCGGTCACAACGTTGTGAGTTCAATCCTGAGGGCTCCAGGGTTGACTCAGCCTTCCATTCTTTCGTAGGTTGGTAAAATGGGTGCCCAGCTTGTTGGGGGCAATCGGCTTACATATTGTAAACCACTTAGAGAGTGTATAGTCCACTATGAAGTGGTATAGAAATACAGGTGGTATTGCTGTTGCTATGGTTGGAAAGAGCAAGATTCCACCCCTCTGTCTCCCCTCCTGCTGAGTTAACTGAATGCAAACTCCTTTTGCCCTTGGAAGTCAGTTTGCAGCGACTGAAGTAAGCTGAGGACAAAGGGGGAAAGGAGGAGGGAGAGAGAGAAACTGGGCAGTTTATCACACGAAGGAGATTGGGAGTGTATCCTGTGAATATCTCAGAAAAACCGCATAATTATTCGTAACGATTTCACACAACATCACACAAAACCTGCCATTAAAGTGGTCACAAAGAAGCTTTAATGTGCATCTTTTTACTATTGAGATTTCTGCAACAACGCATTTCCATTTGTTTACGCCATTGCGTGTGATAATCCTTTGCGCAATTACTTGCCATTTACGCTTCATTTGTGGGATGCTTGAAATGTGCTTTAATCTCTCTTTAATGTTGAAATCAGCCCCAGTGTGATAAAAGTCCTGGGACAGTTTAAAAGCAGCTGAAAAAGTGGGATGATAGAACACTAATCGGGAGGGTAGGAGCTTGGCCTGCAAGCTGAACAAATGGAGCCAGGTACATTTGCTCAGGTCAACTGTCTTCACTCAAAATCACTGTCATGGTTAGGGATGTAACAAAATTTCCTCTCTGGGAAAAGGTGTATCAACTCCGACCACAGCAAAGATTTCTACCTGGGGCCTGAAAGCAAAATGTGGAGCTTTCTCCCCTCGTTTCCCCCACAATTTGCACAAGAGGTTTCTATGCAAATCTCATGTTTTTCTCCTTTCTTAAGCCAAGCTCTCGTGATCCCCCCTTCCCATTTCCCACTGCCACAGAGAGCCGGACAAGATTATTGATCCAAATAGACAGACAACCCATGTGGTGCATGTACTTTTCCACAATCCATGCAACAAAAGAACTGTGACTGTAATTTGTGCAAATAAAATAAAATAAAATAAATAAATAAAAACAAACCCAAAATCCCCCAAACACCATGCACAATTTGTGCAATATTTCTTTTGGCAGATGCAAATAACTAAGTGGAAATGCTCAAAAACGTCTGTCTGTAAGGAGGGGGGGTAGGTTTTTCATTCTTCCTCACGGGATTTAGATTAGCAAGAATTTATATCCCTAGCTGTGACTCTCTGTGTTTCCTGGCACTATGCACGATTTGGTTGCCAATTTCTCAGAGAGCCAGAGCCAGTCAAGGGTGTTCAATATGTTGGGCTGGATGAGCTAACTCGGTAGTGGCAGCTTCACATGTTAATATTAACTGATACGACTAGTGGCAACAGTGGATGAAAAATTTAAATATGTATTAAATAAATACATTTGAAAGAGCCAGCATGGTTGCAAGGGGTTTGAGTGCTGGACTTTGGAGACGAGAGTTTGAATCCCTGCTGGGCTGTGGAAACCCACAGGGTTACTTTAGGTAAGTCACACACACTCTCAGCTGCAGAAAACCACCTGATAGGATCACCTTGGGGTCACCATGAGTCAGAAGTGACTTGAAGGCACACGACAACAAAAATCTGTATTAGTGTGTAGCCTGTTTTCTCAGCCCACGTGCTCCAAAGTGATCACATTCTGTCCGCCAGCAATTCCAGCAGATGGGTTAAACCCGTAATCTCTTTGCTAATTGTCAATTGCTTGCATGTCTGGTAGCTGGCCATTTGGTCTGCAGTCTCATTCTATCTCTCTCTTACTCTCTCGATACTTCTCTTTTCTCACTGCTGACCCACTTTTCCTAACACTCGCATTTGAATATAGATTGGAAATACATGGTGGAGGAGGGAATAGAATTCCACTTCAGAGAGCGCCTTCTAATACAGCACAGATTTTTCCATCTGTCTGCACACCACCATGTATGCATATGCTTGTCCTCATTTTTATCCAGTCATAATTACAGAAGAATGTAAAACAATCCCTGCTGGATCAAGTGAAAGGTCTCTTGAGTCCGGGACCCTGCCAGGTGGTTCTGGCAAGACCATAGTGGGAGTTCAGCAGAATTCAGAAAAACTACTTTTTTGGATTCCACTGGTCCTTTTCAAAGGTGGATCGTGAGAATTGTACAGTTGGCCCTTTGTATCCGTGGATTCTTTATTCATGGATTCAGTCATCCACAGCTTGAAAATATTTCAAAACAAATACAAATTCCAAAAAGCAAATCTAGATTTTGCCCTTTTATATAAAGGACACCATTTCACTATGCCGTTGTATTTAATGGGACTTGAGCATCCACGGATTTTGGTATCCATTCGGGATTCTGAAACCAAACCCAGTCGATACCAAGCACCCACTGTAGTCTCACAGGGTTCTGTCCTGGGCCCAGTGCTATTCAACATCTTTATCAATGACTTGGATGACAGAATTGGGGTCATACTTATCAAATTTGTAGATGACACCAAATTAGGAGGAGTAGCTAATATACCAGAGAACAGGATCAAAATTCAAAATGACCTGAATAGACAAGAAAGGTGGGCCAGTGCTAACAAAATGAAATTCAACACAAGAAAAATGTAAGGTACTGCACTTAGGGCATAAAAATGAAATGCAAAGAAATAATAATAATAATAATAATAATAATAATAATAATAATTTATTTCTAGGCTGCCCAATCACAAAGAATCCGGGAGGTTACAACAATAAAATACACTGAAGTTACAATAAACCTCCCCTGCCACCCATTCCCAGTACTAAAATGGAATTAAACGGTTATTAGTATAAAACATTAAAAACATTAAAAACAGTAAGGATGGGGGACGCCTGGCTGAATGAAACTATGGATGAAAAGAGGAGTCCAAGCAGACCACAACTTGAACATGAGTCAACAGTGTGATGCAGCAGCTAAAAAGGCCAATGTAAGTTTAGGCTGCATCAATAGAAATATAGTCTCTAGATCAAGGGAAGTAATAGTGCTGCTTTGGTCAGGCCCCACCTGGAATATTGTGTCCAGTTCTGGGCACCACAATTCAAAAAGGATATGTAGAAACTGGAGCTTGTCAAAAGGAGGGCGACTAAAAATGTGAAGGGTCTTGAAACCATGCCTTATGAGGAATGGCTTAGGGAGCTGGGGATGTTTAAGCTGGAGAAGAGATGGTTAAGAGGTGAAATGATAGCCCTGTTTAAATATTTGAAGGGATGTCATATTGAGGAGGGAGCAAGCTTGTTTTCTGCTGCTCCAGAGACTAGAACGTGGAATAATGGATGCAAACTGCAGGAGAAGAGATTCCACCTAGACATTAAGAGCCACTTCCTGACAGTAAGCACTGTTCGACAGTGGGACACACTCCCTCAGAGAATGATGGAGTCTCCTTCCTTGGAGAATATTTAAACAGAGGTTGGATAGCCATCTGTCGGGGATGCTTTGATTGAGAGTTCCTGAAATTTGACTCTGGCTTGGTTGCTATAAGAATGTTGTTGCTGCTGCTTCCTAGCCACTGCTTTTCAACCGTGTAGTACTCGTAAATATGAAAGTTCTATATAGACTAATTCTTCTTAACCTTTTCTTTACCAAGTACCCCTTTGAAATATCTTCTGTTGCCACGGACCTCCCCTCGATGCCCAACTCAAGATTTAAAACCCTAAAGTGCATCAAATACTGTACCTACTATACACCTTGAGTTAGGACGGTTGGGTTTGCTTTTTGCTGCTCTGTTAGATAGCAGCTGCAGTAACAATAACAAGTCTTCAGTTGCTCTGGACAATTGACAGAGACTGCAACTCCTCTGAACATTAATACCCTCCATTAAACCTTCTGTCAGAGGCACTGGAGAGAGATGGAAGATGTTTTCCCCTTCTTCCCGCCAGTGGAATTGAGTGGATTGAGTGGCAATGCGCAGGCCTAGGCTCCTGTCGCATGGCTCCTCTGCTGTTGCTCAGCCTGCCTTCTCCCCATAATGGAGTGTCCACAAGACAGAAGCCAAGGCAAAGCCTGGCTGGCCAGCCACTCCGTTGCAGGGAGGAGACAGGCTGAGCAACTGCGGAGCTGACAGCCAGCCAGTTGGCCTTTGCCTTTCTCTGTCTTTCCCTCCCAATCTTTCAATTCCTAGAAGTCCCAGCCAGCATGGTCATAGAATCATAGGACCTTATCAGACGTTGGAAATTGGAAGTATAATCTAATGGCAATCCAAATGCAATCGTGGGCTTTCACGTTATTGCAACTTAAAGTATCTCACACAATTTCGGGCAAAAGGGAAGTCGTTCCTAATGCAATCTTGGGTTTTATGTTATTGCGTATTAAAGCATCTCACACAATTTCGGGCAATGGGAAGTCATTTTTGGGCAATGGGAAGTCATTCTGAACGCATTTCGAACACAATTGGAATCCACGTAAATTCACTAAACTAGCGAATTCACGTGAATTCGAATTGGCTCCAATTGGCTCCATTTGCAATAAAGAGAAATTCCTCCTGTCCGATAAGGTCCATAGAATCATACAGTTATTCTCCAAGTGTGAATCCATGTATGACTATATTAGGACCAAGGTGGCAGCATGGGGATTACTTGAAAACTGTGTCTCCCTGCCTGGAACCCTCAATAGCAGCATTCATTCTACTTTGTGTAAAACCTTATTGTCGGTCCTACTTGTGCATCAGTTAGGGCTGTAATTCTTCACTACCTTTCTTCCTGAAGGAAGCAGTTTTCTTCCTGCTGTGAGGAAGTCTTCAAAAAACACACCATGTTCACAATTCTGGACTTATTCTGTTCAAAATTCACACATGGTTGTTTTGCACAGAAAACAGCATTTTCTTCACGGAAATTCCCCCCCCCCCCCCTAAATTGCAGAAGATCAACATCAGTCCAGGATTCTTTTTGTCAGGGTTTCTCAACCGGGGGCTGGGGGGAGGATGCTTTTCAACCATTTCCCCAATATTTTTGAATATTTTAATTTCCATCCCTAGTATTGGTGTGTGTCCTCACTCTTCCTCAGAAACACATAAACATAGTTTGAAGATGCCAGCCACAGATGCTGGCAAAATGTCAGAAAGGAACTCTTCTAGAACATGGCCACATAGCCCGAAAGCTCCACAAAAAACTATGGATGCCGGCCATGAAAACCTTCAACACATAAACAGTTCTTCAGACTTGGCCCATGCCATTGTTCAGAGATGTATCTAACCGTTACTTTCTTCCTGAATATCTGTAAAGCTGTAACATCCCATCATCACCTTCCCCTCCACCTCTCCCCAGATTTACTGTCTCGGTGCCTCGCTTTCAACGTACATCTTTCCTATTTCTTTCTCTCCCTCCTGTCACATTCACTATGTGTTTTTATAGGGATGTCTTTTCTGTGGTCATATTTCTTCATCTTCTTTCCAGCGTTGCCAAGAATCCTTCATCCTCTCTCTCTCTCCTGCCTGCTCTACAATATGCATTTGTTCAACCCTGGAGCCTATCTATCTCCCTCGTAATATTCCTCATCTCCACCCAGAGAGCTAAAAATAAACAAACTATCATTCTTTTCTTTTGCCTTGTGTGAATAGTTGTTCTCGATCCTGCCTCCACATTCCCCAACCCTCCAGCTTTTATATGATGATATTTCCATTTGTTTCTTTTTCAGTCCTTAAGGTGCTTCCTCTTCTTTCCCTCCGCAGTGTTTGGATAATTAATAAATCTACCTTCTACTAGCAGTAAGGCCATTGAATCATTTTGCACTGTTTGCTTCTTGAATTGCCCAGCTGAGCTTACCTATCCAGTGTTTTGGTAGACTTGTTCTATTTGTTTATATCTTTCATTGTGTGAGCTTCTTCTTTGTGATGTCTGTGACTCACACGTATGGGTTGCTCTGGGCCTGTGCGGAGATCTTTGAAAACTTTTAGTGCCATGTTTTGGCAGGAAACCCACTCCTTTGCTTGCACTCATATAAATCAAGCATTACCATTGAAACCCAGGTCCTTTTCACCAGCCATCATGGTTACTGCCATTTATCTTACTGTCAACTAACCCTTAATAGAATCATTTCAATGTTTTGGAATGGGAAGAATCCTGTGCAAAAACTAGGAAACCAGCAAATGTTGGTGTCACAGGGAACGAGGCATGGCCAACAAGGAAACCCTAGAGCTCACAAGGGCCATAGTTAACCACACAGTTTAAGATTTCCTGTGCTGTGGGTACTAGTATGTGACAGCTGTTGTCTACTTTGTTGTTAGCTGCCCTCGAGTCGATTTTGACTCATGGCAACCCTGTGGATGAGACATCTCCAAGAATCCCTGTCCTCCACTGTAGTCTTGCCCAGATCCTGCCAGCCCTTGCCCATAAACCCCCGGGACTGAGTCTATCCGTCCGGTTTGTGGTCTTCCTCTCTTTCTCCTTCCCTCTCCCTTTCCTAGCATTATTGTTTTTTTTTCTAGTGATCCATGCCTTCTTATGATGTGGCCAAAATACAATAATCTCAACTTGATCATCTTTGCTTCCAAGGAGAGCCCTGGTCTGATCTGTTCAAGAACCCACTTGTTTGTCTTCTTGGCTGTCCATGGGATCCTAAGTACTCTTCTCCAGCACCACATTTCAGATGAGTTGATTTTCCTTCTGTCTGCTTTCTTCGCTGTCCAGCACTCGCATCTGTGCATTGTAATTGGGAATACAGTGGCCTGAACGATTCTGACTTTAGTGCTCAGTTGTATGTCTTTGCTCTTCAGTATCTTTTCCAGTTCTTTCATAGCTGCCCTTCCCATTCCTAGCCTTGTTCTTATTTCTTGACTGCAGTTTCCATTCTGATCAATGTTTGAGCCTAGATACGGGAATTCTTTAACTATTTCAATTTCCTCATTGTCTAGACTGAATTTCTGTATTTCTTCTGTGGTCATTATTTTTGTTTTCTTTATGTTCCGCATCAGACCTGCCTTTGAACTTTCATCTTTGACCTTCTTTATTAACTGTTCCAGTTCTTGAATGTCTTCTGCTAATATTATGGTGTCGTCTGCGTATCTTAAGTTGCTAATGTTGCTTCCGCCTGTCTTCACTCCTCCTTTTTCTGATTCTAATTCTGCTTTTCTTACGATGTTTTCAGCATGTAAGTTACTTGTTTAAGGTGATAGCATGCAACCTTGCCTGACACCTTTGCCTATTGGGAACTACTCTGTTTCCCCGAATTCTGTTCTGATGGAGGCCTCTTGTCCTTGGTAGAGATTCCTCAGCAGTACTATCAGTGACATTATGTCCATATTACTTCTAAAGTGGACAAAATGGTGAAAAATCAGGATAACTGATGGTGTACATAGACAGCAGCTCTCGCATATTTGTACCCATAGCATCGGAAACTTTAGACTGTGTGGTTGACTATGACCCTTGTTGTAGCACATTAAACACCTATACCCACTTTCCATGTAGACTATTGGAGTGTTTGGAAAGGGAAAACTACATTCAGAACCGAGAACCTCCTTCTTGGTTACTCTGTGTTTTTGCGTAGCTTCCTGGGAAATTGTTTCCGAGTGTTAATCTTCTTTGAAGGTGAGTGCCTATAAGAACTAATTGGATGGTGATGGGGTCAGTAATCCTGTTTGTTTTACAATAATGGGCTCATTGACAGAGGCTTTGGTTAGTCGGAGCAAAGTCCAAACCAAAACAGCCTTAGGTACAATTGAATCACAGTGCAGTAGGTTATAGTAACTCCAGGCACTGCTAAGCCAGCATCACTTCTGACTCCAAGGGCTATGTGTTCCCTGTCAATATGCTGCCCTTGATCTGATGATGGAGAGCTACCTACATGGCTATTGGATTCCTCCAGGCCATGTCTGGATGGTTCAAAGATGCCACTGGTAGGTGCACAAATGAGGGTTGTGGGAAGGACGTCTTTAATGTAATTTCCTTTCATGTATGCAGATGATAACTTAGAGATGATGGCCATGTTTTGCTTAGTGTTCCATATGCTCAAATGAGGGGAAAGTCTCAGTATGTCCTTAGGTTTAGACATCTTATCTATAGATTGTGTGTGTGTGTGTGTGTGCCTTCAAGTCACCTGTCGACCTATGGTGATCCCATTAATTTCATAGAGTTAGGCAAGGAACACTCAGAGGTGGCTTTGCCAGTTTCGTCCTCTGAATTATAGACTACAGCACCAGGTATTCATTGGCGGTCTTCCATCCAAGTACTCACCAGGGCTGACCCTCTGTAACTTCCAAGATCAGATGGGATCTTGCACCTTCAGGGTCTTTAGGGTGCATGATTGATTTTAACTGTATTTTGTTTTAATTTATCTTGTAATCTATCTGGTCCTTGCTGGGAGGAAAACAGGGTATAGTTAAAACAAATAGTTAATAAATAAATCAGAGGTGCTATAGGAGAACTGAAACCCCAAATTACTTTCTTCATCCTTATCTTGAGCCCTTTGATGTTTTTGCCTTCATGTTTTCAAGCATATGTAAACCGTCATGTGTTCTAGAAACACTGATAAAGGGAAGCCAGGATTAGAAGGATGTTAGCATGTATCCAGAAAATTATATTTCCCCCCTTCACCAAAAAAGTTGGAGATGAAGCACATGGACCAGTAAAAGGGAGAGTTGCCATTCATTCATCCTACTTCTCTAGCAGTAAGGTTTCTCTCTCTCTTTGTGCGCTTGGGACCGGGAGTGTTTTCGAGTTTCAAGTTTTTTTGAAATTTGGAATATTTTGTTGTCGTGTGTCTTTGAGTTGTTTCTGACTTATGGAGACCCATAAGGCAAACCTATCATGGAGTTTTTCTTGGAACGTTGCTTCAGAGGGTCTCTGAGGCTGAGAGATTATGACTTGCCCAAGATCACCAAGTGGGTTTCCATGGCCAAGCAGGGATTTGAACTCTGCCCTCCAGAGTCATAGTCCAGTGCTCAAATGACTACATCCCACTGGCTCTTGCTTGGAATGTTTGTATCTACATGAGGAGACATCTTGGAGACGCAAGTCTAGACACAAAATTAATATATCTTTCATATACACCTGATACACATAGCCTGAAGGTAATTTTATACACAGTATTTTTTTTAATAACGTTGTGCATGAAACAAAGTTAGTGTACACTGAACCCATGTGGACAATTTTGGGTTTTGGAATAATTCGGAATTCCAGATAAGGGAGACTCAACCTGTACTTTAAAGATACAAAGTGCAAGAGAGAGCAGCACAGAAATCTTCATTTGTGAATCAGTTTCCAGCCCTGCAATTTCTGTGATTTAACAGCCTGATCCCAGGAATTTTTACTCAGTTATTCAAGTAGAACAGAAACTAGGAAACTAGGTTGAGGTAGAGACAGGGGCAAAACAGGAAACAAGTTGCACCTTTTGCCTTCTGCACTAGATTCCTTCTAGTGAGAGGCCTGGAGCAATTGCATCAGTTGGACCGTTGACTGTCTTGCCCTGAACACAATGCAGGGACATTTTGCTTCCCATTCCGAAGGGCAAGATGGCATCCCTTCTCCAGACCATATACTGGCAGTTTGAATCCACAAAGGCCTGGACAACTTGAACAGGAAAAAAGAAACCCTTAAAGTGAACAGAGTTTGGCTACCAGTCCTGAAAAACAATAAAATCAGGACTCAGCAAATGCAAATGAAAAAGCACCAAGGGTCAGGGGTTTTCCCAGCAGAAAATTATCACTAATCCTCTTTGCATATCCTCCCACCCTGAGGCCCTGCCATCAACAACAGAACAATACTGTACACAGATTACCATAGAAATCACTCCTCCCTACCCAGGGTTACACATTGTGTGTATGTATGTATATGTGTGTGTGTGTGTGTATAATACCCAACTCTCTTCCATGGCAGCATTCTCTGAAGATGCCAGCCACAGATGCTGGTGAAACGTCAGGAATAAACTCTTCTAGAACATGGCCACATAGTCCAAAAAACCCCACAAAAAACTATAGTTTGGATCGTCCACTGGATCTGAAGCAGCAGACTATTTCTGCGGGCTCAAAACAGGATATGTGGCTTACACCACAAACAAAAGAGAGAATGGGCTGATACAGATGCCCACTAAGCGGCATATTCGCTGCGATTCTAGGGTTAGGAACCGCGCAGCAACTACACATTCCCTAACCCTAGTACGGAATGGTGATGACGATGACGCCCCCAAACAGGGGGCACAGGAAGTGGTGTTGAAACAACGCCACTTCCTGTAGCGGCACTGCAAAAAAGGAGCTGCTCTAGGCAGCTCCTTACTGTTTTTTTTTTTTTTTGTTTTTTTGCAGCACTGCAAGCTCTCTTCCCATGGCAGTGTAGCATGAAGCCCCAAGGACACACCTGTCCCAGACCATGGGGAAGCAGCATTTTGCTGCTTTTCCATTTTCCGGGAAAACCAGGGAAAACCTTGCTCCCCAAAGGAGATCTCCCCAGAAGGAGCTCCTAAACGGAGTTCCTTCTGGGGAGCGGATCATTCTCGTGGCACCCATAGGGCCACGGGAACGATTTTGAGGAGAAAGGAGCCGCCCCTTTCTCCTCGGGGCTCCCAGCGTGTCTGGGGCATGCAGCCCCATGGACACCCCTTTTCCAGCCCAAGAGAAGTAGCATTTTGCCGCTTCTCTTTGGGCTGGAAAAAGCCGGATTGGGGCTGCAGGGGCTGCCGGTGAGGCTGCCCTGGCCCCAATCCTGCACAGAAAGGAAGGAGTGCTTCTGTGCACTCCTTCCTTGCTGCTCAACGGTGCCGTGCAGTTTGGTGGCTATGGCAAAGAGGGAGGGTGCAGGCTGCCGCTGATGGGGTAGTCTGTAAAGCCCCAATGAGAGAGAAAGTTCAGGGAACACAGCCTTGTGGTCACCACTGCCACCTCTCAGCATCTGCTACATCAGGCCATTGCCTCACTCTGCCTAATGGTAGGGCTGGCCCTTGTGCAATAGCACCCTCCTCCTCCTTAGGTTCCCCAACAGCTGATATTTGGAGGTACACGGCTGCATTTGTGAGCAAAATGCTAAACGAAGGGAAAGGGTGCCTTCACTTCCACTGCTCTGTCTCTACTACTGGAGGAGAAATCAAGCAAGCAAGACTGGTCCTCTGGATGTTTGGGACTTAGAATCATAGAGTTGGAAGAGACGCCAAGGGCCATCCAGTCCAATCCCCAGCTATGCAGGAACACATGGATCAAAGAACCCCCAACAGATGACCATCCAGCCTCTGTTTAAAAATCTCCAAAGAAGGAAACTGCACCACACTCCCAGGGAGTATGTTCCAGTGTGAAATAGTCCTTACTGTCAGGGAATTCTTCCTAACGTTGAGGTGGAAAATCTTTTCCTGTAGTTTGAATCCATTGCTCCGGATCCTATTCTCTGGAGCAGCAGAAAACAACCTTGCTCCAGCCTCAATATGACATCCCTTCATACTTAAACAGGGCTATCATATCACCTCTCAACCGTCTTTTCTCCAGGTTAAACATCCCCAGCTCCCAAAGGTGTTCCTCATAAGGCATGGTTTCCAGAGCCTCCAGCATTTTGGTCACCCTGATTTGGACATGCTGGACTCCTCTGGATTTCAGCTCAAGGAGTTCCATTGTCAAGGCTGTCAGGTACTTGTGGGACTTGAAGGCCAAAATATCTGGAGGATCCAATATTAAGAAGCACTGGCTTGGAGTATCTGAGCAGGGGTACTGAAAGAGAGTCAGCAAATCTCATTGTGGTGTCATAGGCTGTTCAGTAGGGTCTACTGTATATAGTCATGTATAAGTTTAGAAATTTTAGTCAAAAAAATTCACCCAAATAACCTGAGTCGACTTATCCAAGGGTCAATGTTAGTACTGTACTTTAATGCTTATTAATAAAGGAACCAGCCGACAGTAAAAGGCAATAGTGTAATCTGTCCTGGAAAAACCGACCCCATTCTACTCTTCCATCCATCTAGACTTTTGGATGAGCATCAGCCTGCTGGAATTTTGTTAAGTTTTTTGGTGTTATCTTCCTTTGCTTTGTCCTTTAGATCCATTGTTACATGGCCCTAGATTTTACCCTTGACTTCTCCACGGGTCAAATAAAAATTCATTATTTTGATCCCAAAACTTACCTTTGACTTATACATGAGGTTGATTTATAGTCGAGCATATATGGTAATCCAGCGTAGAATAAATGGAGATAATTGCTGACTTCAAGGAAGAAATGGTTCTGTTTTCTGAGCCTCTTCCAAGCCTGGTTATCACTAAAAGGATAGGGAGGTGCTTCTAGTTTGCCTTTCTCAACACACACTCCTTGGAGCTCACTAGGAGCTCATTTTAGGATTATGAGAGGACACACTCTGGCCACAGTTCTTCCTGGAACTGAAGCCAACACCATTGGGAAGAAGAGTGAAGCACATGGTTACGTTGCATATGAGGAGACAAAAGCCAAATCCTGGAGCTGAAAATGGCATTTTGACATTCATTATCAGTGTGTCTTAGAAAGGGAAATATTGATATGAATTGAACATTATCTTTCTTTGTACTGAAGAATGGAAACAGCACTCCCGCATAAAAGCAGACGTAATAGCTGTTGAGACGTTGTAAATTGCAGCCCTAAAAATTAATGAATTATACATATTTCAATGCGCATACCAATAAAAGTGTCTCAGTGTTTTTCCTTCCCGTCCTTCTTTCATTTTGGACTTTCTCCCGCTTGCCCAAGTTCTTCAGGCTTCCTATTTATCTTTTTATCTCATACTTTTAAAAGTAATCCTATAGTGGAAGTGTTTGATAAAACATGTTTCAATTGTGCCATGAGAGACTAATTTAGGGGATTAATCATCCTGAGATGATAACCCCTTCATTTTGTTCTGGCTCGGATTTGCTTATATGATCCCGGGGTTCATCAGGAGCTGAAATAACTGAAGGTGAAGGATTGAGCCCCTGAGAAACTGGGGACACATAGTTAGCCACAGAAGAAAGGGAGTAAGTGACAAACAGAATGCAGGTGCATGGCATTGGAAATTTACTATATGGATGGAGAGTGTGGCAAAAATATAACCAGGGGAAGGACCCAAGCTCAGTGAAAACCATACAGGTGTTGCATATAGGGGACCCTGGTTTCTGTCCTTGAGATCTCTAGTTCAAAGATGTAAGTATTAGGTTTCGGAAAGACCTGTGACTAGAGAACTGTTGAGTTAGATAGGCCACCGATAATGCAGCTGTGTGCCCTCATGATGCCCTAGAGCAGTGTTTTCCACATTTTGGTCCTCAAGCTTTTTGGACTTCAAGTCCCATAAGTCCTAGCCAGGTTGGTGAACAGTCAGAAATGCTGGGAGGTGAAGCTCAAAACATCTGGAAGACCAAAGTATGGGAACCACTGCCTTAGAAAGTGATAGCTCTACGAACTTGCAACTTTTACCTGGAGGCCATTGTCCTGACTTCACCTCATTCTTTCCATCCAACATCCAGAATAAATCACGACTTCCCTGATGGGAGACCTCCAACAAACACCAGGTTCTGGGGGCTCTATTTCAGAGGAAGGAACTGGCGAAACCACCTCTTGTGTTTTCCTTGCTTTTTTTTTTTTTTTTTAAACGTCTGAAATTCATGGGGTCTCCATATGCCGACGGGCAATATGAAGGCCCATACACACACATTCAGACCTCAGTCCCTGGAAATGAGAACTATCTTTCCAGGCTTGACTTGTGCACTGTGTGTTTCCTCCTCCTGTTTGACACTTGAACATTTCCTAGTTGTTGCTCAGCATCTTTCACCATTAAACTGCATGGGTGAGATCTGGGAAAGGAAAGACGGAAAAAGTAAACTACAGTGGGAAAACAGTAGCAAATTAATAAAAAAAATTGAAAGCAGTGAACAGCCATTTGAGTTTCCAGCGCATTGTGGGAAGTTTAAAATGATGTCTCATAGAACCAGACACCATGGAAGGTGTCCCTACTGGTGGTCCTTGTAGGAAAACTGGGGTCTTAGCTCAGTATACCAGCTTACTCAGTATACCAGTTACTTATAAAAAAAAATGTTTAAAACAGTAGTGTGTAGAAACAGTGGGAAAAAAGTCAAATTGGGTCTGAAATATAAGGAGGAGGAGCAGCCTGTTCAAATACCTGAATTGACTTACAAGCGTACAATATGTAGAGAGATCTTGGTAGCACCTTAGAGCCTGACAGAAAGAAAGAAGTTGGCAGCATGAGCTTTCGTAGACTAAGTCGTCTTCTTCAGGTGCATTTGAGCCAAATTTCTTTCTTTCTTTCAGTTGGTCTCAAAGGTGCTACAAGATCTCTCTACATACTGATTCTGCAGACTAACATGGCTATATCTTTGAATTCTAGCATACAATGTTTACAATATTTAAAGTTCTGAAGTGAGAATGCAATCTATTGTTTTTCTTCTTGTTGCTCTCTTAGCAGGGGCTATGAGGATCCTATTGAGACTGAGATTGTCGACGAGAGGATCCCATACCTGCATGGTAGCTATGCCGCACCCTTGGCACAGCCTGAAAGATGAAGCAAGGCCAGCATTGACCGCCTGGGCAAGCGCTCTCCTTCCATCGATAGCATTCGCAAAGACCACGGTGGCGGGACCCCTGACCTTCCTGAAGTCATTGCCATGCTACAGCCACCCCATCGACCCAGTCAAGTCCAACGCAGCAGCATACCTCCAGCACCTCTGCTATGAGAATGATAAAATCAAGAAGGATGTGAGGCACCTCAAGGGGATCCCAATCCTGGTGGGCTTGCTAGACCACCCAAAGCCAGAGGTGCACCGCAAAGCTTGTAGGGGCTCTCAGAAACATATCCTATGGAAAGGATAATGAAAACAAAGTGCAATAAAGAATTGTGATGGGATCCCAGCTTTGATCAGGTTACTGCGGAAGACAAATGACATGGAAGTGGCGGGAACTCATTACAGGTCAGTGTCTGGATACTTACTTGTAGGAACCTCTTTTTCAGGGTGGATTTATATGTTAAGCTCTTCAGTTTGCTGGCCATCATTGTGTTTGTGCATCAAATTCCATGTGCAGTGTGAAGGAATGCTTTCTTTTGTCTGCTTTGAATGTTCCACCCATTTGTTTTAATTGGGAGAACCAGGGTTTTAGTATTACGAAAGAGGAAGAAAAATGTCTCCCCATTCATTTTTTCCACACCGTACATCAGTTTATACTGGCTTGTCATGGCTTCACCTTCCATACCATTTTTCTAAGCTGAAAAGGTTCAGTTATTGTAAGCACATTCACATGCTTGCTAACACACTCAGAGAACTCAAAATAATAACAATAATAATAATAATAATAATAATAATAATATATCTCGCCACATTGATATCGTAAGGTTTTAGAGATAGGGACTTGGCTTTGCAGGATGGCTATCGCTGTCTTGTTTAAATTTATTTATCTAGACTATAATCCTGTATATCCTATAGTAGTAGTTTTTTTTTCCTTCTTAATATTCCCATCTTCGCTCCCAGAAACAGAATCTGGAGGGAAGACACACTGAATTCAGTGGCACTTTCTTCTGAATAATTATGAAGATTTCACTGTTACTTAAAAAATGTTATGTACATTTGCATTATCTTCCAAAGACATGCCTTTTCAAAGTAGTGTATACAGCGCGTTTATTTGTCTAAAATGTCAATTATTCATATTCTGCATTTCCAAATAACTTCTGAAAAAGTAATACAACAAAAGATGGAGGCTAGAATGCAATGGTATATTTCCATTGAATCCCACCGTTTCTATCAAATTCTGCCTCCTATGCTATCATAGTTTAAAGGCTGTAATAGGCTTTTACTTTTTGGCCTGAAGGCTGGTTCTGGGTGTCTCACTAGACCATAGTTTGAAGTTGGCTTGTTTCAGACAAACCATTCATTAAAGCAAGTCACTTTCTTTTGGGCTAGATGAACTCAAGGGGAAAAGAACGTGGTCGAGAAGAAGGACAGGGAAGGAAGATCTTGTTGAATCTCATTTTTATCTTGCTGAACCTTGGTTAGTGTGATGTCTAAATATGGCCCTTGTTACATGACGGATGTTCAGTACCAAGATCCATCGGTTAGGTATTGGTGTCTAGTCAGCTTTGGTATAAATTTCACATATGCCTATTATTGCTTCAAATCTCAGGCTGGCAACCCTCCAGTTCATTACTGTTTTAGCAGTGAAGTGACTTCTAGCCCAGGGAAAGCCTTCCATCCCGTGCCTTGAATTACCTAGCCAAATAACTTACATGGATGTATAGCTGTCTTTTGCCTTTGAAACTCCTCTGATCAGAGAGGCAGGCAACTTGTTGTCCTCCACTACAAAGACATCACCAGTGACAATTCTTCCTGGTGTCTGGGACAGATGGAGATTGCTGGCTCAGGTTTAAATAATCTGCGATGGTTGATTCATTGGGGTCTTGGCTTATTTTGTAGATACAAGCTTTTTCCTTAAAAAGAAAATGCAAAAAACAAAAAACAAAAAACAAACCAACCCAAGCAAACCTCAATCTGTTAATTGTTCAACAGTGGCAGCATTTTGTCAGAAGCTAATTTTCAGAAATGTGCCCATTTCAATACGTTAGATTAGAAAATGGAATAATTTTACCTACACGGCAAGTATTTCACTTCTAGATGGTCATTGTCTGTCTGCTTGGCGATGATGAAAGCATTCTTGAGTTTGCACTTTTCATGTTAAATGGGAGCAATGGGGGATGATCTTGAATCCTAATTAGTGAATTAATTTTTACACTTTGAGCACAGGCCGTGCAAGAGGATTATCGGGGCCAAAGAAGCAGCCAGCTGTTCGGAATTGTGTAAATGGCTTTAAAGGAGTAATCACTAGCATGGGTTAGTGGAGGCCAACATGGATCAAGACCTAGCAATTGACCCCGGCTGTAATCCTAATCATTCCTTATAAACAGATGGAATTGTGTGGCCTGCATTGCCCAAAGCCCAACCACCACCATTATTATTATTATTATTATTATTGGAAAATCACACCACAGAATGCTCCATGGGTTTCTCCTGTGAATATGTATCTTCACCCCTTGTTTTGGTTCAAATATTTATTCATTTATTTATTTCAAGGATTTATATCCCACCTTTCTATTATTATTATTATTGAAAGCCAAAAATGACCCAGTTCACTTGTATTTCATTAGAAGACGTAGGCACAGCCGCCAGTCTCAGAGGTGGTAGAAAATGGCTTCACGTCCCTCACAATACCCCATCTCTGCATTACAAGAAAAGGTTTCCTTTGGCACGGATGAGAACCTTTTTTCCAACTAGGGCTGCAAGAGTAAAAACTGGAGAGGGCTCCTGTACCTTTAAGGAAACCATTCCTGAATGAGGAAAGAAATAGGGAGCTGGGTATGTTTAGCCTGGAGAATGAGACAGTTAAGAGGTGATATGATAGCCCCCGGTTTTAAGTATTTGAAGGGTACATCATACTGAAGATGGAGCAAGCTTGTTTTCTGCTGCTCCTGACAATAGGGACCTGGAGCAATGGATTCAAGCTACAAGAAAAGAGATTCCACCCAAACATTAGGAAGAACTTCCTGACAGTAAGAGCTGTTTGACAGTGGAACACACTTCATCAGAGTGTGGTGGAGTTCTCCTTCTTTGCTGGCATTGAAACAGAACCTGGATGTCCATATGGTCGAGGGTGCTTTGTTTGTGTATTTCTGCATGGCAGGGGGTTGGATTGGATGGCCCTTGGGGTTTCTTCCAACTCTATTATGATTCTATGGATCATAATAGAGGGCAAATGTTGTTCTCATCTTCAAAAAGAGGGAAAAGAGAATCCCAACAATTATCATCCAGTTAGTCTGACATCAATACCAGGAAATATTCTAGAGCAGATCATTAAACAGAGAGTCTGTGAATATCTAGAAGATAATTCCATAATCACAAAAAAGTCAATATAGGTTTCAGAGAAACAAGTAATAGTGCCACTCTATTGTGCTTTGGTCAGACTCCACCTGGAATACTGCATCCAGTTCTGGGCACCACAATTCAAAAAGGATGTGGAGAAACTGGAGTGTGTCCAAAGGAGGGCAACTAAAATGGTGAAGGGTCTGGAAACCCTGCCTTATGAGGAGCGGCTTAGGGAGCTGGGGATGTTTAGCCTGGAGAAGAGAAGGTTAAGAGGTGATATGATAGCCCTGTTTAAATATTTTAAGGGATGTCATATTGAGGAGCGAGCAAGCTTATTTTCTGCTGCTCCAGAGACTAGAACGTGGAATAATGGATGCAAACTGCAGGAGAAGAGATTCCACCTAGACATTAGGAGGAACTTCGTGACAGTAAGGGCTGTTCGACAGTGGAACACACTCCTTGGAGATTAGTGGAGTCTCCTTCCTTGGAGGTCTTTAAGCAGAGGCTGGATGGCCATCTGTCTGGTATCCTTTAATCGAGAGTTCCTGCAAGGCAGGGGGGGTTGGACTGGATGGCCCTTGGGGGTCTCTTCCAACTCTATGGTTCTATGATTTGTTGGCTGTGTAGAAGAGGGAATTTCATCATGTGTTGGTTGTGTGATAAGCAACTCCTGCGGAAAGTTTTCTTCTACACAATCATTAAGGCCCTCTCCAGTTTTCAGTTTGGGAACGCTACTGACAACACACACAATGTGAATTGTGGTCAAGGCCTCTCTGTAAACTTGAAATGTGACTGTGACTGGTGTCAGGGAACACATGCAGAATGCCCCAACTTTAATCTCTGGCAACACCAGGTTGGTTGGTTTTCTTTGCTTCAAGGTTTGGGTTACTAGTACTGTAACAGGAACATTTTGCAGATACCATCAAACTCCCCCCCCCCCCCGAATTCAAATAAATGAGTCATTGACAAAATAAAGTCAAAACTCTCATCTTTTTAATTATGTGGATTTTATTTGCATCCGTTTAAACTTTGCGAGATTCCTTGTGTCAAAATGATTAAAACGAGGCTGCCATACTTTGGACATATCATGAGACATGACTGAAACACTACCCAACATGACTCACTAGAAAAGGAGGGTAATGCTCAGGAAAGTGGAAAACAGCAGGAAACATGGAAGGCCACATGACAAGTGGATGGATTAAATCATGGAAGCCACGATTGCCCTGAGTTTGGAAGAGTTGTTGATGACTCTTGGAAGTCTTTCATTCATAGGGTTGCCATGCATTTAAGATGACTTGGTGGCACAGAAAACACCATCAGATGCCTGAAACTCAGGGGAGCCACTGCTAGTCAGAGCAAATGGAGTTGGACTAGATGGACAGCTATTCTAACCAGATGTATAGTGGCTTCCAATGTTACTTTCAAGACAAATTTTTCACTCCCTCTCATCTCAGATTCAGGGAGTGAGTGCCAAGAGAGGATAGCTGCAAGTTTGGGATATATCTGAGATTTACAGAAATACAAAGAAAATATTTGGGTTGAACAAAAGACAAATGAGTGGTTCTTGGAGCAAAGCCTGAACATTGCCTAGAATTGGAAATGACTAGACTGAGGCTGTCGTACTTTGGACACATCATGGGACAGCCTGGCAGGAGGTTGGCTGGAATGGCCCTTGGGGTCTCTTCCAACTCTATAATTCTATGACTCTTTTTTCGTTTCAGGTTCCACTTGGTAGAATCATAGAATCATAGAAATTTAGAGTTGGAAGAGACCACAAGGGCCATCCAGTCCAACCCCCTGCCATGCAGGAACTCCCAATCAAAGCAATACCCGACAGATGGCCATCCAGCCTCTGCTTAAAAACCTCCAAGGAAGGAGACTCCACTACACTCCGAGGGAGTGTGTTCCACTGTCGAACAGCCCTTACTGCAGGAAGTTCTTCCTAATGTTGAGGTGAAATCTTTTTTCCTGCAGTTTGCATCCTTGTTTCGAGTCCTGTTCTCTGGAGCACCAGAAAACAAGCTTGCTTCCTCCTACAATGTGACATCCCTTCAAGTATTTAAACAGGGCGATCATATCACCTCTTAACCTTCTCTTCTCCGGCTAAACATCCTCAGCTCCCTAAGCCGTTCTTCATAGGGCAAGGTTTCCAGACCCTTCACCATTTTAGTCGCCCCTCCTTTGGACCCGCTCCAGTTTCTCCACAGCCTTTTTAAATTGTGGTGCCCAGAACTGGACACAGTATTCCCAGTTGGGGCCTGACCAAAGCAGAATAGAGTTGCACTATTACTTCTCTTGATCTAGACACTATACTTCTATTGATGCAACCTAAAATTGCATTGGCCTTTTAGCTGCTGCATCACACTGTTGACTCATGTTCAACTTGTGGTCTACTTGGACTCCTAGATCCCTTTCACATGTTGTCTCATTCATCGAGGTGTCCTCCATCCTATATCTGTGCATTTCATTTTTCCACCCTATGTGTAGGACCCCTTTACTCAATTTCTCTGTGTTAAATTTCATTTTGTTAGCTTTGGCCCAGCTTTCTAGTCTATTCAGGTCATTTTGAATTTTGATCCTGTCCTTTGGGGTATTAGCTCCTCCTCCTAATTGGTGTCTCCTTATTTGTAAATTTATACATTTAAAAGATTTTTTCTTAAATTTCCACATGACATATATCACCTGTTTGTTTGTTTGTTTTTCCAAAGATCACCAGGATTTGTGTGATCCACTTTTTTTTGCCTTCCCAAATGCACAGTGCTTACTAGGCACATCACGAAATGAGCCACAACTAGTAACAATTCTTAATATATTTTTTTCATGCTTTGAGTTGAACATGATCTCTTGGGCCCCTGGCAGAGTGATGTATTTCAGCTGATCATTCACTGATTCTCGATATGGGGAAGAATGAAAGCAGGTCTGATAAGGAAAGTAATATGTTGTGATTCAGGAAAGCAGCAAAAGGTCTTATTTTATTCTGACTGATAAGGCTTGGTGTGGAACAAATGTTCCCATTGAAGATACTGGATGTGAGGCTTCCTTTATGCTGCTTGGATCGGCAGCTGAGAAGTTGGGAACTTTAACAAGCTTTTTCTTCTTTGGGTACTCATTCAATGTAATATCTCTAGATTATTTGGAAATGCTGCAGCTCTGTGGTCACCGCTATCTTCCTGTTTAGGAGACATATCCCTATTTCCTTTGGACCAGAAACTCTGTTTCTCTATTTTCACTGAATCAGTTCTTGAATACATTACCTCTAGACCCATCCTCTGCCACAGATCTGAGCGGTCTGGGAGATTGGTCTGGGAGATTGTGCCTCACATCTCTTGTTTTGAAAGAGGCCGCATTGGGAGCAAGACCCTTGCTTGGCCTCTTGCCACTTGGGGCATGTGATCCATTGCTGTGGCTTTCATTAAAAACAAAGAAAGGTTGCCTGCATTTTGTATTTCCCTCAGGTGTCTGCATGATCAACTTGCAGTCAAGAAAGCTGAGACAGAGTATTTTTTGAAGGGGAGTGGGAAGAGTGTGAGCGGAAGGAAAAGTGTTGTGAAACAGGGTGTTACTCTCACCCTTCTTGCTGCTGCGGCTTATTCCTGTGACTTTGAGGGTGGTAGCAATTACCTAAAGACCCTAAAGGTCATAAAGTGCAAAGACATTGCACGGAATACTACAGTTAGGATCACCCAAACCATTGTATTCCCCGTCACCATACATGGATGTGAGAGCTGAACAGGGAAGAATGCAGATAGGAAAAAAAATTAACTCATTTGAGATGTGGTGCTGGAGACGAGTGTGAAGGATCCCGTGGGCGGCCAAAGAGATGAACACATTGGTCCTAGAACAGATAAAGCCCAACCTTTCCCTGGAAGCCAGGATGACTAAATTGAGGTTGTCGTACTTTGGATGCACCATAAGAAGGAAAGTCTCATTAGAAATGGTGATGGGAAAAGGGGAAGGCAGTAGGAGGTGACGACCACAGATCAGATGGATAGACTGTTAGGTCATGGGTCTGAATTTACTGGACTTAGGCAGAGCAGTGGAGGACAGGGAGTCTTGGAGGTGTCTCACCTCCAAAAGATTACCTTTTCTGAACACAGTTTCTCTTAAATACTCCCCATCCAGAAGAAATCAGATTGAGGGCAGGAAGCTTTAACAATCAGAGTAAGGTTGGAACAAAACAAAAAGGGAACCCTCCCCCATATACTTAAGGTCCTTACGTTGGCATCTTGGTGAAGGCACATCATAGTGAGCGTGGGAGAGCAAAACACTGCTTAATGTCTCCACTGTAGCCTATCCGAATGAGGGAAAATGTAAGAGGTCTGTTGTTGTTCATTGCCCTCAAGTCAACTTGAGGGATGTCATGATGAGGATGGAGCAAGCTTGTCATGTTGAGGATGGAGCCAGCCGACCAAAAGTCCTTAACTGATGTATTTTAACTGATATGGTGTGTCTGTTCGTTGTTGTTGTTCCCTGCCTCGATTCATGGAGAGAGGCAAGTAAGAAATGATGATGGTGATGGTGGTGATGATGATGATAATTAATAATATAACTATTATAACATTTTTCTCCTGTTCTCCTCTCCCAATCCTCCCCTGGTCACAACCTGCAAACAGTACTAGGCATTTTTTTTCTTCAGGAGAGAAACATGTATGAAGGCTAACCTCCGAAAGATACATTACTATCACTGTTTTAGGCCTCTTAAAATGTTATTATACGAAACTTTGAGGTAAGCCCCAGCCACTGGGCCAGCAGCTTTTAATTGTTTGCAAAGCGAGAATTTAATACGGATTCTCCTCCTTTTTTAGCCATGCAGAGCAATCATAATCTTCTTTGAAAAGAATAAACCTTATTGCTGAAGCCAGTGTTTGATGTTAACAATAGCTGATTTAAAAATATGTTGAGCTGGAAATCTTCAGCCATTCGGGATCACGCTTTGTGACAGAATTAAAGAAAAAGTTTCTCCTACTGGTACGGGAAGCCCTTCGGCACATCTCTTGCAAACGAATATGTGTGATCAAGATAACATTTAGAAAGACAAAGTCAACAACAACAAGAAAGCCAAACTCAACAAGCTTCTCTCAATCCTCCAGTCTACACTTCCCACTAACAAGAGACAATTCTATGAGATAAGCACGCTTCTCTGTTAGGGACAAATGTAAATGAATAAAGTTCTTTTCACAGGGATGTTTCCTTAAGTTTTGTCTGCATTGGTCCAAAGGCTTGTTCTCCCTCCAACCCACAAGTTCTGGTATTGACTTTTTTGGATGACGCATGTCCCAAAACCTAGTTCTGGTGCGAACGGTCCGGATGACATCCAGCACATTCTGCACCAGAACCAGGGTTTAAGGGACCTTAAACTTCATTTACCTGTTGTTCCAGATCTTGCTGGAAGATTTGTCCTGCATTCCTATACTGCGATGCGTTTCTGCATCGGCATATTGCTGACCCACATGGGGCTTCTGCCACCACTGCAGGTTGCTTGTTCTGCGGTCAGAATGAAGTACCCAACCATGTGGTTATTTTGGGTGCATTGTCCTGACCTCAAAAGTGAGTGACCCATTGCAGCTGGCTCAGTGGCATGCTCCTCTAGACAGCTGTCACAGTGTGGTAATAATGGGAGTAACGGAGGGAGGTCAGGGCTATTCCGGGCTGCCTCCCATAGTATCCTGGCCCATGCAGACAGGGCCTGAGTTTGTTTTTAAGGAAGCTTTGAGAAACTACCAAGATCATACTTTACCAAGATCATACCAAGATTATACTGATATGGATTGTTTAATGACTGCCCATGATGCCCCGTTCTTGTTGCTACTGTTTTAATGATTGTAACTGTATTTATTATAGTTTGTTGTATTGTGGAGTCGTTTTAAGGAGGGAGGGGATATCGGGATTTATTTTGTTGTGCTGTATGATTTTTATTATTATTATTATTATTTATTATTATTTTTATTATTATTATTATTTAAATTCACTTAATTGCGAATTGGCTCCATTCACAACTGAGAGAAATTCCTCCCATGTGATAAACTCTGTGGAGGAGGCTGAGACAGAGGCAGATCTGGGGCTGCCCGGATCAGCAGTCCCAGAGCAGGCTTAGGATGCTGCTGAGGGAGAAACAGACTCTGTGGACTCTAGGCTGCAGGTGCTAGGACTGGTGGAGTGGAGACAGGTCAATGAGTCTTTGAGGAGGTCTTCCAGGCTAGAAGCCAAGAGGAGAGCTAATAGGTTTCAGCTGATATAAACACATGTCCTTTAAAAGACCTCCAGCTGCAGAAGTTCTTTGCAGCCAACAACCAGTCTTGTTGTTTATTCCTGTATTCCTTTCTCTTGGTTTCAAGTTATCTGACCTCTGGACTTGCCTTGTGACTTTGCTCTTGCCTCTATCCTTTGCTGGGACTGACTGATTGGCATTGTGTGACCCTTGGACTGGGCTCTGGACTACTCCTTTGCCCATTCCCCTGCTGTGCTGCCCTCAGTAGAGGTAAGCAGGACAGGATGATCATCTGTCGGAAGTGCTTTGATTGTGTATTCCTGCATGGCAGAAAGGGGTTAGACTAGATGGCCCTTGAGGTCTCCTCCAGTTCTATGATTCTCCTTCCATTCTGAATGGAAGTTTATGCTCTGTTGTACATGTTCAGACTTTGTGTTTGTTGAATGAACAATGAACGATGTTTAATGAACATTTTTGTGTTCTGTACAGAGGAAATGAGCCTCAGTTTACCAACTTCTCATATATTGCATTAGAAGCAGTGGGGTAGTGGGGTGCCAATGGTGCATTAGAAGCAGCAGTTTGCGAATCAGTCTTCAGAAGGGGCGACTTCAAATCATCACTTCTTGCCAGTCTGTTCCCCCCCCCCTCCACAATTTGCATCAGAAGCAGTGATATAGAGGTAAATGTTGGAATGCTGATGTTCATCATCACAACCCAAAGAGAGCCCAAAAATGTTTGCTACTGTGTTGATCCATATCAACAAACCAGTTTTAGAAGTTTTCGGCTCCGCTAGGAACAGGTGCTTTGTAAAGCTAATGGGTATTAACTTTCGTTTCCGTGCCAACCCACCCTAAAACAGAGGACCTTTTCAGACATTGGAAATTGAAAGTATAATCCAATGGCAATCCGAACACAATCATGGGGTTTCACGTTATTGCGAATTAAAGCTTCTCACGCAATTTCAGGCAAGGGGGGTCATTTTCGGGTAATGGGAAGTCAATCTGAACACATTCCGAATGCAATGGGAATTCACGTGAATTCGAATTGGCTCTATTCGCAATAAAGAGAAATTCCTCCCATGTGAAAGAGTCCAGGGTGAGTCAGAACAGGGGTAGCTCACAGCAATAGGGATATAACTACCCCTGCCTCCCACTCCCAGCTACTTTAGGCTTGCAACTAGTCTCAGAAGCTTTAAGGTGAGTGTGGCAGATGATTTTATCATTATCCTTGCTAAAAGTACCAGTGCTTTGATCCAGTGAGTCCTGGATCTGAACACTGATTAGAGCTGGAAACTGTACCAATGTGGGAACCTGAACTTGGAAATACCAATGACTATCCCGGTGGGGGGGATTCTGGCAGTTGTAGTCGAAAGCAGATATTTTTTTCATGCTCTGGTCAGAAGCTAGCAATACAGCAGCAGGATCCTTTGGGAGCCTCTAGCACAGATGGGAACCCATCACTATTGAGGTGCCACCAGAAGCTGGTTTCCCAGATAACACTCCACTGAATAGTGTGGACACCACTTCTCAATTTTATGAGCTGTTGAATCTCTGGATCTTCCTCATTACCCCCAAGATCTCAGAAGCCATGGTAAAGATGGGTCTGGGCTGAATCTTCAGCCCAGCCCTCCAGGACTCAAATTAAAAATAATTTGACATTAACCACCCCTTATCATAGTAAACCTAGTTAATAAGTCTCACCAGGATAAAGCTAAAAGTGAGAAGCAAAAGGAGTGAGCAATAATTCTTCCGGCATGCTTGGAGATCCCCAAGGAATGCTGAAGTACAACAGTATTTTCAAAATGTAAGAGTGCATCCCACATGCCGACAAATTCCAGATGAAGTCAACATGTTCAATTGCCACAGAATTTTCCATGTCAGTTGGGAAAGGGAATTGTGGGGTGAAGGCATATAATGGCTGATTGGACCCCTTAAGATAGAAGATACAAGGCTATGGTGGTACAGCAAAATCAAGACTCACTTCAGTGATTTACATGTCAACACACAGATTAACATGTAAATCACTTCCTCCCAAGGGTAAAACAAGTATACTGTATATCCCTCACATATTTATATGCCACCACTCTCTGAAGATGCTAGCCACAGATGCTGGCGAAATGTCAGGAATAAACACTTCCAGAACATGGCCACATAGCCCAGAAAACCCACAGCAAACTACGGTGCACTGTTCAAAGCTATAGCCATGTTAGTCTGTAGAATCACTATGTAGAGAGAAGTTGAAGGCTTTCATGGCTGCTATCCATAGTTTTTTGTTTTGTTTTGTTTTGTTTTTGTTTTTTTTTTTGTTTGTTTTTTTGGTGGGCTTTTTGGGCTATGTGGCCATATTCTAGAAGAGTTTGTTTCTGACATTTCGCCAGCATCTGTGGCTGGCATCTTCAGAGAATGCTGCCATGGAAGTGAGTGGGGTATGTATGTGTGTGTGTGTGTGTGTGTGTGTGTGTATATATATATATATATATATATACGCTGTGTGACCCTGGGCTGGGAGAAGTGATTTCCATGTTAATCTGTGTATTGTTCTGTTGCTGAATGGCAATGCCTCAAGGTGGGAGGATATGCAAAGAGCCCTGGAAACAGCACCAACAAAGCCCACAACATGGTTCCAATATCTGGATGACACTTTCACCATTTGGAGCCACGGAGAAGAAGATCTCCTAACCCAGGGTCACACAGTGTGTGTGTGTATACATATATATACATACACACACACACACCACTCACTTCCATGCCAGCATTCTCTGAAGATGGCAGCTACAGATGCTGGCAAAATGTCAGAAACAAACTCTTCTAAAACATGGCCACATAGCCCGAAAAATCCACAAAAAACTGTGTAGAGAGATCTTGTAGCACATTTGAGATGAACTGAAAGAAAGACGTTGGCAGCATGAGCTTTCCTAGACTTCTCAGATGCTTTTGGTATACTGTATGTCCCATTTCCTATTTCTCACTCTTACCTCCATCCTACCAGACAAGACATTTGACATGAACCTCCCCGTATTAGCTCAGCCCCTCCATTCTGACACTGGGTGGCTGTTGCATGCTTTTCCCACTCTGCTGCTCGGTGCAAACACCACTGGAGCACATTGCTGACTTTTGGTGCCTCATTCTGACTTCAGAGCAAGTGATGCATAGCAGCGTTGGGTGGCAGAGTGGGACCCATTTCAAACAGCCGCCTGGCATCCAAACTGGGGGCTCCGGATCTTCCAGGAATATCCAAAGCAAACAGGGATTTTTAAAAATGCATTTCATTCGGGTATACTGTACCCTGGGATTGACATTGAACGGGCTGGACATTGTCCGGTCAGTTTGCCCCAGACTCAGGGTTTGGGCTCTAAGTCATCCAGATTTCTTGGGGAGGCTTGTTTAAGTGGCCCTTGCAGGCACAGCCCCAGTCACATTTCATTGAAGAATTCGGACAGACCTGCAAGGTAGCCATGTTAGGACATTGTCACCCAGAGAGTTTAAAACAGTGTGCCAGCCAACTGCCATGAACAAGTTTTTTTTAATAAACAAAAACCAATTGGGATTGTTCCAACAAATCTATTGTATTTTGCCATGCGAGGGCGTGGGGTGGGGAGTTGGACAGGAATGCCACAGTTGTTGTTTTTTACACTTCCATAGCTTGTAATGGAATAGCTTATAATTTGCGATTAATTTCTCATTCTGTTGTTCTGAATGGTTAGCTCTTAGGAGCTAATTTATTCTTTTTAAAAAATTTCTGTTAAATTAATTTGCTTAACTGCTAAACTTTTTTTAAAGAAAGAAAGGGGGGGAAAGAGAAAAAAATCCATATTAATATAATTACTGTCTTGCCAAAAGTGCGCATAAGCTCTAAAGCAGTAAGTGAAGTCTATCAAGGAAACAAATACAGTGATTAATGTCCTTGCTAGCAGCAAGAATCTGAAGAATAAAAGCAGGTCAGAGTGGCTTGGGCTAAAAAGGCAGGTTTCAATTGACTGCTTTGGCTTATTGGAGTCTCGGCAGTGTTCTTTTGGCTGTTTCTGGCAGCATTACGTTCCTGGAGAGGTCCAAAAAGGGCCCGAAGCTAAGGAGCCTTGCCTTGCTCATTAATGCTAAGGTATGAGCATAGATTACTGCTAGTTAGTGGTGAGTGGAAAGCTCTCTGTATGTGAACAGAGGCACTTTTCTTTCTTATAATTTTACTTGTGCCAAAAAAAGGTGGCCAGCTGGCTGAGTGCTACAGTTGCTAATTCAGAATTGGAACTGAGAAATATGGGGCTTGACTCAGGAGCTTCCATGGAGACAGCCCCTGATATTTCCTGCTTCTCTCTTTGTTGCAGATGATCTAGAACGCATTAGTGGAAACTGTGCTCTCTTCTCCTGAGTCCCTACAAGGGTGACGTTCATGCTGGGCACCAATTTCCTTCTGTTCCCTCTAAGAACTTGTCAGAGTGAGGATAGGAAGCATTATGTTTTGCTCGTGCCCTCACGCATGTTTGGCTTCATAATGATGCTGTGTAGCAATTCTTCCCATGTGAGGAGTTGAATTTGCATGGAAGGAAAGTGAGAGCAATAGCACGACAGATTCGCAATAGCATTTACATTTCTATATTACTCATCAATGAACTCAGCGCTTTCTAAGCGGTTTACAATCCAATTGTCCCCAATAAGCTGGGTACTCATTTTTACTGACCTATGAAAGGATGGAGGCTGAGTCAACCTTGGAACCCTGGGATCAAACTCACAACCGTGTGGCTGCAGTACTGGCATTTTAACAACTGCACCACCAGCGTGCCTGTTGATAAATTCACCCCACCACCACCACTGCCATACTGATATTTATCTTCCCCTTGGTTTTTCAGCCTGCAGACACTGTGGGTGTCTGCCCTGGCCAGAATACTTCTGAGCAACATGGAATATTTTGGCCCCAGAGTTGCCCCAATGTCTCCCCATAACCTGGACACTGCCATTGCAGTATTGAGCAGCTGTTTGCCTCTGTGCATCCACTGCCACCACTGGTAAGACTTGCTCACTCTGAGGTCAAAATGTGGCAGCCAACCTTGATCGCATGGCTGGGCACCTTGTTCTGACCTAAGACCAAGCGACTCTCACCTGCAGCATCAGGTGGCACAGCTGGACAAGTTCTAAACAGCTGTTCTGTGTTGCAGTGGAGGGCTCAATATCTTCTGGGAACATCCAGAGTGAATGATGAGTTTTTTTTTCAAATGAGTTTCAAGTGGGTATATATTGGGTTTGGTGCACCAGAACCAGGAATTGTGCCCAGCATCATTCAGAGTTGTCACGGGGGAAATGGGGAGAGGGCAATTTTTTTTGGCCCATGCCAGTATACTTAAATTGGAGAGGGACATTTTGGCATTAATCCTCCTAATTCAGACAGCAGTGCACACCCCTGGGGCTTCCAGATGCATTCTTGTTGTGGCTACCATTCGTAAAACCCATGGAATACTCACAATCAGTATACCCAGAAACAGAATACAGACAGAAGTGGCAGTGTAACCAGATCTTGAACGGATAGTTTTTTGGGTATCAGCTCCTTAAACTCTACAGTTTAGGCTGGGGAATTTTGAGAGCTGTAGTCCATAAAGTACCATTCCACTTTGCCCAGTTCTGCTTATAGCATAGGTGGGTCAGAGCTGTTATGTTTGGTTAAATCTAAAGAGCCTCTTGAGGCCCTTTCAGAGGTCACTTCAAAGAGAGGAATCTTTCCGTTGGAGATCTGTTAGTCATCTCAGCCTCTGAGGTTATGGTTGAAGTGCCACTTAAGCATCGGGTAGTTGGAGATAAAATTCCTAGTGGGATGTGCTGCCTACCTAAGAATGTCCCTAAAAGGATTTCAGCAGAAACACAGGGGTGTGTGAAGCCATTGATTTGCTGTGACAAAGGCACCGAACATAAATTGCACACTACATAAGGGATGGCTTGGTTCTGTAGTTCTCCCTGTTGATGTAAACAAGCAGATGCACAGGTAAAGCAATCTCCGATGCCTTTGGAACTACCGGCGACCTTGGAGCTGTTCGGCTTTATCAGGAATTCCTCCTGCCCGCTGCTGATGAAACAGACTGGAGCCAAATCTCTCTCCTCAGAGGTGTTTATTCTTAAAGTTGCTGTATTTACAAATATATATACACGCTCGTCCAACAAAACTCTCCAACCATCTATCCACTCCGACTACCCAACAACCCACACTGCGGTGTGCAGGCTATTTATAGATTTATGCCATGCGGTCACAAACCCATCCTCTTCTGATGACTCTTTCCTTGTGCCACCAACAATGTTGTCCCTTCACTCAGGAAGACTTTTGATGTTACCCAGGCCTACGTGCAATCAAGCACATATCTGACCTTGAACACTGTCTGCTGTTCCAGCCTTCAGCTGCAGACAATTATGCCCAAGATTCCTGGTTTCCTTTTGTGCACATCTGTACATTTCATAGTTGAGCCTCAATGCCTAACACTCCCCCCCCCCCGGTTCACACAGGGTGGTGCTCAGCTCCACATCCAAAACTCTTTTGCTGATGCATTTCAACAGTGCCAAGCACTGTGTCTGATGTTTGCCAGCAGGAATAGTGACACATGCTGCTTGTAGAGTAGAAAATGTCTGCCAAGGTCTGCAAGCTGAGGTTCTTGCTAAATGGGAGAATCTCTGGAACGAATCCTTTGATGGCCTCTTGTATTTGTGTGACCCCTCCACAGGACAAAGATGAGAAACATGTGGTCTCTCAAGATGTTAGATTGCAATTCCCATAATCTCTCCTGGTTATACGGGGTAAAACTGGTCTCCAAAGCAGTCCAACAACTTCTGGAGACCCGTGCAGTCCCCATCCCAGTTTTAGGCAGAGGTTCTGTTATCTCTGACACAGAAAAGAATGGAAGATGTTGTCCCACCAGGTCCACCATTTTATTTACTGCTTTTTTATTCACTGTTGTTGCAGTTCTACCTCTCAGTATTGCCACCTTTTGAAAGTTTGATGGACTCCTGTATATTTGGCTTACCTGGGACTATGCCACGCCCCCAACCTGGTGCAAATAGAAGCTGTGAAACATGGCTCCTATTTGTGTGCTAGAACGGGCACCATAAGGGCCTGAGCATGGCCTTATGGCACCCCTTGTGCACAACACCGTTTGGATGCTGCACATGACAGATGTCATCATGGCTCATTCTGTTTAAACTGGCACACGCCAAGATGGCGCCTGGGCAGTGGACTAGGGTTTCTGAGCATGTAAATGCTCAACCCTTATCTAACCCAGCATAAAGTGCCAGTCTGTATGGGTCCTAAGTCCACTAAAAACAATGAGACTTCCTTCCTTCATATATATATTAATTCAGGAAGTCCAAAAAAGATGGTCTAACTCTGTAGCAACATCTTCAACGCCTGTGTTTCACATCATCTCTTCCACACCACTAGTCATGTGTACTGTCGGAATTGGGGTAGCTGATAGAATTATGTTATAGTGTTTATTTTGGATGAAAGTATAGATGCAAGAAGGGTCTGTCAATATAGCTATGTTTTGAGTTGACCTGTGGCAGGGTGGTTGATCTGTGCTCTGGCTTTCTTTGTGGGATATCAGTTCAGCCATAACTTTTTTTGTTTTAAGCTGAACGTCTTCTTTTTCCCCCTGTAAAGTCCAAAGATTTATTTATCCCACCTTTCCAGTGATGAGGACAAAGTAACATGTAGGCCATTTCTCATCCCCTCATATCCTTCCCACAACCCTGTGAGGTAGGTCAGAGAAGGTGCTGGGCCCAAGGGCACTTAGACTGCTGCCAATGCCGTTTGACACCACTTTAACTGTTATGGCTGCATCCTATGGGACCCTGGAATTTGTAGTTTGTTGGGGCACCACCTCTCTGACAGGGAAGGCTAAATATCTCACAAAACTACAGATCCCAGCGTTCCATAGCATTGAGCCATGGCAGTTAAAGCGGTGTCGGGCTACATTAATTCTGCCGTTTAGATGCAGCCCCAGTGAGTTCTGTAGCTTAGTGAGGACTTAAAGTTGAAGTCCAGTGGTCTAACTCAGCTAAGCCAGTTTTGGAGCTTCCAGCTGTTGTTGGATTGGAGCTCCCATCACACCTAGGCAGCACAAGCATTGGAAGGGGATTGTGGGAATAAAAGTCCGACAAAGTGTCTCAGAAAGCTCAAAGCACAACACCACACTGTGTTACATCTTGGAGATGCAATTCTGCTGGAAGCTCTGAGAGATGATAAATATGCTTCCTTCCCTTCCTGAGCTGGCCTTGCAAGATATTAACATTTTCAAATCTTATATTCATGTCAATAGTTTGCACTTGGGACCCCCAGGATTCTCACTTAGCATTTATATATGAAGTTCGGAAGGATTATCACTTTACCATCTCAATCTCATCCAGCCTGACAGTCTTTCAGGGAAGTAAATTATGATTAATATTATGCCATTTTACTGGTGTGGAACTGGTAACTCAACCGAGCATCTAATCTCTGGCTTGCTTCCTCGCTGCAATCTTATCAAGCTAGCGGAGGTCAGCTTGGGATGCTACCCCTAGAGATATTTTATTTAAAGTGTTGAAATTGTGTGCTTAGTGTTAGACAACAGTGAATCCAATTTAGTTGCCGCAAAATAGCATACATTTTGCACGAAGTTCTGTTTTCTGCATTGTGCTAGTTTAGATGAGACCATATGCAGCCCTACATGTATATCCAAAGTTGTTCTATCCGTGCCCAAGAATTACATAGCAACAGGTTGAGGCAAATACAAGTACAAAAGGTTTTCATCTTAGAAAAACCCTTAATGGCTAAAGCTTGGAATACCAGCCTCATGAAAAATAAATATTTTCAATGGCCATAGAGTACTGACTGGTTCTGTGGTGGGGAGGAGTGGTGGTAAACTGGGGGAGAGGGGAATGGAAAAGAATAGCTGGAGTCTTGAACTGGGGTACTCTACACTACAGCATATATTTTGCAAGTCGACATTGGAGTGTTCACCAGGCATTCATAGAATCATAGAACTGTCGAGTTGGAAGAGACCACAAGGGCCCCATCCAGTCCAACCCCCTGCCATGCAGGAACTCACAATCAAAGCATCCCCGACAGATCCAACCTCTGTTTAAAGACCCCCCCCCCCCCGGAAGAAAACTCCATCACGCTCCAAGGGAGTGTTCCACTGTCGAATGGCTCTTGCTGTCATAAAGTTCCTCCTAATGTTGAGCTGGAATCTCTTTTCCTGGAGCTTGCATCCATTGTTTCGTGTTCTTGTCTCTGGAGCAGCAGAAAACAAGCTTGCTCCATCCTCGGCGTGACATCCTTTCAAATACTTAAAGAGGGCTATCGTATCACCCCTTAACCATCTCTTCTTCAGGCTAAACATACCTAGCTCTCTAAAGCTTTCCTCATAAGGCATGCTTTCAGGATCCTTCACCATTTTAGTCACCCTCTTCTGGACATGCTCTAATGTGTGAACGTCCTTTTTGAATTGTGGTGCCCAGAACTGGACACAGTATTCTAGGTGAGGCCTAACCATGGCAGAATAGAGCGGCACTATTACTTCCCCTTGATCTAGACCAGTGAAGTCCAAACTTTGGCCCTCCAGATGTTTGGGACTTCAGCTCCCAGAATTCCTAATGGTTGGCCAAGCTGACTGGGGTTTTTGTTTGTTCCTCAGTTACTCAGTTTGCTGTTTACTCTAGATAATTGTCTGTGAAAGCCATGCTAAATGAGTTTGAATGCCTACCTCACTGCTTACATATCGACAGTGTTGTTAGCACAGTAAGAATGCAACAAACTGATTGTTAAAAGATCAGAAAAACAGTAGTGTTGCAACTAATAAGACCTTGCTGTGATCTGCTATAATATTGTTCCAGGTTTTTTTTTTGGTATAATGTTTGAACTGAGTTGTCAGGATTTCGTTGGTTGAACCTCTTAAATAATGATGTTCTCTAGGAATGTTTAAAAATACAAGGGTTCCATTGACTATGGCCCATTCTTTCCTCTTTAAAGGTACCCTTTGGAATCTCTCGTCCTACGAGCCCCTCAAAATGGTGATCATTAACCACGGTCTTCAGACACTGACCAACGAAGTGATCATCCCACATTCTGGCTGGGAGAATGAGCCAAATGAAGATTCGAAGCCTCGAGATGCTGAGTGGACAACTGTCTTCAAGAACACATCAGGGTGTCTGAGGTGAGGTTGGAGTGGGGTGGGATGCCCACACCATTTTTGTAAGCTAAAGAAAGTAGGTTGATGGAACAACAGGAAGGGAAACCACTCTGGTGCATAACATTTATAGTGTCCCTCTCCCATGTTTTTCATTCACACACACACCCAGACAAATATGCACTGCTACCCAGGGCTAGGGAATAGTTGTGATTTTGTGGTTACTCCTTGCCCTACTCCAGAGTAAGATTTTAATGTTACTCCTACTCCAGTAAAAAACTCTTACACCTTTACTCCTTACTCCTACTCCCCAGCCCAGCCTTTGCAAGGCTGGCCTGTGTGTAAGTGTCTTTCTTTGCTTCCCAGTCCCTTCCCCAGTGCAATATAATAAAATTGGGGTTTTTTGTGTGTGTGTTTGCATGTACAATATAATAACAGGAATAAGGAGTAACAAATATATTTTGTTGCTTCTTATTCCTACACCTGTAAAAACCCCTTACTCCTTTACCCCTTGCTCGTACTCCCCAGCCCTGCTGCTACCACTTGGAAATTTCCACTCTGCACAGTTGGGAATACGTCCAAATGTTTATTTGAGGTTTAAAGGCCCGACTGATACACTTGCCATCTTTAGTTTATGGTGTGACCCAGCTTTATGAACAAATGTGCAGAGATACAGAGGACTAGATCTGATGTGTCATATCTTGGATTGTTAAACTGTGGTAGGCATAAGACTTCTGCTTTCTCATACTGTGTCTTGTCTTCCTTCCTTACTTTTCCATGGACTACAATGAAAGGTACCTGGGCCCGTTAGGCATCCTTTCCCATTATGGCAAATACCCAATCTGCACATATATATGAGTTTAACACAGGTAGCATCAACCTTCTCTCTTATCCCTATTTCAGAGTAGGAAACAGGCCTGTAAGGCTTCTGTGTATGTACAGTATTGTGTCTCACAAAACCTAAACTCAACTAAATTGATTGACCTGATTTTTTGTTGCTGCCTTGCATTTTTATCTTGTCTTATCTTTTATCTTATCTTATCTCTTTTGACCAGAAATAATCCAGCATATATCTCTTCTGCTTCCAAAACTCATATACAGACATCCTCTTATAACAAAAGTATTGGAAATGCTGAGAGGGCAGTGGCAAATTTGGGATTGATCGTTCAGGCAGGAAACAAATGGGATGATATTTTTAACCTCTCCTCTTTTGAATCAAGGGCGATCTCTGAAAAAGTGAACTTGTGTGGGGGAACTTCATCATAACTGCAGAGGATCATGTTTCATTGGGGCAGAGGCTATTAGACTGAGCTTCGGTTCTCTGGGCCAAATGCATTTGTCTCCCCACCTACACACACACTTTCCACTGACAGCAATATTCTATTCAGTTTAAGACATGTTTTTTGGCAGGTGGCGGGGAATAACCTGGGGATCCATCTAACAAAGTCTGCTACAAAAGACACATACTGGGACCAGGAATTTGTTTTGAGAATTGGAACTGTATGAAGTTCACATTCCTTCTATACAACCATCCCTGTTTCCTCCAAAGCATTTACTGTATAACCTATTATTGAAGCCGCAACACTTTTAGAGTGTAGAGGAAGGACATTTTGTTGCTGCTGCTATATGAAATCTAGTCCACATCCATCTGAGATCAGCCAGTGGAACCAATTCTTCTCCCCACCACCATTTTGTAATAAACATCAAAACCGCAATGGCATCAAAGAGGGTTTAAGCCAGCCCTCTCTAGTTATTTATTTAAATCATTTCTACTCCCACTTTCTTTATTGTTCAGTGGCATTCTGGAAGGAAATTCCAGTACGCCAAATTTGTTGCTGAATTCATTTTAGGAAAAACCTGGTTCTAACCCACTCCATAGAGTAGCTGAGGTCTCAGTCTGGCTCCAGGTATCTACTGTCTGTTAAAACAGAACAGAGTCTGTTCTGGTGTGGACAGTGCTTTGTTGACTCATTTTCTGGTTGATTAATTGTTACTATCTTTAACCATATGTAGCTTGTTCTGCCCCACAAGAAAGTCACCTTTTCTGATGGGCTGCCACTTATAGCCAGGGGGATACTTCTACTTAATCACCCAAATTACATTTAATGTATATTTAATTTATTTTCTGTAAGTAAGTAGAACCTACACAAATTTGAATGAGACAATGAAGAAATAGAAATATAAAAGAATTATTCTACCTGGGATCAAACATAGATAGAAATGGGGACTGCAGCCAGGAAATCAGAAGAAGATTGAGAATGGGGAGAGTGGCTATGAAGGAACTAGAAAAGATCCTAATATGCAAAGAGATACAGCTCAGCACAAAAATGAGAATTGTATGAGCCGTTGTATTCCCTGTTACCACATATGGATGTGAGAGCTGGACAGTTAAGAAAGAAGATAGGAGGAAAACCAATACATTTGAGATGTGGTGCTGGAGAAGAGTGTTGAGGATCCTGTGGACAGCCAAAAAGACAAACAAAGGGGTCCTAGAGCAGATCAAGCCAGGAATCTCCCTGGAAGCCAAGATGACAAAACTTAGGCTGTTGTACTTTGGACACATCATGAGAAGGCATGACAATAATGCTAGGAAAGGTAGAGGGAAGTAGAAAAAGAGGAAGGCCACATGTGAGATGATGATGATTACCCTGCCCAATCACGTGGAATCTGGGCGGCTTAAATTAATAATTCTTTTTACTTAGACGGTTCCCTACCCTCAGGCTTACAATCTAAAAGACACGACACAAAAGGAGAAGGGAATGGTGGTGGGGAAGGGGATCAGGTTCAGCAGTTCTCTCCCTCTGAGGCCCGGACCAAGGCAGATGGACTGGAGGGAGGGCTCACTTTCTTCAGGCTAGCCCTGATGGAGCTGGGCCTGCCTGTTCACTCCCTTTAAGGCCAAAGAATGACCCCAGATGGATGGACCCCATTAAAGAAATCATGAGGATGAATTTGCAGGAGCTAGGCAGAGGAAAGGAGTTCTTGGGGGAGTCTCATCAGCAGAGTTGTCATGAGTTGATGTCGACTCGAGGGCAGTTAACAACAAAATATCTGTGTTGCTGGCTAGGTTCCTCATATTCTACCCTGGCAGTGGCAGGGTCTTTTTAGTGATGGTCCTGGAAGGATCTTCCCTCTGAGTCCCAGAATTAAAAGCCCTTACTGGGGTCCAGGAATCTTTAAAAGGTTGAAATACTAGGCATTTCACCCAGCAATCCTTGCCATTTTGTAAACCCTCTTTTATTTTGGCTTTTGGTGTGGTATAGTGCGGGGCACGTGTCTGTCTATTGCTCTATGTATGAATAACTTTAAGTACAGTGCTACATTATACTGGGTCAGATTATTGTTACATCGTTCACTCAGTTTCCAGTTTCAGTGCTGGATTCCTTACTGAAATCTTGCTTGGAGATGTCGGGGGTTATAGTGGGGGCCTTCTTCATGTGAAGGATGTATTCTATTACTCGCCTTCATGCCAGCATCACTTGTACATTTGTTTTAAGAAATGGCCTTATGCCAATCCAGAGTGCAGATCTGGGACTGTCTGCATGCGAGATATGTGCTGCACCACTGGACTATGGCCTTGGTTTTAAACAGTATGTGTATATGACTGAATCTAAAAGCAGCCAAGATTGCAGGAAAATGGGACCACAGGGTGAGAAATGAGAGAGGAGGCCATGAGAAAGTGACTGAAGACTGAGCCTCACATTCATAAATGCCATATAGAATGCTCTCTTGGAACTGTAGGGTTGCAAAATTTGAAGTTGCCCCGCATTAAAACAAACTCTCCTTGAACATTAAAATCTTAGCATATTCAGAAGAAGCTCCAAATGCAAGTTTTCTAATGGAGATGTGAATGTGGTTGCCTGTCCTTTTTGTCAGCGCTGGGGTTTGAGTCCTCTAAAACATTCCCTAATACTGTGGGCTGACACAATGCCCTATTTTTGGCACCACGCTGGCATAGGTCGCATTTTCCTAAATGGGCAAGTTGCTAACACAGCAAGGCTTGGAAACATGCTGTAACAGACTTAGAGCTTGTACATCCGTGATGCCATGCACTTCTGTTTGCGCATACTATTTCAAGGCGAATAAACGTTAGTCCTGCAGGCTGCTTTGAGTCTTGCTGGTCCTTAGAGGTGAATTCTGAAGCAGTTTCCTCTTCGTACAGCAGTGTATTGAACTGTAAAATGAAATAGCCCTCAGCTCATCTGCTCTTCCTATGCATGTTGGCACATGATAGAGAGCACATTCACTTCAGTTGTGAAGAGAGCTCCTATGATGGGTGTGAGGCTGTTCCACACATGGAATTAATAGGATTGCTCTTGCTTCCGTAGGAGTGTCATTTACACAGTAAGGGCTTCCGTGGATTTCCCGTGAGGCTTCAGGTGCCTGTGAGCTTCTTCTTATAGCTTCTTAGAATGATTTTCACACAAGAATGGGGAGATAGGTTTTGGGAAGAAGGAGCCATGGGGGGGGGGACCCTAAAAGCCCTGCTTCCAATGACTTCTGCAAGTGTCATTTCTTCCTTTTAGAGCCCCCTTCCTCTCCCTGTGCCAGCCGTGGAGGGTCAGCTAGGTTGCAGGGGCAACAGGCTCTGTTCTGTTTAATTGTAAACTGTATTTTACATTTAGAATTTTACACTTCAGTTTACCCAAAGACTTTGGGTAGATTTTTTTCTCTGAAGATGCCAGCCACAGATGTTGGCAAAACGTCAGAAAGGAACTCTTCTAGAACATGGCCACATAGCCCGAAAGCTCCACAAAAAACTATGGATGCTGGCCATGAAAGCCTTCGACTCCACTTTGGGTAGACTTTGCCTTCAGTGTGAATTCGAAGGTTTTCATGGTCGGCATACTGTGTCCAGTTCTGGGCACCAAAATTCAAAAAGGATGTGGAGAAAGTGCAGGCGCAATGGCAGTAGAACTGAGGAAAAGGGGCTATCCTGAGGATCTCAGGGCCCAAACAGACTCATACAGGAAGATACTATTTCATAGATAGCCTGGACCTGAGCCATATAGGGCTTTATAGGTCATCAGCAGCACTTTGAATTGTGTCCAGAAACAAAATGGCATCCAGTGGAGCTGGTTCATCTGGGGGTGGGGGGTGTATGATCTGTGTATCCTGCCCCATTAATGCTTTGGCTGAAGCTCTATGGACCAGGTGAAGCTTCCGAACACTCTTCCAAGGGCACAAGTAGAACGTGTTACAGTAAATGGGATGCAACTAAGGCACGTACCACCATGCCAGATCCGACATCTCAAGGGACAGGTGGAGTTGGCTCATAAACTTCAAATATGCAAAAGCAGTTCTGGTCACTGCAGAGACCTGGGCCTCCAAGTTCAAAGCTGAGTCCAGGAGTACCCCCAAACTGTGAACCTGCATCTTCAGGGGGAGTGTAACCCCATTGGATTCCTATTCCCTGATCTGCCGTAAGCTACCTTGGGTCCCTTTTTGCGGAGAAAGGCCACATAAAAATAAAATGAAAAAATAAAATAATTCTGCTTTCCAGCTGACTAAGCATAAGGGGCTTGTGGCAGCAGCAAGTCCATGGTGTGGTGCCAGGTGGACATGTAAACACCTAGCCATTACTGTGCCATCCTGGTGACTGACCTGGGTCAGTCCCAGGGGCAGGATACCTTGGGATTGGCACGTGGTATCCTGTCCATCTCCTCAGGCCCCAAGAGCACCTCTATCTTGTCTAGAATAAGTATGAATTTATTCACCCACATCTAGTTCATTACTGATGCCAGACACTGGTTTAGGACCGGGACAGCCTCCTTGGATGGGGATGGAAAAGAGTAATAGAGTTGGATGTCATCCACATATTGATGCTACTGCACCCCAGAACTCCAGATGACCTCTCCCAGCAGTTTCATGTATATACTGTACCAAATAGTAATTTTTTGTATAAAAGATATATGCTGCTGCCACGAGTCTCTCCCTTTGAGGTCAGAGCAGGCACTCAACCATGTGATGGATGCTGGGCACCTCATTTTCGGGCTCAGACTTGCACCGCTGCTGATTGGTGGCAGGTGCTACAGCGGGACATGCATGCAAACAGCCATCGTCACTCTGGAGTACCCAGGTAAAGGGAGGAATTTGGGGCAGCTTTGGGGCCAGAATACCCTGGGCTGTTGTTGGAGTATTCAGTCCCGTGTGGACACAGCCTCAGAAAAAAAATCTGTTGAAGCCCACTGTTTCGGTCCATAATGTTCCTCAGTCATGATGATCAGGAGCATGCCATGGGCTTGTGCATTTTCTATTATTATTATTATTATTATTATTATTATTATTATTATTACCCTGCCTCTTCAATGAGATCGAAGCTGCTTACAACAATATTTAAAACATTAAAATACAGTGCCCCATAAAACCCACCTACCCACCATAACCAATAAATCGCAGCAATAAACAATAACAATAAAACAATACAATTATTAGCATCATAGAATTAAAATGGACAAGAAAGGGTAGTCAGTGGGAGGCGACTGAGATGCTAATCCGGGAAGGCCTGTCGGAAGAGATCTGTTTTGACTGCCTTTTTCCCTTCCCTTTGAACACTCTAATTATTATTATTATTATTAGCTTTATTTATAAAGCACCATAAGTGTACATGGCGCTGTACAAAACCCAAATAAAATCAGGAATATGTAAAAAACCTGTCTATGGCGTACAATCTAGAGATTAAAACAAGTTAAAAACATCATAATTAACAAGTTAAAACAGCAGATGTCAAACATTTCCTTCCTTCCCCTAATTGTGCAAGCTACATTTTGTCATTAAGCCCAAATTGTGAGAACAATGGTTTATGCAAGCCATAGTCTTCCTCCAAACTGAAGATTCAAAACATGTTTTGAAATTAGGGGTGCATTCCCCAATTTGGTGGCAAACTATGGTTTATTCATGCAAGGAAGGAAAGAAGGGAATGACGGAGCATGAGAAGGGAGCAGGAACACGGGAATGTTCCTAAAAAGAGAAAAATGAGTTTGGTTGTCGAGAAATAGAAAAAGAGCGACTCTTTATGGGAATGATCATAGTATGTGGTCAAGCACATGCTTGCATGCAGAATGCCCTTGTTTAATTTTGGACATTTCTAGGTAGTACTAAGAACTCCTCTCTGAAAGAGTGGACAGCTGCTGCCAGTAGGGTTAGTCCAGGATAAAACCCATTATCCCCAGCAAGCATTTTGTCAAGGGTGATGGGATTGGTAGTGAAGCAGTGTATGGGGAACCTAGACTGGGAAAAGGTAGCATGGCTATAGCTGAGCTGGATCAAGGAAGATGAATCTCTTTTAGCCTGAACATCAACATTTCCCCATGGATGATGATCTTGATGGGCTGCTGAGTGAAACTGAATTTGCCCAGCTGGGCTTTGGACCATTTTCTTTAACAAAATGGGAACTTGAGCCGTATTGTCAATGTGCTTTCGCTTGTGAGTCTCGAGTGATGTCAGATTATTAGATTTGTTGATGTTGATGCTGACTTGGTGTGATAAATAAATGAATCTGTCTCTTGTTCAGTACGAAGCATACCACCAACATGGCGATCACCAGCCGAGAATAAATTTCTCAGCCATCTGTTTGGCTGGCTTTCATGTTACTATTCCCTTTTTACCATTACTGACATGATAGTTAGACGACCTAGAAACCGAAGCACTGATGAATGGCACTGACTGCAAATTTAAAATGTGTGTTTCCATTTGAAATGAAGAAATATATATATGTCTATATATTTCCATTGGATTTCCTCAAAGGCTGGTTTTTCTCTCCTCTTTGAACATATACTGCTTGTTGTTGGAGGGATGTGAACTCAGGATAGTGGGCTGTGTTGATTTTATAAAACAGGGAAGAATAATTTTTAAATGTTACTTTCAAGGGTGCAAAAACAGATATTGAAATAACATGGATGACAGCTCACAGTATGTCTGTTCTATCATCACCATTGCTTTAATTTCTATCTGTTTTTTTATTAGTATTATCATTTTAGGTGCAGCACATGAAATTTGCCTAGCAAGTCATGCTGTGTGGGTGGCAGTTGTCAAACTCCTTAGAGCACTGGGCACATTAACCAGATATTACTCCTCATTTTCCGAACCTTTATTTTATAAGGGTAGTCTGAGCCCAAGGGCCAAGCAACATTTTCAAATGAATACATTCACATACTTTTTAAATATATATACCGTAGTCATTTAAGAACAGACAAAGGAAGGCAGACATGGTTTTTGGGACTGTGGCACCCAGGACTATAATGAACCTCTTTTCCCCCACTGCATTTTCCAAAGGTAATGTGGTGCCCATACAAAGCTGGAAAAACATCCCAGATTCAGTCCTTGGACTATCAAGAAGTATAAATGACAGATCCAGAGTTTGGAGAAGTTACTTTTTCAATTGCAGTTCTGAACATTGGAGTTTATCAGAGGACGGAAATTGGAAGTATAATCCAATGGCAATCCAAACGCAATCATGGGGTTTCACGTTATTACGAATTAAAGTATCTCACGCAATTTCGGGCAAAAGGGAAGTCATTCCAAATGCAATCATGGGTTTTATGTTATTGCAAATTAAAGCATCTCATGCAATTTCAGGCAATGGGGGGTCATTTTCGGGTAATGGGAAGTCAATCTGAACAGATTTCGAACGCAATGGGAATTCACGTGAATTCGCTAAACTAGCAAATTCACGTGAATTCGAATTGGCGCCATTCGAAACAGAGAAAAATTCCTCCCGTCTGATAAACTCCATTCTGTCATGCTGCATGGAGGACTCTGGGAATTGTAGGTTAAAAGTAATTTCTCCAAGCTCTCAATAGTCCTGGGAAAGAGCTCAGCCCAATGTCATGGAGTACCACAGCTGATCAAACTATGTTTCCGTTGTAACTACTACTACTACTACTACTGTACCACCACCACAACCACCACTATCACCACTATTTATTTATTTATTTATTTATTTCTATCTTGCCCTTTCCCAAAGCGGCTTACAACGGAGATCACATAGTTAAAAATTGACAAGATGCAAATGTTAAAATGAGATTAAACAATTAAAAAACCAGATTAAAGCATATAATTAAACATATGCATGTGCATGCACGCACATACACCCCACACAACCCTATAAACATTTTTTTTTGTGGTGCCAAGGCAGAAGATGGGAGTTTGGAGACATGGGATAGAACAGCCCTTTTTCAACCCGGTGTCTTTCTGATGTGTTTGACTATATTCCCCATAATTCCTCAACAATAGCCACTTTATATCATAGAAATGGCTGTCCCGCACATTTGGAGAGCACCGCATTTTCTTGTATTGAAAATCTGAACATTTATACAACAGTATACAAAAACATAGAAGATAAAAAACAACACAACACAAAGATTATAGAAAACAAGCAAAACAAAGATTATACAAAACAAGCAGAGAAAGAAAACACAAACATATACATTCAAAGGGGATATTACTAGTTTAAGAAATAAGCAATTATCACTTTGGGGCTAAATATTTGTTTTTAATTTAGGTTGTCAACCAATCCTCATTCCTTAATACTTCTTCATTTAAACCTCTTGTCTTCATTCTCCCAGTAAGACTCCCTTATTGTCAGTATTCTGTTATCTTTACAAAGAAGGGAAGAAGGATAGAATATACATATATATACTTAGATACACACACACATACACACACACACACGTATACCGGTATGTATCTTCCCCTCTCTCTTCCTTGCCCGTGTCCAGTTTGATATTCATATCTTAAATGTCTTATCTTGTGTTTCTGAGATAACGTATTGAAGTTTATGTCGTATTTTCTATGTAATTTATGGTGAGTACCTCATTGAGGAAGGCTGGATTAGAATTCAGCACCTAAATTCAAGGCAAGATAAGAGACTGCTTAAAGGCTGTGTGCTCTCTACTCACAGTGGGGCCAGTGACCTTTCCACTGGCCAGAAAGAGTTTTCAGGTTTCAGGTTTCTCCATATTTTCAAATGTAGAATCCATGAATTTTTGCCACGCTTGTTGTTCCCAGCAAGCCTAGAAGCCATTGTGGTGAAACCTGATGGGCCTCATGTGATACCGTAGTCGGGGAACCTTCTTCCCACATTTGCTCAACACAATATGTATGCAACATGACTCAAAAGATGAACCTCCCCTCTTTTCTCTCTGCCTGCTTTTAAAAATATCTTTGGAGTTTATCATACGACGGAATTTGGGGGTATAATGCAATGGCAATCCGAACACAATCATAGGGTTTCATGTTATTGCGAATGAATGTATCTCACGCAATTTCAGGCAATGGGAAGTCATTCCGAACGCAATCATGGGGTTTCACATAATTGCATATTAGAGTATCTCACACAATTTCGGGCAATGGGGGATCATTTTCGGGAAATGGGAAGTCATTCTAAATGCACTCCGAACGCGATCAGATTTCACGTACATTCGCTAAACTAGCGAATTCACATAATTGCGAATTGGCTCCATTCGCAATTGAGAGAAATTCCTCCCATGTGATAAACTCATTTGTCCGATGGAAAGCTCTGTGGTTGCGAAAACTTGCACAGAGATTTCTGTCCCTTTTTGGTTGCCCTGATAGTATTGCCATTATCTGGATTTTGAAGCGGAGTAAGGCTGTGTTGGTATGAGCAAGCGCTGCCCTTCTGGCCCGTTCATCATGGTGATGAATCGCCAATATTTCTCCAAAGAAAACAGTTGAGGAATGAGAGCTTTCAGAATGTACTTTGTACGCTTTCCATGGCTTCCCAATCTGGAGGCACATGGTAACAGCAGTGGCATCACATATTCTCCTGCCTCCTCCTGCAGCCCTCCCACTCATGCAGAGTAAGGCTGCTCTCAAAACTAACAGATGGAGGTCGGAAAGAAATCCATAAATATTTGCGTTTAAGGAAGAGAGCTGCTTATGTGAGCATCTCCCAAGTCAGTTTGTCGGAAGGAAAGAAAACGCCTGTGTGAGGGTATGTGTATGAAAGAGATACGTGTGCTGCTGCTTCAAACTTTGCCAGAAGAAATATTGGATTTATTTTCCTGTTTGACGCAAAGCAGACCACAGAATGTGTTTTTAGAGTGCCAAAGACTTTATTTAAGTGCCAGTAAAAAATTAATGGTTTAAAGAGTATATTGCTGCTTTGGATCCCATATCCAGGGAAAGGTGGGTATGGAGTGTTTTGTATCTCATGCTATTCAGTGCCTAGGGTTGGCATCACCCACATTGACCTCCTCCTGTACCACACCATACAAACTCCATAGAAATGTCTTTTCCTACTGAATTCTTGTATATCACTGAATGTACTGGTAATAGTTGTGGCATAAACAACTAGAAAAATTAAACATGTATCTTTCAGTTACTATATCATACACACAGCCTCATTTCATTTGCACACACATGGTTTCATGTGGATAAAATGAAACTTTGGTAAGATGTAATGCTTCGACTTCACTTTGAAAGATAATTTTAACAAAATTAATTTTAATTTTAATTGTAAATTTTAATTTTTAAAAAACCCTGGGGCCTCTCCTTTGTCCTCCGACTGAGCCTCACCCCACTCACACCATCTCTTCAGCATTTTAAAGGGACGCAGGCGAAGGTCACAGCCTGTTCCTGCCAAAAGGCAGATGTTTGGAGAGCAGTGTTGTCACTTTAGTGACTTAGGGTGTCACTTAGTGTGGCCCACAGCCCCCGCAGTCCCCTCATGATGGTGAAGTAGCAACTTTGGGAGTTTGATGACACCATTTAGCTCTACTTTTTCTTATCCTTGGAATCAGCTGGGCCTGGGCAGGTGCTGGACCAGTTCCCAGATACAGTTACAGTATTGAAAAGTGAACTATGAAACTGAAGTTGGAGCTGTAGATTGGTGGTACTCACATCTATGAACTAAGTAAGCAACGTGCCTTGAATGTTGTTACGTTACCTTGAGGGAGCAGGTGTGTAGCTTGAGAGTACTCTTGCAGCCGTCTTTTTCACTAGAGGCTAGCTTTCCTGAATAGGGTCCACAGTAGTCCATGCACTCATGAATTTCCTGTTGGACTACTGTAGTGTGCTCTGTGTGGGGCTGCCCTTGGAAGACAACTCAGAAACTGCAGCTGGTGCAAAATGCAACAGCTGGTCTCCTGTCTGGAACATCCATTCCTGGAATGTGCCTGAAAAGCATCTGGCAGGAGGTACTGGGGAAAGTCTAATCAGAACGAGTACTATTGAGCGTTGATGGATGTAAGATAGAATACCCAGTGTTCCTTTCTAAACTGCAGGTCCTTCGTTGTTGCTGAACTATGATTCTCAGAATTCCAACCTTGGGTCATATTAGACGGGAATGATGGAACATGTAGCCCCACATCTCTGTGGGCTCATAGCTGCAGGAGGCAGGGGGGAACTGTGAACCAGGATGGGTCCCATGAATACATATATGGCATTGCTTCTCATCTTAAGCAATGAAGTAGTCTTATGGGCACCACATTTCAAAAAGTATGTTGACAAACTGGAGCATGTCCAGAGGAGAGCAACCAAAATGGTGAAGGGTCTGGAAACCATGCCTAATGGGGACAGACCTAGGGCGTTGGGTATGTTTAGCCTGGAGATGAGAAGGTTAAGAGGTGCTATGATATCCCTGTTTAAGTATTTGAAGGGGTGTCACATTGATGATGAAGCAAGCTTGTTTTCTGCTGCCCCAGAGACTAGAACATGGAACAATGGATGCAAGATACAGGAAAAGATTCCAGCTCAACATTAGGAGGAACTTCCTGAAAGAGCTGTTCAACAGTGGAACACTCTCCCTCAGATAGTGGAGAAGTCTTCTTCTCTGGAGGTTTTAAAACAGAGGCTGGATGATCATCTGTCGGGGATGCATTGATTGTGAGTTCTTGCATGGCAACGGTTGGACTGGATGGCCCTTGTGGTCTCTTCCATCTCTATGATTCTTTGATTCTATGATTGTGGCTTGTTTTTCCTTGATGTTCTCACAGGGACCATTTGCTTTGGCTCTTGCTGAGTTTAGACCCAAGGTGTTAGAGGAGTGGAGTCGGGAGGGCAAGTGTCCCTGCTGAAGATACACTCAGCTCATCTTGTAGGGAGGCATCATAAAGACACTTGAGCTGAAGGAGACTCTTAATGATCTCCCAGATCTTGTACAGGATTGTGGCATATGGCTGTCCTGAGGCTTATGTCATGAGCAAAAGAATCTAATTCCTCCCACTGTAGGAATTCTTTGAGTTCAGCCTGACGGTGCCTGATGTTTCACTTGTGCTAGCAATAAATTATGCATTGCTTTTAACTGCAGAGTCACAGCCTGGTTCCATCAACCCCTTTTATGCTTCACAATCAATGCCAAAGTGGAGATTAAAAAGTTGTACTCTGGCATTACATCACCTTATGACATTCCCTCATAGAGATGTGTGAAAGCTTTTTTTTAAACGATTTAAATAATTCTCTGGTCCTTGGAGCAGAGCACAAGCCTAGGTAGAAGTCCCTAGCTTTTGTGGCCTTGTGGTGCATTCTGTGCAACAACCAAAAGCCACTCATCAGCACGCTGACATTTTACATGTGCACAGAGAACAATGTGCACCTTTCTAAAATGGACACAAACATACTTATAGTCAATGGAAACGTGTGTCCTGAAATGTGTAGAATTGAAAAATTATGTTTAGAAGAATGAATCATAGAATCATAGAGTTGGAAGAGGCCTCAAGGACTATCCAGTCCAGCCCCAAACACAACTAAAGCACTCCTGACAGGTGGCTATAAAGTCTCTATTGAATGCACACAGAACTATTTTCTATTTGCTTTTGTTTTTGTTGTTTTTTACCAAGGTGGTGAGGAGGGCCAACCTACCCAGAACTTGGCCAGAATGTACCCCAACCCTATTTTTAGAATGTCCCATCCCAACTCAGGTGGAGCTAATGTGAAAACTTTACCACATTTGTTGTTGTTAACTGCCCTCGAGTTAATCTCGACCCATGGCGACCCTGCTGATGAGCCATCTCCAAGACCCACCATCCTCCACAGCTCTGCATAACTCCTGCAAACTCATATTTGTGATCTCTGTTAAAGATACATCTTGCATTCAGCCTTCCTCTCTTTCTACTTCCCTCTACCTTTCCTAGCATTACTGTTTTTCCCAATGATTCATGCCTATTCATGATGTGTCCAAAGTATGACAACCTGAATTTTGTCATCTTGGCTTCTAGGAAGATTTCTGGCTTGATCTGCTAGTACCCCTTTGTCTTTTTGGCTGTCCATGGAATCCTTAGCACTCTTCTCCAGCACCTTGGATGACTTAATTTTCCTCCTAGCCTCTTCCTTAACTGTCCAGCTCTTGGATCCATACATGGCAACAGGGAATTTTTTATTGTACCACATTTTTTTAACTTTATTTTTTTTTCCTTTACCACATAGAAGAGGCTGAAAGGCCAAGCCTACTTCTGCAGCCCCACATGTGTCCGGGATTTCTGTTTACCAGCAGTAGGATCTATTTAGTATTATGGTAGTTGTCCCTGGTTCATTATTGCCCAGATTGGCTCTGCCTAATAAAATGAGTGAAATGACTGCCTTAAATGGATGTTGGTGAGTAACAAGGGGGCATCAGTTAGGTGCTGAAGTGTAGAACTCTCCCCTTGCTATCTCTGGTTGACTTCTATCTGCGGCATGTGGCCTATCATATTATCCTTTGCCTTAGACAGCAAAATGTCTTAGGCTGGCTGTGGTCCCTTTGCCTGTGTTTTTCCCTCCAAAGGAGGAATGTTGTGACATCTTATTGAGGAAGGCTTGTAGAATGTCATCCACAGGCTCTCTGTATGTTAGGGACAGATACATCAGACCGTGTGTTTGAACAGCAGTGTGTGCCCAGGAACACTATGGCACATTTAAGCTGTTGACATAGCTGCTGGCCTATTTTGAACTGATGACTTGTTCTAGGACAAATGTATCTTTTCCAAGCAGGGATAGGTTGCATCACCTCCAGTGCCCATCAGACACTAAAGCACCATGCAGCGTGCTGCCTATGGATGCATGCACTGTGGATGCTGATTCTGTATTAGGACAACTGCACATCAAGCAAAGTAAAGGGAGGTCTCTTCTCTAGTGTCTGTCCTATGAATGGACACTGAGGCACCATGCACTGCGCAGTGGGCTGGTTCGGACACTAACTGTGCACTTGCTCCATCTGGTAACTCAACATTTCAGCAAAACATGGGCTCTGCTGCCACTATGGCCTTTTCTTCATGTAGAACCGAGGAGTTGAGTCCTCCCCTGAAATTCTGTATGGTCCACCAGGTAACTATGATTTTTTGCAGATTCTATGGGCAGTGTGATAAATGCCCCTGGCATCTCGAGCAAATGGGGCCTTTCCATGCAGAATAATAATTCCAAACCAGAGCAGGCACCAGCCACTGAGTTATTCTTTCACAGCCTCTGAACCGCTTGGTATAATATGAGCATGAAGTGACGCTCTGGCAGAAAGGTCACCTTTAATGTGACCTGTGAATATTTTAGAAGTGTTTTTTTAATGACCTACATGTGGTTTTATGTGCTACATGTTCTCAAATAGCCAGAATTAGAAGGACAATTGCAATTCGCCTTAGTAAGATTGAAGAGCTACCTATTTACGGCTGTATATTTGCCCGGTGTGTGTGTGATGTGCCTTCAAGTCTCCTGTCGACTTAAAGTGATGCCATGAATTTCATGGAGTTTTTGTAGACAAGGTATCCTCAGAGGTGGTTTTTCTTTCTCTGAAATACAGCCTACATTACCTGGTCTTCGTTGGTGGTCTCCTAGCCAAGTACTAACAATGCTGACCCTGTTTAGCTTCCAAGATCAGATGGGATCTGGTGCCTTTAGGATCCTTAGGCCCTGTCAGGGGTGTGTGTATTGAAAAATCATAGGACCTAGCATCCAAGGGAAATGCCCTAGTCTCATAAAGACTGGGCCAGGTCTTGTACCTACCTTGCACCTACTGCTTTGCATAGAATCACAGAATCATAGAGTTGGAAGAGACCCCAAGGGCCATCCAGTCCAACTCCCTGACATGCAGGAACTCTCCATCAAAGCATCCCTGACAGATGGATATCCAGCTTCTGCTTAAAGACCTCCAAGGAAGGAGACTCCACTACTTTCTGAGGAAGGAGTGTGTTCCACTGTCAAACAGCCCTTACTGTCAGGAAGTTTCTCCTAATGTTGAGGTGGAATCTCTTTTCCTGCAGTTTGCATCCATTGTTCCGGGTCCTGTTCTCTGGAGCAGCAGAAAACAAGCTTGCTCCATCCTCAACATGACACCCCCTCATATCCTTAAACAAGGCTATCATATCACCTCTCAACCTTCTCTTCTCCAGGCTAAACATCCCCAGCTCCCTAAGTCGCTCCTCATAAGGCATAGTTTCCAGACACTTCACCATCTTGATTGCTCTCCTTTAGACACTCTCCAGTTTCTCCACATCCTTTTTGAATTGTGGTGCCCAGAACTGGACACAGTATTCCAGGTGGGGCCTCACCAAAGCAGAATAGAGTGGCACTATTACTTCCATTGATCTAGACACTATACTTCTATTGATGCAGCCTAAAATTGCACTGCCCTTTTTAGCTGCTGCATTGCACTGTTGACTCATGTTCAACTTGTGGTCTACTTGGACTCCTAGATCCTTTTCACATGTGGTCTCATTCAGCCAGGTATCCCCCATCCTATATCTCTGCATTTCATTTTTCTGCCCTAAGTGGAGTACCTTACATTTCTCCGTATTGAATTTCATTTTGTTAGCATTGGCCCAGGTTTCTAGTCTATTCAGGTCATTTTGAATTTTGATCCTGTCCTCTGGGGTATTAGCTACTCCTCCTAGTTTAGTGTCATTCACAAATTTGATAAGTATGCCCCCAATTCTGTCATCCAAATCATTAATAAAGATGTTGAATAGCACTGGGCCAAGGACAGAACCCTGTGGGACCCCACTGGTCACTTCTCTCCAGGATGAAAAGGAGCCTTTGTTGAGCACCCTTTGGGTTCGGCCGGTCAACCAGTTACAAATCCATGTAACAGTTCCCTTGTCTAGCCCACAGCTTGTTTGCAAGAATGTCATGGGGAACCTTGTCAAAGGCCTTACTGACATCAAGATATACAATATCCGCATCTTATACCTACTTTTTGTTCCTATTCATTGAACCTCTTGTTCTGTCTTCCCTCCTTCCTTACATCTCTTTTGTCTCATTTGAACCTTCACAATGCCTCCTTCCCTTATTCCACAACTGTACCTCTCTCCCTTCCTTTCCACACCTTGCACCTTGGCATCCTTCTTGAACTCCACCACTTGCTCATCTCATCTCACCTTCTTTTCTTTTCTTTCCCTCCGGTTCCCCTCATGTTGCTACACATCCCTTCTTTTGTACCTTGCTTTCGCATGCTGCACCTACCTTCCCTTCTTTCCCCAAGTTTCCATCCCCTTGCCTCTGTGCCATGCCTCTTTCCCTTGCAGGCTGCATCCACACTGCAGAAATAAACCAGGCTGACACCACTTTAACAGACCTGGCTAGTGCTAGGGAATTCTGAGGATTGTAGTTTTTGAAATATTTCACCTTCTCTGTCAGAGAGACCACTGCAAATCCTCGAATTCCATAGCATTCGGCCATGTCTGTTAAAGCAGTGTCAAGTGACACTTTTTAGAATTATTATTGGGAGCTGCCATGGGTCCCTTTGGGGAGAAAGGCAGGATAGAAATAAAACAAATAAATTAATAAATAAGATGGATTATTTCTGCAGTGTGGATGCAGCCAAATGTGTCGCAGCTGCACCTCTCACCCTTTATTCCCCCCACCCCACTTCAATTCATGTTGCTGTATCCAGTTGATGGTCCAAATTGGTAGCATGCCTAAAATCCAGACAAACCAGCCAAGTGACAACCACACAGATGATGTAGCAATCACTTTGTGTTCCCAAATAATAATAATAATAATAATAATAATAATACCAGAACCATTGGGATCAAATTGAAAGAAAAGATGGTTTCATTAAAGATGGGAAACAACTTAATGACCGTCTGAGTTGTTGGGTGATGAAACCACTGGTTGCCTTACAATATGGCGGACTCTCCTTTATTAGAAGTTTTTAGGAAAAAGCTGGTTGGACATGTATCATGGATGCTAAAATGGGAGTTTCTACTTTGGTGGGACTGAGTGGACTAGATCCCCTTTGGCATAGCTTCCAACTCAATGATGCTAACTCAGGCTAAGCTCTATTGACTAAAGTGGGATCTAATTCTGATTAAACACCTATAAGATTGCACTGGGATCTTGAAAGCTTTCTCTTAAGTTGATTGACTGGCTTCCCTTTAAGGTGGTCTTATCTAATGTCAGAGCCCCCTCTGCTGTTGGCTGGGACTCTGCTGCCTTTGTATCGAACCTCCCTTTCTTCAGTTCTGCCTTGGCCCAAGCTCCTGTTTCCACTCACAAACACCTTCTCGCTGTCTGGTCTGTTATTAGTCTTCATGCCCCCTGAACATCAAAAATCAGGCTGCTTTGTTATTCAGCAATCTTGCCCTCTCTCGGCTTGAGCCAAAGGGCAAAGGTTTCCTGTTTCAATTGAGTTACGTGCGGAGGTGGCGCTTGCCATGTGCGGGCTTTCACAACATCATGGAAATGCCCCAAATAAAATTCAGACCATGCACGATGATCTTCTTTAATGTTTACGGGTCACCTTGGGCAGACGTCAAGTTGAAAACTTTAATAAAAAAAGACGGGCGGTTGGAGCAGCTGCATCGGCAAAGGGTAATATAATCACATCAAGACTCATCTTCATAGTCTTCTAGATCTGCCAGCTCAATGTGTTTCACTTCTCAAATGGAAATAGAAAAGAACAGCTTTTTAAGGCGCACTTCCCCCAAAGAACACACATATTCCTGTAGCTCTGGGGACAGAAAGTGTGTGTTTCCGTGTGTGTGTGAGCAAGTAAATAGTAATTCAGATGCAAAGCCATATTGGAAGAATTAACTTCAGTAAGACACTCCGGAGAACACTGTGGGGCATGCTGTTTGCCAATATTTTCCTTTTATGCTGATCATTATGATCCATGGGGAGAGGTGGGTAAGAAACAAAGATGAGGATGTGGATAAAGACGATCAGTATACGTGAAGAGTAAATATGACCACCTGCAGCAATATGTATCCACTGTTCTGTAAGGTGAATTCTGTGGAAACTAGAGGAGTCTTGGTTGGTATCACACTTCTCTGGGTGTAAAAGGTTGCGTTCTATAGTTTGTCGTAAATACAGTTGGCCCTCCATATCCACAGATTTGTTATCCGCGGATTCCAGCATCCATGGATTGAAAATATTCCAAAAAATATACCTTTTTGCCATTACAGTATATATAAGATACACCATTTTACTATGGTGTTGTATTTAATAGGACTTGAGCATCCACCGATTATGTTATCCACAAGGGGATCCTGGAGCCTAACCCCAGCAGATACCAAGGTCCCACTGTTGTAGGATACATGCAGGGTAGGGCACCTCTGCAAAGCGTAATGAAAGTGGTGTCAAACTCCTTTATTTCTGCAGTGTGGATACACCCTGGAAGACTAGGATTTGAATCCTCATTCAGCCATGGACACCCACCTTGGATTGTTTAGGAAAAAAAATTCTGAATTGGAATCTTTAGTGCCATTTCTGAGCTTGCATGTTAAATGGACTGAATATTCCACTTTACGAATGTGATGAAGCTTAAATAAACCAGTGGTTGGATCCACAGTTTATTTCATGGGCAGAATATCCCTGATATAAAATTAAGGTAACTTTTGGATCTGACTCACTGTAGTAAGAAAACAAACAGAAGTAAAGCTTCTCTAGACATAAAGAGTAGAAATTCTCTTACCTGTTTACTGTGTGCCTATTGATAAAATCTTTTTAGTTGTTTTTGTTTTGTAAAATATGTTTGGCATCTGTTGGAACAATTCATGTACATCATGTGGATTACAAACAGATGTGCTTTACTTTTCCCGTCAACAAGAAAAGGTCAGCAATTTCCATTAAGGCAATTAAGATTTTGTCCTTTTTCTTTCTATTTATTCTTCCATTTCAAATATTTACAGCTTGCTTGTCACTGATATTTTTGAGCTAGCTTGCAGCATAGTAAAAGCAAACAGTATGTAAAACAGCAAGCCCAAATGGTCCTGATAGAATGAGTAAATTAAATGTAGAATAGCATTTTTGTACTTTCATTTCCCTTTCATATAAAGTGATTTCTTTTACTTATCCCTAGCGTTAACAATGGAATACATTTGTGTGCTGCTCTAATTGCATAGGATAGTAATCCTTGACACTTTCTAATCAAGATCTTTTGTGTATATTAGTAACGATATCAACAATATCAAATGAGAAACATTCACAAATATTTCTGTCTTTCGGTGAATTGCATTTTTGATAGCACACCAGTATTTCTTTACAACTCGGAAAGTCCAGCGGCAATGATGCAGATATTATCTTGACACCTTAATCTCAAGAGGCATAAATGTAGCTTGAAACTTGTAGGTGAGTCTCGGGCTTCTTCAGATATCCTTGTATCCACCTATCAGTAAAGAGGAGATTGATTTCCAACATCTTTTCCAGCCCACTCTTTCCTGCAGTGCTAAGAGATCATATTTGTCTGTCTGATGGGTTTCTCCAGCTATATGAATTTACTTTTCTTTTAACATTTACTCAGCGCTCCCCTGCTTTGTTTTCCTAAGGAAAGCAAGATATCTCAACAGCCACACACGACACAAGCCCTGCGCACATTATTTCTGCTTGCAAGTTGGCAAGGCGGTTAGGACTTGAAGAGTATAGCGGTGTCATATTTTCTCTCTCCTGAAATGTTTGCCAAGGGAATGGAGGACATGTGGAATGGAAGACCTGTGGTGATGATGATGATGATGATGTTTTTGTGCAGCCTTAGTGCAAGTAAGCAAGCTATTGTACAGTGGGTCCTTGTTATCCGCTGGGGTTTGGTTCCAGGAGCCCCCGTGGATAACAAAATCCCTGTATGCTCAAGTCCCATTAAGTATAATGGCATAGCAAAATGATGTCCCATATATAAAATGGCAAAATCAAGGTGTGATATTTGGAATTTATACTTTGTTTTGAACATTTTCAAACCATGTGTGCTTGAATCCGTGTATAAAAAAACAGGACTGACTGTATATTCAAATAAGGAAAAACTGGATGTATAGCTTTGTGGAGGAGCCATAATTTAATGGAAGAGCACATCTTTTGCATACAAGAGGTCCCCAGGTTCATTCGGTGGCAGCTCTAATTACTGTATATATTCATGTATAAGTCTACAAATTTCAGTCAGAAAATTGACACAAAAAAATCTGAGTTGACTTATCCACGGGTCAGTGTAAGTACTGTAGTTTAACTCTTATTTTTAAAAAAAAGAACCAATTTTTTTTTAAAGAAACCATTTTAAAAAATGATGAAAAGCAAGAATGTAAAGTCCTGGAAGCACTGACCCACCCCTTCTCTCGCATCGATTTAGCCTTTAGTGTGAGCACAACAGTTTTATGCCTGCTGGAATTTTGTAAATTCTTTGACATAGTTTTCCTTGGCTTCATTCCTTAGATCCTTTATACATGCCCCTAAGTTTTACCCTTGACTTATCCACAGGTCATATCAAAATCTTTCATTTTGGCCTTAAAACCTGCCCTTGACTGATCCGTGTGGTTGACTTATAGCCGAGTATATACAGTCCAAGAATCGGGGGATACACATTTCAAGAATAAAGAGAAAGACCATCTCCTGATGTCTGATTCTTTCAACAGGAGATGCCAGTGAGATGCTCACGTCTCCCAGCATCAAAAAACAAAAGAGTCACTGCTCTAAATGGGACTCTAAATGCTCAAGTGTATTATCAAGACAGACCGACACACAAAAAGAAAGAAGGGAAGTAAAAGTGCTCCCTGAAGGACCTTGTGCAGATTAAGTTCATGTCAGCATTTTTATTTTGAGTCATTTATTCGGATCCCAAAGTGGGTTAGAATTTTTTTTTTAAAGCAAACCTTCAGATGCCTGTATGCAAAGGGATCTTGTAGCATAGACTTGGTCTACCTCCTCATATGCAGGGAGTAAACAGCTGCCCAGGAGGGACCTTTATAATCAGACTGTACGAATAGCCAGAGAAATGCAAAACTTGTGGGTATGGTGATGGCGTCACATGTTCAGAAGAAGCCAGTGGAGCTTCGAAAGCTTGCAACATGTAATTGTGCATTTTGGTTGTCCCAATACAGGTATCATTCTTTTTGTGTGTGTGGATTTTTCAGCTTATGTGGCCATGTTCTAGAAGAGTTTGTTCCTGACGTTTTGCCAGCATCTGTGGCTGGCATCTCCAGGGAAATGTCAGGAACAAACTCTTCTAGAACATGGCCACATAACCCGAAAAGCCCACAAAAAAATATCGATGCCGGCCACGAAATCCTTCGACTTCGCAAAGTTATCATTGTTTGGTGGATTTTTCACCATGACCACACGGTTACCCCTGAACGTGTTTTTCTTAAGTTAGGTTTTAACTATGGTCGATGAGGGGCAAAGGCAGGAGGAAAGAGCAATAAAGCAAAGGACTGGAGGCTGAGAACAGAAAACATTCTGGCTTCTGCCAGGCTCACCCAATTTCTCACAGAGGCCAATTGGTATATATATTTTAGGGGAACATTAATATATGCCAGTGTAAGTACACTGGATCTCACAGTTGCACAGTTAATTGCAAAATGTCTGCCGTAGCCTTGAGGTCACCCATGGCATAGCAGTCAGGTTGCTCCCAACCAACCAAGTCAAAATGAGGTCCATGGGTCCATTTGCAAAATTTGATTGATTGATTTGATTGATTGTCTTCCCTGGGGGTAGTTCTTCCGCAATCTCTCTAAAAGTGAAACACTTTGTGCAATGATTTTGGTGCTCACGTAGCGCCCTGACAGGACGTTGGCCTGAGTCTCCCCAAATATGGGCCCTATTTTCCTAGGATTCCTCCCCTTTTTGTCTGTAACCATGAGGTCTAGCGACTTCCAATAAAGAAGAATAGAACATTCCAGAGAAGCCAGTCAGTCATTTTTTTTTTTTTTTTTTTTTGCCTTTGGCCAATGGCCTTTGCATAAAACAATATCACAATAACAACGAAGTACATACGTATCATATTTGCAACATCAGTCGTATGATTATACAGCAATTTATGATTTACAACATTGAACATTTAAAAAATTTAAGATAACTAATAGGTAGCGTAAAATTATTAAATATAATCACCCCCTTAATAACTTATGGCAATCTCTGCTATGTATTTCGTCCTTATTTTTTGGCTGCTAGCGCATACAAAGCTACTCTCCAGCTCACATATTTGTCCAAATCCACTAAGAGGTTAAAAAAAAACCCCCACTTCTTGTGGACTCTGGCAAGGGCTAGTTTCAATTAAGGGTGTCCCAAATCATTTCCTTGGTTCTCTATATAGTGGACAAAACAATATGTAGTGGACAAGGTCCTCTAATTCTGGGCATCCATATATGCATGTACACTCCTTTATTGGGCTGCCTCTGTGCCTCCCAACTCTGTAGGCTGTGTCCATCATATTCAGTCTTAGTTCTGTGAAGGCTTTCCGCAAATGTACAAATGTTAAATTATTAAAGTAGTCTGCATGTTCACAAATCTCCTTGCGTTTATGACATAACGGTGCACACGGGGAAGATTCCAGAGAAGCAATGTGTCTGCTTCCATGCCCGTGTGGTGAAATGAGTGGAAACATGCTCAGTAGACGGTCTTTCAGTAAGCTGAGCGGTAGCTTTGCAAATGGGGATCTGTTTATTTTGGGGACGTTTCTTTTTGAACCTGCTGTCCTTGTGTCATCTTTCTTTGCTAATCTTAAACAGAGGCCTTTGCTGCACAATCCAAGGTGACCCAGGATTGCAGGGTGCTGGAAGAGATGCAAACGTTTTCCCAGCCGATTGAAGTGCTAGAGCTCTGTACTTCATATTCAGATCTTTCTTACAGAGGGCTGGCCAGCATGCTTACATTCCAGGGATGCCTACCTTCGCTGTGCAATTGCTATAGGGCTCCATTTGTATGGTAAAATAGCTAGTATAGGCATGCTGTTTTAGACATGTGTACATACACAATGTAGTGGAACACATCTCCAGTTAGGTAGCAGGTGATGGTGGACTTTTCCTTGCATGAGAATGGAGAGCTACTGCCAATACTAGAAGATTCTCGTAGGGGGAGATGCTTCAGTTTTATGAGTAAAGCACATCTTGTGCATGTAGATAATCCTGCATTGCCGTAACAAGGAGTTTAGAATATAAATATTATTATTATTATTATCATCATCATCATCATCATTAGAAACTCTTGCAGGGGCACAGGTCCCATACAGAGAGAGCTCTGAACACTGCATTCGTGAATGAGTTGTGCATGTCTGCATTTGTGTGCCTGGCATCATGGAAGATGGTAGCTACAGAACAGGTGTGTCTGCTTAAGTCAGTTTGATCGCTAAAAAGTACCAGAAACACAGACATTCCCTGATCAATTTATTTTTTGCATAGCCTTGGCAGAATGTATAACCTTTTTCTTCCACTCATCCCTCTTAACATCAGACAGAATCCTGTCAGTTGATAGCAATGCTGCAGTGGTTCAGGCCGTGCTCATCGTGATAGCCTCCTAGTACCTCCTGGGGGTGGCACATGATGTTGTGCTGCCTGAGACAGAGAATCAAATGGTGCTCCTCATGTCATTTAGGCACATGGGGCAGAAAAAAATCTCACAAGGGATTCTGCCCCTTTCTAGCAGTGAAAGTACAGTTATAATGGACCAAATACTGTACACACTCATGTATAAGTCTAGAAATTTAGATTTAAAAATTGACCCAAAAAACCTGAGCCGACTTATCCACGGGTCAATGGGTCAATATAAAACTGTATCTTAACTCTTATTTTAAAAAAAGAACCATCCCTTGGTGAAAAGCAAGAGTATTATCTGTCCTGGAAGCACTGACCCCCTCTAATCTCTCATCCATCCAGCCTTAAGAATAAGCACAGTTTATGTCTGCTGGAATTTTGTAAGTTCAGTGACATTGTTTTGCTTTGCTTCATCCTTTAGATCCTTTGCCATATGCCCCTAAATTTTACTGTCGACTTATTCACGAGTCATAGCAAAATCCATAATTTTGGCCCCAAAACTTGCCCTTGACTTATAGTTGAGTAAATGCAATAACTAACAATTTCCTGCCCTTTCAAGACATCCCCAAAGTCTGTTGTATGCAGTTTTGCTTTGTCTAAGGTGTTATTGGTCACACAGCCTTAGTAGGCCTCCCAAATGCAAGCGGCTGTGTGTATCCGTATCAACAAACCACTTGTAGCGATTTTCATGTCCATGAAGAGCCGAACTTTTGCAAAGCTAATGACTCTATGGAGTTTATCAGACGACAGAAATTGGAAATATAATCTAATGGCAATCCAAATGCAATCATGGGGTTTCATGTTATTGCGTATTAAAGCATCTCATGCAATTTCGGGCAATAGGAAGTCATTCTGAACGCAATCATGGGGTTTCACGTAATTGCGTACTAAAATATCTCACACAATTTCAGGCAATGGGGGGGTCATTTTCGGGTAATGGGAAGTCATTCTGAACGCATTCCGAACGCAATTGGAATTCATATAAATTCACATAGGCTCTAATTGGCTCCATTCAAAATAAAGAGAAATTCCTCCCGTCTGATAAACTCCTATGTTTTCTTTTTCAAGACTAATCCACCCCAAAATATTTTGCATTATTTCAGGAATGGCTGACAATAATACGGCAAATTCCCTTCCCACCACTGTCCTGCTGCTGTGAGGACCACATTTAAACTCAGAGGGAATAAAAAAGCTAGAGGAATGTGGTAGATAAAGTCATTGTCACATTGATGAGAAAGTCCTAGCACTTGGACCTTGTAAGCTCTGAGTTTCTTTACACCACTGGTTGAAAGAGAGTAAGAACTTTATAGGACACTTTTTTTCTTGTTATGGGAACGGGAAGGGGACACATGGGGCCATGCAAGAACATTCACTGCTGAGGTGCGCTAAATGTTCAGGTCGGAATACTTCCGGTCGAGCAAAATGGCGCGCCTCAGCACTGAATGGGAATGGCTTGGCGCCAGAGAACGGAATGGGGCCATTTTGAGGATGCTTTGGTGTGCGATAAACTCCGTTTTTTCTGTCTTGCGCGGCCCCTTCTCATTCCATAATGGGGGGGAAATGTATCCCATAAAGTACTAAGATGTAAGCAACGGTGTAGCCAAATATTGCTAGGGCCCTGTCTGTGTATCCCTTGTCACCGGATCAGTACATAAATTACTAATAAAGCAATTGACAATGAAATTATCTTCACATTCCTGAAGCACTGATATCTGCAAAATGGGCACCATTAGAGATGTAGCTGCCTAATGATCCGCTTAAAATTCTGTTCCAAGGAGGTGACAAGAAACTGGGAAAGCGGGGGGTTCTCTTTGAAAAGTAATCTGATCATTTCTTCATTAACATTCTGCCAGGTTTCCCTTAAGTGAAGGGCACTTCAGATTAAAGGGAATTAAAATGTATAATGGAGGGATTTAAAAAAAAAAAATCAAAATTACACGCTGCTCCAGGTGGTTCATTTTGATTGCAATTGTGTCACCCTTCAAGCTTTAAATAAAAATGTCCAATTTTTATTAAAAGCTATTGGAAAGGGGAACCCTTAACTGTCATTATGGCGATTGCTTCAAGGAGCCTCTCCAGAGCTTTTCAGTTCCTAAATTTCCCTTTCAATAAAGGCTTGGCTTTTTAAAAATTTGATTTCGTAGCCATGTTCCCTGATTCTAGTATCGTCCAGGGTGGACAAAGTGTGGCCCCCACAGGCCTCATGTAGATTCCCCCAAGCAAGTGACCCTCCAATGCACCCCATTTTTATTTTATTTGTAAAGTCGAAGGCTTTCATGGCCAGCAGCAATAAGTTTTTTGTGGGTTTTTCGGGATATGTAGCTATGTTCTTGAAGAGTTTATTCCTGATGTTTCGCCAGCATCTGTGGCTGGCATCTTCAGAATCTCTGAAGATGCCAGCCACAGATGCTGGCGAAACGTCAGGAATAAAATCTTCAAGAACATAGCCACATAGCCCAAAAAACCCACAAAAACTTTATTTTATTTTTTGTTTAGTGGGAAATTGCTACATGTACTTTAATCTATGGGAGAAGGAACTGAGTGCTATGATAGGGATTATCCCATTGCCTATAGCTCATTTGGTTGTCAATGGGATAGGCAATACCATTCTCAGTATTCAGTATGTCATATTAAAGTCAGTGTAAGTATATTTAAGGTTCATCTGTACAGAAATATCAATAGCATTTTTTTTTTTGTGGGAATTTCGGACTAGGTGGCCATGTTCTATAAGAGTTTATTCCTGACGTTTCACCAGCATCTGTGGCTGGCATCATTAGCACTGTTGTCATCAGCTGATATAGTTGATTTTATTTGTTAATAATGATGGTGAGGAGATTTATTTGTTAATAATATAATAACTAACCAATCCCCTTGAACACTTGCCCAACCCTGGCCTTGTAGAGATTACCATCCCTAATATAACCCCAGTGAGAGCCAGCGTTGTGTAGTGGTTTCAGCATTGGAACAGGACTCTGGAAATCAGGGTTCGATTCCCCGCTTGGCCATGGAAACCCAGTGGGAGACCTGGGGCAAGTTATACATTCTGTTAGAACTGTAGAGTCTCACAGTGCTGAACCAGTCTTCCTAAAATCGAACAAATAGCTTTTATTAAAGACATCAGCAACAGAAGTTAATGGCAATGCGTTTTGGTCAGAACTAAAGTCCACGCCTATCTCACAACGATATGAATGCGGTCAAACTAACTAACGCTGCCCCTGCTTTTGCTGTGCAATCCATCCCATCCCATAGTGATCATCCAACAGTTCTCCGTTTCTTGCCAAAACGTGTATCCATTCTTTACTGAATTCTGCTCCGTCATGAAAATACCTCCTGCACGCTCCACAATTCTATCTCCGCCAACCGAATCTGAACAGTTCAACCCCTGCAATATTCTCCCCGCCTTGCTGTCATCCACACATTTTAAGCAACTTAAAAGAACTTAACAGAAATGTAATCGCACATACAATAACATTGCTGTGAACCTAACCTCCGATAAAACTAATTGGAAACAAACATCATGCCAGGACAGATCCATATAAATATCTTAACCAAAGAATATAAATCATAACGTAATCACCTTGAAACCATATTATAATGCTTTAGTCATAACCCTTAGCTACTGTAATTTCCATCGGTCCAATTATAGTGTACCATAAGCTAATCATATATAATTCAAACATCTGGGTTCTTCCAACATGGCCAAAAAACATAACAGGAATGACCTTTAATCCTTCTTTCTTAATCAGTAGTATGTGTATCCTTCTATTGTTGTGAGTTTGGCTGGATTGATAATCTGGAAGGGACCATCGAAACCATAGTAGAAGAACATTAACACAATGGTATGAGGAAAAGTTGCAATTGTAGATGTTGGGTAGGGGTACGTATGTAAAGAAGGGATAGGAAAAAGGTCTACAAAATTATGCATCGGAAGAAACTTTTTTCTTTCTTTTTTTTGTTATTGCTATTGTTACAGTTTAAAAAAATCCCATTCTTTCTTTGTTACACATGTTACATTGTTATAGCATCGTTTTCTCATCTATTGCTTCCAAATGTTCCTCTTTCCTATAAGGAGTCTATTTTCTCATATCATTTATGTTCCCCCTTTTTCAAACGTAATCATCCTTCCTTATATCTCCTAGTAAAATTAATCACAAAAGTGTTTTAAAAAATCTATTTTTCCTTATAAAGTATAGTATGATAACAATTATTTTCCCTTTTTCTTTCATGTAGTTGTTGATTTCACAACTTCCTTTTTTATTCATTTTGTCTTTATCTTGTTTTATTAATTACTTTAATTTTTAATTTTCCAAAATTTTCTTATTTATTCCCCATGTCTCTTCCCCAGTAACTTAAAATTGGAAGCCAGTCTTCTTCTACTTTAGACATTGGCCTATTATTCATTATAAATCTTAGTCAATCCATTTCTCTTATTTTGCTTATTTTATGCATCCAATCCTCTATACTTGCAAGATCTTCCTCCAAGAAAGAAACTTTTTCATCTGCTAAAGTAGAACTTGAGCTCCACCTCTTAAAGTCGAATGACAAAAGGTTTAGGATGAACGAAAGGAAGTCCTTCCTCACACAGTACATAACAGAGATGTAAATCTTTGCTTATTTCATCCTTGCATTAAGAACAACTTTGTTTTTAAAAAAAATTTCTCCACACTTGGCAAGAAGGCGAAGACTTTTATCCCCAAGTCTGCATTTTTCCATTTTTAGGACTTGTGTGAAAATGTTGTGATGCATTTTTGTGCACCTGGAGACTATAGTTTTGCTTAAAAAAACAATCACAGTTTTTGTGCGCAGGCTGAGTATTTTGCACAAATCTGTATTTTGCACTATTTTATTTCCAAAAACCCGGCAAAAATAGGAAAGCAGGTGTTGGTGGTGTTTTTTGCATTAAACAGGGGTGCAAAAACGCGGAGCAGTTTGATAGTTTTCTCCTCCTATGGAGTGTCTCAGTATGTCAAGAAACTCTTTTGGTCTCAACATGTCAAGAATAAATTTTGCGAATATTCTTTACATCCCCAGCGCAGGGAAATCCCATGGATGCATGGATAGTTTGTGAATATTCTTGACATGCACTGGGGATTTCAAGAATATTTACAAAATTTATTTCTCTCAGACCAAAGGAGTTTCTTGACATATTGAGACACTCTGTAGGTGTGGCAGGGGAGAACTATGTACCATAATAATGTACTATGTACTATGGCCATAATTAAGATTCTGTTCTTTTTTATTATCTGCCACAAGGTAAAAAACTGGACACCAACCTATATGATTTAGAATGGAAGTTAAGCTCAGCTGTAGAAGATTGGGCTATTGGTGGCTACTACTCTGCATGGCGATAGACTTCTTCCATGTTTGGAAACAGTTGATGGGGAGAAGCAATAAATGAAGGCTGTTGCTCCCATGTCTTGCTTTGGGGCTTCCCAAGGGCCTCCTTTTGGCTGTCGCGGAAAATGGGATGCTGGACCAGATAGATCTCTGCCCTGAGCCACCTAGAACTGGAGAGCATCACTTGATGCCCTCTCCCCTTGCGCTGAAAGAATGAGCCAAGGCTTGCCCAGGCACATCGGCTGCCCACCTTGGAAATGCTTCCAAGCATGTGTGAATGGCTATCTGGGCCTCGTTCCCACTACCTTTTATACCGGATTGCAAATCAGTTTGAATTGGTTTAAATGACCCTGGTTCGCACTTGAGCCGAATCGCTGAAGCAATTTAGAGAGGAGGGCCATGTGCTAGACCCAGTTAACCCACGTCTTTTTGATGCTGATATTTTTCCACATCTGTTTGGATAAATTGATTCTGTGCAAGTGTGAACCAGATGAGGATCGGAATTGATTTAAATTTGCCCTTTGGCTGGCTGGAGTGGGTCCATTTTGAATTGATTCATTCGTCAATGCGAACCAAAAGTAGGTTATTTTATATTATTTTGCATCGAGAAAATGCAGTCAGGGCATATGTAGTGTGAACCAAGCTCCGTTGCCAAACCGATCCACCGATTCGGATCACAAAGCAATTTGTTTGGAAGTGGGAGTGCAGCCCTGCTAAGATTGTGCATTGTATTACAACTCTCATCACTCTTAACCAAAATGCCGATAATCAGATTTGTAGTGGAAAACGTCTGGAGGGCGCTGGGGAGAGGAAGACTGCTTCATACTGACAGCATGCCTCTACCTGTCTTTGAGGAATTTTTCACTACACTATAAGGGCTTTTTCTGCTCGGTGTAACTTTTCTGTGTGCCATATCGCAAGATTAAACAGAAATATAAAGCAGCGCTGTGTTTTTTTTCCTTTGATGTGCATCTCGAGAAGACATTTCCATCTCAGTCCATGGGTTGTTGGCTCGGAAACTAGAGAGCCCCCTGAAGAAATGTTTAAAAGAACAAATTTTAAAAAGACAGTTTTTTTTCCCAGCGACTATGTGCCAGCAGAATTCAAATGTGGTGCAGGTGCTGGTGCTCAGGTGGGAGGGCAGATTTCAAACAAAACCAGCAACCCATTGTGAGGTGGCTTCCAAGCAGGAAAACATACAACCCCATGTTAAGTCAAACTCACTGTACTGGTATCAAACGTCATTTCAGGAATTTGGTTGGCATGCAGTAATTGATGTTTTGAAGAAACAGCCATTGTTTCTATTCGCAATAATTTGGTTAACGGTTGTTGTTGTGTGGGAATTGTTAATATACTATATTGATCATGAATGTGTTAGTATCCCCTAAAGGCTCCAGATCCTGTCTGGTCTTGGAAGCTAAGCAAGGTCAGCCCTGGTTAGTACTTGGATGGGAGACCATCTTCCAATCCTAGGTGCTGTGGGCTCTATTTCAGAGGAAGGAGCCGGCAAAACCACCCCTGAGGATTCCTTGCCTAAGAAAACCCTATGAAACTCAGACAACTTGAAGGCACACACACATATGCAACATTGGTTTAAGATTTTTAAAAATCAGTTAAAATAACTAAAATGCATCAAATATATATATATATATATATATATATTCTCTGCAAGGTAGCTGCTGAAATAACTTGTTACCCAACCCACTAAACTTTGGCCTTTAATTATGTATATAAAATGTTTGAACTCATTGTTAATTTTTTAAAGAAATTGTTTCCAAGCTCTTGTAACACTCTGAAAACCGCTCCACTGATTCAGAACTTGAGAACGTTGCGTCTGTCAATGACTGATCGGCCATCCATTTCCTTGGTCGTCTTCCATCTCTCCTTATCCTTGCTTTTGCACAAGTGCTCCCCATCCCAGGCATGAGGGCTAGAAACTTTAAAAAGGGAGCCATGCTATATTCTGGAACCTGAGTGAATCTATCAGTGGGTTAGGATGAGAAAAGTATATTATTAGTGATCTATTCCACCATGTATGAGAGCTAGTGTGATGTGGTGGTTAGAGCATTGGACTACTATTGGACCAGGGCTCAATTCCCCGCTCGGCATGAGTGACCTTCAGCAAGTCACACACTCTCAGCCCCAGAAAACCTTGTAATAGCTCACCTAAGGGTCACCATTATTATTATTATTATTATTATTATTAAGATTTATTTATAAACTTGTGTAGATTTACACAGCTGTACATACAAGCAATTAAAATAAAATCAAATAAAGGCCTGCTGGTGGCATACACTTTACAAAGGACGATAGAGTAGTTTTTAGCCACAATCTGGAAACAACTTGAAGGCATACAACAACAGTTTTACCATGTTGTTTACCTCAAGGTAACCTGTCATCTCTGTCTTGCAATAGTACAAGTACAGTAGTACAATAATACAAAGTACAATATCATCTAAAATCTACAAAACAGCAATACAGTCACCCCTCTTGTTTTCGCAGACTTGCAGTCCGCAGCCTCAATTATTCACAGAAGCACACAACCATTCATTCCAATGGGACTTGAATATATACGAGTTTCCGTTTTCGCAGGAGGGTCCGAAATGGATCCCCCGCAAAAAGAGAGGGGCTACTGTACCTTTATTGGGCCAGCCCAAATGCACCAAATACATATTGCATGCTTTCAGGGCTCCACTGGGTTCTTCATCAGGCTGTTAAAAATCATAAAAGATCAAGAAAAATATGATGATGTTAGTCAGAAAGCTGCATTCTGTCAAGATGTTGTCGTGGTGGTGATTGTTCTCTGTTAAGATGCAATGTTCTCTGTGTAACAAAGGGGCTAATAGCTTGACAAAGGACAGAGGCAACCTGGATGTCAAAGAAGGTATCTTTTTATGTTGCTAATGGCATTTAAATTTTATTTCCTAGACTTTATGATTCTTTGTCTCCAAGAACCCACGTGGCCAGATGGAGGGGTGGCCCGCTTGCATGGATATCCCTCCATACCATCTTAACTGAGAACTGTGACTAACATCCTCATATTTTTTTCTTTCTCCTGCCTGGTTGTTAACACATTGACATGACAAAGAAGCCAATGGAGCTTCAAAAGCGTGCAACACGTATTTTGTGCTTTTGGGTTGGCCCAATAAAGGTATTGCTGTTTTGGAGATTTTTAATATTATTATACTTTGTATTGCTAATGTACTTTGCAGCACAGCTACCCCGGGATACGTTTACTGTATAAGGAGTTTGCTATCATTCAGGATGGAAAGAATATCTCTCCAAGGAAGTGTGTTCCACTCTTGAACAACTCTTACTGTCAGGAAGTTCTTCCTAATGTTGAGGTGGAATAGTATTTGAGAATGGCACAGTTTTCAAAGACTTACACTCCACAGGAATACAGTTGCCAAAATTACCTGTTGCTTTCCTTGAGAAGGAACTTAGTGAAGATTTACATCCGTAGCTATTATACCTGTTTGACAGGTGAAGGGGAACTCTGAAGTTCACAAGCAAAAACCAGACTGACTTCCCTCAGTACACTGGAGTGAGTGTTGAATCTCTGTTTTTTCCTGGAACACTTCAGCTGCCGTGCCGTGGTGGGTCTCAAAATGATCTGTTTCATATGTTGTTTAATTCAGGATCATTACATTCCTAATGACCATAATGCCTTCATGAGGGAAGCATGCTTAAACTGCTGCGAGGATTATGATGTTAATGTTTCCCTACCTCTTGTTTTCAGGAACGTCAGTTCAGATGGAGCTGAAGCCCGCAGAAGACTCCGGGAATGTGAAGGCTTGGTAGATGCCCTCCTCCATGCTCTGCAGTCTGCAGTGGGCAAGAAGGACACTGATAACAAGGTGACTGGTAGTCTCCCAGTGTTGGAAATTAACTTGATGGGTATCTCAGGAAGGATATTAGAGAGCCTGAAAAGGTGCAGAAAAAGATCAACTGGACGGATCAAGGGAGTGGAACAATTTCCCTATTGCAACCTTTCCAACAGGGTAGAATTCAGAGACTTAGCCACGTTGGTCTGGAATATCAGCATGCAAATGCACCTTGTAGCAACTTTGAGACTAACTGAAGAAAGGACATTGTAGCATAAGCTTTTGTAGACTTGGTCTACTTCCTCAGATGCATGGAGATGCCCTTCCAACAGTACGCCTCTAAATATGAGTTGGTGGGGACCATGAGCAGAAGGGGAGTGTGTGCCCTCATGCCCACTTGGGAGCTTCCCACTGGGGCATCTGTTTGGTCACTGTGAGTATAGTGGACTAGAAAACCCTTTGGTCTCATCCAGCTTGGCTCTCCTTCTGGAAGGAAAATGCTTGGTTTTGCCGTACATGATTTTGTGGTATGTGTGAGTATCGGTATTGGGCATTGACTTGGAAATTTCTGTCCTCTTGAAAGATTATTGGGTTTGCAGATGTTCAGAAGACATCCAGACCTTCTAGAGAGGGTAGAAATCATGTAGTCTTCTGAATATTGTTGGGCTGCAGTTCCCAATGTCTCACATCATTGGCTGTTCTAACTAGGGCTGTTAGAAATTATAGTTTAGACACATCTGAAGGCACCACATAATTCTCAGTACTGTTCTAAAGAAAAGCACCTGCATCAAACTGCATTAAATCTGTGGTGTGTTTCAGCAACCCAAGTGTCATCCTAGCACTGGTCAGTTCTGGATAGTCCCGTCTTGTTGTCACATTTATTTTTCTTAAAATTAACTTTAAGAGCTCTGATCTACAGGGTGATGTGGGGGGGGGGAGCCATTTCCAGTAGCCCTACCATATCAACCTTTGAGGCTATTACCATTGTTTCTTGACTCCTGACAAACCCCTGATGGATTATCCTGTTTTGTGGTCTCAGGCAGTGGTCTTTCTGCTACCTGGGACTCATTAGCTGGAGATTGAACCCAGGGGGCCTCATACATACAAAGTATGTTTTCTTTTACTGAGCTACAGCAGAATATAAGAACAGTAAGGCCAAAAGAAAAATGTTTTCCACCAACTACTTTAAAAATGCCAGCTGCTTTCTTTGATGGGTTTTTACTCATTAACAGGAAGGACCGTGGCTCGGTGGTATATGGCACATGCCTTGCATACAAAAGGTCCCAAGTTCATTTCCCAGCATCTCCAGTTCAAAAGACCGGGCAGCAGGTGACGGGAAAGACACTTCTCTGGAAGACCCATAGAAATGGTGCTAGTCAGAATAGACAGTTCTGAACTCATATGAAGCAGCTTCCAGTTTCCCTAAAAAAACTTGCAGAAGTAACTAGATTACTTTCCAGTGGGATCATGTACTGCATATGTTGTAGCTCACCCAGCGCTCTGCTGTACATGCCTTGCCTTTTAATGGTGGGGATCTGTCACCAGTTATATTACGTACCGTGTCTATCCAGCTATAAGTCGACCTCATGTATAAGTTGGGAGCAGACTTTGGGACCAAAATTATAGATTTTGATATGACTCACGGATAAGTCAAGGGTAATACCTAGAGGCATGTAACAAAAGATCTAAAGCAACAGAAAGCAGTACCAAAGAATTTACAAAATTCCAGCAGACATAACTGTTTGTGCTCACACTAAAGGTTGGGTGGGTGACAGAATAAAAGGGAATCAGTGCTTCCAGGATGGATTATGCTCATGCTTTTCACCGGACATTGTTCTCTGTTTTGATAAGAGTTAAAGTACTGGACTTACATTGACCCGTGGAGAAGTTGATCTTGGTTTTTTGGGTCAATTTTCGGAATAAAATTTCTAGACTTATACATGAGTATATACAGTGATTGTTTTCTAATTTTTCTTTTCCTCTTTCTTTTCTGTAACCACTATGCCATAGTCTGTAGAGAACTGTGTGTGCATCATGAGGAACCTCTCATACCATGTCCACAAGGAAGTACCAGGAGCGGACAAGTACCAGGAGCTAGAAGCCAGCCACCCTGGAGGCCTGGGGGGAACTCACAAGAAGAAGAAAGATGACGCGGGTTGCTTTGGTGGCAAGAAAGCCAAAGGTACATGTCTCACAGCAGCCTCAAAAGCAAATGAGGCAATTGATGCTTTTTTCGTACACATCAATTTGTTCAAGGATCAAGTTTGACCTAGCCTGGATCTCTCTGTTTCTGTGTATCTGCTCTGCAAGATGTTTGTTCAGCTTTCAAATTCTCACTTTATTTTGCAAGAGCAAGACCATGTTATCCAGTAAAGGAGTCCCTGTGTACTTAGTGGCCAAACTTAAGGTGTATCTGTAATACACATTTATTGCTACCAGTTTGTCATGGCTCCATCGTAAGAAACCCTGGGATTTGAAGTTCTCTGAAGTTATTACAATGCTTAGGTAGGTAGTTCTAGAATGCTCCCCTATACTACCTATTTCAGGATTTGTTGAAATGGCAATTAAAGTGCTACAAACCTGATATAACAATGAGGTGCACATACACCTTTAGACACAATAGAAGAAAGTGTGTGTAGTTGAACTAGTTCTCAGCTGAAATTTTCAGATGCTGAAATTAGGGGTAGCAGTGTTGGTAAAAGTACTTAACCGTCCTCGTATTTAGAAGCTTGAGGGGGTGCCGCACTTGTTTGCACCCCTACATACTACTTTTGCTGCCAATCTCCATTCTTATTTTTTCCACATTTACTCTGAGCTGCATCTGGCGAAGGTCCCTATTAGTGGGTGCCATTTATTTATAATAATATAATAATGATTTATTTCTGTTCTGCCTTTTCCTCATGGAATCAAAGTGGATTGCAACAAGAACATTAGGCACAAAAATAATCATACAATAAACATAAGCCAGAATACAAAACATAAACCTAATGTCTAAAGCAAGGGAAATATATATATGTATATATATGTATATATATATATAGAAAAATACAAAGAACAAAATCCACAGTATCACCATAATAAATTAAAATATACCCTAACATAGTTAATCTAACCAACAAATATCAACTTTCCCCTAGCAGCAAAAAATACTGTTCAATACAAATACTAGCACAATAATAATACAATAGCAGCAGGAGACCATAGTCCCATATACTCCCAAAACATTACATAATAATAACTCTTTCCCCTAGCAGCAAAAAATACTGTTCAATACAAATACTAGGACAGTAATAATACAGTAATGACAGGAGACCATAGTAGCTTATACTCCCAAAAACATTACAAGATAATAGCAAATTCCTCAATTTAGATTAAATTAAACAATTAAAACAACACAAAACCAGTAAAATGCCACACGCCATCTAAGCTGGCCCTAGTTGGTACTGGGCGGGAGGCGAGCTCTGGCTGGTGGCTGGATGGTCCAAAGGAGAGCCGCGAGGCTTTTGAAGCCTGGCCTCAGACTCCTTCGACGCCGCTTACAGCTGGCCATAGTTGATATCAGGCAGGAAGGTGAGCTCCAGGGTCCTCCGCTCGGGCCTGGGGCAAGATGGCCAAAGGTCTGTGAGCCAGCTTTTAAAAGTGCCTCTCTTACAGGTATGCCTCCTCTCAAACAGCAAGGCTGTTTCCCAGAATACCACTGGCAATAGGACTTTCAGCAACAGAGGAGTTTATCAGACAGGAGGAATTTCTCTCTATATCGAATGGAGCCAATTTGAATTCTAAACTAGGGAATTTACGTGAATTCTAATTGCATTCGGAATGCGTTCAGAATGACTTCCCTTTACCCAAAAATCACTTCCTGTTGCCCGAAATCGCGCAATAACGTGAAACCCCATGATTGAGTTCAGATTGCCATTGGATTATACTTCCAATTTCTGTCGTCTGTCATCTTGGCATATTTTCGGGGGAATGAAAGAGTCAATTGGAAGACCACTGGAATGCTAGTACGTTCCACCCCTCCTTCCCTGAACACCCCCCCCCCCATTACTAGAAAACTGATGAAATGGCCCTTTCTTTTTGTGGCTAACAAACAAGGCTGCAAAGGGCGGAGGGAAGTATCACAGGTGAGCACTCAAACACAGAATTCCTCTCTTGAAATGTGAAAAGGGAGTGAAATGTGCCAAGCCTCTCAGAACTGGGCAGAACACTTGAGAAACCAACAATTAAACCCAGCCTGCATCGTAATAATTTATTTACATATTGCATTTATTTTATTTCACTTTTAAGCACATTAACCAGAAGTTCTTGTTTTCATTATATACACTGTACCTCGTTCTGTGTAACAGAATTACACACCATTTCCCCCCACTGCTAGAACTGGTGATGGGGGGAAATGTCATGATTAGATCTTCCTCAGATGTTCTAGCCCTATGCAGACAAGAGGGCTAGAATGGTCAAAATGGTGCAGGGGGTCATATGCAATCATCGTCAATCATCATCATCATCATCTTCTTCTTCTTCTTCTTCTTTCCTGCCTGTCCTAAAGGGAGAGTACAATATGTTAAAATACAAAACACAATTTAAAAAGAAAAAGAAAGGAAACACATAAAAGCCAAGAGTTAATATTATAAAACTATAAAACCATTACTATAAACAATACTATAAAACCATGTCATAAATATACACATTTTTAAAAAAGGCGTGATTTAAAATGGACAGAAGAGATGTGTCTACAAAGTTGTTTTTAGTGCCGTCAGCATTTTCAGCTGCCATATCTCCTCCGGCAGGTCATTCCACACTCAGGGCAGCAGACGTAAAGGTACTCTGGGAAACTGTTGGTAGTCTAGTCCTGGACAGTTGGAGCAAATGTTTCCCAGAGGATCTGAGTGTACAGGGCACTCTGGGTAACCTGGACCAAAACCCAGTACACCTTTAAAGATAATAACCAATGCTTTTGCCCAGAAACTAGCTGGCAGTCACTGGAGTGGTTTTAAGATCAGTGTAATGTGGTCGCTCCTGAATGTACTCAAAATCAATTTAGCTGCCATAGTCTGAGCTGCCAGACGTGGTACAAAGGTAGCCCAATGTAGAGCACGTTGCAAAAGTCTAGCTTTGAGGTTACCAGCGCATACACTACCATCTTTAGCTCCTCCGATTCTAGGAAGGGGCGTATCATCCTAAACTGATAGCAGGTGCTCCTGACCTTCGCATCTATCTGACATTTGAAGGGACAGATCAAGGCTATTTGTCCCCATAGCCAAATGCAGAACAATGACGTATCTGCCAAGACCTCTGGAGAACCCTGGCAGATCTCGGTGGATGATATCCTCGTCCTGCATCTGGCAGTGGGCACATAGAAAGACATTTCTCTCATCCTTCATGCCCCTGCACAGAATGACTATAGAGTGGTGAGGTGCTATCACAGCAAAATGATGAATCCTAGGGGTGCAGAGAGAGGAACTGTAGCATAGCTCCACCTGTGAAACTTTTATGCCATACTCAGTGTTGTCAGAGCTCAGCTGCAAAGGTTACAGTGTATATACTAGTTCTGTAATACTTGAAGCCGTGCTCAATCTGACCATATGTCACTGCTTGAACAGTTACTGATATTCATTAATGCCAAAGCACAGAATAGAAGAGGGGCAGAACGCAGTCTCTCCATGGCCACACGCATAATCCAGATCACAAGCAGACACTTGGAGGGATCAGAGGCCCCGCACCAAGGTGCCTGCAGAACAGGGAGTTGTGAACCAAGCTATACCTGTTTGATGTAACTGAGGAGATGCTGTGCACTTGAGACATTTTGATCTTTGCCTTGTTCAGATGCATAGAGGAAGCCACACAAGGACATTTGTGAGGCATCAGAAGTCCAGGAATTAAAGGAACAGATAAGTCCCATGGAGAATTGGTCAATCCATGGTTATTGCACATAACAGTTACATGTAGTCTTCAGGTTCAGAGGCAATGCGGCAGGAGTGTGGGAACTTTGTGGAGTGGGTTGGCATCTGGAAATCTACATAGAAGCAACTGCATTTGTCCTACGCTGCAAGAAGTGCAGTCCATTGTATACACCAGTTCCTTGGATTAAAAAGATTTTCTTTATCTTTTTCTATTTCAAGTTCTCATGTGGAAAAATAGAAGTTCCACTCAAAACATATAAAATGAAGTGTGTGCCTAGGTGGAGATTCCAAAGGCCAACCGGCTGGGCTCCTGCATTTGCCAACACAGGGCCTTCTTTCCACATATCTGATTGTTACACTTGTATGGAGAAGCAGCATGGTGTAATGGTTTGAGTGTTGGACTGGGACTCTGGAGACCAAGATTTGAATCCTAACTCGGCCATGGAAACCCACTTCGTGACCTTGGGCAAGTCACACTCTCTCAGCCTCCAATGGAACGCAAAGGCAAACAAATCTTGCTGAGAACACCCCATGATAGGTTTGCCTTAGGGTCAACATAAATCAGAAGTGAATTGAGGGCACAGAACAACAACAACACCTGTATGAAGGAGGTAGATTCAGGTAGTTAAATATTTCATGTGTAGCTGGAAGAAAGGCTCTCAAAAAAAGAGATAACCCAATTAATGGCTAGTATCCCTCATTCTTCATAGAACTGTAGAATCTTAGAGTTGGGAAGGATCACAACGGCCATCTAGTTCAGTTCCCTGCCATGCAGGAATACACAACTAAGGGCTTTATCACATGCGGCTTTTAAACAGCAATTTCACTGGGAGGGAAGCAGCATCGCCGATGGTGAGCGCACAATGCCCCTTCCCTTCTGTAGCTGTCTCTATTCATTCACAAGGGAACCCCATGAATGAGCTGCCAATTGTGCAGTGCCCTGGGTGCAGAAAGCCATCCCGGGGCATTTGCGCGATTGGTAGTCAAATGGTGTCACTGTCCCCTTCTTCCCCCTTTCCCAGCTCCCTCTCATGTTTAAAAACGTTCTAAGGTTTTTGTGCAGTTTCACAGCTCCACAACCTCAAGGTTGTTGTTTTCAGAGCTGCAGAGCTCCAAAACTGTGCAACAAAAGTTGGGGGGGGGGGGAATAGAGGAAGGCATGCCGGGAGGGAGGGAGGATGAAGTTAAGGGACAGGATGGGAAGGGAGCTTGGTGGGAGTGGCAACCCCTAGTTGCGCGAAAGACACAATGGCAAATGATGGCTACAATAACAGTGGTAAGTTGCTGTTTTATTTTTTATTTTTTTTACTGTTACTGCAGCACGAAAGGAGCTAATGCATTCCTGCAAGATGCCCATCCAGCCGCTATTTAAAGACCATCAGAGATGCAGAATCCACCACCCTCCGAGGCAGTCTGTTCCACTATTGAGCAGCTTCTCCTTTGGAGTGTTTTCATCAGAGGCTGGATGGCCATCTGTCAAGGGTGCTTTGGTTGTGCATTCCTGCGTGGCAGAAGGGGGTTGGATTGGATAGCTCTTGAGGTCTCTTCTAGCACTATAATTCTATGATTTTTAGGAGATTATCACACAGGGGACAATTGGAAATACAAACAGTGATTAACCTGTGATAATAGCACAATTGCGCTAATTGTTTTGCGTTGTGTTCAAAGTGATAATATCCTGTGAATGACTCATTATTATCGTGCAATTGCACTAATGGTTTTCACACAATGTCGAGGTGAAACGTGATTAAAGTGCCATTAACCTGTGAATAACCAGGCAAGAAACAGCAGCAAAACATTCACAGGATTTTCCTGTGAATGACTTTTCCTGTTTATTGCCTCGTTATTCCCTGGTTATTCACAAGATAATGGCTCTTGTGTTAATCTCATTTTAATAGCGTTTTAATGTGAATTGTGAAATTTTCTCGGGTTAATCACAGTTTAAAGTCCCAATTTCCCCTGTCTCCGTGCAGTAAAAAGGTCTTCCTAATGGTCAGGTGAAATCTCTTTTCTCGTAATGTAAATACATTGGTTTCTGTTTATGTTCTGATCTCTGGAGCAGCAGAAAACAAATTGAAACCATCTTCTAAATAAATCCCCAGATATTTAAAAGTAGCTATCTTGTCATCTTTCAGGCTCCTCTTTTCCGTGCTAAGCTCCCTAAGTTGTTCCTTCTAAGGCTTGGTTTCCAGACCTTTGTCCATCTTGGCTGCCTTCATGTGTTTATTCAGAACCAACTCTTAGGAATTTATCACACGAAGCAGAATATCCTGTGAATATCTGGGAAAAAATGCATAATTACGCAAAACGATTTCACACAACATCGCACAAAACCCGCCATTAAAGTGGTCACAAAGAAACATTGATGTATACCTTTTTAATTTCAGGATTTCAGCAACAATGCATTGCCCATTTCACTTTATTTGTATAATTGCATGTGATAATTATTCGTGCAATTACCCTCCACTTTCGCTTTATTTGTGGGATGCCTTAAGTTCGCTTTAATCTCTCTTTAATGTCAAAATTAGCTCCAGTGTGATAAACTCCTTAGAGTGCATTTACATTGTAGAAATAATGCAGTTTGACACCACTGTAAGTGCCGTAGCACCATCCTATGAAGTCCTGGGGGTTTGCAAGGTCTTTAGCTGTTTTTGCCAAAGTGTGCTGATGCCTCGTAAAACTATAGATCCAAGGATTCTGTCAAATGCAGCCATGGCTGTTCAAGTGGTGTCAAACCGCATTATTTCTACAGTGCAGGTGCACGTTTACTTCTAGGTGTAAGCATGCATAGGATTGCACACTTTATTTATTTAAAAAGACTTCCATTTTGGTCTTTTAGGGCACTCAAAGCAGCTAACAACATTGGCCTGATCTAGATTGGCAAAAAGAAGTGTGTTCATGGCTGCATGAAAGTCTAGCCTTTAGATGAGAAAAAGGGAAAGTGTGCCATGAAAATGCTTTTTTTGCGTTTTAGGGGAGAAGAAGCGCCTTTTAAAAGGTGCTGGTTTTCCCAGCTTCTTTTTTAAAAACTGCGGAACAGCACAGCTCCATCTAAAGGCTGCGGTGCAGCTGCTAAGCATTAAGGAAAAGGCAACTTCATGTCACACTTTCCTGCCAATCTAGAAAGCCCCATTATAACTGATGCCATAGAGAAACATCGTTCAAAGTATAAATATTTTGTTGTTGTTTTTTACGTCACATAAAACTGTATTATAGCTGTTTTTAAAAACTCCATTTGCCTGGAGTTGCCCAACTAAAACAAACAAGAGCAAAAGCAGTGGGAAACTGCAGCATCGTCCTGCTTTGTTTGAATTATCCACCTTTTCAGCTTGAGAGGCAGGCTTCCACACCAACTTTCCTGACCCTTGAATGCATGGCTGGGGAAGGTTTGGCCCTCCAGATGTTGTAGGCATCAACTTCCGTCAGCCCTTCCCAACCTAACCAATGGTAGGGGATTATGAGAGCTGAAGTTTGCAACATCTGAAGACCCTAAGTGTGCTTTATGACTTCAAGTGAACAGTGTCATCATTGTACTTCATAACAATCTTCTGAAAGCAAGCCTGCTTTTCTCTGACAATCTCTGCAAATATGTGCGGTCTGTATTTGCTTTATATTTTAATCCATCACGTTAAATGAAACCATGTTGACATGGTTCGATTGGTTTAAATTGTAAATGATGATCTGGCAGCTTGGTATGGTCGGTCACATTTGACTTCTCCCTCTTCAGCATGCGTGTTGAGAACACGTTCCACTGTGAAAGGGGTTGAACTGGATGCCATTTTCTCCTCCTCCTATTTCTTCCTCTTTTCTTCTTTTAAGGAGACTTTTTTTTTTCCTTTCAAGAAGATCCTCACAAGTTGCTGGGTTTGATTTTGCCCGTTACCTTCAATAAATCTGGCTTCCAGATCAAATTAAGAGGTACAGTGGTCCCCCGGGTTACGAAAGTAATCCGTTCCGGATTACTTTTCGTAACCCGGAAATCTTCGTTTCCCGGGGGACCGCTTTACTGGACGGACCGCGCGGCAAATTTAAAGGGGCCGCGCGGTTTTTCCTTTTCATAACCCGGGGTTTCCTTCGGATCCCGGGGGCTTTTTGGCGGCCCCGGCGGTTTCGGGTCCCAGGGATTTCGTTCCCCGGGGGGTTCGTATCCCGGGGGACCACTGTAATAGATTTCATTCTCCCAGATCAAAAACAGAAGCCTCAGCCAGCTTGACCAACAGCCAGCTTGACCAACAGTCAGGAATTCTGGAAGCTGCAGTCCAAAACACCTGGAGGATCAAAGTTTGGGAATCACTTGGCTAGAACGAGCTTGCTAGCCCATTGTACCTTATAAACCTGCCCCCAACAGAGCACAGCCATCTGCAAAGGGCTATCTAGATGCCAGCTGCTCAAGCATTTGGGATGGGAATTGTGGCCCATTACAGACGGGCACTTTTGGAAGCCCTGGCAATGTGCTAGGGTTGTCGGAGGGTGGCGCGATTAGACGCTCCGCAACCCTGGCACGTGGGCAGGGCGTCATCCTCCAACTTGCTGCCCTCTAGTTATGTCAGACTACAGTTCCCATCACCCATCACCCAGTCAGCATTTTCCATACTAGCTGGTGATGATAGAAGCAACAGAGGGACTGGTAAAGAAAGGCTATGCTAGCTAGCTAGAGGTGCAACAAGATGGTCTGATGTAAGTATCTGCAACAGATTAATACAGTTATCCCATGCAAACACCAATAGTCTGTGGTCCAAGCAAAAGGGAGTGGGTTTCACCCATCACAGTGTTGTGTCTCCCTTGCAGATACTTACTGGACCAGAGCATTTGGGGAGAGGGTCACCACACCTGCAACTCACGTGACGCAGTCCTAGCTCTTTGCACTGAATACTCAGCCTTCCTAGATAAGGCAGGTGAATTCACCAAGTGAATTATGACACACTGTGGGATGCAGTGCCCCACACACTAGGGCCTACTGATGCATGGACATTGCTCATGTATGGAAAAGGAGTTTAAAATATCTGTTTTGCTGTCCCATGTGATGTTATACTGGATGAGAAGGCACAGTTAGGAGTATTTATTTGATTTTTTCCAATCTACAAAGCGCTTTAATTCATATGAGCACAGAAAGGGATAGAGCTGTGGGGTGAAAAGGCCGCAGGCACAAGTAATCCAGTCGCCGGGAATCTTTCCACACCTGTTTGCCCAGTGTTCGTTGAACAACAAAAGAGACAATAAGGGGTATGATGTGCATTGTGTTTCTAGTCAGATCTGGTCTCTGGAATGTGACAAGCTTTTAACCTAATCCATATTGAACAGGCCCAACACATTCCTTACGTCAAGAATGAAATGCGATACAGATTTGTCTGTGTCTAATATCAACACATTTCTGTCCCTCTGTCACACCGTGGGCCTTCTTAAGCAGCTGCTTCATTACTTTGACCCTGGAGCCTTGAATAACTGCAACTGCCTTGTGAACGGATATTGTTCTTGCAAAGCTCTAAGGCGACATAGTTCAGCGCAGCTGTGTGAAAGGATGAGAAAGAAGCTGTAGTAGACTGAAAAGGATCTTGACACATTAGTTCATGTATCAGCTCAGGCTGCAGGTGAAGACTGAGATGAATGAATGGCCCTCCATGAAGCGATGCCCACATGCACAGAAGGCTAGCATGCCGGTGAGAAAGCTAAGGTAGCATGCTTTCCCCTGACATACTATGCCTTTATGGGTGTTCAATCATATGAATCTGGAGTAATGTAGTCCAGACACAGACCTGCTGCTTCAGTGAGAACAGTGGCATCACTAGTGTTGGTGTCACCTAGTGTGGTAACTCATGGTATCACCTGCCATTGGCCTCCTCCCATACCACACCATACAGAATCCTTGGTAATGTATTTGTGCTAATGTTACTCATAAATCATAATTCCCGTAAATTGCTGAATGTAATGGCAATAGTTTTTTAATGGGGTTTTCGGGTGATGTGGCCATGTTGTAGAAGAGTTTATTCCTGACGCTTCACCAGCAACTGTGGCTGGCATCTTCAGATTTCTCTGAAGATGCCAGCCACAGATACTTGTGAAACGTCAGGAACAAACTCTTCCAGAACATGGCCACATTGCCTGAAAACCCCACAAAAAACTATGGAGGCCGGCCATGAAAGTCTTCGACTTCGTAATGGCAATAGCTGTGACATAAACAAATAGCAGAATTAAAATTATGCCTTTAAATTACAATATTATAAAATGTATTTACACTTGCTTAGTTTCATGTGGTTAAAGGGAAAACATGATAAAATGTGATGTTTTTAAAGAAAAATTTAAAAGGGCAAATTAAAAAATAACAACTGAAGCCTCTCCTTTCTCCACCCACTGAGCCTCACCCCACTCATGTCTTCTCTTTTGCAGAGCTCTAGGGTTTTAATGGCTTGCAGGTGAACACCATGGTCCATTTCTGCCAAAAGGTAGACATTTGAGGACCAGTCATGTCCCCCTGGTGCAGCCCCTATTCCCCGCACCTCCTTAGTGATGCTCCTGAGTGCAAACCGACATTAAGTAACCATGATCAAATTACTGCGAGCAGATCTCTCTTTTTTTTTAATTCTGTAAAAGGAGATAGCGATATCCACAACCCAAAAAAGGACAAGAATTTCCGTTGCGGAACCCCTAGTGAGATGAACGGAGGTGATGAGCAAAGGCATACTTTGTGGATTGTGCCCTTAGTCGTTGAATACTGATGATCAACTTTGGTTTTTCACTCTCATTTCTTTTGGCTCACAGCCATTGCTTAAATCATTATAAAGCCTTCTCGCATAGGAAGCCAGCCTTTACCTCCCACTGCCACCACCCCTGAGCTCTCTTTGATATGTTGATGCCAGGCCAAATCAAACAGTGTCAAGAACTGTAAGGATGCCCTGTTCTCATGGCAGGGGATGAAAGCAGGGGTGTCTCATCCCCAGGAAATCCAGAGGTGCTTCTTGCCTGTTGCTCTTGGGTTTTAACTGTTCTGCCAAAAAAAATCTGCTTCTAGTGTGATTGTTCATATGTTTTTTCTTCCTCTTGAAACCCTTTTATTTGTTCTTTTCTTTTGGCTGCTTTTCTGGTTATTAGAGGAGTGGTTCAATCAAGGTGAGTCTCTTTTGAATTCTTTCCTTTTTCACATTTCCCCCCTGCCATTGCGACACTGTCACCTTCCTCCTCTTTGGGGTATACAAAAGCAAGCTAGAGGGGAAGAAAGAGACAGTGAATGGCTCCTTTGTCCTGCCCATCCCTGTACTCAAATGGCATTGGTTCTGTTATGCTCTTCTCTGCTCATTGGACATAGCTTACAAGTTGCTGTGTGTGAGCCCTGGCTGATTTTGGGGTCCTTTCTGAGTTTGCTTAAAGGAGAGTAAAGAGGCAGCTCTCTCTAGCTTTGCACATCCCCCGAGGAGTGCTTCTTCTTCGTCTTCTTGTGCCTCTGGAGTGGCTGGAAAGGAGGAATTCTTGCATCAAGTACAGCCAATGCAAGAATTGCTTGGCTGTTCCCTTTTCCATAGATTTCCTTTCCATATATTGCCCCAAATGTGCAAGAAGATGAACTTCAATTTACTTGCACTTTCTCTTTCCGTGTTTCTATTTAATGCTAAAAGATGGAGAAGGTACGTGTTATTACTGCTGTGTGCACGGGGTATAACCTTGGCTAAAGTCAGCATACCCAGTTTTTAAATGTTAAAATAGAAACAATAGTAGTGGGATGTGGTGACTTAGTGGTTAAGATGCCAATTCTGATGATTAGAAGTTTGAGGCCCAAGTGCTGCATGGTGGGGTGGGCTCCTGTCACTAGTCCCAGCTTCAGCCAGCCTAGCAGTTTGAAAGCATGCAAATGCAAGTAGATAAATAGGTACCACTTCAGTGGGAAGGTAACAGCATTCGGTGCAGTCATGCTGGCCACTTGATCATGGAATTGTTTTTGGACAGCGCTGGCTCTTTGGCTTAGTAACGGAGATGAGCACCACCCCCTACAGTCGGTTATGACTAGACATACTGATCGAGGGACTACCTTTAGCTTTAGTAGTTTATTATTTATTTCACCTCCAGAATTTTATTCTGTTTTTCTCACACTGACATAAACAGAGAAAGAGTCCTTAGAACACCCTTGTAAAATTGCTTCGACTAAAAGACAGACAAAGACAACAAAATGTCAAAATCAAGCTACATGAGGATGCTGCTCATATTGAATTGGCAGTGGTGGTTACAGAAGCATGTGCCCGGTAGCCAAACGTGTAAATTGGACATGTTTGTTTTGTTGGCTTCTGTTTCCTTATATGGGGGAGGCCTGGTAGCCTTTATTGGAAAACACAACCATGCACTTCTCCCTCTGGAAACTGAGATGGGGAGCAACCTGTGACAAAAAGACGATAATCTCATAAAAAGAAGCATATTGTCTATGCCTTAAAAAAAGTTAAAACTATCCCATGGACCAGTTTGATGTGCACTCTCACCATGTGGCTAATGTAGGCAGGTGGGTTTTCTGTTTTGATCATAGAGGACCATAACCAGCTGTCTTGCTCCGGATGGAACTGTAGGTCCATCTAGCTCAGTGCTGTCTATTCTGACTCTACTATAGACCCTCAAGACCAGGGTTCCCAAACATTGGTCCTCCAAATGTTTTGGATTTCAGCTCCCAGAATTCCTAATTGTTGGCCAAGCTGGCTGGGCCTTCTGGAAGTTGAAGTCCAAAACACCTGGAGAACCAAAGTTTGGGAATCACTGCTCTAGACTCTTCAAGAAGGGCCTTAGCCATCACCCAGTAGCTGATGCTTTCGAACCTGAAATGTCTGGGACCTTCTGTCTGCAAAGCTTGCTCTCAGCTCTTGTAGTTGCAGCCCTCCTGCAGCACAATAGAGATTGGAGCAGATCAGCCTTAAGAGGCTGCATGGCAATGTATTCACCATGAATTATTTCAAGTGAAATAAATAAAAAGCTACAATCGCTTGGAGGGGGGGCTTGCAAAACTGTTAGCGTGTTGAGCTTCCTTGTTTCCTTTGTGCCTCCCCATCCCAACCCCCTTTTCTTTTGCTTCTTGTCTATTTAGGTGTGGGGAGACACTGTATTCTCTCTGTAAGCTTCTCTAGGAACATTTCTGTGTGAAGAGTGGGTTATACATTATTTAAATTATTATATATTTATTTATTCATCTAAGTAGATTGGTTCTGTACAAAGATAGTATAACCTCCACCATCCTCTCCCCAAAACCACTGATGACATGTATTCTGGGTAAATTTTTATAATAGCCTCAATCTTACAGTTGCTGTAATGTGCCTAATGTATGAACTATGTATGAATAATTTGAACAGGTGGCAGATTGGTAGTTGGTGTGGCATTGTTGCAGACCCACAGCATTAGACAAGATTCAACCAGGATGCTGCCAGGAACTCTTTTTGTGTGCGCATACATGCCTATTCCTAGTGAAGCTGTAGAAATGTATTCTGTTGTGTTTTAGCAGTGATACAACTTCATTTTCAGTGGCGATAAGCAGCACTGTTCTCCTCTGCAGATGATGGTGTTTTTTTAATGCATAGGAATAGTCTTGTCCTGCCCCGGTTAGGCTTTGGGTTCCCAGGGGAGTGAGTTATAGTAATGTGAAGTCAAAGGTTTTCGTGGCCAGCATTCATAGTTTTTTGTGGGTTTTTCAGGCTATGTGGCCATGATCTAGAAGAGTTTATTTCTAACATTTTGCCTGCATCTGTGGCTGGCATCTTCAGAGGAAGATGCCAGCCACAGACGCAGGCGAAACATCAGGAATAAACTCTTCTGTAATGTGCCCACATAGCCCGAAAAACCCACAAAAAAACCCTATGAGTTATAGTACTACTTAGCATAGAAGCTGATACAGTAAAGTCACATTTGCCAAGATCAGGTTTCAGTATGGAGAGGGAAGGCTTGGGTCCAGTTTGACAAAGTGAAGCCTGAGTCTGCAAAGTCCAGACTTGCCAGGCTAGAACCGGGCAGAGCTGATCAGAACCTTGGACAGCTCGCTGACTGAAAGCTTGTTTCCAAGAGCAAAGGAAGGGTACAAAGGCCTGAGAATTTATAAAGCCCGAGTGGGAACTACGCAGCTCTCCAGATATTCTTTAACAGCCGGTCCCAGCAGTCCTAGCCATCATAGCCAGTGGTGAGGAATGCTGGGACCTGCAATGCAACAACATGTAGAAGCCTGCATAGTAGGTTGAAACGCCCATGCTAGGTTGAAACTGCAGTTCCCGACAATCGGAGCTACTGTGGTCATAGCCATCTCCAAACTTACAGATATCTCTTATAAGTTAGTTAGTTTGCAAGTTGGAGTTACTTTACCGTAGGGTTGCCCCTTCAATCAGTTGATGTTTTGATTAAATCTACATGTATCTGCAGAAATAAAATTACTGAGAGAGAACAGAATTCTTTAATCGATTTCAAGAAATGCACATGCCTCAGCAGACATTTTTGTGGACGAAGCATTTTCTCCTGTATGCAACAAGAGAGGCCACTGACAGTCTAAGGTTGCAGGTGGATGAGAGCATTGGCCCTCCAGATAAGACTTCTGCCCCCTCCGAATGAAACTTACCTTCAGCCCCTATTTCTAGCATTGCAGAAATAGGGGCTGAAGGTGCACAGAGTGCTTATATTCCCTCCTCTCACCTTCCCTTGGTCAATTTGCCGCCCCTTTTCTTTAAACACCTGAACTACATTTCTGAATGGCCAATTGATGTTTTAAGTTACTTCAACACTAGACAATTGGGGGCTGAATGAAAATCCCATATGAGGAGACAGGGTCCTTATTGGGGGACAATACTTCCACCCCACCCTCACATTTTTTGGAAAATCCAAACTACTAAGTGCTTGGAGTAATGGACTTTTCTACCTTTTCCCAGTGGACCACCCCAAAGAGAGAACATTATTGCTCAAGGAGGACAACAGCTTGTAACCCGAGAGTCGGCTATATTTGACGGCCTCATCTTTCCAAAAAAAAAAAAAAGGATGAAGTTAAAAAAGCTTTTAATTTCATGGCTTGAGAGATGGCAAATCATTTATTATACAGGCATGTTTGCTGTCAGGCAGCCTTCCTATCCCCAAAGAGTAGGCAAGCTCGAACAGCTAAGTCCCATACAGCAGGCCTGTCAGAAGCACTCTTAAAAGCTGTCTTTCTTCAGAGGAGGTTCGAGCAGCATTTCGTGATTGAAAATTCCTCCTTCCCTTTTGGGATGGAGGCCTGGGTGTTGGCAGATAACACATTGTAGCCAGGAATGGGTGGAAGAAGGCAGCGGGTGAGAAGAGAAGAATACCCTAAAGATACGTCTGAAGTAAGTTAGAACTTCCAGCAGCTGCCAAGTGCCGTAGAGGTTGAAGATTTGTCTGGATTGTGAAGTAGAACATAGAACTTGGAGTATCCTACCTTCATCAAGGAATTCAAAAGACAGGTTACTAGGTTTTTTTAAACAGAGCTAGGGAAAGGTATGCTTTTGGACGTTGGTGCCATAAGCATAACGGACGGCAGCTCCCAGAATTCCCATATACAGTTATTTGTTCCTCCACCTTTGCGACTTTGACTTTTGCAGATTTGATCATTTGCCGTTTTCATCAATATGTTCTCTCTAGGAAACTCTAGATCCTCCAGTGCAACTCTGCCAGACGTTGGCCATAGAGTTTTTCTGGAGAACCTAGACGTTCCTAGAGAAAACACTTCTCGACGTTCTCCAACATGATTCTAAGATCAACCTCTGGCAGATGTTGACCAGAGAGTTGCACTAGAGGACCTGGAGATTCGTAGAAAAGTGTTCTCTTACGTAAAAAGAATAGTGGTTTGGTTTTTTTTTATTTGACTTTTTCCAATTTCACAGAACCCCAAACCCCAGCAAATGTAGAGGGGCCACTGTACTTGCTGGAGGATTCTGAGAGTCATAGTACCAAAAAAGTTACTTGTCTAGGCTTGATCTTGAGTATCTCTTTTTTCTAAATACTACGTGTATTTGCATAGTTAGGCAATTTTAGATCCTGGCTGTCATGGTCCAGCAGTGCTATCCCCCTCACACACACACATACAAAGTTTAGAAGATGGTAATGTACATTATTTCACTGACCTCTGAGTGCAGCCAGCCAGCCCTGCTGCATTTTGGCCTGATGGTTGCATATTTCTCCCTCCAATCTGGCTTTTTAGATGGCAGTATATACTACTTCATTTTCTTTAAGCCAGCCTTCTTCCACTTGAGTGGGTTTGTAGACTCCTTCCCTAGCCTTGTGCCCTAGTGGTACCGCTGGTTCCTTCTCCATTACCTTACCTTGTGCTTCCTAGCTGGAGGGTCCAGGGAGGAGGCTGGAAAAGACATTTGCACCCAGAGAGATGTTGTAGCTCCTTTGAGACTCACTGAAAGAAAGAAATTGGCATCATGAGCTTTCGTAGACTTCAGTCTACTTGAGGAAGTAGACTGAGGTCTACGAAAGCTCATTCTGCCAATGTCTTTCTTTCAGTGAGTCTCCAAGGTGCTACATCTCTCTGCGTATTGATGCCACAGACTAACATGGCTATATTTTTGAATTTGCACCCAGAGTAAGTGATCCCCCTGGCAATAACTGGACAAAGTTTCATGATGGGGTGGTACCTGGATCTCCCCATTCCCAATCTAGTGATGCATCCACACTGTAGAAATAGTACAGTGTGACACCACTTTTAAGTGCTGTAGATGAATACCAGGGAAACCTGGGATTCATAGGGGCTTTCTAGATTGGCAGGAAAGTGTGACATGAAGTTGCCTTTTCCTTAATGATTAGCAGCTGCACTGCAGCCTTTAGATGGAGCTGCACTGTTCCACAGTTTTTAAAAAAGAAGCTGGGAAAACCAGCACCTTTTAAAAGGCGCTTCTTCTCCCCTAAAACGCAAAAAAACGCGTTTTCATGGCACACTTTCCCTTTTTCTCATCTAAAGGCTAGACTTTCATGCAGCCATGAACACACTTCTTTTTGCCAATCTAGATCAGGCCATAGTTGTACAAGGTCTTCAGCCTTCTCTGCCAAAGAGTGCTGGTGCTTTACCAAACAATTAAACCAAGGGTTTGTCGAGGATAAAATGGAGTGTGTTTGTGCTGTCTCTCCTTTTGAAACTTGTCTCTTGCACATTTGTTTTCCCTCTCTGGTAATCTTGCCTTCTGCCAGGAATCCTTATCATTTCCTCCTTTCTGAGAAGTGACAATTTAGAGTATGCTTTTTAGCTGCGCAGTTGGACTGGGTTGTCATTCCAAATTTTGGCATTCTGTCATGGCAGCTGACATCTCGCCGCCTTCTTTGAATGCTGCTTGCTTTCCCAGAAAGGGTATTGCTTGTCTTGTTTGAGCGGCCTAGGAATGAAGGATTCGGGAGCTCTAGTGGGTTGCGATCATTTGTTCCACCAAAGTTTTTGCTGGAAGATTTGACAAAATGGATCAAGATTTGCCTTGGCACAGGAGGCAAGAGACTTGGGCTTTGACACCGAACTCGCTATGCCGACAGACACAAAACAAATTCTTGTAGCCAATTTAAAGTTGGCAGATGAATTTAACAGATCTCGAAGTCTACTGGAATGTTGAAAGTTCTTGATCAGATCTCCTTTTCTCATTAAATTGTTGCACATCTAAATATTTACTCTAAATGAACTAAGTGCAGCTTGGACCAGGCAAGGTATATTGGGAATGTAGTCCGGAGAATGGATACTTAGGTTGCAAGAATGGTGCAAAGAGGGAGAATAACCTTTTCTCCCCTGTACTGCCTCCCCAGCAATACAATCATCACTCTGGCTGGTTACAAAAGAAATTGAACATTCAGCCTTGAGCTATTTCAGATGAAAGATTTCTAGAGCTGAGAAAAGTTAGCACGAATGTAGTGCATGAATGCGAAATTGTACCATTAATTCATAGATGTTAACTGGTGCGGGGGTGAGAGACTAAGAGCGAAATTAATTCATTGCATTAATTTGCACCATGTGCTTCCCATTTTAAAACAAGGCGTGAAAATGACTAAAACCCTAAACCCCAAGTGTGCCCCCCCGCAAATATCCATTAAAGTAACAGGGAATGTTAAAATCATGGGAAAGTTTTAAAAAGTAAAGCAACAGGGAATGAATGAGAGAAACGGGAAACATTATTCATCGCCCAACACATTAAGATTGTTGTTTTAATTATCCTAATAAGGGCCGCGATCCTAGATCAGTTATGTAAATATACTTAACCAAGTAGCATCTCCTCTCCTGCCTCCTCCAAATACTGACTTACTGGGCAGAAACCAGTGCAAGTGATTGGGGTCTGTTCACCTGTCAATTGGGAATCAGCCAATGGACATTTTCAAACACACTCCTCTCATGCAACAATAGTCAGAAACAGGATTCCAGTTACAATTTAGAAACAGGATTCCAGTTACAATTCTTTTAGACTGTAAGCCTGAGGGCAGGGATCCATCTAATTTTAAGATTGTATGTACAGCACTGTGTAAATTTACAGCGCTATATAAATAAAGGTTAATAATAATAATAATAACAACAACAATTCTTCGTCCCACCAGAGATTGCTGGAAGGAGGATGGAAGGTAGTGGAAACATGTCTGCTGTGCCCCCAAACAACAGGAGAACAGACTCCTGTCACTCACATCCGCTGATACCTAATAAATTAGGATTCATAAATAGTTTTTTGTGGGTTTTTCAGGCTATGTGGCCGTGTTCTGGAAGAGTTTATTCCTGACGTTTCGCCAACAGCTGTGGCTGGAATCTTTAGAGGGTGCATTTCTCTGAAGATGCCAGCCACAGATGCTGGCGAAATGTCAGGAATAAACTTGTCTAGAACATGGCCTCATAGCCTAAAAAGCCCACAAAAAACTATGGATGCCGGCCATGAGAGCCTTCAGTTTCATATAGGATTAATGAACTTTTACAATCCCTACATAGTCCCTATTGAATACATAGGGATCCTGAATACAAATCAGTTACAAATGTGTAACTCTGGGTTATGTGTTTGTAACTGTGATCATGAAGTTCAGCTATCATTTTTTAAATTATTGTTAAGGCATTTAATGACTTACAGGCAATTGTATATGTATATATTATATATATATGTAAGTTACTTCCAAACTCTCGTGATTTGGTACCAGAATTCTCTTCAAAGCATGAGAGATAACACCATTTGAACCAAGTTTAAACTGTTTTGCTTGTAATCTGGATGTAGCCCTGGAACTTCAGGAGGAAATCTTTACTTCTCTTGAAAGTGGCAAGGTAACCAGGGCTGCAGCCACACTCCAGAAATAATCCAGTTTGACACCACTTTCACTTCCATGGCTCAATGCTGTGGAATTCTGGGAACTGTAGTGTGTTGTGCTACAACAAACTACAAATCCCAGGATTCCATAGCACTGAGCCATGGGAGTTAAAGTGGTATCAAACTGGATTATTTCTGCAGTGCAAATCCAGCCCAGATCTATCCATCCCAGTTTTAAACTTTGCTTCGATGACTAACAAAGGTGCCATTACAAAAAACCTGCAGGTCCTCAATGCAGGACACACATTACTGTATCATCAATAGGTCAGCCCTCCACATTTGCGGATTTGATTTTTGCAGATTTGATTATTCATGGATTTGATCAATATGTTCTCTCTTTGGTAATCTTTCCTTGGAAGTTGACCACTGAATAGTGCTAGAAGACCTAGAAATTCCTGGAGAGAACACTTCTATAGGCATTTGTAGGTCCTCCGGTGTGATTCTATGGTCAATGTTTGACAGAAGTTGACCACTGCAGGACATAGAGATTCCTAGACTGGTGTTCTCTCAGGTTAAAAAAAAGAGCAGTTTTTCTTTTTTGTGGGTTTTTCGGGCTATGAGGCCATGTTCTAGAAGAGTTTGTTCCTGACGTTTCGCCAGCATCTGTGGCTAGCATCTTCAGAGCATTCTCTGAAGATACCATCCACAGACGCTGGTGAAACATCAGGAATAAACTCATCTAGAACATGACCTCATAGCCCGAAAAACCCACAAAAAACTATGGATGCCAGCCCTGAAAGCCTTCAACGTTACAGTGGTTTTTTTATTTGTGGTTTTTCCACTTTCATGGGAGTCTTTCTCCCCTAACCCCAGCGAATGTGGAGGGCCCACTGAATATCCCTTGCACTGGAATCTAGGTTTGGAAGCACAGGTTGCGTTTTATTTGTCAGTTATGCCTCTAGTTATTTCAACTGAAGGTAGATGCACCGGAATGTCTTGGCTAAGGCCTTCGAAGTGAAGAAAGGCATTCTCATTTTGTTGCTGGCTTTGCAACTGGGAATAAGTGTTGGTCTTGCTCTGGTATTGTTTCACTGGGACCTGTTGAGCAGTGTTGCTTAAAGGAGGGGTTCCTGGGTTGGTTCCTGTCTCCAAGCCACTGCTGCCCATCCATGGAGTGTTTCCAGAAAGGAAACAATTGTAGCCATTGGGCATAAATCATAGAATAATTGAATCGTAGAGTTGGAAGAGACCACAGGGGCCATCCAGTCTAACCCCCCTGCCATGCAGAAACTCACAATCAAAGTATTCCCGATAGATGGACATCCAGCCTCTGCTTAAAGACATCCAAAGAAGGAGACTCCACTACACTCTGAGGGAACAGCCCTTACTGTCAGGAAGATCTTCCTAATGTTTAGGTGGAATCTTTTTTCCTGTAGTTTGCATCTGTTGCTCCATTGTTTCCTATTCTCTGGAGTAGCATAAACAAGCTTGCTCCATCCTCAATATGACACCCCTTCAAATAGTTAAATATGGTACTGGTTCCTGGTAGCCCCTACATCAGCTGTCTAGAAAACTTGTCTGATGTCTGAAATTTAGCAAACTCTGTGTTAACATGGGAATATGTGCCTATTTTGTATGAATGTAATGGCATGAACATGCTCATTTCCATGCCAAATATGCTTGCACAAATACAGTGTGAGTGCATGTATATTATAATGTTTTTGTGTGGAAGGGTGGTGTATACGTAGGGGCATATATATGCGTACATGCATAGGTTTGAGGTTTGTGTTCCATTTGTACTTGTTTTTGGATATTGTGGTGACTAATGTTGGTTTATTCATGCGCTGAATCCTTTCATTGCTCATTCTTCTGTGTCATGCACAGGAAAGAAGAACGGCGATGCGGACAGAAATTTTGACACACTGGATTTGCCAAAGCGATCTGAATCAGCAAAAGGTAATGTGCAAATGCTTATCCGTGTGCTTTGAAAAGATCAGCAGAGGCATGCAAATCCCAAAGGGCTCTTGCTGAGGGAGTGAAAAATATACGACATTTATCATGCCCATTTAGGCCTGTTTAAGTTCAAAGTGGAATGAGCATTCAAGTGCTGCCTATATTCCCATATATGTTTGTTTTTGAATGTGGCCTGATTGAATTGGCTAAAAAAAAGGTCAGTATTAAGGACTGAAGTTTCCTTTTGCCAAAAAGAAAAAGAAAAATGAATATTTTGTACACTGCTCCCTAGCAGAATAAGGGTTGTTCAGTTGTTTTCTTCGGTTACTATTTCTTCAGTTGTTGCGATTGCGATTTCATTTTTCAACCGATACCGTCATGTAATTGTAAGGTCATACTGTTTCATGTTTAGACTGGGCGTGTGCGCACTGTTTTAATATCGCCCTTTGCAGTGTTACTGTTAAGATGATTTCAAAGCCTTTACAGGAAAATGCCGTTCTTACTGGAATGGTCTTATAGGAAGACAATAAAGTCTTATGGCTTCATTGATTTGCAGCTTCATTGATTACAACTTTAGTAGGGCAATCCTGCTGTGTTGAAACCTCCCCCCCCCCCCCGGCTTGTTCTTCTGAGCGTACCCTGGGCTTTTGCTCCAAAATCCTGCCTTGGTGGCACCACTGGCTTCTACCGGTAGTTTAGCACCTCCTCGCTCATGCAGTCCAGGGTGGCCAGATGCCAAGGAGGACCAGTCACCGCAAAATGCAGGCTATTCAATAAAAATGTTGGACATTGCCAAATAAAAGCTAGAAAATATACGTTCATTTAATATGGCTTATTTGCTGACTCTCATGACTGCAAGATCGGCAGGTCGGCAGCTCGAGATCCAAGCGCCACATGGTGGGGTGCGCTCAGTCCCAGCTTCTGCCAACCTGGCAGTTTGAAAGCATGTCAAAGTGCAGGTAGATTAATAGGCACCAGTTTGGTGGGAAGGTAACAGCGTTTTGTGCAGTTATGCTGGCCACATCATCTCAGAGGTGTTTTTGACAGCACTGGCTCTTCATGTCAGGGACTGGCCAGGGCCTGACTTAGAGGCACAGTCAGAGGACTCAGATCCTGAAGACATGGAGGAGGCTGAGACAGAGGCAGATCTGTGGCTGCCTGGACCAGCAATCCCAGCCCAGGCTCAGGACACTGCTGAGGGAGAAACAGACTCTGTGGACACACCTGTGGAGTGAAGACAGGTCAAGGCTAGAAGCCAAGAGAAGAGCTAATAGGTTTCAGCTGAGAGAAGCACAGGCCCTTTAGAAGATCTCCATCTGCAGAGGTTCATTGCAGCCAACAATCAGTTTTGTAGCCTTGTTGTTTGTTCCTTGCTCTTGGATTCAAGTTATCTGATCTCTGGACTTGCCTTGTGACTACGCTCTTGCCTCTGCCCTTTGCTGGGACTGACTGACTGGTATTGTGTGACCTTTGGACTGGACTCTCGACTACTCCCTTGCTGTGCTGCCCTCACTAGAGGTAAGCAGGACACTTCGGCTTAGTAACGGAGATGAGCACTGCCCCAACAGTTGGTCACGAATAGAAATCTTTGAGCCAGCTCTTAAGTTCTTCCTTTTCTCTTCATAAATGTCTGTTGCAAAGGCAGTTGGTGCACATAGTTACTTAAGGCTGTAATGAGATTGCAGCAATTTGGAATTATTCTGTAAAATAAGCAAAAGCGAAATGGAAGTTTCTGCCCTGTTAAAAGGCATGGGTCAGATCTGTAGCATGGAACTTTAATTGGTTCTTATGAGATCAGCTCTTGGCTAAAGGACAGCTTCGACTGAAAAGGTCTTAATGTTCAGATGGCTTTGGTTTGAGTGATACAGTGACATCCTGGATGTTGTGTATGTATATGGTTGTTGTTTTTTTCTAAATCCAGCATTGCAGATTAATCTCTTTCATCCTAAAGTATTGTATATACTCATGTATAAGTCTGGAAACTTTAGTCAAAATATTGACCCAAAAAATCTGAGTCAACCTATCCATGAGTCAATGGTAAGTACTGTACCTTAACTCTCTTAAAAATGGAAAACATCCCCTGGTGAAAGGCAAGTGTGTAATCTGTCCTGGAAGTACTGACCTTCCTCTATTCCCTCATCCATCCATCCTTTAGTGTGAGCACAAACAGTTATGCCTCCTTTAATTTTGCAGGTTATTTGGCATTGTGAAATTGAATGCTTTCACGGCTGACATCCATGGTGTGTGTTTTTTTTCTCCCTTTGGCATTATTTTTCTTGGCTTCATCCTTTAGATCCTTTGTTACACGCCCTTAGGTTTTATCCTCGACTTATCCACAGGTCATATCAAAATCCATAATTTTGGATCCCAAACCTGCCCTCGTTTTATACACGAAGTTGACTTATAGTTGAGTATATATGATATATTTTGGGTTTCAGTGTTTTCCTAGGCAAATGGAATTGCAGGAGCTGGTAAAATTGCTTGGGGAAAGCTAAGGATTTGTCTGCTTGGCAGTACAGTTACGGTATTTCTTGTTGTTGTGTGCCTTCAAGCCGTTTCCGACTTATGGTGACCCTAAGGCCCTAAACCTGTCATGAGGTTTTCATGACAAATTTCTTTGGAGGGGGTTTGCCGTTATTTGGAGATTAATTAATCCACAGCATGGTCCACTTTGCATTCTAACTTTATAGGCGATGAGCCTGGTTACATAGGAGAGAGCCTTCTCTGTAGCAATGCTTGGGATGTGGAACTTTCAATCTCATGAAATATGCTTGCCACCACTCCTTGCTCTCTCTCCTCTCAAAGGATGAATGCTTGCAGGGCCCTTTGGGCCTCCATCTTCCTCCTCTCTCAACTTTCTTCAGAAAGATGTTGGTCTCAAAGGGGCTACAAGATCTCTTTACATACTGATTCTATGGACAAACACGGTTATATCTTTGAAGAGTAACCTCTTATGTTTCGAAGGTGACCATCCTATCACTGACTAATGGCTTTGACTGCCTACTCAGATGTAGTAACCACACTGATGCAGAAGGGCAGGCTGCATCAATGCAAAATCAATCAATCCCATAGTGTATCTGTTTTCCCGTTTTCACTTATAAATGGATTAAGAATTAAGAATTTCCATGCAGTAGAATTTGGTGTGGGACACATGTGGACGTGATGACTAGTAGCAGTAGACCTTCTCTTACAAATAGATCTGCTGATGTAAAATACATTGCGCTTTTATTTATGAGTAGACTAATAACCCCGGCATAACTGAATCCAGTATTTGTGGGCATTATGAGCCATTTAAGGTTGTATTTTGAGTGTGCGATTTAAGATTTTGTGTAGTAGTCCAGCTGCCCTCCCCTTGTGTCATTAAATGACTCCTCATAAAGTGGCACAAAGTTGGTCGGTACATGAATAGAAAGGGGCACAACCCCACCCCAGCTTGAACTGCCTCCTATTAATGCTGTTCTTGCTAAGCGCAGAAGCATCAATCTGGCCCTGATCCACTTACAAAATTCACACATAAAAGAGGTTGGTAAATCAGATTAAGCTAACGTTCGTGGTGACCTTGGGGAAGCTGGAAAATGTTCACATCCTCCTTTCCCCTTTGGAAAGTCAAACCGTTCTCTGCAGGGCTTTAGCCACAATGGTCTTTTGTCTAAAAAGCTGTGATATGCGCTGTTTAAACAGCTCTAACTTTAAAGCCTTGTTTGTTCCCAGCACGAGTGGAAACAAACAGAAAAATGAACTTCGCTTCATCGGGGAGGGAAAAAAAGAGAGAGACAAAGGAAGAAAGATCTGGATTGCTGCCTAATACTCCTGAAAGCATGTCGTGTTCTGGGATATCTCAGGGAAGTTATATTCCATTCATGAGAGAGCTGTTGTACTGGAGCTGCTGTGGTCCCGGGTTTTATGTCTTTCCTCTGATGTGAGTGATTTTAAGTGGGAAAACAGCCCAAGGGGAAAGAGTTGACCCATCTTTTCAGTCATCCACTCAAGATAGCAGTCTTAATGTCAATGCCCTGTCTGTCCCCACCTCCGACAGAAACCCAGATGCGGAAAGTTCAGCTCAATCATTTGGTCCACCAGTACACAGCCCCTGGATCAGACCTAGGCCTGAGAGGGAGGTCTAGCCTTCTTAGGCTGCATCCCCACTGCCGAAATAAGGCAGTTTCCCACCACTTTAACTGCCTTTGTTCAGTGCTATGGAATTTGGGGGTTTGCAAGTTTTGTGAGATATTTAGCCGCCTCTGTCGAGAGTGCGGGTGCCACACCAAACTATAGATCCCAGGATTCCATAGGATGGCACCATGAAAATTCAAGTGGCATCAATGTGGACTAATTCTTCAGTGTGGATGCAGTTTTGGTCAGGGCTCTCCTCAGCCACCCTGACCTCATTTGGGGCTTTCAGGGACATAAGCCTGGCTCCCCAGAACTGCCCGCCTTAACACCAAGAACATTAGAGACGCCAGCCCATATGGAAAACACAGCTGAATAAAGATTACTGTATGTACTCATGTATACGTCTAGACATTTTAGTCAAGAAATTGACCCTCAAAACCTGAGTCAACTTACGAGTCAATGTAACTACTGTATTTTAACTTGTATTTTAAAAAGGAACCATCCTCTGATGAAAGGTAAGTGTGTACTCTATCCTAGACACTCTGACCTCCCACTATTCTCTCATCCATCTAGCCTTAAGGTGAGTGCAAACAGTTATGACTACTGGAATTTTGTAAATTCTTTGGCTTTGTTTTCCTTTGCTTCATCCTTTACATCTTTTGTCACAGGCCCCTAAGTTTTACCCTCGATGTATCCACAGGTCATATCAAAATCCATAATTTTGGCCCCAAACCAACTTATACATGAGGTCAAGTATATACAGTATACTGTTCCAGCAATTGTTGTTGTTATTCCTAGCCCTAGGATTCAAAGCATCTTACAGAATTAAAACACACAAAATCCCTCCTTTTGCATGGATCTTTGTTTAATCCATGGATTCAAGCATCCATGGCTTGAAATTATTCAAAAAAAGTATAAATTCCAAATAGTAAACTTTGATTTTCCATTTTATATAAGGGACACCATTTTGCTATGCCATTATATTTAATGGAATTTGAGCATCCATGGATTTTGTTATCCGCGGGGGATCCTGGAACCAAACCCCAGAGGATAACAAAAGGCCCACTGTACAGGGAGCCTTGGTGGCATCGTGGTTAAATGCCCTTACTGCAGCCACAAGGTTGTGAGTTTGATCCCAGGCAGGGCTCCATGATTGACTCAGCCTTCCATCCTTTGGTAGGTCAGTAAAATGAGTACCCAGCTTGTTAGGGGCAATTGGCTTTCAGAATGTTAACTGCTTTTGAGAGTACTAGTTTACCGATAAGCAGTATAGAAATGTACTTGCTTGCTACTTGTAAGCCACCTCAAGTCCCAGAAGTGGAGGAAATGTGCGAGATATAATTATTATTATTATTATTATTATTATTATTGATGATGATGATGATGATGATGATGATGCATAATCTGCTCCTCCTTGTTATTTCAACCCAGGCTTTAAGGTCTTGCCTGCTTTGAAGAAGAGCAGGAAGAGTGATCTGATAAGAGGAATGAAAAGGCCTCTGTTTCATTTTAGGTCTCTCTAGAGCAAGTTGCTCACAAGTAGTGTCCTATGGTCATGCAGCTCTGGCCTGCTTTGTCATGTGGATATAAATCCTTGCTTATCTCATTTTTGTGGGCAAGAGGGCTATTGTGCTTATTTGCAGACCTTTTCGTATTTGCAAAGCGAATATTTGCTGCGCAAAACCATTCCCACCTACCCACCCAATATGGTTGCTGCTGCCTTATTGCATGGACGTGTGTGAAAAATATAGTCCTGGGATAAGTTGTTCATTTTTGATCCATCTCTTTGCTTTTCTCTGCTTGGGAAGAGCTTCGATTTGTGCTTGCGAAAATTGCCAGGAAGTTGGCAGCAGGGGAAAAGGTGCTTTTTATTTCACTCTCACATAAGGGGTGGAAAACATCTTTTTGTGGTTTGGTCTGGTAGGCAATTTTCTGACAGCGTGTCTTCAGATGCCGAGGCACACTTTCTTGTTGAGGGCCAAAATATTTAGCAAGTATTCTTTAGCTCCTAGCTCTGTCATCGGACCTCAGGGTGGAATCACCTCCCTGTCATGATCTATTAGACATGGTGATCCTTTGCTTTGGATGTGTATTAAAACACGTGACATTTCCTGACCATGAAAGGATTATGTTGTTGGACGTGTTACCTTATGGAGCTATGTAATGTTGTGTTCTGTGGTGTTTTATAATTTATTGGTAATGGTATTGGTGTTTTGAAAAGGGAATGCACGTAGAAGTGTTTTAAAGAAATGAGTAATGAGATGTTTCTGTCCAGGTTTGGGACAGGCATGGCAAAGTGTCACAGCATACTCCATTATTTGGTGCTTGGTTCTGCTTGTCCGTACTGCTGAGGACTCCTTCCCCGCAATCACTGTGTCTAGAAAGCAAAGAGTCAGGCCTTCCGTCAAGTGCCAGCCTTGGTGCTTTTCTTCTTTTAATAATTTAAGCTCTTGGCACTTCCAGTGCGGAGGCTGCTTAGCCATGCACATGGAGTGGTTTATGTGACACCCTGTCCTTTGAAGCTGACCCACATAAAAGAACGCAATCCCCTGTGACAGGCTCTAGAATGTTCCTGTCATGGCAGGAGGTGTCTGAGGAAGCAACGCTTCTTTCTCCTCAAAGAAATGTGACAGATCTTGCAAAGGGAGCTGATGGCTGGAACTGGGGAGCGTAAGGGGCAGGTCAGACAGCACTGGAGCAGAAGCCACCAGTCAGAAAATGGCTGGCTTACTGAACTAGTTCAGCTTCTGAGAAAAGAATCCATTTGTATCTTGTTGGGGATGGCAGTCATTTGTTGATGAAACATGACATCATTTGACACAAATTATCATTAATAGTATGCTACCGCATCACACTGTTGACTCACGTTCAACTTGTGGTCTACTTGGAATCCCAGATCCCTTTCAGACGTAGTCTCATTCAGCCAGGTGTCCCCCATCCTATATTTGGGCATTTCATTTTTCCGCCCTAAGAGCACTACCTTATGTTTCTCCCTGCTGATGTTTATTTTGTTAGCTTTGGCCCAGCTTTCTAGTCTATTCAGGTCATTTTGAATTTTGATCCTGTCCTCTGGGGTAATAGCTATCCTTCCTAATTTGGTGTCATCTGCAAATGTGATAAGCATGCCCACAATTCTTTCATCCAAGTCATTGATAAAGATGTTGAATAGCACTGGGCCCAGTACCAAACCCCACTGGACATCCCACTGGTCACTTCTCTCCAGGATGAAGAGGAGCCATTGTTGAGCACCCTTTGGGTTCGGCTGGTCAACCAATTACAAATCCACCTAACAGTCACATTGTCTAGCCCACATTTTACCAGCCTGACTGCAAGAATATCATGAAATCGAGATATGCTATATCAACAGCATTCCCTTCATCTACCAAGCTGGTAATTTTATCAAAAAAATCAAATAGTTTGGCATAACCTGTTTCTCAGAAACCCATGTTGACTTTTTGTGATTATGGCATTGCCTTTGAAATGTTCACAGACTTTCTGTTTAGTGATAAATAAATACTGCAAAGATCCAGAACTGTATCAGAAGTCCCACTGAGGGAAATGGCTGCCTGGATGATGCAAATGTCTGTAGTCCAACACATCTCTGGGCCACAAGTTTTGGGGAGGTGTTTTTCTGTATTCTCGGAGCTTGGCGAGTTTAGTTTTTGGACTGCAAAAGCCAGTGGCTATACTGCCTGGGGGTTTTGGGTAGCTGTAGTCATAAAATAACTCCCCATGCCAAAGCAGGAACATTCTTCACGCATTTTGGCATACAGTGTTCAGAGTTCCCACTGGGACTGCTAAGTGTCTCCTATTTCCATGGCTTTGCTAAGCACACTGATCATCATAATCCCCTGTGGCACCCATAATTTCCAAAGGCGCAAACGACTGCTCATCTGTCTTGCAATGCCTTGTGATGGCAGAACTTTATTACCCTGCCTGGAAGATTTTTCCCTTGCAGATTTTTTGTGTGTGGCAAAGTCCGCCTCCCCTCAGTGCATTAAATCCTCACCTCTTCACATCCATCAAGAACATAGACATTGGGTACCAGCTGGCAGCTTTTCAGCTTCAGCTATAATAAAGGAGGTGGTTTATTGTTCCATCAGGTTGTGCCTTTTCTTAAAATTAACTCAGAAACTAAATTAATGCTTTATACTGCCCCTTTCGGCGTTCCTATCTACCCACCTGTTTCTTGTGCTACAATAAATAAAAATAGCAGGGAATTGCTTCGTTGCTCCATTTGGATGATGAAGAACGAGCTTAGTGGAAACCTTTGGTAGGATGCGATGAAACTATCCGTCTTTTAATGATATGTATCTGTAGGCATTTTCAAGCTATTAATAGCATACTCATTATCCAAGTGTAGATCTCTGTGTGATCAGATTTCTACCATCCAAGAAGAGAGGCGTGGGATAACCCCAAGGTTTGGAGAAGCACATAAAATATTGGACTGGACCCAGAGTTTTAAAAAAAAGCCATTTCCATCAGGAATGTGTATGTTCAGTGAGCTCAGAATACTGACTAATAGTTTTGAGGAAAACTGAATGCTGAGAAAATGGAAATGGAATGGAGTACTTTGAAGAGGGCATGGCTGGCTAGGTCATATCATGAACAGGAGCACTCTGTTGCTTGCAAAGATTTGTTACAGGTCCAATGTGTTTGTATAAGTTTACATCTGAGACTGCTGTAGAATGAGCAAGCGTGATATTTAATATTGGGCCAATTTATGTAAAAATAACCAACTTTTTTTTGCATTTTGCAAGCTTTACACTTTCAACTTGGAAGGTCTTAGTTCAGAGATTCCCAAACTTTGGTCCTCCAGGTGTTTTGGGTTTCAACTCCCAGAAGCCCCAGCGAACTTGCCAACAGTCAAGAATTCTGAGACCTGAAGTCCAAAATCTCTGGAGGTTTGGGAACCAGTGTCTTGGTTGATGAAGTAAGAAGGCTATCTCATTGCCTGCTCTGCCGCTGCCGTTTTCGGTGTATCCGCACTGCAAAATCAAAGCAATTTGACACTACTTTAACTGTCACGGCTCCATTCTGTATAATCATGTTGTTTATAATTTGATTTGGTATTCAGCCTGATCTGTCAGAGAGTTCTGGTGCCTCGCCAAACTACGAATCCCAGCATTCTGTAGTTAGAGTTATTGCCATTAAAATTAAAATTAAAATTACACTGCTTTAATATGGCTTGAGAACTTGAAAATGTAGATCAGATGCCTCTACAATGCCATGAAGGATGAATTTAAAAGTAACTAGAAAATCTTGCTCATTAGACTAATGGAGATTCTTTGTGGCTATTCATTGAATCAGCATGCGCTACTAGAACCAGACTGACACCAGATTGCTAACACATGGCACGACATAAAAAGTTGGCTGAACCGAACAGCTTGACATGACATAAAAAGTTGGCCTGAACCTTGGGGGAGAGTCAACAAGGAAGCCTCCCCAGTGAAAGGTGAAAGGTTTCTGATCGCCCCAGTGGGAGCAGAGTGGAAATGGGTTGTGATCATACACTAAGGACATTATCACATGATTATTATTGAAAGTTATGTGTTAATAAAAATATTTTTTTAAAATAATAAAAATATATATTTTTAAAAGAACACTTGTCTGCAGGAAGATCATCCCAGGCTGCTTGCATTGACAGGACAGTCTTGTTATTCTACAGATATTGAAGGAAGTATAAATCATTAGCCCAGCTCTTAAAAACAAAACTCGTTGGCTGTCACTTTTATTCAGATAATGTATGTTGAACTGGTTGCCCTTTGGAGCGCATGAGACTCCCAAGATGACCTCCTGTTCCCACTCATACGTCAGATTGTAGTGCATCGTGGGCATTTATGATCCACTTGAAGAAATCAGAAAGCTTCTTCGAAAGAACTTACTGCACGGATAGGCATCTACCCCAGTGGTGCAGGAGAGACAGTGTGGAGCGCACAGCTCCCCTCCAACCTTGCATCTGCACTGCAAAAATGACCTAATTTGACACCACTAACTGCCCTGGCTCAAGGCTATGGAATGCTGGGAATGGTAGTTTGTTGCGGCACCAGAGCTTTTTGGAATTTATATACCGTGGGCCCTCTACATTCGATGGGGTTAGGGGAGCAAGACCCCCGTGAAAGTGGAAAAATGGCAAATAAAAAAATCACTCTTCTTTTTACCCAAGAGAACACCTCTCTAGGAATCTCCAGGTCAACTTGGTGGTCAACTTCTGCCAAACATAGACCATAGAATCACGCTGGAGGACTGCAAAGGCCTAGAGAAGTGTTCTCCCTGGGGATTTCTAGGTCCTCCAGCACAATGGAAGTTGAGCATAGTGTCGCACTGTAGGACCTAGAGATTCCTAGATGGAACATACCAATCGAATCTGTAAATAATCAAATCCACAAAAGTCAAATCCGCAAATGTGGAGGGCCGACTGTATTAATATTTTCGAGCTGTGAATGCTTGAATCCGTGGATAAAAAAATCCGTGGATATGGAGGGCTGACTGTACAAATCTCAGGATTCCATAGCATGGAGCCATGGCAGTTACAGCGGTGTCAGACTGCATTAATTCTGCAGTGTGGCAGCAGGCCCAGTTTCATCTATTGAATGTTGGAGGGTATGCCAGTGTGGTGGAGGAGCCCGTCACAATGCCAGTGTTGCAGAAAGGTCTAGCTGCCAGTCCATTCAGGCTTCTGTACATGGAATAGTGAGTGCCATCTTGCCCTTCATCTTGAACGCCCAAATTTTGTCTTGAGCTGGCTCTGTTTCACGGAGGACAAACAGAATACATCTTTGTGGGGGGGGGGGGAGATGGCATTTCCCCCTTCCCACTTTTTCTTCAGCTCAAAATCACAGAGGTGGGATGCGGCTGAAGAAGTTGGAGGAATTGATGAGTCGATGAATAGGGGTTGTCACAGTTGCAGGCAGACATGTCACAACAGAACCCAGACACAAATTTTATGGATGTTTTCATGGTGCCAATCTCAGCTATGAGCAACCTAAATTGCTCTTTCCGTTGTTAATGGAGCCTAATGTTTGGTTGTATCATTGCCTCAAGGGTATGAAGGGAGGGGGAAAGAGACAGCATCGAGTGACCCTACAGAGGAAGGGGCTTTGAAAGCTGGATGGGAATTATTATCCAGGAATTCCTCATAGGCTGTATGCCTTGTGTCAGCATGGCTTGAGTTAGAGTATGTTATACATGCCGATCCATTTTTTTTTCTTTGTGTCTTTCTTGCTCAGTGCTTGAGTAATTTAATGAAAATTGATTCTAGAGCTTGAAGGTGACCATGGCTGAGTTGACCTTGGGCAAGTCGCACTCTCTCAGCCTCAGAGGAAGGCAACGACAAACCCCCTCTGAAGAAATTTCCCAAGGAAACCCCATGACGGGGTCACCTTAGGGTTGCCATAACTCAGAAATGACTTGAAGGCACACAGCAACAATAACAACAACCCAGTGGCATCTCTAAGGTTGGCATCACCCAATGCAGTAACTCATGGTATCACACACACACACACACCCATTGATCTCCCATACCACACCCTACAGAATCCTTAGTCGCGTGATTTGTGAAAACATCTTGGGCTCGAGCAGTACAAAATCCACTTATATAATAAACCAGCCTGTGAGAGAACATGGAGCAGCTTTTTCCAGCGGCACTGCATTTGCAGACAAAGCCAAGGGATCTGGGGAGCTTTTGAAGTGGGCTTTTGAGGTTTCCTTTTGGCATGGAGGTATTGTGGTTTAGTGGTGTGAATGTTGGACTACGACTCTGGAGATCTAGGTTTGATTCCCTGCTTGCCCATGGAAACTCACTGGGTGCCCTTAGGTGAGTAACACACTCTCAGACCCATGATAAGTTTGCCTTATGTTGGGAGCTACTTGAAGGCATACAACAACAATGCTGGGCACCTGAGCTGTTGTATCACTGAGCATCTTTGCTCAGCTTACCTAAAAGGCTGAAGGAGAATAGCGCCTATGCTTAGCTTGAAATGGCCCCGGCTGTTCTTGTTTGGCTGGCAGGGCTGAGCGCTGGCACATCTTTACCTCCATGCCATATATTCCTACCATGGGCAAATTAAAATGGCATGGCATGGCCAAAAGCAAAGAAGTGGTTGCCAGCACCTTGTCTTGGACTGGAACACTTTTGCACACTTGGGAAACCTCCATAATGCATTTCCATCTAGCAGCCCAGGTGCTGTGCCACACAGCTGAGGACTTCGCAGGGGTGTCGTCAAGAATTGATTGAGCTGTTCATGCTACATGGACCGCTTTGATAATGTGCTGTTTCACCTAAGCGCTTCGTACAGATATATTTTTAATGGGGCAGGTGTCAAACTGTTTTCTTTCTAAATCTCCGTAGAGTGGCCCAGTCCATTATTATTTATGAGCCGCTCCATTAAATATACATCTGCCCAACAGTGGAAGCGTCTAAATAAAAATTATAGCTCTTTTTTTGGACAATTTCGTTGCCTGGGTAGAATATTGAATCTTAGCACAGTGAGAGGGAACGATGTGCCCATTACCTGCCAGTTGATGGCATTTGGAAAGCTGCTGGGTGTTTTTGCTTGAGAAGATGAAGACATTCAACTCCTTCTCTACCCCGCAATAATAATAAAAAGGTGAAAGAATAGAGCTGAAAACAGACAGCTGACAATTTTACCCTGTTCCTTCTTTTGTGTTGTTCTTTGTGCTGTCCACTCTGAACAAGAGGAATGTTAATGTTTTCTGGTGTATATGTCTTTATTTTCTTGTTGTTTTACTTCATTTCATTGATTTATTGAATGCTTTTTTTTTTTACCCTGCCTTTCAGTTCAAACAGTTTCCAAGATGGCCTAGGAACAAAAAAAAATGCGTTTAAAACATTATTATGTTAGTTGGGAGACTGTGGAAGTATTTTCTCCCCATACAGAAAAGAAATTTTCAAGCTCTCCTTCCAAAGCAGTAAGCTGCTGTCTTCCTCTTCCAAAATAAGGGAAACTTTTTCAAACCAACCTCTCTAAGGGGCCATGCCCACTGTTTTATAAACCGGATTATGGGTTTTCAGGAATCGGATTATAACATCTCGTTACTATTTGAACGCGCATTCAATCCTGAGTGCAGGAACATCGTTCCCATTGGAATACAGGTTCGATCCCTATTTGATTGGTTTATCTTGAGATAACCTAAATCGGGGGGATCAAACCTGGGTTAATTTGACACTACTTTCCAAGTGGTTCTTTTGCCAGGGACTGAATCTGATTTGGGGTAAATTAATGGGAATGACAAGGGTGTCTGATTCGGGTATTTTGGGATGAGAGGGCCAATGTTAAAGGGGCTGGCCTGGGGGTGTCACCTGCTTTGTTCTCTTTCTTTGTATTCCCGGCACCATTTCCCCCCGTTCATGTAACCTTTCCTCGGTGGCTAAGGCAATCACTTGTGTTTTTATTTAATATTTTAAATTTTGTGATAGAGTGCAGAAGTGCCAAAGCGACAGATCAACTTCTCATTCATTTGCATTGCTGTTCTTGGAGCCAGGATTGTTGGGTTGAAATAGGTGGTATTTGGGTAAATTAGTGCATGGGGTTTTGGGGCCATAATAGGTGAGTGATTGATTGGCTGCTCAACCCAGAAAAACAAGAGAAACAGGTATTCCCGGTGTCATTTTCACCCCTTCGCATAACCTTTCCTCGGTGGTGCGGGAAGCAGGGTAAGGTAAAAATAAAAAAAAAATAAAAAATAAAAAAGAGAGAGAGGAGGAGTGCAAGACCATAAGCGTCAAGCTGGGGCTGAGTCCCTTCACTGCCCTCCCGATCTCTTTGCTTTCTCTCCTCCTTCTCCCCCCCCCAAAAAAAAAACCCAAAGCAAAGCCCCCTCCTGCTTCCTTCACTTCCACTTTGAGACCGCTTTAACTCTGCCCTGGCTTAGTGCTAGGGATTCCTGAGAGTTATAATTTATTGTGGCACCAGAGCTCTCTGACAGTTCCCAGAATTCCCTAGCATTCCTTTATCACACCAGGGATATGTGAGGGATGTGTGCCCCCATCCCGAAGGGAAGGGAAAGGAGACTCAATTGAAGAGTCTTGGCCAGAAGGGATGCACTCGGGAACTCCTCCACCAGACAAGTGAAACTAGGGAGTTTATCATACAACGGAATTTGGGGATATAATGCAATGGCAATCCAAACGCAATCCTGGGGTTTCACGTTATTGCGAAAGAGTGTATCTCACTCAATTTCGGGCAATGGGGGGGTCATTTTCGGGAAATGGGAAGTCATTCTGAACACACACAATCAGATTTCATGTAAATTCGCTAAACTAGTGAATTCACGTAATTGCGAATTGGCTCAATTCACAATTGAGAGAAATTCCTCCCATGTTATAAACTCCCCCATTGAAATGAAATCTGTGAGGTGACTTCATTTGCATTCCCTGAAACCCCTTTCTCAGAGCCAGAGCTTACATGGTTGGCAATATATTTGGCAATAAATTCCACTGAATTAGATGAGGCACCTCTTATCAAACCGGATTAATTCACCAGTGTGGATCCAACCAAGGAAATGGTCGGAGAAGATTTTGAAGGGTATGATGGCGATGAATGAAATAGCTGAGCTCCCTCCCTCTCATTCACCTTCACATCCACACATCCACCCCACTCCTAACCTCCCCTTTCCTTGGCTGCAATACGAAACAGAGAAGCCTTCTCTTTTCCAGAGCCAAACAAACCAAGCGCTAAAAGCAGAGGGAGGCCTTACATTGCCCAAGGTGAAGGAAAGGGAACAAGGGTTGTCATCCCCCAACACACACACACACACACTTTTCTTTCCCACCCCACCCCAGGCTGCTGCTCAAGGGAGGCAGGTCCCACAAAGACACAGCAGAAACCCTCAAAGTGGAGGGTTTCTGCTGCGTGTTTGTGGGACCTGCCTCCCTTGAGCAAGGTTAGGGGACCTGGCTCAAGGTTAGGGGATAATAATAATATTTATATGCCGCCCAATCACTGGGAATCCGGGTGGCTTACAACAGAGGGAAATATGCATAGGGACTGTCTTTTGGGGAGAGATGGAACCTTCTCTGTCTCTGGGGCCACTCTCCACTACAATCTCCAGCATTCCTTAGCACTGGGGAAAGCAGTCCAAGGGGTCTCAGAGTGGATGGTTTCTGCAGTGTGTTTTAGATCAGTGAGACTTAGAGAGTGTGACTTGGCCCAAGGTCACTCCACTGAGCTCCCCTAACTGCCATGGGATTCGAACCCTGGATTGTGCGACACTCAGACCACTAGGCTCTCATGGCGACCCCAAAGCAAAGGGGTTTCTTGGCTTGTTTCTTCAGAGGGAGGGTGTTTTGTTTTGTTTTTTTTTTGTTTTTTGACTGAGGCTGAGAGAGTGTGACTTGGCTTCCATGGCTCTGTTGGGACTTGAACCCTGGACTCCAGACTCAAACGACAACGCTACATTGACTCTTATGGGGATCCTTTCATGGCATGTTTTCTTGGCATGTTTCCTCGGGGGTGTGTGTGTGTCATGGTCATCTTCTGAGGCTGAGAGAGTGTGCCTTGCATATAGGTATATGTATCTGTGTGTATATGTATACACACGCATGCAATTGATACATATACACATATAATCCAATTTGAGACTGCTTGAACTATGACATCTAATCGCCTAAGCGCTTGATCGACAGCTCAAATAAAAAAACCGGAAAAAATCGTTTCACAAAGGTAATGGGAATGAGGAGCAAAATAAATCCACTTCAAAATACACTGGAGAAAAGTGAATGGGAACGAAAAATGAGCTTTTAAAAACCGAATCATTATGCTCCACTTGGTAATGGGAACGATAGACATTATTTTATTATGATTCGAATCCTCGAACCAAAGTGGATTCGCAGCAAGATGACATGGTTTATATGCCCAGTGGGAATGCCCCCTTTGGGTGCATCTGCACTGTAGAAATAATGCAGTTTGACACTACTTTAACTGACGTGGCTTCATCTTACAGAATCGTGGGGCATATAGTTTTGTGAGGCACCAGCACTCTTTGGCAGAGGAGGCTACAAATCCCAAGGTTCCATAGACAGACCACTTTAAGTGGTGTCAAACTGCATTATTTCTAGGGTAGATGTACTCTAAGAAAAATTGCCGCTGCCACCCATTCCAAGGCAGATGCTCCCTCCAATCTGGATGGTTAAAAAAAAGGTTCATCACACCCTCTCTGTGTGTGCGTGTGCATGCATGTCCCGTATTGTATTTCCACATCTCCTTTCGCATTTATATTGCAAACAATTATATCATTGGCTTTAAAGGGGGGAATTGAGTGCCGTACATAGCCCAGTTCATTAGACAGAGGTTGTTGCAGTTTGTTGGTAAGATGAGAGGGTGCCAAGCAAATCTGCCAGGGATGAGAAACAGGAGTTGGAGTGAGAGGTGCTGTTTCCACTTGGCTGCAGCTGGCTCAATCCAGGGATTTCAGTTGGTGCACTGAATAGCTCTGCCCAGCCATCCAGAACTGTCGGATTACAAAGAAGCCCTGCCATGCCATTTTTCTGCTGTCTCAGTTAAACAGCAGCAGTAGCCGCCACAACAAAATAGTTTGGTGTAAGGAAGACTCTTCAACCCAGGGGCCCATTTTAGTCTGTGTGTGCATGCTCTTTCTCTCTCTCCCCCTCTCATATGCATGCTCCAAGGGAGTGGCGACAAATGCACAGCAAAGATGTTGTCTTCTGGCTTACAAAGAGCCATTGACAATATGCTGAGACCAGACTGACATCAGAGGTGATTACCCCCCAAAAAGAAGCCTTGTTGCAAAGGCTTAGGAGTGTCTGAGTTGTCCATCAGAATCATCACAAAACCTCCTTTGTCTGCTGGTTTGCTATCACATAGGGCTTGTCATGTTCAGAGAACGGTAAGATCCTCTGGCACAACTGAAGAGGAACAACGACACTGTGTTCTTGGTTTAGAATCTAAACCTTAGATCCTGTTCCAGATTATTTGGGGGAGGAGGGTTCTGCAGATTAAGCTAAACCCCACTGTGTGGGAATACTCCAGCGACGTTAAAGATTCCCTGGTGTTTCTCTGGAATATTTCTCCCTTCCCATAGGATTTTCTGTGACCAGGGTCTGGAGGGCATCGTGGTAAAATGTGAAGGACTGATGTCCATTCGGTACCCATTTTTAAAGGGTCCCCAAATGCGGGGAGCTACGCTAATTCATCACCAAAGTTTCATCCGCCTTACACAATCATAGTATTTTGACACTAGTTTAACTGCACTGACTATATCCTATGCAACCCTGGGGTTTGTAGTTTGGCAAGCTACTAGAGAGCTCTAGTGCTGAAGTTTGAAAGAATGCCCTAAAACTGTCCAGTAGAAAATTCTACGTAGTTTATCAAGCTACAAATTGCAGGATTCTGTAGGCTGGAGCTATAGTCATTAGAATGGAATCAAACTACTATAACTGGGCATTGCAGATATACCTGTTTTAGCCTCTTTTGTCTTTACCATGTGTAGGTCTTTTGTAAAGTGAATGCATCTTGTGTAAAGCCAAAGGCTTTCATGGCTGGCATCCATAGTTGTTTGTGGGTTTTTGGGCTATGTGGCCATGTTCTGGAAGAGTTTATTCCTGACATTTTGCCAGCATCTGTGGCTGGCATCTTCAGAGAATGATGCCATGGAAGAGAGTTGGATATATATATACACACATACATACATACTGTGTGACTCTGGGTAGGAAGGAGTAATTTCCATGTTAACCTGTGTATTGTTCTGTTGTTGATGGCAAGGCCTCAGGGTGTAAGGCTATGTAAAGAGGATTAGCATCTGCTTAACTAGTGATCATTGTCTGCTGGAAAAGCTCCTGACCCTGAGTGGTTTTCATTTGCATTTGCTGAGTCCTGATTTTGCTGTTTTTCAGAACTGGTAGCCAAACTTTGTTCACTTTAAGAGTTTCTTCTTTCCTGTTGAAGTTGTAAAGGTGTTTATGGATTTCAGTGGCTTCCCTGTGGGTTCTGACCAGATAGTTGTTAGCATAGTCCAGAATTTCAGTGTTTTCAAACCTCAGTTTATGCCCAGGATGGTTTATAACATGTTCTGCTACTGCTGATTTTTCTGTCTGACCCAGTCTGCATTGTCTCTCGTGTTCCTTGATTCATGTTTGAATGCTGCATTTGGTGGTCCCTATGCAGACTTGTCTACAGCTGCATGGTATGACCAAGTAACCCAAAATGCTTTGCATTGCAACAGGAATCTTTCACAATACTAAATTGGTCCTGATAAAATTATTGCCTCCACAGCCATTCTCCGGCTCCTGTGAGGATTGCAGGTAGGCTCCTAGGGAACGGTGGTGGTTGAGATGGTTGGCAACCTGTATCATCATCTTTGCTAATGTAAAAATCCCTGCATTTCAGTTCTGCAATGAAATTAGGAATGGGCTTGGCAACTGCTATCTTCGTACCCCTGGCCTGCCCCAACAACCATTGCCTGCTGAGCAGGTGACTCTAAAAATATGAGCAACCCTCCTGGATCAGACCAAAGGCCTGTCTGAGCCAGCATTCTGTTTCCTCTTTTGGTAACCAGATACCCCAGGGAAGCCCACAATCCTGGACTTAGAAGGGATCCTGAAGATCTTTGCTGAGCCACCTGCCCAGTGCACATTTGATATGCAAGTTGCAGTCACAGCATTCCTGATAGGTAGCCTCTCCTTTAATACCTCCAACAAAGGAGTTTTTACCCACCGACCCACCCACTAGGCGGCCTGTTTTGCTCTGGTCCTGCCCTCATTGTTAGGAGGAATTTTCCCCCCAATGCTATTCCTGAATATTGTAGTGTAGACACATACACAAAGAATGTTCTCTCTCTGTTAAGGTAGTACAAAACCATCGTGACCAGGTGCCATCGATAGCTTTATCCCCCCATGAATTTATCTTGCTTTAAAAAAAAATTATTAACAAGACACCGACTTATAAAATGTTAACATTCATGCGCGGAAAAAGAAACATAAAACACAAAACCACATCAGTCAAACACAAACATCGGTTGAACAGTTACTAATCTATAAACAGTTACTAGTCCTTCCTTCCTGATTTCAGCAGTGTCTTAAAAGGGAAAAAAAATTCAGTCATACTTATGTTGAGTTCAGGTATTTGGATAACCTGCCACAGTCTTTATCAATTTTTTGTGCTGATGAATTTCTCTAAACCCCCTTTAAAGCCATCTACACTGATGATCCACCTGTTGCACAGTGTCTCTGTTTCCTGCAGAATGGCCAGCCTTCTGCTGATTTCAGATCCAAGAGGGTGTTCTTTGGGTTAAAGAACCAGAAAGGAAACACAGTTGTTCAAAGCAGAAGGGAGACAGGACGGAGAGAGAGAGAAAGAGAATGAGAAGTAGGTCACTAAAATGAGTATCCAGTTTGTTGGAGGCAATTAGCTTACAATGTCAAGTCAAAGGCTTTCACGGCCAGCATCCGTAGATTTTTGTCGGTTTTTCGCGCTATGTGGCCATGTTCTAAGAGACTTTATTCCTGACATTTTGCCAGCACCTGTGGCTGGCAAAACATCAGGAATAAACTCTTCTACATCACATAGCCTGAAAAACCCACTTTGCTTACACTTTGTAAAAATAGTACATCGGTAAGCGGTATAGCAATGTACTTGCTATTGCTAAGTAAAACCAGGATTTGGCATCTGAATGCACAAGAAGAGTTTTAAAAAGTGTTGGCCCTAGATGGGATGGGAACATTTGGGTTTGGCAGTTGCCCTCGTCTGGTGTAAACTCACTTGCCCTGGCTTTCCAGAACTCCAGCGGGTTTATCTCAGCTTTGCCAGGAGATGTTGAGGATAGGGTTGCCATAATTTGCTGCCACAAAACTGGGACAAAATGTAGAAAAAAATGTAGGACGAAATGAAGGGCAAAATGTAGGGGGGAAATTGCACAAATGTAGGACATTCCATAAAAATGGAGGGCACAACCAACTGAATGCCAGAAACATTTTAATTTTTTTTAAAAAATTAATATAAATCCTTATTTACAGATAACATACTTCCTAGACAGAAGGCACACAACAACAAACATAATAAAATACATCGCAGGAAGTAGAATTCAAAGATATAGAGATCCTGTTCCTGTGAGACTACATGCATCTGAGGAAGCAGACTTTAGTCTAGGAAAGCTCATGCTGCCAACTTCTTGTTGCGATGGCCTCCCTCTGTCTTCTTTGGGGCCTAACAGGCTGGATAGACCCTGCACGGCTCCTCTGCTGATGTAGCTTCCTTGTTTGGGACCCTGTGCAGCTCCTCCGCCGCTGCAGCTTCTTTGTTTGGGACCTAGCTGGTCATCTAGACCCTGCTCAGCACCTCCGCTGCTGCGGCTTCCTTCTTTGGGTCCCTGCTCCAAGCCATCCATAAGCCCAGCAAGGCCTAGCAAGGCAGCTAGGCCTTGCATCATGCTGCCGCTGTTGCGCTAAAAGAAAGAGGCAGAGGAGGAGGAGGTGGGCGCTGGGAGGTGGGGACTGGTGCCAAACCCGGGACGGGACATTCAAAAATGGTTAAAAATCCGTGAATGTCCCACCCGAAACTGGGATATGGCATTGGCAAGCCTAGTTGAGGACCAAAGGTGCAACTATGCTATAGAAACAATCATGTTTGACACTATTGCAAGTGCCATAGCTCCCTCCTATGGAATCCGGGGATTTGTAGATTTACAAGGTTTTTTGCCTTCTCTGCCAGCATGCTGGTGTCTTATAAAAATTACAAATCCCAGGATTCTATAGGATGGAGCCATGGCAGTTAAAGGAGTGTCAAACTGCGTTATTCCTACAGTGTAGATGCACCCTCACTTTAGGCTGTTGCACATGCAGAATATTTGCCCTCCTACCACTAAGCTCACCCACAGTATCAGATTTTCAGCATGGTGGCTGGATATTCCAAATTCACTTCGGTCATATTGCAGTGCTGCCAGAGAACGTCAAAAGTTTCCTTTCCCCATATCCTGATGGCAGGGGCATGATGCAGTTTTAATATGGTTTGCACACTCACATTTGCGGAAAATAACGAAGGGGAGGGAAAGACCTTGAACTAAAAAGGACAGAGACCTTCCATTACGGCTTCGAAAACCAAAGCTACTCGTTAAGATTTAAAACATAAAGAAGCGCTGCAGTGTTTGCTTTTTTGTTTCTTTTTTCTTCCTGGCTGCAACCTTTGGAATTCAATACGAGTCCAATTTCTGTTTACTTTGCAGCCAGTTAGCTTTTGATCATTCCATCTATTTATGCCGAGGGAAAAAAAAAACAGCCAACCGATCTAGATGTGGAAAAAAGGAGAGCGATGCTTTCAGCATCTGAGAAAAGAGGGCAGGAGTTGCCGTACCTGTCTTGTTTCTAATCTCAGGGCAGCAGCAACTTACTGTGCTGGAAAAGGTGGAAGGAGAAATGTAGGAAAGAGGAAGGGGGATGCAACGAGGGGCAGGGGAGAGGATTTTGCAAATGTTTTGTCTTGCATGAGGCATGATCCATCTTTAGCAAATCACACAGTGATTCTTGACACTGTCGTTCCCCTTGCTGAGCCTGACTGTATATAGATTCCTGTTAACAAACCAGGTTTGGCCAGAAATCCCTGCTCTTTTAATTATTTCTGGAGATTCAGCTCTTTTCCATGTCTGGGGGTGAATTTGGCGGTGTGTTCAATCTTACCACTTTGCGGTGGTGTTGTGAGATGTTTTGCAGCCGGGAGCCAAACCCAAATGCTCCCATCCCATCAAGGGCCAACACTTTTTAAAAGTCTAATTGTGCATTCAGATCTTGCCAGATCCTGGTTTTACTTAGCAATAGCAAGTACATTTCTATACCGCTTACCGATGTACTAAGCGATTTACAAAGTGTAAGCTAATTGATTTTTGTGGGTTTTTCAGTCTATGTGATGTAGAAGAGTTTATTCCTGATGTTTTGCCAGCCACAGATGCTGGCAAATTGTCACGAATAAAATCTCTTAGAACATGGCCACATAGCGCGAAAAACCCACAAAAATCTATGGTTGCTGGCCATGAAAGCCTTCCCTTCTACTTTGGTGTGGCCTGCAGCCGACCACTTCATTCTGCTTCATGACAAGGCCAGCTCTGCCTCTCTGCTTCTGTCTGCCATATTTATTCTCCTAAATTCCCCCAGAATGTTCTGATGGAGCATATTTTCAAGTGGCATTTGGCAAAAGGGAAGACGTAGACTAGCAGCCCCCCAACTGAGCTCCTTTATTGATCTCCTTGTCTCCCACATGCACACACAACCCTCTAGACATCGGCACGGATGCTGACACAGAGAGGGAAAATCTTGTGTAATGAATTCCAAACAGAGACCTCTGCAAGTGCCTTGAAAATGCAAACATCAAAGCAACGATCTCAGCTGAGCATAAAATTACAAGAGGGACCTGCTGCGAGCTTTGGAAAAAGGATGAAGGGAAAAAGCTTCTCCAATGGGTCTTTCACCTTGTGATAAATCAAAGATGACACAATGAAAACAGAATAGGGAAAGAGGAGCAGGGGATGGAGTATGCACATGCTTTGAGACGGCCTCCTATCTTGTTTGGGACACAGCAATTCTGCATTTACCTGTGGATTCCTTTTCTGGGTGAGAGCAGGGTAGTTTGGGGATATCTTGCCTCCACGAAGACAGGAGCAAGCTTCAATTTTCTTCCTGGAAAAGGTAGTGTTTCCCTTAGGTTAGCCAGTTGATCTACCAACAAAGCACTGCTCTCCAGGTGAAGCCGACCAATGGGACCCAGGTTCGTACTTTTCCTGAGTCCTTACTGTGAGATGTAACTGGAAGGATAGGAGGTTACAGGGTGACACTGGTATAGAAATGAAGTAGGGCATATCTGGCATTCTCCACTGCCCATCCCAAACAGAAAGGCATAGATAAATACAGAATTTCTGTTTTTCTTCTTGGGCAGAGGTAAGAAGGCCAGCTTGTTCCAGAATATACAAGAGCAGTGAACCCCCAGGTGGGCCAGTAACCTGAATCTCCTTCTGCTCTCTCTGCAGCTGCTTGTCAAATTTCTGCTAACGGAGCACTTCTGGAAAGCTGTGAAGGCATCTAACCAAATGGCCTACTATTTCCTTGCAGTTTCCCAAGCCACTGGAAGAGAACACCAAATGTTTTCCTAAGCCATCTGGCAAGAGACGACCTAATGACATTTTTGCTCTAGAAAGAAGATACAATGTTTTCTATGGAGTTTATCAGATGGGGGACAATTGGAAGTATAAACGGCGATTAACTCGTGATAATCCCGCAATTGTGCTAATGGTTTTCGTATCTTTGGTTTTTATATCTTTGGAATATGTTTTCCCCACACATCCTTATGGACGTTATGCCCAAAATTTTGTGCCCACCTTATCGTGTACTCTTCTACAGGATCATCTTTAGTTTCCAAAAGCCATTTACACACATGTTTTAAACTGCAGGGTGATCATCTTTATGGGTGCATTTCTTGGCTTGATTGTATCTATCCTTAAATTGCATGTAAGCAAACCAATTAAGGCCATTGCCTTCCTTCAGAATCGTCTCTCTTGATTCTTAATCATTTCTCTTGATTCTTAAGGATTCTCCTCCAGTGTCTTGTTCAAAAAAAAAAAATCATCGCAAAGCAACCATCTCAGTCTCTTTATCTGCTCATCTTCTGGTCCTCCTCTTTGTCTTCTAGCTTTCTTGAAGCCCTTCTTAGGCAGGCTGACCTCCTGCCGGAAGAAGATTGGACCTTGCTTCTCTGTGCTGGAGAAAGCTGGACATGTCTGTGTGTGTTTGTGTGTGCGCCTTCAAGGTCCCTGTCAATTTATGGCAATCCCATGAATTTCACAGGCTTTCTTAGGCAAGGGATCATTCCTTCCTCAGAGATATAACCTTCAGCACCTGGTATTCCTTGTCAGTCTCCCCTCCAAGTACCGTGTTTCCCCGAAGATAAGACAGTGTCTTATATTAATTTTTGCTCCCAAAGATGCACTAGGTCTTATTTTAAGGGGATGTCTTATTTTTCCATGAAGAAGAATTCACATTTATTGTTGAACAAAAAAAAATGAACATTTATTATATACTGTATATATATTTATATACAAAAACTTTGCTAGGTCTTACTTTTGGGGGAGGCCTTGTATTTAGCAATTCCGCAAAACCTCTACTAGGTCTTATTTTATGGGGAGGTCTCATTTTCGGGGAAACGGTACCAACCTGGGTGGGACCTTGCTTGGCCTCCAAGATCAGAACTTAGGCCCATACTGTTCGGCATCTTGATTTCTTCCCAACCAGAGAATGTGGGCTTTTTAGCTTCCACAAGTGGGCTATCCTCTTGCCTTCTTTTGAATGGGCTGCAGTTTCCATATCGCCCTGAGGATATTTGCATGAGCAGGTACCGAGTTCAAGTTAAGAATTTAAATTAAAAAAAAGAGGCGAGCAGATGCTCAAAGCACAGATTTGTATCAGGGAAGACTCTGAGGGCGGTGTGTGTCTGTGTCCTTCTACCCCTCCTTTCCAGGGCTGGGATTTCTAGAGCAAACATGTGCATTAAGAGCGTGGAGCCCTAATCAGCCATGCTCAATTAAATCCCATCTGACCAAGAAGGGAGCCAGGGTCCTTTGAGATCTGGCTGGTAAATAAAACTTTAACTGGCTCAGGGAGAGGTGGATACACACAATTACAAGAACCAAGCAAACCATTCATGACTCTGGTTGATGGTTATAGACACACACACACACACACACCCCTTCCCTCCCCGATCTTCATCTTAATTTCATTAAGTTTGTCACTGGTGGCGGGTGAGATGCTCTTATAACATGTCTGCTCTTGTATGGAAGGTGGCAGTTGGAATTTCCCCGTCGCCACCGGCACCCATAGTTGCTTATTGAAGAAAGCTGCATTTGGTCTGCTCTTCATTGTTTTTCATGCGCCATTGAATGACCGTATATACTCGACTATAAGTTGACCTCATGTATAAGTTGAAGGCAGGTTTGGGGGCCAAAATTATGGATTTTGATATGATTCGGGGATAAGTCACGGGTAAAACTTAGGGCCGCATAACAAAGGATCTAAAGGGTGAAGAAAAGGAAAACGATGCCAAGGAGCTTCGAAAATTCCTACAGGCATAACTCTGCTCACACTAAAAGCTTGGATGGATGGCAGAATAGAGATGTGTTCTAGAGATGCTTTTAGGACACAGATTATGCTCTTGCCTTTCAACTGAGGATGATTCCTTTTAAAAAAAAAAAAAGAGTTAAAGTACAGTACTAACATTGACCCGTGGATAAGTCGACTTTGTTTTTTGGAGTCTTTTTTTTTTTTTACTAAAATTTCTAGACTTATACACGAGTATATACAGTAACAGCCAAGCAAAAATAGCTCTGTGTTTGTATAGCTCTGTGTCTCTGTGTTTGTATCTGTATGCACACGCCTGCCTGCAAAAATGACTTGATCTGCAGCAGTGGCATCACTGGCAGGGTGCGACCGGGTGACACCAAGAAGAGGAGTGACACCCAGTTGGACCCTTTTCTACAGTAGAGTCTCAATTATCCAACCTTCGGTTATCCAACATTCCGGATTATCCAACGTAGCGGCTGCTGTGATTTCTTCAAATTTTCTGTGATTTCTTTAAATTTTCAGAAGACTGAACTGTTTATACTGTACGTCACAATGTCGATCAGTGATTTCTTTACATTTACTTTTACTGTTATTGCAATAAAACTTCAATACATTTGCAATTCATAGTGATTTCAAGGCTTTTCTTGGACCTTCTAGATTATCCAACATTTTCGGTTATCCAACTATCAGCCGGTCCAATTTATGTCACATAATAGAAACTCTACTTTACCTGCTGTAATTTTTTTCAGTTCTTTGGCATTGTTTTCCTTTGCTTCATCCTTTAGAGCCTTTGTTACGTGGCTCTAATTTTTACCCTTGATTTATAGTCGAATATATGGTATGTCCGTACTCCTCCTCTTCCTCCATCCTGGGCTTGTTCCCTAGGGAAAAACTCCAGGATGCAGCAGCTAGGAAGGGTGCATGCATGGGCTTTCTCCCTGGAGAAAGGCCCCTCTCCCTGCCCCATGCTGCCTACTTGCAAGTAGAGTGGTGCGCGGTAGAAAGGTGGGGGGTGCCCTTTTGGCCCTGCCTCTAGAAGCCCCACATCTCTGCACCAGGTGACACCTTGGGTAGGGATGTGACTGATCTGCAGGTTTCCCCTGCCTGGCACTGAAGAGGAATTGTTTTTAACTTTTTAAGGATTCTGAATTGAGGATAGTGGGCCCTCAGTATCTACTGGAGTTTGCTTCCAGGAAACCCCGTGGGTACCAGAATCCATAGATGCTCAAGTCCCATTATATCAACAGTGTGATGCGGCACCTAAAAAGTCCAGTGCAATTCTAGGCTGCATTAATAAAAGTATAGCGTCTAGATCAAGGGAAGTAATAGTGCCACTCTATTGTGCCCGGAATACTGTGTCCAGTTCTGGGCACCACAATTCAAAAAGGATGTGGAGAAACTGGAACATGTCCAGAGGAGGGCAACCAAAATGGTGAAGGGTCTGGAAACCATGCCCTATGAAGAACGACTTAGGGAACTGGGAATGTTTAGCCTAGAGAAGAGAAGGTTAAGAGGTGATAGCCTTGTTTAAATATTTGAAGGGGAGTCACATTGAGTATGGAGCAAGCTTGTTTTCTGCTGCTCCAGAGACTAGAATATGGAACAGTGGATGCAAGCTCCAGGAAAAGAGATTCCACTTCAGCATTAGGAGGAACTTCCTGACAGTACGGGGTGTTCAACAGTGGAACGTTCTCCCTCAGAGATTGATGGAGTCTCCTTCTTTGGAGGTCTTTAAACAGAGGCTGGATGGCCATCTGTTGGGGATACTTTGGTTGTGAGTTCCTGCATGGCAGGGGGCTGGACTGGATGGTCCTTGGGGTCTCTTCCAACTCTATGGTTCGATGGTTCTATATACAATGACATTGTAAATTAGCATCCCTTAATATAAAACAGTCAAATCCAGGTTTCCCTTTGGGGATTTTTTGGGGTGGGAATGTTTTTCAACCACAGATGACGAATCTTTGGAACCAGGGGGATGAGTGTAAATACAAATTCACTAATGAGGAGCTGAGTATTCCTTGCCTATGAAATTCATGGAGTTGACACAAGTCGACAGAAGACTTGAAGGCACAGACACACACACTATTTCCAAACGAGGTATGCCACACTTGTCCTTTGTATTGTCTTCCCGTGTTCAAACTGTGCCTTATTAGCAGAGCATGCCAAGAAGTTTTCAATAACGGCTGCGAAAGTTTTGTACATTTTTAATATTAGATAGAAATCAATAGGAGCTGGAACGCTGTATATATCTAAGCACTCTGTTTTCTCCAGTATGGCTTTCTCTCCTGTCAGCTTTGTAGTTCCTTTCTGACTTTTCTCCTTCATCGTCCTCTGCATATTTTGGACTACGGCGCTCATTATTTCTTCATGTAGGAGGTTTATCCATTATCAGCAAGTCCAAAATGAGACTCTCAGCTTAGCACCGTGTGCCACTAAAGACTAAGTGCATCCCAGGGCCCAAGATTTTTATATTGACTGCATGTATGTATTTTATGAATTGTTGGAATCCCGCCTCGATCCAGTGGGAGAGGCAGGAAATAGAAATAAAAAATTATTATTATTATTATTATTATTATTATTATTATGTCATGGGTTAGCGTCAAATAATACTTGTAAAGGAGCATACACCTGCAGAGGATCTGCAGCATACTCCTAGACTCCCTGGCATGGTTGTTCCTTGTTAGCATTGTTTGTTTACCTGAACTACTAGTATTAGTAGTCCTCCTCCTCCCCCTCTTCTTCTTTATTTTTATCCTGCTTTCCCCCCAGTTTGGGACTCAAAATGGCTTGCAACAAGTTAAAAAAACATATTGTTAATAATTCACAAAGTATAAAATTTAAAATGAGATTACCGTATATACTTGATTATAAGTCGACCTCATGTATAAGTTGAGGGCAGGTTTTTGGGCCAAAATTATGGATTTTGATATGGCCCATGGAGAAGTCAAAGGTAAAACTTAGGGGCATGTAATGAAGGATGTAAAGGGCAAAGCAAAAGGAAACAATACCAACAAACCTACAGGCATAACTGTTAGTAAAGGCTGGATGGATGAGAGTGTAGAAGAAGGTCAGTGCTTCCAGGGCAGATAATAATAATAATAATAATAATAATAATAATAATAATAATAATAAAAAATATTTATTTATATCCCGACCCTTTTTTCATTCACTGGGGGATAGTTACATATACACACACACACACACACACACACACGAATAAAAGTACAGTACATATATTGACCCATGGATAAGTCAACTCATTTTTTGGGAGGTCACTTTTTTTAACCTAATTTTTTATACATGAGTATATACAGTAAACAATTAAAATTAAAAACCGACTAAAATATACAGCATTAAACATGCATTCCCGCACAACAGTTAGCAAGATCCAGCTTAGGTGAGATGGCTCTCCTAGAGTCGCTCATCAAATGACTGTCGGAACAAAAAAGTCTTTGCCCATTTACGAAAAGAAAGTAGGGAGTGTGCCAGTCTAAACCTCTCTGGGAAGGAAAGAAATTGCCAGCATGAGCTTTCATAGAATAAAGTCTACTTCCTCGGTGCATTCCTCAGATGCATTTCCATTCTTTCTCAAGCCTGTGATATGTGACTAGAGACGTGTACACTGACTTAATTGCAATAAATCGAGGGTTGTGGACACCTTAAGGAAGTCTTTTTATCGGGATTAGAAAGTAGAAGATGGTAAGAAAAAGTGTGGAAATAAGGGGAAGAAGAGAGGTTGAGAAGAAGGGAAATAAAGGAAAGAGAGAGAACAGAGAAAGGAACGGATGGGGTTGTAAACAGAGAGAAAAAAGTTAGAAGGGAAAAAGAAAGGGAAGTTCCAATGACCTTATTGATTGTTAGATTAAAAGATGAAAGGATATTGTTTAGGTTAGTAAATATAGTTAAGTCGGCAGGGGAAGTCTTTTTATCATCCACCTTAGAGTGAACTGTACCCAGCAAAGTTTCTTTCCTGACATCAGCCCTCCTTGCTGGTTCAGTCACACAGATTTTTCTCTTTGATATGTGCGCTTTGGTGGTGGTGCAAGAGCACGAGATACCAGTTGTCTTCCTTCCTTCCTTCCTTCCTTCCTTCCTTCCTTCCTCTCTTCCTCTGTGTTGCCCTGACAGTCGCTTGGCATTGGAGAGCATCCAGGAGGGCTGTTTTTATTTTATTTTGTTCTGCAACTGCTACTCGGCAACTGTATGGAGACTCTGTCTGACAGCAAAGTGGCGGATGCAACCAAGTGGGATTTAGAAGCGCTTGGGTCTCCTTTGAGGATGCATGACAGCGCTCGCAGAGCTGAGAAGAGCCGGCAGGCAGCTTTGACTTTTGTGGGGTGGGGAATAGTAGTAGCTAATTAACACCGTCAAGTGATAAAAATGGAGCATGGGACATGGCGGGCATGCTAAGCTGCGTGGCGCAAGTTGGCAATGCAGGGGAAATCCTCCCCCCCCCCCTCGCTGCGAGCAGAGTTTTGTGCAAGCAGTCATTCAGAACAGAAAGAGCACTGAATTTTCTGCTGCGTGTCAATCGTTTGAGAATCTGGGCTGCCATTTATTTAGAAAGGAAGGGTTTCAGTTGGTCTGGGCAGAAATGGAGAAGATGTATTTTTGCCAGACAATTCGGTCTTCACGAAATGCCCCCCTCCTCTACCATCAGCTCTGGAGATTGTGGCCTGGGATGCTAGCATTCTCCTTTTCAGGGGAGGGAGAAGAAACTTCTGGTTTGGTATTGTGATGTCTTTCATTGCAATCTCTCCCTCAGTCTGTCTGTGTGTGCATTGGTGGGAGAAAGAGTAAAAGCATGTGTCAAACAGGGCCATCCAGCAGCCTGTCTTGTGCTCCTTACCTCCTGTGCCAACGTCATTTTTGACCTTTAGAAAGCTAAACTAGGGGTGATGGGAATTATAGGTCAACACATTTGCAGTTGGGAAGAGTGCCTTTGGGGATTTTCCACTGGAGTGAGTGGCCTTGGTTCTTGGAAGGATGGGCTGCAGGGTCTCATCTCTGGTTAGGTTTCTGAGCTTTTTCACAGTCCTTTCTTTCCCAACAAAAAGGTAAAGGTAGTCCCTTGACATGAATGTCTAGTTATAACCAACCGTAGGGGGTGGTGCTCATCTCTGTTTCTAAACCGAAGAGCCAGCATTGTCCAAGGACTGGTCTAGTGGTCATATGGCCAGCATGATTGCACCAAACCCTGTTACCTTCCCACTGAAGTGGTACCTATCTATCTACAGTAGAGTCTTGATTATCCGACATAAACTGGACCGGCTGATAGTTGGATAACCGAAAATGTTGGATAATATGAAAGGTCCAAGAAAAGCCTTGAAATCACTATGAATTGCAAATGTATTGAAGTTTTATTGCAATAACAGTAAAAGTAAATGTAAAGAAATCACTGATCAGCATTGTGATGTACAGTATAAACAGTTCAATCCTCTGAAAATTTAAAGAAATCACAGCAGCCGTGACATTGGATAATCCGAAATGTTGGATAACTGAAGGTTGGATAATCGAGACTCTACTGTACTTGCATTTGCATGCTTTCGAACTGCTAGGTTGGCAGAAGCTGGGACTAGTGACAGGGGCTCACCCCATCATGCAGCAGTCGCGCCTCAAACTGCCAACCTTCTCATCTTCGTGATCATTAGAATTGGAGTCTTAACCACTAAGCCACTGCATCAAACTAGCATTTGAAGCATGGGCACACTCTCTTCCAGTGCTTTGGACGAGTTCCTTTTTTTTGGATGACAACTCCTCAAACTCACCAGCCAGAGAGTTGTACTGTAGTCTCAAAAAGTAACATGTCAAGTCCTGCTCTCTTTTCTTGCTAGTTGTCTTCAGGATATGAGGTGTTTTCTAGCTTGCGATGAGTCACATCAGGTTTATTTTTATATACCCCTTTTCTGCAGTTATGCACTAAGACGATTATCTGGTGCTGTGTGCTGCCTAAGCAGTCTTCCCAAGCTTGAGCCTCAGGCGGCTATCATGTGAGGCGGGAGCTGAGAACCAGGAGCCAGGACTCATGCTTGAGCCAAGGGTCAGATAGAAACACACCAGGGGCAACCAACTTTGTTGCCCAAGCAAAGTCTTGGAGGGGAAACTTGCCCTGTCTCTGACTTTTCCACATCACTTCACTTTCTACTTTCTAATCCTTCCACGTCCATCCCACTCCAAGCAAGAAATGTTTCGTAGCTCTTCCTTTCTAGGGCCCTGTCCAGATGGGCCAAATACAATGGCTTGTCCCTGTCATCTCAATGGAAAGACCAGATGATGCATGGCCCAAACCCTGGTTTTGGTACAAACAGGCTGGACAGTGGCCAGCCCGTTCAGTACCAGAACCAGAGCATACCCCTCTTACCACAGATTTTTAAACATCCCCAATTGCTCCAGATCTTCCTGAGAATTTCATCGTCAGATCTTCGCTAGAATTTCACCACATGGTGCAACTGCCTACGAAAGGGTTCCTGCTTTTTGGCCCTGGCAGCTTTTGATATAATGGCATCCTTGCTTTCAGCACTACCTCTGGGGCTTTCTTTTTCAATTCTCCTTTGCAGCTTTCAGTGGCTGGTTCCGGGACGATGTCGCTTCTCCTACCTCCTTCCTTGCGTGACATTCTGTTTTCTGTCTTTATCAGCACAGCGCCGCGCTTTCCATCCATCATTCTAAGCACCTGACTGCCAGATCTGACTACAATTGTGCTGCTTCTAAAAATAATTTTTTTAAAAAACAACTGTCCCTGTTTTTCGAAGACATCCCTTCAGTTTTATCTTGACGTTCATGTTGCTTGCATAGAGCGAGCTGATGTGCGGAATCCCAATTGAACAGGGCAGGGCTGGCTGTACAATATGTGCTCCTTCATGCTTTCAGGTTGGCTTGTGGAAGGACAATTTACTCCGTCTGGTGGTTCTTTTGCCCTCTTTTCTTCAGACCGGGTCGAAGTTTTCTTTCCAACTACCACAAACACTGTGTCTTTATCAGTGCTATTATGTTTTTATGTCTTTCCTTTTCAAAATAAAAAAAGGTGAACTTGTCACCATTACTAATGAAGCTACTAATGCGTCATTCGAAAAAAGGCTAGAGTCCAGCAATACGCTAAATTCAGTGCACCTTTTTTTTTAATGACAATTTGGTTTCCATTCCAATAATATGTTTGTTTTTCTTTCTTTTTGACTCAGTTGCTTAGGAAGTGCTTTGCTCTTTCTCACCAGGGCATGCAGCTTTTAAAATATGACCTTGTCGACAGCTCAGCCCTGAGATTCCTGATTGCCATCTGGTGGATATTCATGGTATCGATTCAGACCCAAGTCCAACTAGCCGACTGTAGCCCCTCTGTAATAAGGAATAATCATCCATTTGCTGCAGCAGTGGTTCCCAAACTTTGGTCTTCCAGATGTTTTTGGACTTCAGCTCCCAGAATTCTTGGCTGTTGAACATACTGTCCTGGGCTTCTGGGAGTTGAAGTCCAAAACACCTGGCGGATTAAAATTTTGGAAGCACTGTGCTACACTTTAGTGCTGTACTCTTTCTCCATTTCACATTAGCCATTATCCAACTTTAGCCACAGTTTGCGTTTACCATATTGTCCGGTTTGGTTACTCTTTTTCTCTGCACTTTCTCCTGATTTTTCGCCGTTTCTTTCGTTGTGTTTTTCTCTTTCAGTTTATTTGTCTTAATCTCTCATTTTTCATGGCATGGTGGTTTCAGTGTTGGACTCTGACTCTGGATGCCAGGGTTTGATTCTCAGCTTGGCCGTGAAACCCACTGGGTGACCTTGGGAAAGTCACATCCTCTCAGCCTCAAGGGAAGGCAATGGCAAACCTCTTCTGAACATAGGTTTTTTTGGTGGGTTTTAGGGGCTATATGTGGCCGTGTTCTGGAAGAGTTTATTCCTGACGTTTTGCCGGTACTGATGGCTGGCATGAAGATACCAGCCAGCGAAACTTCAGGAATAAACTCTTCCAGAATACGGCCACATAGCCCAAAAAACCCACAAAAAACTATGGATGCCAGCCATGAAAGCCTTCGATTTCACATTTTTGATGACTGTTTGCCATTGGGGAGTTGTTCTTCCTAAAATTGCCATGTGGTATTTTTGTACAGAAAACTGCTTTTGCTGTGCAAGAAACAGCATTTTCTGTACAGGTTCAGGAAATAATTTGTCTAGAGAAAAGGCTGTTTTCACTGCAGAAAATCCTGGAGCTGGGGACTCATTCTGTGCAAAATTTCCATGTGAATTTTGCACAGAAAACAAGGTGCTGTTTCTTACACAGAAAATGCTGTGTGCGAATTTGAAGCAGAATATATCCTGAACTGCAAAGATTGCTATCAGTCCTGGAGATGCTTGCAAGCCCTGTGGAAAAACAAATCTTCCAGCCTGCTTCCAGCTTAGTCTCTCTAGTTTAGCACACAGGACGGATCCCGTGTAGAAACTGAATTTAAACTAGGAAAAAAACACCGGTAGGTTTTCAAACAACGTTGGGGATTTACTCGAACAAAAAGTGGACAAAACCTGCAAATGTGAGTAGATTATCAGACGACATTTGTATGAAGGCGAAATAATGCGACATTAACCCAAATGGAAAGTCTCCAAAACCCACTCCTTTTTACATTTGGAAACTTCCCAAAGTAAAAAGGAGCAGGTTTGGGCGACTTTCTGTTCGGGTTGATGTTGCGTTATTTTTCCTTTACACAAACGTCATCTGAAAATCTACCCGCATTTGCAGGTACAAACATGTCTGAAAAACAATCCAGTCCCATTTCTGCACAGGATTTATGTGATTTGCCTTCATGTAAAAAACTTCTCTGTTGTTTAAAAAAGGAGATTACAGAAAACTTTAGCTAATTAACATTAATTGATCTATTCTAAAACTGTATAAACCTTGAGATATGTGCTCTACCGGGGTTCCTTTGTATCCTTGTAGAGTTTCAGGTGTCTGGATTTCCTGGTCTTGGCTCTGTAACAAAGGTGCACATGCACTTTCTCTTTGGTTACTGTAGATTGGGTAGATTTAGTACATTTATATCCCATTTTTACCACAACGGCTCAAAGTGGTTTCCACCAATTATAAATACAAGAACCATATACCCGCACGCCGAACCTGTGGTCCACTGCCAAGTTCAAATGGTTAGGCAGACCTTTCAGTTGACTCCTGCCAAGGTGGGCTTTTCCTTGCAAAGTTGCAATGGTTTTGAATGAATGAGCAAAACAGCAATTAGCTTTTGGTTTTTGTTCTTGTCATGTTTTGTCTTGTTGGCTAATTACCAGGCTCGACTGACCTTTTTGTCTTTTTCAAGTCCTGTCTTTGTGTTGATTTCTTTTTTTAAAACAACAACATCAACATCACCATTGTAGACAATTATCTATATATTAGACAAAAAGGAGCAAAGACTGTGGGGGGAAATAATTAAGATGATTTTGAAATTAAGGAAATGGATTTAAGAGACGAGCAGGTGCTTAATGGAAATTGGAACAGCTGCACCTCGCAGGCATCGGCTTGGAAAGGTACTTCAAGGAAGGGTTTGATGGCACTGTGCACAGCTGGAAGAACATGTAATAATTAAATAAAAATACCTCCTGCAAATGGGGCAGCTGGATTCATTAGGATGCAGGCAGCTACAAAGAGATGCATGAGAATTTGCAGTCTGGTTTGCCACGTGTTGCAGTGTGTGCGGAAGAGTTGAACGAGAGGCATCCAGCTGCTCGGGTAGAGCAGCCAGCAAGACCATCCCATGAATATTTGACAAACGCCCCCCTCTCAGGGAAGCCAGAGGGCTCCGGATGCTGGGCTTGAAATCCACGACAGTGGGCCCTGGTGGTGCAATGTTCAAATGCTGGTCCTGCAGTCACAAGGTTGTGAGTTTGATCCCAAGGCTCCAGGGTTGGCTCAGCCTTCCATCCTTTCGTAGGTCAGTCAAATGAGGCCCCAGCTTGTTGGCGGTAATTGGCTTACAGATTGTAAACCACTTAGAGAGTGCTTAGTTCACTAAGAAGCGGTATAGCAATGTAAATGCTATTGCTATGGTACTTTGCAGCTCCAGTATGGGAAGGAGAAAACATTTTTCTCTCGCGGGACTTGTGGCCTGGCACAAGGTCTAAGTTAGCTGGAGTCCCGTCTTTAGTCTCAGGCTGCTGCCACACTGCAGAATTAATGCAGTTTGACACTGCTTCAACTGTCATGGCTCCATGTTATGTAGTCCTGGGGTTTGTACTTTGTTGTGGCCTCAGAGCTCTCTGACAGAGGAGGCTAAATATTTTGCACAAAAGCAAAAACCCAGAATTCTATAGCATGAAGCCATGACAGCTAAAGTGAGGCCAAACTACACTTATTCTGCAGTGTAAATACAAACTGGGTCTTTTTTCCTGCCGCTCTCATTTCTTTCTGTCACCCCACCCCTTGCTACCCGTTGCTACTATTACTCTCCATCGTGAAGTAAGGCGGGGTATAAATCCTGGAAAAAAATAAAATAAAATAAATTATTTATCCCTTTTCTCTCTTTCTGTGTCTATGTGTAGCTGTCCTTTTTCTTCCCATGTGGGAGTCACTACACATGAATTTTGCAGTGTGGCCCATCAGTCAAATGGAGCAGCCTGCCTGAAATGGTTCTGGAATTTCAGACCATTTTGCATATATATCTTTATTTATGAATGGTACCCACCTTTTGGCCTACACGAGCAGAAATCAGATGAGTCGGTTTCATCATAAATTTTTCCACACTGATTCCAGATGCTTTGAAGACTCACATCTCTCTCTCACACACACACAAATAAAACACCTTTAGTTTAGATCTACACCAAAGTTGGCTGAGGGAGGTCTAGGAGCTGTAATCTATAAATATAACTTTTGCAAGTTCTGATTTAGATTTGATCATACCTGGACTAGATCAATTGAAATCCGTGGGACTCAAATCAGTCATGATTAATAAGTCGCATGATTTCAGTGGGTTTATTCTAAGTATGCCTAAATCTGGGTTTAACCCAAAGACTTCCCCCTCTACTCCACATGCTAATATACTTAGCGCTGTCTAGAAGATCATGTAATCGTAAAGTACTGACATTGTTAATGATCTCTATACTTTGCAGACATTTAAGCGTTTATTGAATTGTCACTGATGGTACTTGCTGGATTTCCCCGTGTGGGTATAGACGTGTGTATGTATGTGCCCATGTATAATATATGTAGTTGCGTATACATATTACATATAAGTGTTTGCATGTGCAAACATGCACCTGCACACATGCACACACATTCCTGCCCACTGAGGATGACCCTTCATGCATCTGATGAAGTGGAATCTAGTCCACAAAAGTTTAAGATGTAATAAATTTGTTAGTCTTTAAAGAGATTATTTCACGTCTGTTTTCGCCCGATCCAGGCACAGGCTTGAATGGGTGTAAAAAACAAATCTTAACGCATGCCTCTCTGCCCAACTCAGCCATATTGTGTACCCGATCCAGGTTCCTGGCGTACTTTTTGAAGGATGGGAAAGTATTGTTGATTCGAAAAGTACGCCAGGAGTTTGGATCAGGTACACAATGTGGCTGAGGTGGGCAGAGAGGTGTGCAATAACGTCCATTTTCACCCATTCCAGACCATGCCCGGGCTGGGCCCAGATCGGACGAAAATAGACGTGCAATAATCTCCTAAATCTTCTCTTCTGTTTTTGCTGCTGCAGATTAGTGCAGCTACCCCTGGAAACTGGTAGAAATCTGAAATGTGGTTTGTATCTTCTCTTCACCTTTAGGGTTTGAATTGCTCTACCAACCGGAGGTGGTGCGGCTTTACCTCTCCATTCTCACAGAAAGTCAGAATTTCAATACCCTGGAAGCAGCAGCTGGTGCTCTTCAGAACCTCAGTGCTGGAAACTGGACGGTGAGTTCCATCTTTTCTTTTACCGCTAATGATATTTAGCTGCTTTCTCGTGTTCTTCTAACTATATTATCTCATACTGTCAAAACACATGCTTCAGACTAGGAGACCTTCCTAATTTTTTTCTTATTTTGTTTTCCCCTACCCACATCTCCTTGCTTCCTTCTGATCAGTGGTCCACATACATCCGGGCAACTGTGCGAAAGGAGAGAGGTCTACCAGTCCTTGTGGAGCTCCTGCAGTCCGATTCCGACAAGGTGGTGAGAGCAGTGTCCATCGCTCTGAGAAATCTCTCCATGGATCGGCGCAATAAGGACCTTATAGGTATGTTCCTGCAACCCTAAAAAGAGCACCGGGGAGTTATACTAGAGATGGGAAGACTTCAGGCTTTGCTACAACCCTGCAATCCACCAATTGTCTTGGTGCTAAAAGCATATTCTTAGCATTAATTCTCAGAGCCCAAATGAAACAGAGCATTGAGTATTAGAACTGGATGAAGCTCCCAGTTCTTTCCCATAACAACCTATTGCTGACTATGGCCCAGTTGCAGCGACCTGAAATTAGAGCTTGGAAGAGCGGAGTGTCCGCACACTCCTGAGCTGTACCGCAAAACAGGCGTCCACACGAGGGCTGCCATGATGACGTATGTGCAATGGCGCATCCAAATGGCGCTGCACCATGCGTACATCAATGACACCCCGCACACGCCCTAAAAAGAACCCACTAAGAGCGGGTTCTTTTTAGGGCTCCCAGAGGCCATGCGGTTTGGTTGCTGCGACCTCCGTCTCGCCTCCCTTTTCTCCCTGTCTGTTGAGCCCCTACCTGAAACTTTTTCAGTAGTCTGATTTAAGGAGAGTGGGAGTCATTTTGTTGTTGCCATTGTCTAACACTTGTAAATCATAAATCTTGCTCTGTCTATTACATACCACCTAGAGTTTTATCAGTGCATTGAGATTAACCTTCTGCTCACCTCTGGCTGATTTGCTGCAACGGAAGAATCTTTCTCTCCACACTGACATTTTAAAAATATTGATAGATGTTCAAACAAATTTCCAAGTACTTGGGCAAAATATTTAAAAAGAAGGATGGTATCTGAAAGGTTTTTAACCAAGTGCTGAGACAAACCTGGGGAGAGCATTCTGAAGTCATAGTGCTATTAAAGAAAATGTCCTCATTCCCTGGGTGCATCTACACTGTAGAAATAATGCTGTTTGACATCCCTTTAACGGCCATGGCTCCATCCTACGGAATCCTGGGATTTGTAGTTTGGTGAGGTACCAGGACTCTTTGGCAGAGAAGGCTAAAGAGCCTTATCAAGCTATAAATCCCAAGATTCCATAGGACGGAGTGACAGCACTTAAAGTGGTGTCAAACTGCATTATTTCTACAGTGTGGATGCACCCCTAGTCATTGCCTTCATAAATTCCGATACTTACTGATCCATGTAGATGTCTGTGTTCCAAACATCCTTAAAAGCCTTAAAAGTTGCAACTAAAATATTGCATCGTGGTACCTATCCCATTTTCCTGTCCCCAGCAGTAATATAGCTAGCTACCATATTTGTCAATGGACAGAGATATTGGACAGACAGAAGTCCATTGCTGTCCATTTTTAGTGAAGTGCACTATATCCATTAGTAATCTGACCACCCCATCAAAAAGGGTTTCTCTCAATGGTCCAAAGAATTAAAACTAAAAAGAGTCCAAGAACTTTTATCTCACTGATTGCCAAAAGGCCCATGTGGGGATCTTGGGGTCATAGTCTCCTGGAAGCACTTAAAATCCTACATAACATGAATATTATGCACACCTTATTCTAGGGAAAGCACAGAGAGGCAAGCCAGTTTCTGACCCCACAGAGTCATTCTGTGTGTGCATGCATGAGCATTAATGTGTGGTGTTGACCAATGTGTCTCCTAGTGCCCATTTAATGAGGCCACGAACTATAAAATATGACAGCTATAAAAATCTGCATTGTAGGATACTCTGCTTTTCCCCGGCTTACAGAATGTGTTTATTTTGGGGCAATGATATCCCAGATACCCTCCGCCCAAAGGAGTCTGGAGCTTCAGGAAATGCACTTAAAACATACTGGTCCACCCCTGCCCCTCATGGTAGAGCATCCTACAATGCAGATTTTGTAGCTATCATATAATTACAAGCAACTGTCATAAGGACTAACTACATGAAATGGGATATGGATGTTTAATCATTAAGCTTACCACACAGTACTTGGAGGAACGGGAACGGAATGGGCGGCTGGGAGTCCCCAAGCCATTCCCCAGCCATTCCTGGCAGCCAATTTTGAAGGACAATTTTGAACCATTCTTCAAAATTGGCTGCCATGGATCGGCTGGGAAATGGCTTGGGGACTCCTGGCAGCATCGGTGGTGTTCTCCTGTGCATGTTTCCCCCCGTTCTGTTCCATTCCCGTTCCTCCAAGTGCCGTGCAATAAGCTTACATGTGTCTGCTCCATTTCTGAATACAATGGTCTTGATTTACCATCAGATGAGTGTGAGGGAGGACTCTGAATCCAGAATTGGCATGAGTCTTGACATCCTTTGCAGAACTTAGAGAAGTTACTTTTTTGGAGTACAGATACAGATACCGGGGTATCTCCCAGCCAGCAATCTTGGAGAGTCTGGAAGTTGTAGTCCCCTGCCAAAAAGAAGAAGAAACACAATGTTTCCCAAGCTCAACCACATATAGGTTATTCCCTACACTGAGTCAGACCATTCATCCCCCTACTCCAGGGTTGGGCACTGTAGTGGTGCTGACTTTTGCCCTTGTGCCCCCACTGCATTTCCCCACTTTCAGCTGAAAACTGGTCCCAGAAGGGATTGGAAGTCTACTTCCACTTTATACTTCTGTTTGGGAGGTTGGTTTTGCCAGGGACAGAATAGAGATGTTGTATTATTCCATATGGGATTTTTTATTTGTGGAGCAATGTTTTGCTTGGGGGAAAAAAAAGATTTCAGGCGGGTGAAAGCTACAGTCTTTGAGGGGCTCAGGGACGAGGACCACATATGGCCTGCAGGACTGCACCTTCCACACACCAATCTGAATCAAGAAGAAACTACATGTTGCCCTCGAGGTGTTCTGGACTATGGTTCAAATCGGCCTTGACAATTTTGTTTGGGGCTGATGGGAGTTGTATTTTAAATCACCTGGAAGGCACCTGGTTAACTACCCTTTATCTGATTTCATTACCTACTCTGTTAGCAGCTTTCCAGTCTATCAGGTGGAAATGTTTTTCTACATCTTACTAACTTTTTTTTCTGAAGGTGCCTGAGAATGAACCTGGGACCTCTGTACAAAGCGAGCTCTGCCTTGTGCTATGGCTCCATGTTTTTTTCTAGCGGAACAATGAGCTTTGACTAATAGGAATGTTTTTCCTTCTTCAGGTAGCTATGCCATGGGTGAGCTGGTAAGAAATTTGCCTAGCAGACAACAGAGATCTTCGAAAAACCTGGAAGAGGACACAGTGGTTGCAGTCCTGAACACCATTCATGAAATCATTACTGACAGCTCAGAAAATGCCAGGTCCCTGATCCAGACACAAGGCATTCAGAAGCTAGTTGCTATCAGCAAATCAAGGTTAGCCTTTTGCTCTTGCTCAATATGGGAAAGCAAAGACACAGGAACTTGCCTCATGCTGTCTGAAAAGTATTTGTTCATTAAGCATGGTATTGTCTGCTCTGACTGGTAGGATATCCCTTCATTTTCAGGTGATGATCTTGCCCATCACAACATCAATGATGTTAGAAGAGGTGCTTCTAATGGGCAGGGAAGGTGGAGGGGCTACCCTTTTAAATGGTCCTTTTAACTGAAGTTTAAAGCTAAACATTAGGATGGTGAATAGACTAACATTTGAACTTTAGGGAGCTGCTATAAAGTGAGGTCACTTATCCACCCTGCCCAATATCACCTGATCTACTAAGCTTCACTTATTGGGGTTGGACCCACTACTGTCTTGCAACCTGACGCAAGGTGGATCACAACAGCTAGAGAGGCTTATAACTGTCCAGATGAGAGCGTGAGGTGTTACCTTTTAAAAGTACTTCATTGCTTGTTCATTTTTAATTCATTGCTTGCTACTTTTACTGTACACATGGGCCACAACAGCAGCATGACCACCATGCAAATATATGGTGAAAAATTGTAATGAAGGAATCTTTTGCCCAATGACAGTTGGACTAAACATACGCAACCAAGTCTGAAAAGGCTGACACTAGTAAAATTTCCAAGCCAGAGTCTTGCTACTTGATCTTTTTTAGCTAGAGCAGCCAGAATAGAACCCGAGACCTCCCAATATGCAAAACATGTGCTCTAATGTTGTGCTTTGGTCCCTCCTTTTCCACTGAGGTTATGGCACTAGCAACTGCAGATGGGTGTCGGTTTGTGCCAAAGTCAAAAATGGGTGAGACCATCCTTTTTCTCTCTTGCTTTTTCTGCCATCCACTTTCCTCTTTCCCCTTCCTCTGGGGATCTCCAAAGAAGAACGCATAGATGACAGGGCTTTTGAAATTAGGCTACCACCCTAGAGCTGCAGGTTGAGACTGATGTCTCAAAAAGTTGTCTCTGCCCCCTGCCAAAACCCCTTTACTGTTCCAAGCTTTGGAGCTGTGGTGCTTTCTTTGCACATGAACTTTAGGAAGCTGCCAAGCTTCACATTTCTGAAATCAGAAATAAAAAAAACAAAACTCAGCAGCATCACTAACATCAGCCCCTTGTTTTAACTAGACATGGGAGCCCCCTTTCCCCTCGTTCAGATACAGAGTTGAGGCCCTTAAAGGACATGCCATATCTCTGTGTCATAAATCAGTGCCATTAATTGGTTGAGCTGAGTTTAGATACAATGGAATGAAATGATCAATAGAAAGAAATGGATCAGTCATCTTGGGACAGGTTCCCTTGATGCCTGCTCTGTTCTGAGTATCAAGCACACATTTATCAGGCATCATCATTTAAAGAAATCTGGGCGTTTATTGGCAGAGTGGGAAAATGTTTGTGCTTTTGCAACATTCCATTATATGGGTGGCAACACTCAGGCTGTTAACAAAATAAACTGGCCCACATACAGAAAACGGGCAATAATCTCAAATGACTCTCATTTGAGCCATAACAGAGTTGGAGAGAAACTGCCTTCTAGAAGGCAGGCCTTTATGTGTGTATTCTACCCTCCAAGCTCTATCACTTACAGGTTATAGCTTACACACATGTAACCCGTGTACTTTTCATAATCCAAAGCCATTAAACCTGGTGTTGTGGGAACCTTGATCTGAAGCTGCTGGGTTTTGACCTACAGTTCCAAGGCATGGCTTAGTGGCAGATCTCTCTTCCCATCACAGATTCATCCTACGACAGATGCAAGGCAAAAAGATTGAAATCATGGTCGAGAGACAAGGAAGATAGGTGAAATCTTACTTTCTGTCAATGAAATTCCACCTGGTCACTTCGGTGGTGAGACAGTAAGGGCCCCTTTGGAGACTGCTGCTTCCTCTCAAAGTACAGTCAGCGCTCCAAATTTATGGTTTTGACTTTTGCGGATTTGATTAATATGTTCTCTCTAGGAATCTCTAGCTCCTCCATAGGTGTCTCTACAGCTAACCTCCGCCATAGGTTGCAGGAGGACCTAGAGATTTCTAGAGAGAACACTTCTCTAGCCATTTGTAGGTTCTCAGGTATAATTCTGTGATCGACTTCCAGCAGATGTTGACCATAGAGTTGCTCTCAGGTAAAATAAATAGTGGTGGGATTTTTTTATTAACATTTTTTCCACTTTCATGGGGGGTCCTCTGTCTTAACACGAATGTGAAGAGCCCACTGCACTGCTCCTTCCATTGAATTCCATCAGAGAGAGAGAAGACCTCAAGGCAAATTCCATCACTCTGTGTCCAACTGATTCAGCCCTCTTCCTGTGGAAAGTTTCTCCACTGGCGCCCTTTCATTTGGTTCTGTCAGGAGGGAGGTGAGATAGTAAGGATCACACTTTGGGCCTGTTTGGTTCCAACCACCATTGGCCTCCATTTGCCTGGAATAGTTTTTTACAGTGATGATTCCATCCATTCGCTTTAAACTTCTTTAAATACTGTAGCCATATGAAAGGGGTTTTAACCTGGATGTGCCCTTTTTCTTATCCCCGCATTTCTTTTTTGTCCCCTGGGGTCATCTCTCTTAGTTTTTAAGCCATTGCTTTCATCTGTAAATACCATAGGTGATTTGGCTGAAAGTTGGTATAGAAACGTAGACAGTTAACAAAGGAATACAATTTAATCTTGGCATACATGTAGGGTTTCATGAGAGTCCTGACAAGGTCTTTACAGCTAGTTTGTGCAATCGCTTGGGAAGTGCAGCTTATCCTGTTATGTTTTCCAGTCAAGACTTCTGTGTGCACATAGTAAGAGTTCCAGAACTGGCTGAGTCTAGCCATCAGGTCTTAATAATCATAAAGAAATGTATCATGTGATGATCGTGATCATGGGAACTGACCTCTAAAAATTTCTTCAGGTATACTGTAAAAGAATGGCCAGCGCATTCTTCCATAACATTTGTTATGAGTTAAATTGTCTACTGGCTCAAATATCCAAATGCATTTGATTTTTAATGCTTGCTTTTTGTGTGTGTATCCTTTCTCCTTGCGCCTCCCTCCATTCCAAAACCAGCCAGTCCTCCAGGGAAACAAAGGCAGCCTCTCATGTTCTTCAAATGACCTGGAGTTATAAAGACCTACGGAGTGTTTTGCAGAAGGAAGGCTGGAACAAATCCCATTTCCAGGTGAAGATAAAGCAGAATTTTAATTGACAATTGTAGCCAGAGCAAACGGGAGCTTAGTTTATTTTGGCCTCCACTAGTGATACATAAAGAAAAAATATAGGAAAAAATACAGACTTGTTTTCTACTTCCACTAAAACAAATCCAGATTCTGTTTTAAGGAAAGACAGATTTGGGTAGACACACAATTAATTTTGTCAAAATATCTTCTTATTTATATTGTTGCATGTTAGAGCTGTAGGTACTATTAGAACTATTAGAAACAGAAAACTAGGGAAGGATTTTCATAGGAAAAAGAGAAGATGCACTGCAACATTTCATTGCAGGTCACCCTCCACAAGTTCTGGAAAGTCATACAACAGCCAAGCAATCATTGCAACAATCTGAATGACTATTATAAAGACCAATTCCAAAATGTCTAATGTCAAAAGGTTCATTAATTCATTTTTTTTACCTTTGTATGCCATACTGTACCTGACTTCCTTCTTTCCACTTAATTTCCAGAACAAGCCTGCAAGGTAGATCAGGCTGGGTTAGTGATTAGCCACAGATGACCCAGTGAACTTTGTGGCTCTGTAGAGACTTAGCCCTAAGTCTCAGTCCAGCATCCTAACCACTACATCAAACTGGGTCTCCCAGTTGCAATAAGTACAGAACCATGCAAAAATATTTTTGACAAACAAGAATTCATAAGTGTCTGTTGCCATGCTACAGTTCTCCAGTGCTCTAACCCCAGTAACACCATAAAGCACACAGTGTAAGCATCACTGTTGAAAAGTATGATTTCAGTGTGCTTGCTGAGCATCATCATGCTAAAAATAGGAAGTAGAACACAGATCATTTTTTCTCAGAATGCCTTTTTCATGATACCTTTTTAAAGTGGATTTTGCTTTCTGCTTGGCTCCCTGAAAGCTGCTGACTCTGGCCTTTTTTTTCTTCTCTGTTCTAGTCGGCATCTGCTACTCCTAAGGGATCCAAAGGTACTTCTTGCAAATCAGGCTACGATGACAGCACTCTGCCACTTGTGGACAAAAGTCAAGGTCTGTGCTAATCCCAGTAGTTCTGTCTTGACCACAGTGAAAACAGAGAAGATGTTAACAGTGTGACTGACTAAACTAGATACCATGTTAATTGCACAATGAGCTGTTGTCTATGGGTTTACCTTTTCTGACTAACAAACAAAAAAACCACAGCTTGTGGGGACCCAGAATGGATTGATGCTGGTATAGGGGTCCTCCTCCCTCCACACTGAGGCCCTGATCTGGATCACATATGCACACATACCCTTTGCACACACAAGCATGGACACACGCACACACAAGGCAGCTGCTTAGTAAAAAAAGGTACAAAAGGGCCAAGAACATGAATAACACCACATGTGTTAAAATACATCATGCTCATGCCATCTGAGCTAGATACGAGATAGTTGGTTTGGTGGCATTGTTTCCATAGTCCTAGAATGCCAATAAATGTTGGTCTAGACCTGCCCAATTCTACCCAGTACAGTGACTAAAGCCAGAGTGGGAATCATGCACCCTGTGGGTTGATCACAACCCTTGGTCCTTCCTCCAGGATCCCGACAGATCCCCATCCCCATCCCCATCCCTGAGTTCTCTGGATGTGCTTTTGCCTCCCTTTATGAGTCTGCCCAAGATGTGCTTTTGCCTCCCTTTATGAGTCTGCCCAAGTTTTTCCGTCCTTAGACGAGGGCTTTCTCTCTATCTCAGTGCCATCACAGGCACATTTGGTGGGGACATGGGAGAGGGCCTCCTTGGTGGATGCTCCCAGGCTGGTTCATTCTCTCCCACAGGAGGCTTGGTTGCACCCTCGGCTCTTTTTCTGCCAGACCTTTGGCTGTTAACTGGCTGTTGGAAAAGAGTCTTTTATTGGAGGTGCTGACCTTTGATCTTCATTATTACGTTTTAAATGTTTTAAAATGGTTTTAATTGAATGTTTTAATAGAATTGCATCTTTAACACTTTTCTTTTTTCTTTTTTTACTTTTATACTATACATTGTTTTGGTGGAGTTTTTCTTTTCTTTCTTTTGACCTATGCTACCGGTATAAGCCATCTTGGGTTGCAAATTGGAGGAAAGGCAGGATATAAATTAAGTAATGTATACACTGGCCTTGTCTGCACAAACCAAATAAACTGGCCTCCACTTGTGCCTCTTGGTAGAAAGTCCAAACAGTGCAGGGCCTAATCCCCAAGCCTAGTGTGACCAGTCTGGATGATATCCAGATGGTTATTATTATTATTATTATTATTAACCTTTATTTATATAGCGCTGTAGGTTTACACAGTACTTCAGTGCCAAACCCGGGGTGTGCTCCCCTTGTAATGGATTTGAGAAACTCCCTGTTTGCACTGGATCTTCCCAGAAGATACAGAGCCCTCCATTCCAAAGTGGCTGTTTAAGATGGGTCTGGTTTTGCCACCCAGCGCAGCTGCCACTGCTGCATGTTGCTCACTCTAAATCAGAGCAAGGCATCCATATGACCAACACTGGATGCCTCATTCTGATCCCAGAGCAAACAACATGTCACGCCAACGGCATCAGAATGGTAATGGTGGGAGATTGAGGCACCTCTAGGGCCAGGATACTCCAGGCTGCTTCACGATATCCTGGCCCATGCAGACTCCACCATTGTCACTCCCACCCCACATAACCTGAAATAACTGAAAATCTACCCCAAAATGGTCAGACATGAGTGAAATGTCACTTCAGATTTCAGAACATTGCCTTCATGGGTCAGGAAGACCTGGAAATGGCCTCTGATCCTCTTAAAGAGTATCTTGACCATTCCATGGGTGGGCAATTTGTGGCCCTCCAGATGTCACGATCAGACCTGGCTGGCATAGCCAATGGTGAGGGACAGTGCAATTTACAGTCTAACAACATCTGGAGGGCCACAAGTTGCTCATCCCTACCATAATGGTTTCATTCAGTGCACCTTAGTAAAATTATTGTTTCCCTCCTTACTGTCAAGAATAATGCTTGTGCCCAAGCAAGTGAGAGCTTGGAAGTAACTAGTTATAAATAAGTAGCTATCTGCAAGTAACGTCACTCCTTTTGTAGTGCAGTAGTTACTGTTTTCTTTACGACTTTACAGGTGTGTGTGGCCTCACTACACAGATACGTTTTGAACAGCAGCCCAGCAGCCTGAAGTAACTACAAAGCATAGTGTATTTACTTCTGAGTGGAGGTCTGAGTCCAACTGTTAATCCAAATTAGAGTTAACCTATTAATTCAATGGGAAATAGTTAAGTCAACATCTATATCAATTCTACTGATTTAATGAGTGTGCTCTAGTTGGGACTAACAATTGCATTTAAGTCAGTTACTTTTTTAAAATTGCAGCTGTAACGGTATCTATCTACTGGGGTGGAAGGCACCTTGGAACTCTAACTACAGCAAATTATTTTTTAAAAGTAACCTTCCAAGCTCTGGACTTGGTCTGCCTCTCACACAAACCAATGGTTTTGCTTTTTCTCTTTTGTAGATAATGAGAAGACTGGAAGTCGGGATATGATTCCTATGGATGAACTTGGGCCAGGTAAATGCAGTTGTGGATCAGCCACCCCGTCATCTTCAATAGCGAACTCTGTCACTCAGAAGGGAAGTCAGCTTGTTCTTTGGGAGAAGCTCTTTCAAGCGTATGTGAAGTTGACATTTAGAGCAGAACTTTTCTTTCTGAGAGATCAGTAGGCTTTAACAGCGCAATCCTATGCATGCCTTCTCATTGAGCTCAATAGGACTTATTCTTGCATCCAGGTAAGTGGGTATAGGATCTCAAGCCTGTGTGTGTCCATACAAACATTCGCGCATACATATGCACGTTCACACACATGCACAGACACACGCAAACACGCACACACATACATACATATACATATGGGGAGAGGGAGTGGTATAAAGCATGGTTATTTAATCGGGTCTCTGATAGCCTAGTCTTATGGACTCAAATGTTTCAATGTTTCCAATGAGGTAGCATCATTTTAGGGCAGCCTTCCCCAATCTGGTGTACTCCAGAGGTGTTGGACTACAGCACCCATCACTTACTACCGGCTGGGGGACCTCCAAGTTAGGGAAGGCTGATTTAATTTTTACTTTGACATCAAAACAGATTTTTTGCAACCTTTTTTTTTTTTTTTTTTGTCTGTAAAAGGAAGGGAAAAGTACAACCCTCACCCCCAAAATCTGTTCCCTGAGCCTTTGTGGTGTGGATTTCTGAATGGTTTGATTCTGAATGTTTTGAATCTTTTGATTCAGATACAAATAGCCCTGGTGGAAGGCGAAATCTGAGGCTTTTCCTTGTTGTGATGAGGCCACAGATGGCCAGTGCATGCTTTGCATGCAAAAGGTTCCAGGTTCAATCCCTGGCATCCCCAGATAGGACTAGGCAAGACTCCTGTCTGAAATCCTGTGAAGCGACTCAGCATTCTGTCCTTAGCGGTAAAGTGGCTCAGAATCTGTGGGTAAGGATGGAAACAAACACACCAACACACATTGCTGGAGTGCGAAGTTGGCCACAGCCTTATCGGTTACTGCTAAAGTACCTTAGCGCAGCATAGATCCAAGCATCAGACAGTCCACCTGCCAACTATTGGTCCACCTGTTGGGGAAAACCATGGTTCCTCTATCATAAATGGAGATGTAGTAGAATGAACTGCCCAGCCTGGGCATAGTTCTGGTGGCCTGTATTCCTAGGATCCTTTAAGATCTCAAGTGTATACCTTGCTGCCCCGTACCCAAAATTGGATCAGGCCCAGCATCCTAACTGCCTTACCAAATAGTGATAGAATAGATGCAGTATCAAAGCATGCCTCATGAGCTGTACAAGGAAGGTGGGTTTGAAAGATCCATAAAAAATGGAAGTGGTGTGGTGTGGCCAGAATGAATGACGCCCTGTGGACCAGAGGAGGAACTTCTGCTCTCGTGTTGTGTGGAGCCAGACAATTGCTGTTTGGCTTAGCTGGTTGCGGGGAAGAGTGAGCCAACAGTTAATGTAGTGGCTGCTGGGGAAGCCACTTCAAGCCAAGGTGTTGTGAGCCAGGGACCATGGGGCACAAACAAGGCCCCCAGAGAAGCTGGGACCTGTGCTAAAGCAGTTTCTGACGTTTCCAGCCCTATCCAGTGGTTCTGCTTTTGTATCAAATCAACATGCAAGGAGGAAAGCAAGGATAAGGGAGCCACTCTCCACCACCACCCCATTCTTGTCACCTTCCTTAAATTAAAAGGATAGATGTCTACAGCAGGGAATCTCCTTGTGTAGGTGACCATGTGATTTTAAATCCTGGAAACCTAGTGTTCTTCATCATGCAGGGAACCTACTTGATTAGAAAAAGCTCCCTGCAGCACATTCTGGCTCCTGCTCATGCCGTGCGATAAGGGACTCATTCCCACTTACAAAAACAAACAAACAAACAAACAAAAAAAAACGGTTTGCGATCCAAATCGATGGATTGATTTTACAGCAGAGCGTGGTTCGCACTTGCCCCGATCGCACATTTTCCCTGTAAAATAACCCACTTGTGGTTCACATTCACAAATGAATTGGTTCAAAATGGACCCGCTCCAGCCGGCCGAAGTTCAAATTTAAATCGATTCTGATCCGCATCTGGTTCACACTTGTGTAGAATCGATTTATCCAAAAAGACGCAGAAAACATGAACGTCAAAAAGACGCCAGTTAACTGGGTTTAGCGCATGCCCCCCCCCTCCGAATTGATTCAGCGAATCAATTCAAGCAGGAACCAGGGCCATTTGAACCGGTTCAAACCAATTTGCGATCCGGTTTAAAAGGTAGTGGGAATCAGGCCAATGATAGCAATTTGGGTTTGAGGTGTGTGAAAGTAGCCCTCGCTTCTGCACTCACCCATTGATTGGACACAGGTTTGGAATATCAGAATAGGGCTTCTGTGGTTGTAAACCCAACATTTGAGCGTTTCATATATGTGTTTGGTATTTGTGGCCATTTTATCTTAAAAGTCTTCCTTCTCTGAGAAGAAAGGTGGCATGTATTTATGAAAACCGAGCCCAGCTCCTCTTGAATGCTAAAACAGTATCATTAGGAAAGAAAGAAAGATAAAACGTTGGATTGTGTTTCATATCTGCTCACTTCAGACATTTTAGCCAGCATGAATAAGCTGGTAATGTGCTCCTTGCTTAAGGGGTGGCTACAACGTACTTGCTCTTGGTGGGAAAGAAGTAACTTCAAAGAAAATGATACTACCTGTGACCGCGCACTAATCAGTCTTACAGTGTAAGCTCAAGAACAGAAGTTCCAACGCTGGAAGACATCATTTGTTACATGTTGAGAGTAGAAGGTTTGCTATTGCTGGGCGTACATTGTGAGTTCAAGAAAGACTTCTAAGTAGGGAGCATGGAAGGAAATGAGATTACAAACAGAGCATGCATAGATTGGATTCAAACCACCATATAGCCAATCCATTTACTCCTTATGCTCCAGAGAATAGAAGTTTGAGAACCTGAGATGCTTTTTAGATCTTTAGCCTTGGAGGCTAAATGTTGGTTCAATTAATATCTAGCCCAGGACTGAGAGGATCTGTAGTCCTCCAGTTTTTCACTGGCATCCAACTCCCATCCAACATAGGCAGTGGCCAGAAATTATGGGCATTGTAGTCCCAGAACCAGGAGGACCAGATAGAACCTTTCCCTGGTAGCTGTTTCCTCCGAAAGTGAAGGGCCTCTAGATTAAGGCCTCCATCACAGATCTCAACTTTGTGGCAGGTTATCCTTCCTATGCCCATCTGGGAATGTTGAGAGCTAGACTATGACTGTTCCTTTGGCCAGTTGGGCTATGAGGGAAGCTGTCATCTTTCAGCATATAAGACACCAGTGAAAAACCCTGCTAGCTTTCATGTGCTTGTGTAAAGATTTGTCTCCCCCTTGAATGCAAAGTAGGATGACCACCTATTTCATGCCACACTGCTGTTGACGTTGCACCATCCCTTACGGCTTATGTCATTCTTCTGCAGATGGCTACTCCACCATTGATCACCGTGAAAAGGAGAGGAAATACAAGGCTAACGACAGCATGGGAGATGCATCCGAGAAGGAACCACTGAAAGTAAGCAGCTGCCTCTCAGGCCCTACCATTAGCAATCTTCCTCTCAGACAGCTTTGATTTACAGGTTGTGGTGGGGGATAAATGAAACGGGCCTGTACTTCCATGCCCATCACTATGAGAAGAAGCAGAGCGGGTAGCAAAGAGGTTCCTCCTGTTCCATTTGTCACTTCTAGTGCTAGCAATGCTGGGGAACTTATCGGACAGGCATTTTCTTACTGTTCTTTTCTGCAGAGGGCCTCACTTCCCTTGTTCAATTTTCCTGAATTGTTTAAGGATGGAAATCTACCATCAGAGGCTCAGCGGAGGAGAAACATGATCCTCCCTCCCTCCCTTTTGGTCTTTGTGTTGATGCTGCCTGTCATTTTCACCAGCTGCCGGGCTCAAGGGTTCTGGTGGTGTCTCTCCTAAAATGTTTTGGTTCATCCACCCACAACCCTGGAGGCAAACCTAGGTGCCTTTTAAAGATGGTTCCTCTTCTGTGCACAGAAGCTCAGCTTTTCAAGCAGTGGGGATTGGCAGTAATTTATTTACTCTCCCCACCCCACATCTTGTAGGAAAGAGATCTTTAATGCGCCACATGTCCAGAATCCTCCTGCTTCATCTTATTCTCTCAAAAGCACCCTTCATCCTTATGGAGGTGGAATGGCATTTTCCTGGGGGATTCTCCCACCCCACCCTGATGACTAGAAAGAGATTGAAAGGGGAAAAATCCTAGGGTGCTGCAATTCTATGGGAAAAGGAGGCTGGGGGTCCCATGGAGGAGTAGGAGCCAGGAAGGCATTAAGACACGGTCTAGACCAGGGGGAGAAAGTACATGCATAGTTTGCATGCAGCCCCTAGTAGGGCTGTTTTTAATCCCTCCCCCCGTCCCCCACACATACATTCCCAAATTATTTTCGTTCACTTCTTAATGTATAAAAGGACTCTCCTGAGCCTGAAATAGTCTCAGGGGCCATACTATGTGTTGGGGAGCATTTGAGACAAACGTGGGCAGGGGAGCAGGAGGTCAGGGCCCTCTGAGACCTGGAGGTCCAATGTGGATATGCCAGGGACTGAGACACAGATCTCTCCATCACCTACTCTCTGACCTTTTTAACTGGAGATGTCAGCAGTTGAATCCTGGGCCTTCCACAAGCAAAATACATATTCTGCCATTGAGCTGCAAACAGTTCTTCTGTCTCCTCCTCTTTTCTCCTCTTTTCTGTCCTTACAGATTGGGGATTAAGTATCACTTTGTGTTCAGGTTTAGAAAGGTTGTTGAGAGTCAGCCCTCCGTCAGACGTTCTGTAAATGCAACCTATTGTCTAGTGATCACACTCTCAGTGGCAAATCTGATAAGCTGGGTGCTTTATTTAGCTGGGCCTGGGCCTGAGAGTCTCAAGGCTTTAGCATGATTGTGGCACACTGCCCTCTTTACCCCCTGCTCTGCTTTTCTTATGCTATCCTGTTAGGCAGAACTGTCAGTGGGTGACAATTGTAGTGTCACGTGGATGATGATGTTGATGATACCTCAGTGACCCTTAAAGCTTAAAAGGAAGCCATCACAGCTGAAATCTGCATTTGACCTTCCCTGCATCCTCTTCCTAAACCTGTGGTTTGGGGGGTAAGGGGGGGAAGCACTCGGATATTCTTTCTTGGACATCACTCAAAACCAGAAGGTGGCGAGTTCAAGACCAGCAAAGGGCTGAAGCTTGACTCAGGCTTGCATCCTTCCGAGGTCGCTAAAATGAGTACCCAGATTGTTGGGGGCAAATAGCTTACAATTGTAAATGAGGCTGTTTGTTTAACAAATTGTAAGCCGCTCTGATAGTCTTGGCTGAAGAGCGGGGTATAAATAAAACATTATTATTATTATTATTATTATTATTATTATTATTATTATTATATTTTGGTCCTTCTGAAGAGAATACCAGTGACCGTGGGAGAATTTCACTCGGCTTTGTCTAGTAGTCATTGCTACTCCCTAGTTAACTACCTAAGTAAGGCCCATTGGGGCTACCTCAAGTGTGAGACAGTTCTAATGCAGAAGATGCTCCTTTACAGAACTTTATGTGAAGTCTCCATGGTGGTTGGAGCGTCTGGGGTGTTGCTATGTTGAATAGGTGGATCAGGGTTTGAATCTCTGCTTGCCATGTCAGCCACCTGACACTGCTCAGACTTGAAGGTCAGGTTGGTAGGATTTGAAGGGGAGGCACCAACAGCGCATGCATCAACAATAGGCCATGTGGATGTCAGGTACTATTACCAGCCCTCTTCCTGCTGGTATTTGACAGCAGACTTTGAGCAAATGCAGATTTTGGAGTGTAGACTGGTCAATTTCTGTGTGTTTCTCTCTGCATAGCCAGCACCCAAGCAATTGTCCAGTGCATCTATTAGATGGACCGGTCCTGTCTATATCCCAACCCCATGCAAAAATAATAATAAAAAAATCAAGCATTTTTGCCTGCAAATGCCCCCAAACTCATTCTGAAAGGTGCGTGGGGCACTTTTTAACATGTCTTTGGTCCCCAGGCCCATTTTGGGCACAGGCTTTTTATAACAGAAATTAACCAAGAGCTCTCTCTTCGCTTTCAGAGTTTTTTCCCCCTGTAAAAGCTGCTCTTGGGCTTTAGATGGCCCAGGGAGCTCCAAAACATGGAGGGAAATGCCTCCCCTTAGAGGGAGTTGGGGAGCACTTGGGGGCAAAAAAAATTTTTTTTGGAAAAAATCTTTTGACCCCTGGGGGGCCACAAAAATGGCATGAACCCCACAGGCCTCACTCACTTTGCCCAACCTTGCATTATAAAGATAGAGTACTAAAATATTCTTTCACGGAAGTGGACTTTTTATTGGTTTTATTGTTAAAAAGAGTGAGGGAAGTGTTTGAATGTAACTGAAAAGATATAAAGAAAGAAATGAATACTGAAAAAAAACGGCAGCCTGGGAAAAATGATCTAATTCAGTCATCTTGAATGATCTTGACTGTGCGCTGAGTTACGATGGGTTCTTCTGACATCTAAACCATGCCTGCTTAAAAAGATGGAAGAACACCACTAAGGTCATTTGTACCACTTGGGACGTGTTGTTTCCCAGGTTCAGCAAGTAAAGTGGGAATTGGAGAAGGAGAATCTGGTCTTTATATTGTTCAGGCTTGTTGCATAGTATCTCCTATAGACATATCACCAGTCCAGTGAGCCAGATGATGCCCTGGGAGGTGAGGCCATGGCACAAGCTTTCCCATAAAATATGTTCATGTTGTTGTTGTTTTCCAGCATCTCCACCCAGGCAGAATACAGTGCCACACTTCCCACGATGTGTTAACCATGGATAGTTGCTATGGGAACTTGAAACCATGTAGTGGGGCTGGGGAGTGTTTTGGCTATGGGGGTCAGATTGCCTGCTCAGAAACTAAGCCAGTAGACCAGGCGATGGCATGGGAGATGAGGCCTTGGAAGAACCCCTGCCACCTCATCCGATGCCTTCTGGCTGCCCCTCTCTGGCATCAGGGAGTATATCACCACCATCCAAAATAGAAAATGTGTGTTGATTTCCAGTGCTTGCAGTCCGTGGGCTCAGCTGCTATGAAAGTCACATGTTGTCGGCTACAGTTGCGCTGATGCATCCAGTGTGGTCTGCTTGGTGCTCTCAGATGTTATTGCTGTTTGCAACAAAGCACATCTTTTGCTGATTCTCTCTCTCTCTCTCTCTCTCTCTCTCTCAACCTCTAACTAATGCTTCCTTGCAAGCCTTTTGAACTGGCAACGGTGTCCGTCTGTCTGTGTGTGGATTAATCTGCTCTGTTTTGCCTTTTTAACGCCTCACCCTGTCTGCTGCAGAATGACACAAATAGGAAAACCCTAAACAGGAGTAATAGGGCTTCGGTGACTCTGGTGGATGCCCGTGACCCTAAACCCCAGCCTGTTGACTCCTGGGTCTAATTTGCATGCATGGTAGGTCCTTTTCACAGTAATTGGTGCTTGTGATTAACTTGTCTTGTTTGTGCATGGTCTTGCACTGCTGCCGTGTTCTCTCCACCTTCCCGGTTCTTTCTCAGGCAGAGGCAGACAAAAGAAGGCAATGGCTTATGTGTGTATGTGTGTGCCCTTTCAAATCTATATTTCTTGCCACACACTGCTAATAAAAAATGTAATTTGCTACTGGGGGAGTAAATAATCACCTGTCACAGATGCACCCCGCAAAAGGGATGGGTCAAAAGAGCCCCATGCCTTTCAAGAGGGAGAGCTGCTAAACATGACTAGGAAATGGAAGCTGATGGGAATTCCTCTGACGGATCCGAGATGTTTCGTATCGCATTAGCTTTCTTCTCCAGAGGGATCTGGACTATAGTCCCCATCTTCCCTAGCCATCAGGAGCATTAATGTGTTGCCTGGGGATTAAGGGAATTGTGGTGCAACACATCTGAAGAGCTGGTAATGTCAGTTTAATTTGTCTTTGTGAACAACACTTGCCATTAGCAAAGTTTGACCATCTTCTTTAGCCTCCTTAAGGATTTGTCGCACCATCTGTTCCTGCGAGTCTGAAAGGATACAGATACACTGTACACATCCAATGAACACAAATGCCCAATATGCTCAGAGTGGGAAGTCCTTACAAGCTTTCCCGAGTGAGAACTTGTAGAAGCCCTCATTCCTAGGGGCCATTTCTTCATCATAGGGACACAGCCATTTTCTCTTGGCCCCATTGCTCTCCTTCCCACTTCATAGGACCTTATCAGACGTTGGAAATTGGAAGTATAATCTAATGACAATCCGAATGCAATCATGGGGTTTCACGTTATTGCGAATTAAAGTATCTCACGCAATTTCAGGCAAAAGGGAAGTCATTCCGAACGCAATCATGGGTTTTACGTTATTGCGAATTAAAGCATCTCACGCAATTTCGGGCAATGGGGGGTCATTTTCGGGTAATGGGAAGTCATTCTGAACGCATTCTGAATGCAATGGGAATTCACGTAAATTTACTAAACTAGCGAATTCACGTGAATTCGAATTGGCTCCAATTGGCTCCATTTGCAATAAAGAGAAATTCCTCCCATCTGATAAGGTCCATAATGAACCTGTTAAGTGGGAAACACTTCTGTTCTATTGCATTGCTTTAAGAAGAACATTAGCTGTTTTTGTCCTGCAGTTGCAATAATTAAAAACAATGCAATCCAGATGGTTGCCCCTGTCCTTTTTCTTTTTATATTTCATTTCATTTTGGAATCTGGCTTCCTGTAAACCAGGCAGTGGAAAGCAATGGGACACTTTCTCTGGGAGAAGCAGGTCGGCATTTGTTTAAAACCAAAAACAAACAAGCCATATGGGAAGCCAAGCCAGTCACCCCTTTCTTGTCCAGTCACACTGTGACAGGGACAATTATATATTTGAATCTGGCTGCTACCTTATTCAGATCTGACTAGTGCTATGTCTGTATTGGCCCTGGGAATAATATTCACATAGTATCTGTTTGTCTAGGAAGGATGGAAGAAAATCTCCTAGACTTGATCTGTCTGCTCTTTACACTCAACATTGATTTAGCAGTATGATAGTTAGTTTCCAGTTAGTTTCTGCAGTCTAGATGCAATTGTATTAAGCACCTATGATGTCAGAAATGGACATCGATGGCTTGATCTGACCTAGAGTAAACTAGGTCATGCTGGCTTGGCAGTTATGAGAGTTATAGTCAAAAAAGATAATGGCATGATCTAGATTGGCAAAAAGAAGTGTGTTCATGGCTGAATGAAAGTCTAGCCTTTAGATGAGAAAAAGGGAAAGTGTGCCATGAAAATGCTTTTTTTGCGTTTTAGGGGAGAAGAAGCGCCTTTAAAAGGGTGCTGGTTTTCCCAGCTTCTTTTTTAAAAACTGCGGAACAGCGCAGCTCCATCTAAAGGCTGTGGTGCAGCTGCTAAGCATTAAGGAAAAGGCAACTTCATGTCACACTTTCCTGCCAATCTAGAAAGCCCCAGTGTGACTAAAGGCACACTTTTATGACCATCTCCCTCAGGAGGGGAAGGAAAGTACTACAACAGCACATTCTGTTTTAGCATTCTTTTCTCACGTGATAGAGCTCTTACCTAGGATTAAAAAACCAACAACAACCACTGATCCCTGCAGAGCCAGCTTGGGACAGTTTTTTTGCTTTTAGCAAACGCAGAATGCCCCTCCTTCTCCCCCATTAGGCTGACTGGATGACCAGTTCAGTAGTGACAATGGCATCCTTGAGAGTGCCATCCTTTACCGTGCCCAAAAGCAGCAGCCCAGTTTATGAAGACTAGGGCAGACCAAGTCAACAGCACCATGCAAAGAGAGGATCCTGGCCCGGATGCTCAGAACAATAACTAAAGGTTTGACACTACCCAGAAGCTGCCACCCGAGTATCTCTCCCTGTCTAGCAGGCTAGTGGTTATAGCTATGAAGGAGATAGACAGTGCAGAAATAGTGCCCTATGAGGATGGAGAGAGAGACATTTAGGGAGGGAAAAGGAATGAGGGGTGTATAATTCTCTTGAAAGAGAGAAATGGCAATTATCGCTTTTAGAAAAGAAAGATGGAACAATGTGGGAGACTACCAGCTTTCTCCATGCTTCTCCACATGCTCTCAGAGTCCTTTCATTCTCCTTCCAGAAGGGAATGGTCATAACAGCATGGCTTTTGTCAAACAGATTTTTCCAGTGTGCCAAAAAACACACTTCTATAACCCGTGTCCCTCGGGAAGAGGACGGAAGCACTCTGAGGGCATGCAGAGAGGCACGGAGAAAGCCGGTAGTCTCCCACGTTGTTCCATCTTTCTTTTCCAAAAGCGATAATTGCCAAATTGCAAAAGCTTCTTCCCCAGTTCCTTTCTCTGTACTAACTGGCGTTGACTCTTCTTTTTCAGGGCTAAAGTCCAGCTGCTTGTTTTATTATTCTTATTCCTATTTTTTTCCCCTCGACTTAAAAGAAGAATCAACACACAGGATCTCATTTAAACCATCACTGCCATTCAGATTCAGAGGGCCTTGACATTTTGCATCGATGGAACCAACCAGGCTGCAGATTCTATTGACGGCGAGGACCGGGTGACAAACCATCAGCCAATCTTGGAGCAGCATGCCTTACAGAAGGGATTCTTCTGCTTTTTAAGAACCAATCACATTCCCACCCGTCATCCCCCTACCCTTTCAACTTCCTGCAAGAGAAGGCAGGAGAATAAGGAAGGCAAGCTTACGTCGAAAGGGGTTCGGTTCGTAGCTGACTCTTCTATGTGGATGGTGCCAAGTTAGGAGAGGAAGGTCGTGAGATGGGGAAGAGGACGTAAAAGAAGAAAAAAAGATGTCACATGTGAAAGGAAAAAAAACACTACAGAATATTCCAAGTATATCTTTGATACAGTCATTAAAAACAGCACTTTTTTCTCCCGCTCCCCCCGCCTTTTGAACTGTGAATTTTTAAAGAAAAAAATAGCAATGATAATATTTTTTTTCTTTTCTTTTTGTGGCCTATTGTGGAGGTTTTATTCTTTGATCTGTAGGACATGCAGAATTGGTGAGCTGAGTTTTGATGGATTTTGACGAAAGGAGAACAAGGAGAAAACATAATCTTGGTTGACTGACTTGGAAAGGTGGAAGACGCAATTGACATGGGCTGTATAATCTGCTTTAGAAGTAAGCGATACCACACTGTGCTCTCTCTATATTATCATTGGTGTACAATTCATCTGCCTTTTGACTTCTGTAATGGCTCGTTTATCCTTCCAAACATATACAATGGTCACTTTGAGGTGTTGCTGTCCTTGTTCGGAAAGAGAGGACAAACAAAAACAAAACCTCAGCTCGATGCAGTTTACTTTTGTTGTGACCGATGTTCACAATAAGCGCTCCTTTTGATTTCCGACCTGTTGGTGATGGGTTGACAGCAATTTTATTTTCAGCATCACAGGTCCCCCGACCCTCTTCCCGTAGATAGCAAAGACTTTGGATTAAGGTGGAATCTTCCTTGCAAGGAAGATGTGCTAAGAATGCAACACAAACTGCAGATGAACCTGTTGTTTTTGCTGGTTAAAAGAAAGGCGAGGGTACGCCTACTACTAGATCCCAGCTATGCTCTTTGGATACGCTTTCAATAGACTACTTCAAAGGGAACTGTAATCCTTTCTTTCTTTCTTTCTTTCTTTCTTTCTTTCTTAAACCACTGGTGTATGGATAGCTTAGAGCAGGGATGGCAATTGCACAGCCTTCCAAATGCTGTGGGACTGCAACTCCCAGCATTCCTCACCATTCATCATCATGGATTGTGCTGGGTAGGGCTGCTGGGAGTTGCAATGCAACAACATCTGGAGGGCCACATGATTCCCGTCCCTAGTTTAGGGTGTAATCCTGTATGCATTTATCTGGGAGTAAGACCCACTGAACTCACTGGGACTTCACATCCAAGTAAACATGCCTAGGGTTACACTTTTAGCCTGTAAGTAGGGTTGAACACTTAAAAGATGGCATCCTATTTATGTGCAAAGCCTTATCTAAGATCTCTTGTTATATGGGTTTAGGGCAAGATATTTTGCCATTGGTGCATATAACCATATCCCCATATACTGTATAAAGTAATGCTTTGTGCTTTAACCACATTTCATTTCTTTGGGGTTTCTAGGCCGAAAATCAAAGCAGGACTCTGAATTTCTAATTCAACTTAACATTGGTTCTCTCTTTCTCTTTTTCATTTTTGGTAAAGTTAGTCGGTTGCCATATTAAATAGTGTGACTGGAAAGCACATTCTTTTGTCGAAATCCAGCAAATTTAATTTTGGGGATCTCAGTGCCTGCTGTTTCCTTTGTAATTTAAAATGATATTGGGGGTGGGGGGGTGGGTTGGGCTGGGCTGGGTTAGAGACGACCGGGGAGAGAATAAGCGAAAAACAAAAACAAAATTACTGTATTAGTTAAGGATCTAACTTTTTTGTAAAAAAAAAAAAAAAATTAAAATCCGTTTAAAAAAAGAAAAGACAAGACAAGACGAAAGGCAAGCATCAAGAGCTTTGTATCTTCTGGACTATAAAGAAAATAAAATTCGACACGAATTACATATATAAATATATATCTATATCTATATATTGTTGTGCAGAAAAAATAGGTTGCCAAAACCACGTAAGTAACGTTTGTAGCAGGAAAGCGTTTTTTTGCATTGATTCAGGGAAAGACTGGTGCCAGAAGCTCTTTGGCAACTTGAATGGTACAGACACAAACATCTATCAACAGTTCCCCTCCCCCCATCCCACCCACAACTTTCCCTAGCCCGTCTCAGTCGTGCTAGCGGGGGTTACCTCTCAGGTCTTTCGGAAATGCGAGGCACTTGGGAGCAAAGTCAGGTTGCCGCGACTGATGGAAGAGGGAGGCCTGAGTGGGCCAAAGATCTCTTGACTGGCCAAAGAGCCCAAGGAACTAGATTTTTGTCTGGATTCTAACTGGAGACCTCTTTGCCCCCCGCAGCCCCATGGTCTAAAGAGTGAAACGGGAACGGACTCCTCCTCACTTCAAAAAATGGTGCTCTTTTCGTACTTCTGCTGTTGATAAGTCAAAAGCCTTTTAACTGGGCTGTACATTTTTATACCATCTTTAAGACACGTCTGTAATTTTTCTCTCCTTCTTTCTCTCTAAGTATACAAAGGGAATTCTGTTTCATTTGGGGATTTTTTTTCCCAAAAAGAAAAAAAAAGCTTTTGTGCAATTTGTTCGTAATTTGCTCTAGTTTGTTATTAGGACCCTATAGAACAGGGATGGAGAGTTTGCGGTCTGGCTTTCTTGAGGTCCCAGTCTGGATTTCTAGGTCTCCCCAGAAGACCACCTGCCCTTCCCCGTGATGCCCTGGCTTAGTGGTTTCCCAGGTTTTCTATGGGAACTTCCCCCATTCTAGAAGGTTTAAATGCTTTTCCTAATGTTTCATAACTGGCAGTAAGCACATCCAACTGATATTTTGGGCCGAGCCTTTTCCACCCAGCCCACCACCGCCATGCCCACCACCTAGAATGCCACTGATGCTGGATTCAGCTCCTGATTTTGAAATCCAATGTATACCTGCACGTATATCTATATGGAAACGATCTCCATCCGGCCATGCTTGCCTTTTAATCTCTGGAGTTTATCACCCGGGGGCTAATTTCAGCATTAAAGAGAGATTATAGTACATTTAAAGCATCCTGCGAATAAAGCGCAAATGACAAGTAACTGCGCAAATTAGTATCACACGCAATCGCACAAATAAAGTGATATCGGAAATGCATTGTTGCTGAAATCCTGAAAGTAAAACGATGTGCGTTAATGCTTCTCCGTGACCACGTTAATGGCGGTTTTTGTGCAATGTCGCATGAAATTGTTTTGCGTAATTACGTGATTTTTTCAGGATAGTCACAGGATAAGCTCCCGATCTCCTTCGTGTGATAAAGCTCATATGTTCTTTAGAAAGAACTCAGAGCAGGGGGGAAGCATCTCCCGCCTCTGTTTGGTGGCATTTCTTGACTACAAGGCTTCCTTGTTTTCACAGACCGTCTCACAGAAAGGCTATTGTACAGTTCAATACTTTGAGGCAAGAAGAAGCCCCGTATCTGGTCTAACTGACGTTATGTTCAAGTGCCCGGAGAGGTGACCCTATAGCGGGAAAATTGCAGGGGGAAAACCTGGGGTAGGGAGGGTCACCCTCACAGGAGATGCACATCAAACTGAAACAAACAACGGTCTTGGGGGCATGTTTTCAGTATGTAATACCCTGGTATTGCTGCTGTCCAGCATGTCAAATTAGTCGAAAGCTAAACTGGATTTTTGGTGGTCGGTGAGGGTGTCAGGGCTTGCCGTTCTGTCCAGTTATTGATAGTGCATTGGCCTTGTGGAGGGGGGGGTGCAGAAGAAATTATGCGCTGTGAAAAAACCATGTGCACCCATCCCTAATAATAATAATAATAATAATAATAATTTGCAGCATTGGTTTCAGCAACCCCATTTGGCTGTTCACGTGTTTGCTTGCTTGCTGCTTCACCCAGGTTAGCTGTACCCTGCCAAGTCCATTTTAGTCCTCCTTTAGGATCCCAGGGAGATCTGGAAGATGCATAAATGCTTGGAGCTGTGCCAAAGCGTTGCCCTATGAAGCAGCTTGTACGTTGACTATCCATTGAGTGGGCTACTCCTGGACTGCCACCTTGGGAGTGATCATGGCCAAGAATGAGGTGAGCAAATCCTGCAAGCAGGCTCCCTCTTCCTTTCCCCAAAGCCTACCTACTTGGGGGTAGGCAGAGGAGATAGCGGGGGACGCTTCTGAGCCTTCCAGTGGGTCGGGGAGTTATTTCAGCCAGTTTATATCTAGCATTCCTCAAGCCCTCTAGCCTATCTAGGCAATGGATTGGGATATTTGCAAACCTTTGGCCCTTTAGGGATGTGAGCAGTGAGATGTACACGAAATGCTGTCTATAGGTAGCTCTCCATGGGCCTTTTCACACTGCACATACATAGCACTATGATTCCACTTGAACGGTGTACACTCATCCCTCCATATTTGCGGCTTTGATATCTGTGGATTGGATTATTCATGGATTTGATTAAGATAGTCTCTCTAGGAATATCTGGGTCCTCCAGTGCAACTCTATAATAATAATAAAATTTATTTATACCCCGCTCCTTTGAGATCAATCGAGGCAGCTTACACGATAAAATGCCATTACATCAATAAACAAACTCTATGGTCAACTTTAACTAAAGGTTGCACTGAAAGACCTAGAGATTCCTAGAGAGAATGCTCTACTAGGCATTTGTATCTCCTCCAGTGCAGTTCTATGGTCAATGTATGTTGGACGTTGACCACAGAGTTGCACTGGAGGACCTAGAGATCTCTAGAGAGGTGTCCTCACAGGTAAAAAAAACATGGTGTTTTTGTTGTTTGCGTTTTTTCCATATTCACAGGGGTCTTGTGCCCCTAACCCTAGTGAATATGGAGGCACAAGTATAGTTGCATCCTATGGAGCCTTGGTGTTTGTAGTTTGGCGAGGCAGTCTGGCTAGGAATTCTAAGTTATCCCTCCCTAAACTGCAGATCTCAGGGTTCCATAGGATGCAGCCCTGGCTGTTAAAGTTGAATCATAGTGCTGTAAGTCTGTAGTGTGGAAGCCCCCCCCCCCCCCACTTCAGTGCTCAGCTGCTGAGTCTCCAAGTTGTGGTCTCTCTCTTATGACCAGTGGGGATTGTGTTTTTGGGGTGGATGGGGAACCTCAGGTCTTGGGGCCAAATCTAGCCTCCTGGGGCCCTCCTCTACCAGCCAGCTGGAGCCAACAGTTTGCATAGTCCTGTCGTGATTTGTTTTCTCAGTTTCAGTCGCCAGAAAGAGAGAGAGAAATGTTTGGTTGCTGCTGTTCCTAAACTCTTGGAAGCCAGAAATTCTTGTTGAAAGTCACGCAGAGATACACTAGTAGATCCAGATCTACCTTTTTGCCCACCCCCGGGTTTAGTCCATAGTGATCCCTACTCGATCCATATATCTGCATTGGATCAGTACAGACAGAAAGTGTGCACAGTTCCCGGAAGAGCTATCTGGGATTGTGGGTGCTTCAGGCTTTTGGGTCCTCGGAGGTAGGCTCAACGTGTGGATCTCTTGGTGTTGTTGTTGTTGTTGTTGCCCTTGTCACTGTACAGTTTGGCTGTTTCACACCTCTAGACACCTTGGCGAATTTAATGGGAGAGGGAAGCTCAGGCCTCGGGGCTGAATCTGGCACTGCTAGCGTTCCTTGGTGTTTCCTGGCTTTTGTACAAAGATATCCATGTTCTGAAAGATTGAAATGCGCCTCTCAAGGCTTACTGTATATACTCAAGTATAAGTCTCAAAATTTTAGTCAAAAAACTGACCCCAAAAAACTGAGTTGACTTATCCGTTGGTCAATGTAAGTACTGTACTTTAACTCTTATTAAAAAGAGTGGTATCTGTCCTGGAAGCACCGATCCCCTCTATTCTCTCATCCATCTGGCCTTTAGCATAAACATAAATAGTTATTCCTGCGAGAATTTTGTAAGTTCTTTGGCATTGTTTCCCTTTGCTTCGTCTTTTACATCCTTTGTTTCGTGCCCCTAATTTTTACCCTAGACTTCTCCACGGGTCATATTAAAATCCATAATACTGGCCCCAAAATATTCCCTCGACTTATACATGAGGTTGACTTATAGTCGAGTGTATACAGTAGTTACTACTACTAAGAGTTTTAACTTGAAAAATGCTCGCATTTTTGGACTTTTCCCTTTTGCTTTTGGCGAACAGCCCCACAGAAGTTCCTTGTAACTGAGCTTGGCCCTCAGACTAGAAGAGATTCCCATCCTTGCTACAGGGTTGGTAGGAGCACTGGAGAAGGCCAGATTTGCACCATGGTAGGCATGGCAGATCACAGGAGACTATGGAGTAAGGGATTTAGGCCTTCTGGTCAAGGGCATTAAGTGTTGAGAGCCAGGGTGGAGAGCCTGTGGCCCTCCAAATGTCGCTGGACTCCCATCAGACCAAGCTAACATAGTTAGGGATGATGAGATTGTAGTTCTAGGGACATCTGAACCTGTTGCCGCAAACTAAATCTTTCTTGCCCCACTTCATTTGGTTGGTTGGCATGGTCAGATTGCATTTCAGCATGATCAGAAGCTTGATCCCATTCTGAGAATGGAGTGAGAAGAAGAACAAAGTATAAGCTTTCTCCAAGGAAAGAGTATTTGAGAAGTGGCAAAGGAGTTGATCAGACATAGGCAAGTGTTCCTGATTCTCAGTGGATTCCTGATTCTCAGTGTCTATCTTCTATATAGTATATCATTCTGTATAGTATCTACTGTATGTACTATGTATCAGTGCTCGGAAGAGTTCTGGTTTGGGTCTGTAACTCCAGAATCCTGCCTCTTAGGGATTCCGGAAGCTGTAGTCCAATGTAACTTTTCCCAGCTCCGTGTATACCTGTATCGTATGTATACTATATAGCAGTATATAGCACATCAGTGATACAGAATTTTGTACAGCCAAAGTACCCAGCACCCTGCAGACCTCAAGGTCCTTCAAAGCTGGGATTCATATTGTGTAGCTTTCCAGCGACTGTTGACCTTCAGCTCCCCGTATTCTTCAACATTGGCTATGCTGACATCTCAGAAGTCATATTTGGGTTAAGAAGGGTTTTTTAGTGGTCCATGGGAGCTTACAAATGCCCCTGCATACCTTCTTGAATCCTTCCCCCTCTCTGTGTAGTAAAGGCAAGGCAAGTTCTACCAAATATGTAGAAATATGCAAATTTGCTTAAGAGTTAAGTCACATATTGTGCAAATTACATGATTCTGTGTTCTCAGCACATGTTATATTTATGTTCATGTAGCCCTGTCTGTGGCGCAACTGTTGGCTGTTTTTTAGTCCTCATGTTACATGTGAATACCAGATATCTTCAGATGGGCCAGGCTGATATTTATTGTGACGTGTCTCCAAATGGAACCCACTTGCCTTCTGCGTAATAACTTTCAAACATGTATCTATGCCTGTCTTGTTGCCTTGAAAACAACAACAAGCCTTGTGGCACCTTAAAAGACTAACACATTTGTTACAGCATGCACTTTCATGCACACCTACTCACTGCTGTAGTCCAGGAAAGCTTTTGCTATCGCAAACAAGGTAGTCTTTAAGATGCCGCAAGACTCTTTGTCTTTCTGCTGTGCAAGTGTGAGCTGCCATCCCTATCCTGTGAGGTTGGTGAGATCCTGATTTAATCCACACATACCTGAGATGGTCAGGGATGATTTTTTTTTCTGCATCATGAGCAACTATAGGCATGTCTATGAACTGGCCCTCCCCCCCCCTTGCTGTGACATGTTTTCAATATGTAGGGCCAAAGCCTTGATTCAATTGCGGACTGTCTTCATGATGTGAGGTCAGTTCCACATTTGAATCCGGAACATCCCTGCCTTACACCAGTTTAGAAAGACTTACTCTTTGCTCTGTATTTTCCAGGAAAATCTGGAGCACCCTGGAGGGACACCGGACTGCTATTTACACATGCCTCCCTCTGTGGCACCCAGCGCTGTTGTCAATCGCACCCTCTGAAGTCACAACAAGGTATCCAGCCAGGTGATTGATGTTGGGCACCCTGTTTTTGACCCATAAGAAGTGGCTTTTACCAGCGGCAGCACTGAGTGGCACAGCGAGACATGTGTAGATAGCCTCCTGGCATCACTCTGAGTATGGTGGTAAGGAGAGGAGGGAATTCAGGGCAGCTCCGGTATTCTGGCCAGTATAGATCTGCCCTATGATGGTCTTTTTCTATAATCCTTTGCTCTGCTCTGAGAAAGATGATAGCCCCTTTTCAGGTAGAGGCGTAGGAACTTATCGCATAAACTTTAAAACTCTTTCAAGCCTCCCGGACTGGAGCCGGAACGTGGGATGGAGGCAGGGATTATCGCATGCTAAATCGGCACCTAATCGGCACCTGCCAGCAGCCCTGGTCCCAGCCGCTCTCCACCTGCACTTTTTAGAAGCTGGAAAGCTTCCGACCTCTAAAAAGTGGTGGCAGAGCATGGCTGGGCCCCGGCTTGGACCCGGGCTGATGGAGGGCAGCGATTAGGCGTCGATTTAGCATTTGACAATCCCCAGCTCCAGCCCGCATCCTGGCTCCAGCCTGGGAGGCATGAAAAGGTTTTAAAGTTCATGTGTTCAGCGCCATAGATACAGGGTCTTGGGTTTTTTGTGTGGAGGAGGTTGATTCTAGTAAAATAGTGGTCATTTTCAAATTGGAGTGGGTCAAGTCAGCCCCCACAATTTTCCTGGCAGCAGCAGTTGCATTTGGGAAGCCCCTGCCATTCAGTATTCACCCAGCACCCCACTAGTTCCAGAATTCCAAGCATTATGAAAATGTTAAGGCGATGAGCATCTCCCAGATCATGCCAACGCTACAAAATAAGGCAGCTGTTGAGCCCACAGTGGGAAAGCCAAGACTGGTCTCATTGGCATCCCAGCAGCTTCCTGGAATTTTTTCAGTCATGGAAAACTAAGAAAAAAAGTTAGTTGTGGGCCCCAGGAGGTGGCCAGCCATTGTAGAAGGTTGTCCTAACCTAGTGTGGCTGGAAGATGAATCTTCCACCTGTGAGACAACAATGTGCCATTACTCTATCTTTGGACAGAATGCAGCCTTCCCAAACTTGGCACTTTCCAGATGTTTTTGGACTACAGTGCCCAGCATGCCCAAACATGAGTCACGGTGGTCAGGGCCTGCTGGGATCTGTAGTCCAAAACATTTGGAGAGCAGCAGGTTCTAGGAGATGGAGTCTCCTACATCAATATTGATGCCAAGTGGCAGCCTTCCACATTGTCTCAAAGATTCCAGATAGCTGTGAAGTGATGAGGGATGCTGAATTCTGTCACTCCTTTACTGCATCAGACTGGACCAGCATAGATGCCAAAGAAAGGCCACCTGTATTGTAAATTTTTGTGCAGAATAGGCTGGGATGGGCAGTGCAAGGGGAGTGCATGGCCCAATCCGTGATAGTTCTGTTATCATCTGCTGACCAGGTTCAGTGAAAACCCTGTTTTGTCTGTACTTGTGCTTCCCAGTTTGGCCAACCAGTTGAACATGAATTTGTTGGGGGGAGGTGGACTTCCATGTGTCTAGAGCTCTTGGAGTTGTTTCTTGGCAAAATCTGGAACCATGTGGGCATCATAGATAGTTGGAGGGAACTCATGGTGATGGAACAAAATCCCATAGACTCCAGTGATGCAGCTCAAGTACTTAAGAGTCTGAAAGGAGCATAAAATATATCTTGAGGACAGTACTTGAGTGAGCCAAATGTAACTTGCCTGGCATGAAAGTGAGAGGGACATGTTCACTAGAACCCCCATCTCTATTCTCCTTTACCACTGTTATAACCTGTTTCCTTCAGAGCTTGAAAACATTGCTTTTCGGGACTACAACTACTGGCATCCTCCCCGAATCTGGGAGCTGTAGTCTAGAAGAGGAATATTTCAAGGTTCTGGTGTCATGGTCTGAGTTTTGACCCACCAGCAACCAGGCCTCCAAACATCATGTTTTTAAACAAACAACTCAAAGGTGTCCATGGTGAGGACAGAAAACATTGCCCTGGCTCTGGTTTGGCTTCATGACAGATCATCACATGGAATCATCATTCAGCGATCAGACTGAGGCCAATACTTCTTCTCTCGCCACCCCAAAGCATGGTGGGTAAAAGATATGGCACCCACCAATAGGCTTGCGCACAATCCCTATTAAGCTGGTGGGACCCCCTGACATTTAGTCCACTTTTAATCTCCCTCCAAATCACTGAAATGGTCCCTTGCAACTCTGCAGCCTATGCACAGGATGGCAAAGCCGTACGGAGAGGCATTTTAGCTCATTCGCAAGTAATTTGTGCACACTCCCGACATCCATGAACCCTGTCTTGTGTTTTCATGTCCACGCTTTGGAGCTGATGCGTATTAAAGTATTGTTCAGGCTACGTTCACTTGCGTTATTGCGTGCAAGAATGACATCCAAGAAGGTTTAGGAACCCACCAGGACGAAGGCATTCTATTCCTGTTCTTTCAGGTCCTTGCCTCCTTCAGTCACAGTCAGTTCACACATGCACCCATCGACGGATCTCTCTTCGCACCAAGATTTTGCTGCCTACCTCTGTTGAAATGGATTGTGTCTTGAGGTGAGAGAAAACCTCCGTTGATACATGATCAGTCATGGTTCTTTCACATAACCAAGACACCCCTGAAATCCCAGCTTCAACAGAGGTGGCCAAATGAGATGGTAGAATGAACCTCCAAGGAATGGAGGAGACAGTTCCACTTAGGACACATGGGCCTTCAGATGGAAGAATGCAACTCCCATCATCCCTTACCTTCAGCTCTGCTGAATAGAGCTGATGGGATGCAGAGGTCAACAAGAGTCATAGGGCTACACATTCTGGATCCCTGATTCGGGGAGACAAATTGGGAATGGGGGAGAAAGCAGGTTTCCTGCACCTTTGGCAGCTATGTAGATAAATGGAATTTCAGCGGTTCCTTACCATGTGAACATTACCTGCTGAAACTGCCCCTTCAAGACACTTGGAACATCCTCGAATTCTCAGATTTCTTGAGCAAACTAAAAGAAACTCTGCATATCGAGCTGCAAAGCTCTGGCTCAGCCTAGACGCACTGGTTCCCAAACGTTGGTCTTCCAGGTGTTTTGGATTTCAACTCCCGGAAACCCCAACCAGGTGGGCCAACTGTCAGGAATTTCTGGAAGCTGAAGTCCAAAACATCTGGAGGACCAACGTTTGGGAATCTTAGGAGTTTTATCACAGAAATCCCCGTGCAAAAACAGGATTTAAAAGCTGGGGGAGGGATGCAAAAACGGGTTGATTTTCACACATGTCGTTGTTAAAGTGGTGTTAACCGAACAGAAAACAGACAAAAGCCACTCCTTTGTACTTTTGGGATTTGCCGAAAATAAAAAGGAACAACTTTTGCTAATTTCTGCCTACTTTCGGTTTGGGTTAACGCCACTTTAACAATGACGTTGTATGAAAATCAACCATCTTTTCCAGGCTTTTTCAGATATAAACCCCCGTTTCTGCACGGGATGATAAACTCCATTGGCTAGAGTAGTGGTTAGCTACTTGCAGGAGAATTTTTGGTTGCCTGTTACCCAGGAGAATTTTTTAAAACACACACACAAACAGCTCAACTCCTGCTATAGCCAAGTGTTGCTGTCTCTTCTACTCCTTCAGGATTCTACCACCTCCTCCTGCTGCGTGCGTAGACATGCAGTCAGCTGTGAAATACAGTTGGCCCTCCTTATCCGCGGATTTTTTTTTATCCACGGATTTGAGCATACACGGCTTGCAAATATTCCCCAAAAGTATAAGTTCCAAATCGCAAACCTTGATTTTCCATTTTATATATGGGACACCATTTTATCGTGCCATTATATTTAATGGGACTTGAGCATTTTGTGATCCACGGAGGGTCCTGGAGCCAAACCCCAGCAGATAACAAGGGCCCACTGTACTCCGCTCCACATAGACGGACCTGAACCTTATCAGTGTGGCTTAGTTAGATGTAGAGCAGTCTACCCCCTTCCCCTGCCACTTCTGATGGGTGCAGCCTATGAAAACCCGTGCCACGTTATACCAGTGGGTGTCTTTTTTAAAATAGAAATGAACCAAAGGAGTCGCAGCACAACCTGGGCTCTTTTGTCTTTGAAATGCAAGGACAGAAGGAGACCTGGGGGCAGTTTGGTTTCAGTGGAGGATGGCAAGGTGATCCTTGCGAGAGAAGGGTGAGATGTGGAGGCTGGGCGCACGTGTGGGCCCCTCCGATTCAGCGGGCGAGGGTGACGTTGTATGAAACGAAACATCACTGACTGAAGCAGCGTCCTGGTCCAAGTAGTAGCCAATGTGTTTGTAACAATCATGTGCCTTAAAACTTTTCTCGTTGGGGGAGGGATGGGGGAAAGTAACCCAAATCCAAAAATGAAAAAAGAATAAAAAATTTAAATATATATATATATAAATTTAGATCAATGATGTGTGTTTCTGTAATCTTCCTCGACATTATCGCTGTTGTTTTTGACCAGGGTGGGGTGGTGGGAGGGAGGGAGGGAGGGAGTTCCTTTTGCATTGTATTTACACTGTACTATAAAACTGACCGGTTTGGTTTTAAGACTTAAGGGGTGGGGTGGGGGAGGCGGATTATGCTTTCACAGAACCAATGTTTAACATAACCCGAATGTATTAATATTATTCTAGGAACTTTCCGTAACACAGACAAGTAGAATGCTTGTTGAAACCAGGTGTGTAGGTTAACAATTTGATGTGTTTTCAATAAACGATGCCTGGAATTAACTCGCGTGTTCTTGATTTTTTTTCATTTATGTGGAATCGTTGGTTTGGGTTGTCCTGAGTGATACTTGGGGTTCCTGCCCGAAACTGATCTGACAGCCTTGGGGAGCATAGCTTTACCATTCACCTTTGTTTACTCTTGGAGTTCTCCTACCAAGGGTTTAAAGGGTTTAAAGTTCTCCCTAGAAACCTTCCTAGAAGCCAAGATGACAAAGCTCAAGTTGTCGTACTTTGGACACATCATGAGAAGGCATGAATCATTGGAAAAAACAATGAACGTTGGGACTGAATCTGTTTTTCTGTAAAATAAGTTGTAAACATATATCCACAATATGGGATACTGATATAATTATGCTGATGTTTGCTCGCGAGTTTGTAATTTAAATCAATATCAATTGTCGCATTGTGTTATCTTCTTAGCTTATTGTTCACGATATTCATATTATTGTTACATGGTAGAATGTCATTATTTAATTCAGCCGGTTCTTGGGTCTTACATGTTGGGAGATTTAGTTTGGTCACAGTAAACTCGTGTCCCTTTAAGAAATGGTACACATGAATGAGCCACCTGCAGGCTATTTAAGAAGTAATGGTAAGAAGTAGTTACAATCCGTTTGTACTCATGGATTTTGTTCCATGCAAGCTGAATATGGCCTAAAACATAGGTAAGCAGTTTATATATGTGAGGAATGATATATTGGTTCTTTTCTTTGGGATGATTACATATTTTTCTGTTAATGTGTGTTAATTTTACATATTTAGAAGCATGGAAAAGCTAATTTGGAACTATATCTTCCTCTCTTTTTTTAAGAACCTTTACTCAAAATATATCCTCTCTCTCTCTCTCTCTCTATCTATCTATCTATATATTATCATAAAACAAATGTATAAAAATGGTATAAATATTTCATAACAATGAAAAACATTCCTTACTAAAGTTTTATACAATTCAGTTTATTTAAAATCAATCTGACCATAAAGAACAATGGCTAGATGGAGGAGATATAAAATTTGTATTAATATCATCTATAAGAAGAGACCATTTTTTTTTCCTGGAAAAGTCTTTGATTTTTGTTGGTTTGAGTTATATTTCATATTATCTGTCACTTTCTCCATGAGCCATTGATCCCAAATTCTTGTCGACCAGTTTGTCCAGGGATACAAAACCTCTTTTCCAATTAGGAACTATATCTTCCTGAATGGTAATCCGGAAGTGAAATAGTATAACTACTACTGAAGAAGACTATTAAGTCAAAAACGGCCTCAAAACTCCAGAGGTAACCGTCTGTATTAGTCGATGCTACTTGCATCAAGGCTACTAGTGATTCTACTACCAGTTATATACTGCTACCTGGCTTATCCTTTTGGAAGTATTTTTACAGTGTAATTTTTGCAAGGTGACTTATCTTGGTTATCGGTGACACTGCCACCATTGCCGGGCTTCTTGTTGAATTGGAATTAATGGGATATTTACCCTATATTGACTGTCACGAAGTTACTGGTGCAAACAGAGGGATTTGTCAGCTTAGCACTTTATACTATTATTTCCTTGCAAGGTGTGTTTGGTAGAATTCTTTATTAACATTTGTTATTCTCTAATATCACAATTGCACCGTTGTTTCATGTTTATTTAAAATTGTTCCATTATATTCATTGTCGGCTAAGAATTTTTGTAGCAGCTCATTATTTGTTAAGCATTTGTACTTACCGTGTTTCCCCGAAAATGAGACAGTGTCTTATATTATTTTTTTGCTCCCAAAGATGCGCTAGGTCTTATTTTCAGGGGATGTCTTATTTTTTTTCCATGAAGAATTCACATTTATTGTTGAACAACAACAACAACAAAAACACAACCCTAACATTTATTATATACTGTATATATATTTATATACAAAAACTTTGCTAGGTCTTACTTTCGGGGAAGGTCTTATGTTTAGGAATTCAGCAAAACCTCTACTAGGTCTTATTTTCAGAGGATGTCTTATTTTTGGGGAAACAGAGTACTGATATATAGTGCGCCTATTTTTTGGTGTGTTTTTTTCCCCTCCAAGTTTTGACTAGTTACTGTCTCTCCTATTGTGTTAGCTTTTTTTAAATACTGCCTAGAGAGCTAGATGTTTCCGCCAGAATCGTATACGATCATCGCGTATGATGCTAGCGCAGAAACAACATTGGTATGTAGTGACCCCCAAATCCCATTAACTGGTAAGCAGCAGGAGTTGGTTCCGCTACCACCGCTACCAAACATTCCCATTCTTCGTTGGGAGTGATCTCTGGTGCGACCAGCAGGGAAAGGACCTTTTTTGCAAATCCTCCTCATGCCAGAGATTGCTTTCATGAGGAAGGTGAGTGGGAACGTCAAGGATTTGCTTCCAAATCAACAGTGGAGTGGATCTCCATCAGTCCCAGCGGCTGCTTTCCAGTAAGTGGGATTCAGGGGACTTTCACAATCCCTGCGTAGCCCCTAGGAGATGCATAGCGGTCATGAATGCACAGCATAGAATCATAGAATCATAGAATCACAGAGTTGGAAGAGACCACAAGGGCCATCCAGTCCAACCCCCTGCCATGCAGGAACTCCAAGTCAAAGCATCCCTGACAGATGGCCATCCAGCACAGCAGTTGCAAATGCGTAACTATCAATTACGTCCTGTATATACTCATGTATAAGTCTAGAAATTTTGGGCAAAAAATTGACCCCAAAAACCTGAGTCAACGTCCCACGACTCAATGCAAGAACTGTACCTGAACTCTTATTTAAAAGGAGGAACCATCATCCCCTGGTGAAAGGCAAGAGTATAATCTGTCCTGGAAGCACCAATCCCCTCTACTCTCCCATCCGTCCAGCTTTAGGAGTGAGCATAAAGAGGAATGCTGGAATTTTATAAGTTCTTTGGCATTGTTTTGCCTTGCTTCGTCGTACAGATCCTTTGCTATATGCCCCTAAGTTTTATCCTCGACTTATCCATGGGTCTTATCAAAATCCATAATTTCTGCCCCAAAACCTGCCCTTGACTTATGGTTGAGTATATACGGGTATTTGCAATTGCCCAACAGGATTCTGGCCTGCATCTCTGGCCTAACCCACATGTTACTTTGTCCAGTTATGTGGAAGGGCATGCTCGGAAGAAGTTCTTTCAGGGAAACAGATGCACTTTCTGAAAGCAAGTGCACTCCTCTCGAAAGTGCTCACGATGCGAGGGTATTTTTATGAGATGAGAGAAAGGAGTCCATGACATGACACACACTTAATGAGATTTTATTTTGGGCCTTGCTAAGCATCCACATTTTCTGCTGTGTTAGAGGTGCATCTCTTATTTGTCTTTTCCGATGCACTAACATGGCCATAAGCCATCGTTGCTGCCAGTGAGCAACCGGACTCAAACAAATGCAGTATTTCTACGTCTTGACCTTTTCCAGCTGTCAGAATCGCTTTGTTTGGTGCTCCTCACAGCCCAGGTGTATTGAAGAATGGAGTCCCAGAGGTCAGAGGTTAATGTGGGAGCCACAAGCATCAAATATCAGGGCCCTCATCCATGTTCAGATCCAAGGGAATGTGCAGTGTGCCGTTTGGTTGGCTCTGGACATGTTTGCGGAAGCAGCTTGGTTTCTCTTGGTAAGAGCAGAGCTTGGGGAAAGGCTTTTTGGGGACTACTAAGCCCAGAACGCTCTTCCCATTGGACGCGCTTGCTGAAAAAAATCTCTGTAATATAGTTCGAAAGAGAAACTTTTACAAGCTCTTGCTAAGAGCAGTGTTTTACCTTGGGTACCGTTGCCTCTCTTCCTTGCTTGCCGCCTTTTCACCAAGGCTGCCACCACGCTGCGGAATTAATGCAGCTTGGCACTGCTTTCACTGCCATGGCTCCCCTCTATAAAATCCTGGCATTTGTAGTTGGTTGTGGCACCTGAGCCCTCCGACATAAATGGTTCAATAGCTCGCAAAACTACACCTTCCAGAATTCAAGGCACTGAGCCATGGCCATCAAAGCGGTGCGAAACAGCATTAATTCTGCAGTGGAGATGCACGTCCCCAAGAGTCCTGCCCAGTATTTTGCATATCTACAGTTTGTACGGGCAGAGATGAGACCAGGGATAATGTAGGGGACAGGGCAAAAAAAAAAAAAATACTTTTAAAGTTGAACCTCATATATGAACTGCAATGTATTGGAAAGTTTGGTTCTGTCCATCAACGGAGGTGCTGGTATCCTGTTCCACAAACAGTAGTTCTGGCACTTCATTGCTGCCCGATTTCTTTCTGTGTGTACTTCTATATACAGCAACCGAAAGCCTACGTTGTCCAGCATAGCGTAAGAGTGACCCAGACAGAAATCCGCTATGCCTTCCCATTCACCACCTTCTGAATGCCCGGTTTTGCTGCCATAATTCCTTAAACAGCCATTCTGTGGCTAGTGAAGAAGAGGGTTGGGGAGAACCAGCGAAGTGTCTGGCTGTGCTCCAAAATCGGACACAAACTGGTTTCTCTTTCCCTGAGTTCTGCTGGGGTCTTCATGGATCATATCATATCAGTCTGTACCCAGCCATGGGGCATAACCAGACCTTTCTCTGATGCCATTCCGTTTCTCACCAGCCACACACTGGCAGCGAAACTCAAAAGAACTCTGTGTCCAAAACCATGTGTCCAGTGACCCAAAAGAGACTTTGTTGTTGTTGTTGTTGTTGTTGTGTGCCTTCGAATCATTTTCTGACTTATGGTGACCCTGAGACAAACCCATCATGGGGTTTTCTTGGCAAGATTTGTTCAGAGGTTTTCCATTGCTTTGCCCCGAGGCTGAGAGGGTGTGACATGCCCACGGTACCCAGTGGGTTGCATGGCCGAGCCAGGAATCAAATCCTGGTTTACAGAGTTGTAGTCCAACACTCAAACCACTACGCCACACTGGCTCTTGTAAGTTGGACTTAACCCTGGATTCAAATTACAAGAAAAGAGATGGCTTGCAAGATTTGTTTAGAGATGGAGCAAACAATCACATACTCTATCAATCGCCTATTCCATCAATCAAAAATTCATACAATCACATATTCCATCAACCACATATTCTATGGATGACATGTGGATATGTGAATGGCTGTGCATATGTGTGGCATGTGCATATGTGAATGGCGTGTGATTGTTTGATATTGATAGAATAAGTGATTGATCAAATATTTAATTTTTAAAAACCCCACAGATACACAGGCAGCACTGCAAGGGGAAGGGGAAAAATAGTGGCCCTGTCAAAACGTCACCCCTCTGCCATTTGTCCCTTCCCTCAGAAAGAATTGATTCTGATCTGGCGTTCCCAATGTTAGGAATCGCATTAGAACCGATTCTTCTCAAAAGAACCTCAGAATAACTGCTAGCAAAAACCCTGGGGCATTTTGGGTTTGCTCCGCTTTATTTCCCCTGGAATCAATCCAGTGAGGATCAGAATCAATTTCCCAGTGGGAACTAGGGCCATATCCCCTGAATCAGGATTTGGAACTTTTCGTAGTGCGAACGATCCCCGATTCTGGCTTCCCTTCCATTCTCTTCCAGTCCCTTGTTAATTTTCTAATGAAGTTAATTAACCCCAAACAGTAGTTCTCAAATTAAATGGGAATCAGTTGAGGAATGCATCGGCGTGTGACCCCAGTCTTTTGCTCCTTTGTTAGCAAATCATTATACACTGGACGCAGCCAATATTTCTCATTTGGCTAATTGATCTGAATTAGGCTTAGACTTGTTCTTGTCCGAAACACACAGAGTGCTGCTGTGGACGGTGGGCACTATTTGGATTTTTAAAAAAGCCATCAAAAGTGCTTTACATGTTGAGATCTATTTCTAGAAAGAAAGAAAGGATGGACGAACGGATGGATCAATCTATGGTAATGATGCTCTGACAGCAATGTTGCGGAGGGAGAGGTACGAATTCTGCGCTTGCAAAATGTATTTGACTTGCCAAGTGGGAGCTGCGCTCCCTCTTCAAATATTTGATGAGCTGTCAGTGTAAAGTCGTCTTTATTTTTGCCTCTGAGGACAGAAGTAGATCTGATAGGCTTTAAGTGACGGCAGCATGGATTTCACCTGATGGTGAGAATTTCCTAAAATGTTAACGGCGATTTGACAATGTCACCGATTTCTCTGTGTGTGTGTGTTGGGGGGGGGGGGTATTTCTTGACAGTAAGAGCTGTTCAACAGTGGGACAAACTCCCTCGGAGTGTAGTGGAGTCTCCTCCTTTGGCGGTCTTTAAATAGAGGCTGCATGGCCATCTGGCAGGGATGCTTTGATGGAGAGTTCCTGCGTGGCAGAATGGGGTTGGACTGGATGGCCCTTGGGGCCCCTTTCAACTCTAGGATTCTAAGTAGTGAAGAGCAAGCCTAAAGTCTCTCCCCTCCTCTCAACGGAGCCATTGATTTGTTTTGGCCTCCTTTTTACCAACTGAACACACACCTCATTGGCTTCTAAACTGTTGGCTCGGGTCAAATAATCAATAAATCCAGACAGAGAGAGAGCATCTTCGGCCAGTTTTAATGGGTGTTACAGGAAGCAGAGAGGTAAACAGGACAGATAGTAAGTAAACTGGGAGAGTCCACACTTTGGTCCCATGATACGTTGCGAGGGGTGGCATATGCTGTCAACCAGAAGTGGTCTCTAAGGCTGCCTTCAAAACAAAGGCAAACCTCTGGCATTTGAAGGAAGCACAGAACGAATGTTGGGCGTTCGCATAATTCTGCAACCAGACTGTCACAAAAAACCAAAACCAAACCAGACAAAAAAAAAATGCCCCTTCTCTGAACAAGAAATTGGTACAAAAACAGTTGAAACACAGGAATTGCATACAGAAGGTGGCTTTTGGCTTTGCTTAACATAACGCGTGAAAATTTAACACAGCACTACTGCCAGTTCTGGATTTTTTTTCTAAGAAAACACAGTTGGGGCTCTTTGCCTGCTTTCCAGTGCTGTTCTTGGCAACTATGAAACAAAGGTAGGTAGGATGCTCTTGTCCTGCAACATATTTGCCAACCCCTCTGCCCAGAGTTGGACTTCTCTGCCCCCCACCACCCAAGATAATGCTCAAAATATGCTTTGGCTTTCCTTAGCAACAAAATATAAAAGAGAGCTAAAAGCTTAAGGAGCTGGCACCAGTTGGATTCATCTTTATTACGGTCAAAGACCAGGGCGCCAGTTAACGTCAGAGTATTTCAAACAAGATCCAGCAAGGGCATTTTGTCAAAGCAACAACAAACAAACATTAACCCCAATGGGAAGGGAACACCTTGGTTGCCTAGCCTATTTCTATACAAAGCTTGTTCTACTGCTGAGTTTGTTGGTTAATAGTCCTCCCAGAATAAAATGGTTTGACATCACAGGTCCCCCAATTACAGAAAGCTACAATTCAAAAGAGATGCGGTGATACAAAACAGGAGCTGAACACGAGTGAACACTCTGGCTCTTTATCCCAGATAGACAGCCTTTTCCATGGCATCCTCCGCTTTCATGTACTCCAGGTGAGAAGGGTAGTTGGTACACTCAAAGCGCTTGTGGTTACGGATGTACTCAATGAATTCTGGAGCCCCCGGGTAGATGATGTTGTCTGCCAAAAGAACAGAACCCTTCCGCAAGAGGCCACATTCCTGAGAAGAGAAAGCAGTGAATTGGAGGTTGGAGCTATTTTACCACTCAAACAGCATTTGTTTTATAGTTTTTTGTGGGTTTTTCGGGCTACGTGTCCATGTTCTAGAAGAGTTTATTCCTGACGTTTTGCCGGCATCCGTGGCTGGCATCTTCAGAGAATGCTGGCAGGGATGTGAGTGGGGTATATATACTGTGTGACCCTTGGTTGGGAGGATCTTGGCCTTGCCATTCACCAACAGACCAACATAGAGATTAACACGTAAATCACTTCCTCTCAACCTAGGGTGACACAGTGTATATATACCCCACTCTCTTCCATGCCAGCATTCTCTGAAGATGCCAGCCACGGATGCCGGCGAAACATCAGGAATAAACTCTTCTAGAACATGGCCACTTAGCCTAGAAAAACCTACAAAAAACTATGGATGCCAGCCATTAAAGCCTTTGACTTCACACTGCATTTGTTTTGTGATTCATTTGTTGTTTTTCCATTAGCTTTAACGAGAGAGCTACCCGGTCTTACACTGCCTGGAACATTTGTGTCTTCCACGCAAGGGTGTAATATTTTCAACCAGCTGAGTATTTTCTCCAGGGCAACACATCTTCCAAAGTGTTAGCGTACTGGGCACAGAGTCTCTCTTTTACATCTCCCTTTCTCCCACAACCTTTCTGTGACCTGTACAGATTATGTGAAACGATCTCCATTCTTTCACTCCAAAATGAATGAAAAACAAGCGCCTGTAACACGAACAACTTTTTCCCTCCTCCTAGGTTCTTCCAGCTGGTATTGTGCTACAGCTCTACCTTGTGCACAGTTTTACAAGGTATATCAGTGTGACAATGTCTCACGTTAGTATCCCTTCCATACAGTCTGACCCCCATCCCCATAATTTTTTGTTGTTGTTTGGACTGGATTTATGTAAATCTGGATTTTGTTGTTGTGTGCCTTCAAGTCGTTTCCAACTTCTGGTGACCCATGGCATTTTCTTGGCAAGATTTGTCAAAGGAGGTCAGCTCAGAGGCTGAGAGAGTGTGACTTGCCCAAAGTCACCCAGTGGGTTTCATGGCCACGCCGGGATTCGAACCATGGTCTCCCAAAGCTCAACCATTCCGCCATGCTGGCCCTCAAATCTGTGCTACCTGATCCTATTCTGCCAAGGGTTGTAACAGGACTGATAACTACATCATATCACTGTAGGCAAATCACTGGCATCAGCTACTCCACACTATTTGTTTCAGAAAAATAAACAGCCAAACCCTATAATTTATTTATTTCCAGAAATTATATCCCGCCTTTCTCCCATGATGGGATTCAAGGCCAACTCAGTTTTTCATTTTCCAATTTCCAATTTTATATTGCCTCTTATGCAATATAAACAGTGCCACCCACACATAAGACAACAGTATCTGGCTCCTGAAAGGGCAGCTTTGCAAAATTTAAAAATAATCTTTTAAGAGGAAAGCCCAAAGGTGGTCCCGGAAGGACCTCCAAAGATTCCAAGATTTCCCAGGAAGCACTGTTCCAACTTACCTCAAGAAGGATGGTGTCTGGGGCATATCTCTCTTTCCAGTGGTCCAGAAAGACAAAATCTAGTGTGTCCACGCCATATTTACTCTTCAGCTGAGGGATAATGTCCTGAGCGTGGCCTTCAAGGATAGTCACCTGAATGCAAAATCATCTGTGTTACAGACAGACCTGGGTACCCTCGGACCCCAATCGGTGCTTGGAAAAGTTCCTTTTTTTTTGGATACAATGTCCAGGGGCTGGGGACTTCTGAAAGTTGCACTCCAAAACAGTAACTTTTCCAAATTCGGCTCCCAATGTTTTAGCAGGAGCTAAATCTCTGCCCCGGTGACCCTAGCCCCGTAGCTGAGTAGCACCATCACCAAGTGACTCCCCATGGCTGCTGTTTGAATTTCCCACAATGCCCCTGTGCAGGGTTACCTTTGGTATTCTGGGACATTAAAATGGCAGTCTTCTGGTGCCATTTACAGTGACGCTGCCGCCTATCACAGATGCCAAGGGAGCCTGCATTTCTGGCCCTCGACCCCATCAGCTCTGCAGCTAGCCCTGTTTTCAGAACCAGGAACCAAGCATCTGCTTAGTGGTTACAGCCTTTAAATTTACAGCCATGCTTCGGCAAGATGTTTAATTTCCCTGGAACCTCAGAACTTCAGCCAAAGCACAGCGGGGGTCACTTGGGCTTTTCTGTAGGTAAAATAAATTGGCTTGGTCATTTCTCCCTCAAATGTGCTCTTTCTGTGCGATTATACAATGGATGACCTTGCTTCTGGTGAAAGAGAATGTTAATTCTCCTGCCAGCGATGAGGAAAAAAAAAATCTCTGGCTGGACACCCAGTGCTTGGCTTGACTTAAAACACTGCAGCCTCCAAATACCATCAGCCCAAAGCAAACCAAATGGAAAAGGAGAGGATGGAAATGCTGCAGCGGAGCTAAGGGCCAAAGAGTATGAAGAAATGTCCCTTTCCCTGCCAAATGGCAACTCAGCCAAGCGCTTAGGGTCAAACTGGGCACAATGGCAGCAGGTGTTTCTCAAAACAGATTTGCCCCATCACACAGAAAGAAGTGGCTGTCTCTGTAGTGTCTGCATCTGAGTATTAAGGGGGGGAATAATAAATAAAATAAAAGCTTATCATGCTTGCTTGGACCCCAAATACCCCGCCCCAAGTTCTCTGTCAACCCAAACCAACACACCTTATCGCTGAGTCCGGCAATCTCGATAATTTCTTTTGCGATGGGTACAAACTCGGGGTTGAACTCAATGGAAAAAAGACGCGCCTTTGGTTTCAAAAGCCGAGCAATTCTGATCGCTGAATAGCCACAGTAAGTTCCCAGCTCCAAAGCAGTGGTAGGGTCGGCCTCCTTTACAACATTATCAAGGATCAGGCCTGGAAGAAAAGATCGGAAGAGAGGAAAAGGTTCACTTATGTTCAACAGTCAAGAGGAGATGGCCATTCTTTCCCCAGCTTCTAACACTAATACTCAAGTCCCATTATATGCAATGGGATAGCACAGGGCACCAAAATATATAAGCTGGCATCCTGTTTGATATTTGTGAGCTCATAAATGGGTCATATAATCTCTTTGGGATTCACATTTATGGTGGTTAATGACCAAATGTGGCTCCAAAAACCTATCAACTAGACAGCACCCCAGCCAAACCATTTAGGGTTAGGGATGAAAATATTATATATATATATGTATGTGTGTGTGTGTGTATATAATTCAAAAAAGCAAAACTTGGGGGGAGGGTTGGGGATCTTAATCTATCGCTTTTTAAGTGTATGTTCTTTTACTGTTGTAATCTGCTTGGATTCCCTGAGATTAAGCAGAATATAAATACAGTGCACCCGCTTTATAAGTGGGTGCAGTTTACACGGTTTCCAGCATATGCTGGAAGCCTGGACCCGGAAGTAGCTGTGTGGCGCCCATAGGAAGTAGTGGGGCAAGTGATGCGCAGTGTACACAAACCCCATTACTTCCTATGCATCTTAAGGATGCGCAGAAGTTCCCTTACGCAGAGGGGTCCGGAATGGATCCCCCGCGTAAGGGAAGACCCCACTGTAGTAGTAGTAGTAGTAATTATTATTTTATATAAGGGACACATTCTACTATGCCACTGTATTTAATGGGACATGAGCATCCACAGATTTTAGTACCCACACAGGCTCCTGGACCGCCCAGCAGATACCAAGGGTATTTTGTCTGAGAAGGGAGACCCTACCAGCAGCACTGCTGCCATCAGCATAGCCTCTTGCTTTGCAGAAGCATGCCATTCTACCATTGCGGAAAGGTAGTGCCAAGGTGGGCTGGATTTGGGATTCCTCGATACTATGAACATGAATATATTTTACAAATGTACAATTGTAGGGAGTTGGTTTTCCAGCACAAAAATGCAACGGGAGCCTCATCCACCCATCCTCTTCCTTGCTAACTTGCTCACTCGCCTGCACACACCTTCTTGTTGCTTCTGGTAACTGGGACAGAGCTGGTCACTGGGGAGGGCCACACAACTGCAATTTACCTTTCTCGTCCCCCACGTTCATGGCCCACTCTTTCTGAGAGCAGTACTTGTCGATGCAGTCCAAAACATTCTCGGGGTCCCCTCTGACTGCGTTATATGACACCGAGTTTAAGATCCGCTGCTCTTTGCTCTGATCCATGACAAAGTTGGTGATTTTCTCTAGGACAATTTCGTTCCAGAAGATCTTTGCATGGACGTTATTCTTAAGGAGGACAAACAGTGCCACCATAAAGAGAACGGAGCCAACACCGATTGACACAAGGATAGTCAGTATCCAGTTTTCCAGCATCTGATGGGAGAGAAATAGAAAAGGGCAAGTCATCAGTTAAGGTGGCAACAGAAATAAAAACACACCGAGAGAGAACTAGCTTATCTTTTACAGCAGCAAATGTGGACAGCAAGATTCTGAACAAGAAAGAACAACCAACTCCCCAAAACTAGAATTTCCCTGTTCCTGTGATCTCTATGGCAGTTCCTTATTGCAATGGGGAAGAGGGTTGCTAGCTCCATATTTTTAAATGGTATAATGCTCTTAAAATGAACCACGTTACAATATTAAGCACATTTTAATAGGAACCAAGCTGTTGCACTTTCTGAACTGATAACGTGAATTGGAAATGAAATTATCCCTGTGTTTTTGCACTCCTCTGAAATTTACACCCTGGTTCACCAATCCAAAAATGCCCATCAAAAATGCACACGTTAAAAGGGACTGGGCCTAGAGTAGAGGGAAACCCATCCTAGCGTGTCTATGAATTTTTGTGCAGCTTAAAATTCTGCACATTGCTATGAAAACAAGATGAAATAAACATATTGTTCAAGAAGTCTGAAAGCTGTGAAAACTCACAGGCCAATTTCGGGCTTCTCTAATCCCTTCCTCGTGTTTTGACCCCAGGAGGGGGGACAGCCGGGCAAAGGAGGCAGCAGGTCTGTGTCAGCTATGGCAAGTAAAACGGAACCAGGGCTGGGGGAATAGCGATATGTCTTTTTATTCTCATCAGGGTCATATTTGTCAATTATATACAGCACATTAAAAGAACACTTAAAATAATACATGTTGTTAGCCGCCTTGGGTCTCACTTTGGGAGAAAGGCAGAATAAAAATAAAAATAAATTTGTGTGTGTGTGTGTGTGTGCCTTCAACCTATGGCAACCCCATTAATTTCATAGGGTTTTCTTATGGTAGGCAAGGAATACTCAGAGGTGGTTTAACTAGTTCCGTCCTCTGAAGCACAGCCTTCCTCTGAAATATGCCTCCTGGTATTTGTTAGTGGCATCTCATCTAAGCACTAACTAGGGCTGACCCTGCTTAGCTTCCAAGATCTGACGGGACCCGGTGCCTTTAGGGTGTGTGTGTGTGTGTGTGTGTGTGTATGCACATGCCTTTTTAGGTTTCCTGTTGACGTAAGGCAACTCCATTAATTTCATACGGGTTTCTTCAGCAAGGAACATTCAGAAGTGGTCTTGCCTGTTTCATACTTTGTTTTCTGCTGCACCAGAGACTAGGATCCAGAACAATGGATGCAAGCTACAGGAAAAGAGAGTCCACCTCAACATTAGGAGGATCTTCCCGACAGTAAGGGCTGTTCGATAGTGGAACACACTCCCTTGGAGATTGTGGTGGAGTCTCCTTCCTTGGAGGTCTTTAAACAGAGGCTGGATGGCCATCTGTCAGGGATGCTTTGATTGGGAGTTCCTGCATGGCAGGGGGTTGGACTGGATGGCCCTTGGGGTCTCTTCCAACTCTATGATTCTATGATTCTATATTCCCTGAGAAATGGCACTAGCTGTCTGGAGCACTGATTCCTCCCCGCACCCTATGTAAAGATAAAGGCTTGGCTCTGAGACTTTGAACAAGGCAAAGGTTCCTGTCCCTTGGCTAAAAGATAGCATGATGGTTTTCAAATATCACAATACCAAATGGTTCCCATTTGGCTCTCTTACACCAGTCGAGCAGACGTAGTGGCAGCAAGGGCAGAACAACATTCCTTTGGCAAACAATACAGCTGGTGGCTTTTTTGTGGGTTTTTCGGGCTCTGTGGCCATGTTCCAGAAGAGTTTATTCCTGACGTTTCGCCGGCAGATGTGGCTGGCATCTTCACATGCCAGCCACAGATGCCAGCGAAACGTCAGGAATAAACTCTTCTAGAACATGGCCACAGAGCCCGAAAATCCCACAAAAAACTATGGGTGCAGGCCATGAAAGCCTTCCACTTCAAATATGGCTGGTAACTATGGAACTTTTCTTGGTGGCAAAATTTACCCATTACTTTTTCCTCTTTGCTCTTGAAAGGCCAAAAATGTGTGCTTGGGACATTTGGAGAGGGGTTGTTTTTAAAAAGCCATTACCTTACTTCAAACGGACCCCCCCCCCCCAGAAGAAACAAAAAAACAATGAATGGATACTGAGAAATGCAACACGTAACAAAAAAATTACTCAGAGTGCTCTCGGGGACTGTCAGGACTGTCAGAATCAAGTGCTTTAAAAAAGAGGAATATTCACTGCTCTGAACCATGAGCATCAAGTACAATGATGTTATGACCCTTCTCAATAGATAACCCACGAGAGAGACATGTATCTTTTATTTCTTTGGAAAAATTTATAGGCCAGCATTGATTTTTTTTAAAAAAACCCTAAGCAGTGTACAATGAATACAACAAATCTAATTATTAAAACAACTAAATAATATATAAGCCAGGATCCAGCTGGATGCTCTCACCAACAGGCCAGGATGCACAAAGTACTTCAAATGCTTTCTCCCACGGAGAACATTACAAGAGTTTTTGTGGATTAAAAAAAAAAAAAATCAGAACCTAACAAAAAGTCCTATTTCAGTGTGTGATCAATTTCCTCCGGGACTCTAGCATAGAATTTTCCAATTTCAACTTCTTCTGTGTCTGTAGTTGGAGCATAAACTTGGTTTATGCGTATACTGACGGGTTTTCCCTGAAGTCTTATTGATATGATTTGGTCAGACTTTGGATTACTCTATATGCTCACGTATAAGTCGAGAAGTTTTAGTCTAAAAATTGACCCCAAAAACAGTGTTGACTTATCCACAGGTCAATACAAGTGCTGTACTTTAACTCTTTTTTTAAATAAAGGTGAAAGGCAAGAGTGTAATTTGTCCTGGAAGCACTGATCCAACTCTACTTTCTCATCCATCCAGTCTTTAGTGTGAACACGAACAATTTTGCCAGCTGGAATTTTCTAAGTTCTTTGGCACTGTTTTCCTTTGATTTATCCTTTAGATCCTTTGTTACATGCCCCTAAGTATCACCCTTGACTTATCCACGGGTCATATCAAAATCCATAATTTTGGCCCTAAAACTGCCCTCGGCTTATACATGAGGTCGACTTATAATCGAGTATATACAGTATATCCTTTGACTGCTTTTGATACATCTCTCATTACTATTAATGCCACCCTGTTTATTCATAGATTTTCATTCCCTGAGTAAAACACTGTGTAATAATTTGACTCAAACTGTCCCATTCCTGTCCACTGTAGCTCAGTCACCCCGGTACCCTGTTTCCCCCAAAATAAGACATCCCCAAAAAATAAGATCTAGTAAAAGTTTTGCTGAATTGCTAAATATAAGGCCTCCCCCAAAAGTAAGACCTAGCAAAGTTTTTGTATATAAATATATATACAGTATATAATAAATGTTCAATTTTTTTGTTCAACAATAAATGTGAATTCTTCTTCATGGAAAAATAAGACATCTCCTGAAAATAAGACCTAGCGCATCTTTGGGAGCAAAAATTAATATAAGACACTGTCTTATTTTCGGGGAAACACGGTATTGCAAGGGTATTGCAAGGTTTATCTGCTGTATTTCTTGTTTTACTATGTCTAACTTCCCCTGATTCATGCATCTCACTTTCCATCCTTGGGCAAGTCACACACTCTCAGCCTCAGTATCAATGGCAAACCCCATCTGAAGAAACTTGCCATGAAGGCACAGAACACCAAAAAAAACCTCAGATATATCTTAGAGATGGGACCTGATTTTAAACACCACATTCATTTATGTTTCTTATACCCATTATACACATAGCCTGAAGGTAATTTCATATACAATATTTTAAATAACTTTGCGCACAATCATCCATCAGAAAGCAAAGGTGTCACTCTCTCACTCACCCGTGAAAAAAGTTTTGGTTTTTGGAGTATTTCGGACTTTGGAATTCCAGGTAAGGGAGACTCAACCTGTTAGCTCCAAAGTATCACAGATAACACCATTCCAGGCTTTGCTTCATCCGCAGAAAACTGAATCGCATTTTGCATGCATCAGTGCCAACAGGGACAAGCCACCTCCCAGCTACAAAGCCAGCAAAGAAAACCAACACTTGCTTCTGCTTTCCTCAAGCCAGAGAAAAACGACAGGACCAAGAACAAAAAGGACACGGCATGCGGCTGAGAGCACCTCCCTTACCTTTTCCTATAGGAGTGGGGTAAAAAAGAAAACCTGTGGGATTCCAGTCACAGACCTCAAATCCCTATAGGCTGGACAAATGAGCGCCAGGCACGATAAAGCCAGAGGTTGTAACAATAGAGTGCCTTGTCGTGCCACATGATGGGCAGGGTTTGGCCAAGAGCTATGATCATCTGATGAGGCTGGGCCTATTGTTTTTAGGAAATCCCAGCCAAGAGCCAATGCGCACCTATTGAAGACTTCTGCAATGCTATCCTACCAAAAGAGAGACTCCAAGGTGCTTGTTCTTCCACCTCCCGACCCTTCTTGGCTTACTCTGGCCAGAGCATAAAGTAGGGTGACCAGACACCCTCTTTCCCCAGGACATGTTCTACATTTCAACCTTCCATCCAGGAGGGATTCTGCAAAGTCCTCCATTTTGAGCATGACTTAGAAGCCTATTGAGTAACACCACGTTGGCTGTTGTTCCCCTTCGAGAAATGCATCTACTTGGCAGCTTCCAGGCTGCCAATAGTGGGGTAGGGTGGATCCTTCTTTTAAAAAGTTCTTTTTTTTCTTAGGAGGAGCAGCAGACAAGGCTCGCACTCAGAGCTCAGGGTGCATTTGCATTCAAGAAGAAAAGGGCAGCAAAACTTTTAGGCAATGGGCTGCTGAGGACACAAGGCAAATGTGAAACACCCCCCCCCCCCCCAATTTCAGCACAATGGACAAACGAAAATAATAATTTAAAGGTAGATTCAGGGAGGGGTTTGTTGCTAGTAAAGTCCAGTTGGAAGCCTTGGTCTTGTTCAGAGTTCTAGCAGTACACTGCAAGCCAATGAGGCATTTTAACAACGAAAAATACCGTTGAGGACAATGCAAACTGCAGCATATATAATATTGCTGTAAATAAAGCATAGGAAACAAATTTCTATTTATATGAGCATTTTATTCTATTCTGTTTTATTTAGTAAGGCCCTACATTTTTCTTGAATGGCCTACATTTTGCGGTGCCTTGTCCTCCCTTGCAGTTATGGCATCTGGTCACCCTGGTGGGAAGGCACAGCTCAATATATGATATATGGATATATCATATATTAATATATGATGTATAAGCTACATACCCTACTCCGTTCCTTGCAATAAGAGGGAATATACTAAGCCAGCTCCAGGCCTGAGGAAAGAGAAAGGAGTGTGTGTATGGATCCTATGCATCTACAGCAGGGATGGGGAATGTGCAGCCAACAAATCTTGCTGGACTGAAACTCTCAATAACATTAGCAGCATCCTCAGTGAGAGCCAGTACAGGGAAGAGGCTAATATGTTGGGCTTGGGCAATCTAGTTTCCAGACTCCCAAGCCAATAAAACTCCCTGGATAGCCTTGGGCCAATCAGCCTCTCAGCTTGACCCGCCCCACAGGGTCGCTGTGAAGAAAAAGGTGGTGAGGAAAAGAGACACAGATGCTACCTTGACCTCACTGGACGAAAGGCGAGCTGTAAATGCTACTAATGATACAACTCTGGAAGGGGACAGGTTCCCCACAAGACAAGGTGCCTCTGCACTGCAGAAATCATGCAGTTTGACACCACTTCAAGTGCCGGGAGCTGTCATTTTACACGCCTTCCCTGCCAAAGAAGGCTGGTAGCAACACAAACCCAACTCCCAGGATTCTGTAGGATCGAGCCATCGCAGTTGAAGTGGTATCAAACACAGCATTATTCCTACAGTGCAGATGCACCCCTTGGCATACCTATGCCAACGATCCAGAGGGCACCAAGTTGTTTATTTAGCCCTGATGTACGGACAGGACATAGAGGGACTGATGCCAGACCAAACAGTTTTCTAGGCCAGTGGAATTCAAAGAGATAGCTGTGTTAGTCTGCAGAATCAGTATGTAGAGAGACCTTGTAGCACCTTTGAGACTCACCGAAAGAAAGCAGTTGGCAGCATGAGCTTTCCTAGACTTAAGACTTCCTCAGGTCTCATTCCCACTACCTTTTAAATCGGATCATGAATCGGTTTGAACCGGTTCAGACAAACCTGGTGCCCACTTAATCCAAACCACTGAAGTGATTTTGCAAGGGGGGCCATGCACTAGACCCATTTATGCTGATTTTTCCCCACTTCTTTTTCGATAAATCGAATCTGCACAAGTGTGAACCATATGCAGATCAGAATCGATTCAAATTTCCCCTTCGGTCGTCTGGAACCGATTTATTTTGAATCGATTCATTTGTGAATGGGAACCACAAGTGGATTATTTTGGAGGGGAAAATTGCGATCGGGGCAAATGCAGTGGGACCACACTCTGCTGTCGAATCGCTCCATTGATTTGAGTTGCACACCGATTTATCTGTAAGTAGGAATGGGGCCTGAGATCCATTCTATGCTGTTAAGAACACACACATTTGACGATACGCAAAGTCCCATCTAAACCTGGCTGGCAGCTGGAACATACTTTTCCCTGGATGCTTTGTGGGAGAAGCGAGGAGGTGGAGATCTTCCACCATCTCCTCCCTTTTAACTTCAGATCATTATGCAGGAGGCATGTTAGAAGTCGGGAAAATGATGAAGGTTACCGGGGAAACAGACTCCACTCACAGCACCGGGGGTGTTTGCTCACCCATCTACTTATCTCGGCTGGGCAGCAAAGAGAATGTGTTCCAAAACCTTCCCAGCAGTCTCTTATCTTTTTTTTTTTTTAACCCTCTGCACGGTCAGCAAAGTGCTTCAAAGTTCTCCTCTTGCGTAGAAAAAGGAGAAGTCACCCTTAGAATAACTCATGGGGCAGGAGTGCTGAGCTGTTGCTCTTGTCGTCCTGCGCCTCCAAGTCATTTTTTTCGACTTGCGGCAACCCTATGGGGAACCTATCACAAGGCTTTCTGGGCACGTTTCTTTGCAGAGGATTTGCTGTCGCCCTCCTTTGAGGCTGAGAGAGTGTGACTTGCCCATGGTCATCTGTTGGGTTCCACGGCCGAGCCGGGATTCCAACCCTGATCTCCAGAATCATAGTCCAATGCTCAGACCAATGCACCATGCTGGCTAAGACAATACATGCGAGTGTGGAGAGGAACGCTAGACCAAGATAGAGCTCAGGAACATTAATCTGGACTGAAACATTCAGTGTTCACCTATGTTTGCCAGAATACTCTGGGCTGCCCCTGGATAATCTGGCCCCAAATTCCCCTTGAACCTCCCCCACCACCACCTGCTGCAAGTTGTTGGCAAATGACGGTGCCACAGCTCTGGTGCCACAACTCCAATTGTCAGAATTCCACAGGACAGAGCCACAGAAGTTAAAGCAGTGTCAAACTGCATTACTCCTGCAGGACAGATAAGCGTCTGCGTAACAGGTTGTGTGTGTGTGTGTGGGGGGGGGTGCCTTCAAGTCATTTCCGACTTATGGCAACCCTATGGTTTTGTCAGCACAATTTGTTCAGAGGTTTGCCTTTCCATCCCCAAGGCTGAGAACTTGTGACTTGCCCTAGGTCACGCAGTGGGTTTCATGGCCGAGCAGGGATTCAAATCTTGGTCTCCAGAGTCATAATCCAACGCTCAAACCACTACGCCACACTGGCTCGCTATAACCGAATGCTAGCCATGATTTAACCCCCAGTGCCCTGAATGGGCAAGGTACCACTGGCACCACTCATCCTCCTTCCCCTGCAGACTAGCCTGCCTGTTTTTTGCCACTAGATTGATCTGTTGTTGTTTTCAGTCAAAGCATTTGCAGCTGGGGCCTTGCGAGGACAACTGAAGCAAGCCAACGCCTTCATTCCCTCTCCCAAGGGTGTGTGGTGTGGAATGGGGAAAAGGGCCTTGCTGTTGCAACGTTGGCTAGATACAACACAGAGTGGGGGAAAGGGGGGAGGAAAGCAGCAACAGAGAGATGCTGGGTTGGGACAATTTCATAGCACTGAGCTAGGTGATGCTTTAAGCTGGAGCGTGTCCAGAGCAGGGCAGCCAAAATGGTGAAGGGTCTGGAAACCATAAAACGCTATGAGGAGAGACTCAGAGAGCTGGGTATGTTTAGCCTGGAGAAGAGAAGGTTAAGAGGTGATATGATAGCCCAGTTTAGGTATTTTGAAGGGGCGTCATATTGAGGAGGGAGCGAGCTTGTTTTCTGCTGCTCCAGAAACTAGGACATGGAAGAATGGATGCAAGCTACAGGAAAGGAGATTCCAGCTCAATATTAGGAGGATCTCCTTGACATTAATAGCTGTTTGACAGGGGAACATACTCCCTCGGCGAGTGGTGGAATCTCCTTCTTTGGAGGTTTTTAAACAGAGGCTGGATGCCATCTGTTGGGAGTGCTTTGACTGAGAGTTCCTGCATGGCAGAATGGAGTTGGACTGGATGCCCCTTGTGGTCTCTTCCAATTCTACGATTCTATTCTATGATTCTATAAGGATGAGAGGGGCTGGGGAAGCTAGAAGAGAGAATGCTGCCCCTTTGCCTAGTACCCTAGTTCTACACAGATATGATGCAGGAAGGATGCTCAGCATTGGGCAAAATTTCCACTTCCATTCATTTCTGAGAAGAATTTACCCAAATTTGCATATACAAGTGAAGCCTCCCTTATCCAGAATTCAAAAATCCAAAGATTATATTCATGGGCGGCTGAGACAGTGACACTTTTGCTTTCTGATGGTACACTGTACACAAACTTTGTTTCGTGCCCAACATTACTGTGCATAAAATTTTCTTCAGACTATGTGTATAAAATGCATAGGAAGCATGCATGAATTTCATGTTTTGGCTTGGGTCCCACCTCTAAGATATTTCATTATGTACATTTAAATATTCCAAAATCTTTAAAAATTCGAAAATCTAAGGCACTTCTGGTCCCAAGCATTTTGGATAAGGGAGACTCAACCTGTAACTCCATATTCAAGCTGGAAAGAAATGTATATTTTAACAAATTAAAAGCAAAACTGACAGATATTCCTGTGCTTCCATAGTGTCTTACAGCAGGGCAGCAGTATATATTCAGGATTCACTTTGGATGAATGGAAAGCAGCTGCTGATAGACATGTCCATTGAGCACTGAAAAACGAAGAAGATGCCAGCCACAGCTGTTGGCAAAATATCAAGAAGAAACCCTTCTAGAACATGGCCTCATAGCCAAAAAAAACCCACAAAAGCTATGCTACTGAAGACGTTTATGGAGCCTTGCACAGGTTGCACTGAAATGCCATGTCCAAGAGGAAGAAAATACTGCGTTACATAGAATCACAGAATCTTAAGAGTAGGAAGGGATCTCAAGGACCATCTAAACCAGCAATTTCCAAACTTTGGACCTCCAGATTTTTTGGACTTCAGCTCCCAGAACTCCTCACTGTTGGTCAAGCTGGATGGAGCATCTAGGAGTCCAAAACACCTGGAGGTCCAAAGTTCGGGAATCACTGATCTAGACCAACCCCCTGCCATACAGGGATACACAGCTAAAGCACTCCAAAGAGGTGGCCATCCAAGCTCTCCATCTAGACCTCCAAATAAGCAGAGCCCACCACTGTGGCAAACTCCTCCTCTACACAACACAACAAACTAGCTTTCAATATCCTTGCTGTTTTTCAACCCACCCTGCAAGACAGGAACAGCTGTTCCCCAAGCTGATTCCCTCAGAAGAACTGCATGATCCATCATCCTCAGATTGCAGGCTGGTTGGGGATGATGGGGGAGTAGTCTGACACATCTGGAAGATACCAATTTAATGGAAGACGTATTGCAAAGAGTAACAGCCTTCCATTAAACGCCAGTACTGCAGCCACAACATTGTAAGTTTGATCCTAGAGGAGGGCTCCAGGGTTGACTCAGCCTTCCATCCTTTTGTAGGTTGGCAAAATGAATACCCAGTTTGTTGGGGGCAATTGGCGTACACATTTTAAACCACTTAGGGAGTGTTGAGTTTACTATGAAGCAGTACAGAAAAGTAAATGCTATTGCTATTCCATTCCATTATAGTATTCCTTTGCCTTGATTTTTCCTAAGAGCCTGACTGTGCACTCAGAATGCATCTGAAGCCCTTGCCATTACTACAACAACATTTAGACACTGCAACACAAAAGGCCTATAATCCAAATTGGATGTTATTAGTTTTCCCCACTCCAAAAGTGCTGGGGGGGGGGGAATGTACACCAGTCTACTTTCCCACCAAAATTAGTTCTCCATCAGTTTGGCAGTGCCGAAGATAACATGAAATGGCCATGTCTGGGGGACAACGCTCTCAATTGCATCGCAAAAGATGTGCTTGCTAATAACTGGAGTCCTCCACAGCTGAACATAATAACCCTTCACAATTACCCAGCAGGTTTATTTTTCCAAACAGCACTGCAAAATTAATGAAGTCTTTCAGTTAGTCACTGTACAGCCAAAGGGCACTGTCAACTTGACACATAAATTAAGTGCATGCATGAACACGCACACACACATATACAATGATAGGGGGAATTGCAATATACAAACCATGGTCAAAACTGTTCTTATAAATACATTTCCCGTGCTGAGCAACCTCTATTCAATCAACTTAGTTAAGGCTAAGTCTCCATTATCGGGAATTCCAAAATCCAAAATATTCCAAAATCCAAAATCATCCATGTCGGTGGCTGAGATAGTGACACCTTTGCTTTCTGATGGTCCAGTGTAAACAAACTTTGCTTTCATGCACAAAATTATTCAAAAGATTGTGTCTAAAATTATCTTCAGTCAATGTGCATATGGAACATAACTAATTTTGTGTTTAGTCTTGGGTCCCATCTGCATAGTCACGTCTATGCAAATATTCCAAGTTCTGAAAAACCCTGAAATCCCAAACACTTCTGGTCCCAAGCCTTTTGGGTAAGGGAGACGCAACCTGTACTAATCACAGTCGATTGTCAAAGGATGCTACCAAAACATGTTCCCATGTGTATTTTGTATAACTGGCTAGTGTTAAAACAAGAGAATAACAGACTTGATGTGAGCAGTTTCCACCTTTTTATTTGAAAGCAGCCATGCAGAGGGGACACAGCTAATCTGAGCTGGGAAAATGCACATATTCCAAGTTCAGAAAAACTCTGAAATCCCAAACACTTCTGGTCCCAAGCATTTTGGATAAGGGAGACACAGCCTGTACTAATCACAGTTGGTTGTCAAAATGTGCTACCAAAACACGTTTCCATGTGTATTGTGCAGCTAGCTAGTGTTGAAACAAGAGAATAACAGACCTGATGTGGCCAGTTTCCATCTTTATTTGAAAGCAGCCATGCAGAGGGGACACAGCTAATCTGAGCTGGGAAATAGTGCTGGGAGGAGGTGGTACTTATTCTCTACCACGCATGACTTCCCTGATCTAAATCCTACACACACCCCACCATTGCTCTTAGTTCCATGCCAAAATATGTCCAGATAGAGCTGAAAGAGACCCCAAGGGCCATCTAGTTCAACCCCCTACCATGCAGTCCAAGCACTCCTAACAGACAGTCATGGTTTAAAAACCTCCACAGAAGGTGATTCCACCCCACTCTGAAACAGGACAATCCACTGTTCAACAGCTCATACCGTCAGGAAGTTCTTCCTAACGTTTAGGTTGCATCTAATTTCCTGTAGCTTGAATCCATTTCTCCATGGCCTAGTCTCTGGAGCAGCAGAAAACAAGTTTGTTCCATCTTAGTACAGGTTGAGTTTCCCTTATCCAAAATGCTTAGGATCAGGAGTTTTTTGGATGTCAGAGTTTTTCAGAGATCTTGTAGCACCTTGGAGACTAACTGAAAGAAAGAAATTGGCAGCGTGAGCTTTCGTAGACTTCAGCCTACTTCCTCAGATGCATTTGAAGGAAGTAGACTGAAGTCTAGGAAAGCTCCTGCTGCCAACTTTTTTCTTTCAGTTAGTCTCAACGGTGCCACAAGATCTCTCTACATATCTTTGATATCTTCAATATGGCTTCCTTTCAAATATTTAAACATGCCACCCCTTACCCTTCTCTGTTCCAGGCTAAACATACCCAGTTCCCTAAGTTGCTCCTCACAGGGCATGGTTTCCAACCTTTCACCATTTTGGTTGTGCTGTGTGATATCTGCATTCCTCCTTCCATCCTCACAGCTGAGTGATCATGTTACAATACCCAGGCACTTTGATATTAAGGAAAGAAAAGAGGAGGCACTAACAATACACAGATTAACATGGAAATCACTCCTCCCTACCCAGAGTCACACAGTATATATACCCAACTCTCTTCCCTGCCAGCATTCTCTGAAGATGCCAGCCACAGATACTGGCGAAATGTCAGGAATAAACTCTTCTAGAACACGGCCACATAGCCGGAAAAACCCACAAAAAACTATGGCTGCCCGCCATGAAAGCCTTCAACTTCACAACTATGGGTCTGTCACGCCACAGCTTATTTGGCCCTTTGCAACTCAAAGAAAACTGCCAGATACAAACTATCCACCCTGCTACTATCTACATCAAGGGTGGAAAACCTGTGGCCCTCCAAATACCGTTGGACTACAACTCAGCTCAGTCCTCGCCAGCCACAGCCTGTGAGATGCTAGGAGATGCAGTCTGACAATATCTGGCTCCAGCCTAGGTCACTGACTGGCAGCTCCAGGGTTTGAGACCTACCTGGAGATGCTGGGGACTGACTCTGGTACCTTCTGCATCATGCTGTGTTCTCCATCACTAACAAGTCTTAACAGGTAACTCCTTCCCACCTAGTTGTGATTGCCTTTCTCCTTCCAAACAAATGCCACCTGGTGATTTAGGGATGGAACTTGATACTTTTGGCAGGGAAAGTATGTATACCAAGCTACAGCCATTCCTTCCACAGATGCAATCCACCTTTCACAGGTTATTACTAGGAGTGTCAGCTTATCTATAGATGATAATGTTGTGGATGCAATATATTTCAGATGGGAAAAACCAAGGCTGGAGGATACATGCAAGGCTTTGGTCAGATCAAACTTGGGGTGCATCTACACTGTAGAAATAATGCAATTTGACACCACTTTAAGTTCTGTAGCTCCATCCTACGGAATTCTGAGACTTCTAGATGCACTCCTGAACGACTGAGTCCAGTTCTGGACACAATAGTTCAAGAAGGATATCGACAGGATGGAATGTGTCCAGCGGAGGGTGACCAAGATGGTAAAACATCTAGAACTGAGGAGTGGCTTAGGCAGAACTGAGGAGTGGCTTAGGCAGCTGGTGATGTCATGCCAGGAGAAGAAAAGATAAGTAACATGATAGCTATGTTTAAATATTTGAAGGGATATATGTAGACCAGTCCTACTCTAAATGGTGGTCCCTGGACTAGTGTCAGTCCCCAAGCCATTAACTACTGGTCCCTGACAAGTTTCCAGAAAAGAAAGAAAGAATTGTCACCAATGGGCACAAATATGGTGTGGGTTCCTGGCATGCTGGAAAAAAATAAATAAATGACAGTCTTCCACATGAGACATCCCGAAAAGGACTGTTGTGTAAGATGGAGCAAGCTTGTTTTCTGCTGCTCCAGAGACTAGGATGTGAACAATGGATTCAAATGACAAGAAAAGAGATGCCACCTAAACATCTGGAAGAACTTATTGACTGTAAGAGATGTCTGATGGTCGAATGGACTGCCTCAGAGGGTAGTGGACCCCAGTTCCTTGGAGCTCTTTAAACAGAGAATAGACGGTCATCTTTTGAGAATGCTTTAGTGGTGTATTCCTGCATGGCAGGAGGTTGGACGGCATGGCCCTTGTGGTCCCTTCCAAAGCTATGATTCTATGAGAAGAGATGGCTTGGGGGATTCTGGGAGACACACCAAAAGCTCTGATTCCGATCAGGTCAAGTCTTGGTGCTTTCAGCTCAGAAACATCAGTCCACACTGTTTCGTGGATGCTCAATCTACTTTTCAGAAAATACATACATACATTTTATTCTGTCATTGACCAGTTAAGATTTTAAAAAGGGATACACAGTACAATGGGACCTTGTTTTCCGCTGGGGGTTTGGTTCCATGACCCCCATGGATAACAAAATCCCTGGATGCTCAAATCCCATTAAATAAAATGGCAGAGCAAAATGGTGTCCCTTATATAAAATGGAAAATTAAGGTTTGCTATTTGGAATTTATACATTTTTTGAATATTTTCAAGCCGTGGATGCTTGAATCCTTGGATAAAAAAGGATAAGGAGGGTTGACTGTACAGTTAAAAGATGCAATAGTAAACTACAAGGTGACACATAGTAATAAGATAGTCACTCTCCTCTGATTTTGTTAATATCTTTGTTACCTTATGGGGGTAAGCCTAGTACATGAGAAATTATATAATAGAATGTTATAAGAGAAAATAATTGTATTTCCCCTGACTTTTTTTCAATTACAAATTTCAGATTTAAAATAGTAAGGACAACATAATACAGTTCGCCCTCCTTAGCCGCGGATTTTTTACCCACGGATTCAAGCATCCACCGCTTGACAATATTCCAAAAAAAGTATAAATTCCAAATAGCAAACCTTGATTTTCCATTTTATGTAAGGAACGCCATTTTACTATGCCACTGTATTTAATGGGACTTAAGCATCCATGGATGTTGTTATCTACAAGGGATCCTGGAACCAACGCCCAGTGGATCATCATCATCATGATGCTTTATTTATATAACGCTACAAATTTATAATAAAGGCCCACTGTGGTACATTTAAGATAGGGAGATATTTTTTTTGTCTGAATTTGTCTTATTTTCATTGCCGCAATGCCAAATTTAGCAACTGTGCACGTAATATAAGGATTTTGAATCTGGAGAAGGTGAATCTTCAAGACACTTTGAACGATGACTCTTGTAAGCCCCAACCTGCAAGAGTCAAGAGTCAAGGATTATGGGAGCTACAGTCCAAAACGATGGGAGAGAGTACCAGCTTGTCTGTCCCTAGTATAATGAATAGGAGGAAAGCATTCGCAGAAAATATTTATGAGAAGATGATACTCAGGTACACCCAAACACCTAGCCCACTTGACAAGTTTACACCTGCAGTCAGATTTCTTATCTGTATTTTAATTTCCGGGCTGAACAAAGAGAGGCAACTGGAGTGTGAATTTAAAATAAAAAAAAATTCTCACCAGATATTATCAGAGAATATGAATCCTAGCACCCTTTTTCTTGTACAGCCTATTAGATTTTTTTTAAAAGTTTTATCTATCAAGCAAGCCCAGCAGACCTTCACAAAAACAGCCTCGCTCCTGAAATGTTGCTATAGCAATTCCCAATAAAGCCTGGACTCTCTTGTTAGAGAATAACAAAGAATATTCTTACTTTTTAACAACAACAAAAAAATGGAAGTGAAATGTACCAGACTCAATCATTTGCTTTAGGTTTCAGAAATTATTCTATACAATTCTTTCTTCCCAGTTCGAAAACTTCGCAACAGAAAATGAATTAACCTAAGAAAATGAATTAACCTAAAGTGCCAACTGTATACATAGGGGCTTTCTAGATTGGCAAAAAGAAGTGTGTTCATGGCTGCATGAAACTCTAGCCTTTAGATGAGAAGTTTTGTTTTTTAGGGGAGAAGAAGCGCCTTTAAAAAAGGTGCTGGTTTTCCCAGCTTCTTTTTTAAAAACTGCGGAACAGCGCAGCTCCATCTAAAGGCTGTGGTGCAGCTCCTAAGCATTAAGGAAAAGGCAACTTCATGTCACACTTTCCTGCCAATCTAGAAAGCCCCATTGTAACCTGGAAGTAAAGTCTCGCCGAACCAAATAGGTCTTACTCCTAGCAAATTCATACAAGTTTGCATTGCAGATTGTTTTCTTCGCCTGGTTAACCCAATCTACGGATCTGAACTTCATTCCAATAAAGACAGAAATACAAACAATTTAAAAGAAATATTCCAAATGTGTTTTTGGCTTTTCAAATCCCGTTTACTCAAAAGTTGTGAGAATTGGGGGGGGGGGGATAATAATGTAAAGACACCCTTTTCAGAAGACGACTAGAAAGGAAGCTACAAGTAACAGAACTACATGTAAGATTTTATGGAAACTTTTAAAGATGCATTCATAGTTGTTTTTTTAAATAAAACTAAACAGCCTGGACCTCACAGCTGCATTTCAAGGGTTTCGAACAAATAAATGTGCAATTGGGGTCAGAATAAGGTTTCCCATGATCTTGGTGTTTTTTAAATTATTGTGCTGTTGCAAAAACCACACACTCCTTGCTGCAATTTCATGTCAAACATTCAAAATCAAGCCATTTTGAGCGCTCTAACCAATGAACAGTCATCTACCTACTTGCCTGGAAGTGCGTCCCATTCAAATCAATGGGAATTACTTTTGAATAGGCATTACAGGATAGTGATACGTATTAGCTGAATTTAGTTCCTCCTGAAGTTCATGTGACACTAGTCTTTATAATTCATCACTGATCCAGTGAGGGACTAGGCATGAGGAACATTTGGCCCTCCAGATATTCTGGGCGACAACTCCCACAGTCCCCTACCATTGGCTATGCTGGCAGGGTCTGGTCAGAGTTGTCGGACAAAACATCTAGAGCGCCAGCATTCACTACCTCTGGCTTGGACCAAGGCTGCATCTGCACAGCAGAAATAATGCAGTTGGACACCACTTTAACTGCTATTGTTCAATGCGATGGAATTCTGGGAACTGTACTTTGTTGTGGCACCAGAACTTTCTGAGAGACAGGGCTAAGCATCACACAAAATCCCAGAATTCCATCGCATTGAGCCATGGCAGTTCAGAGTGGTGTCAAACTGAATTATTTCTGCAGTGCGGATACAGCCCAGACCTAGAACCAGTTCTTCCAAGCTTATGCAGCCTGCTCAAGGTAAAAATGACCGCTTCCTTTGCACAGCTGCAGAACCTGTTAACCTGAAATGAAACTTATTTTAACAGATAGTTTGATAGTAGGTCTCTGAATAACAGATCCCAGCTCACAAGTTCCTGTGGAGGGGGATGATAGAGGTGTAGTCCTGGACAATTTGGAGTGTGCCGCTTTGCAGTAGATTGGATAAGACCGCATAATGAAGTACTTTCAAAGCTACTGGAACATAAGACGTTCCCTATATTGCAATTTTACTGACGTTTATTGTACTCTGTGCATGTGTATGTGTGCGCGCATGTGTTTTCAAATAGGAAACTATTCTCCAGTTTATTTAAGAATTCAGCACTAAAATAGAAGATTACCATAGGAGGGGCTGGGATGCAAAAGTTTGCGGTACTGTGGGCTTTGCCAATCCATTCTGCTGACCAGAGCCTTGACAGACAGCATCAACTGCTTACTAAGACCTGGCCAAGGGAGTATCCTACATTATCACAACAGAATAAAATGTACTTTTAAAAAGCATCTGAAACACCCTCATATAAATTAACAACAGCGATACCAATGAAGGGGAAACTCAGTTGGACGATGGTGCAACGCAAGCGAACTTGGGTTCTTCCCACACATTTTAAAAAATTTTGTTGTTATACTTTCTGACTGCCCGACAGCAAACGTACTTGGGAGCTGCACAGAACATTTTAAAAACAGGAATGATCAAACTGTAGCTAGAAGAATCAAGTAATGAAAGCATGAAAGAATTGAGAAAGAACACACTGAAGCAGATTGCACCAAAGCAGAAAGAGTTTAGGCAGGGAAAAAAATTGGAAAAGAGTGCAAGAGTTATGTCCCAAAGAGGCAAGTCGTCCCCAAAATGAAAGGCCTTTTGAAAAAGCAAACCAGTTGGAAAAATAAATAAAAAAATCCAGCTTTTACAGCCAAGAGGGTGCCTTGTTAGAACAAGCAGAGAAATAATCACAGTTTACTCTCAAGCCTATTCCTGCCAGAACAAAGTCCCCGTAAGGAGTGGTGGATATACAACTTCTCTTTAAATTGCCTGCTTTGCCTTTTCAGAAATTGCCTGCTTTGCCTTTTCAGAAACAAGGAGGATTAGAAGAGAAGCTCCTTAGGAAGAATGCAATCCAGGAATTAACAGGACCTGGCAGCCAATTCTGTTAAAGTATCAGCTACCCTCCAATGGACTTGGCCATTCTGGATTTTTTTCCTGGAACACAATCCCTTCCTGTATAGATATTGGCTCTCACCATAGACAGGTGTCTAACACTTCAGTTTTCAACATGAAACACAGGCATGCTGGTTTAAACCTCTCTGAACTGTTGTTGCTCTTTTACGGCAGATGCATTCACAAATATCCCCTCTCCTCCTCCTCCAGAGATTCATTTCATGACAGCATGTGCAAGCGAGAAGAAAGCGGAACAAGAGAAATGACCGCCGTCTCGTCTCTTTCACCTTCCAATCTAGACATTTGAAACAACGAGAAACAAAAACACAACACACCGATGGCCAGATCTGCCCCAAGAGAAAAATGCATAAATATGTACCTTTCTGGGTCAACCGGGACAGTCTCTGGTCTTTTTCCTAGGCTGGAAGGATATGGATTTTGCAGATGTCCTACAGGCTGCAGTATCCTCTTTGGTCACATTTGATCACATTACACTGAGTGCTTACAGGTTCCAAGAGCTCTTCCTCCCTCCTTGCTGCCCTCTTTCCCCCCTCCTTTTCTTCCCGCCTACTCAACTCCACAAGAAGCATTTCTTAAAAGACAAGGCTCAGCATTTCTCCAGAGGCATGTACACTTCTTGTTTCTTGGTTACTGGAGCCCAGGTAAAGGGCTCTTTTAAGCCGAATTGGAGTTGCATGAAGATCACCCTCTGGCTCATGTAGCTTGAGATGGTGAAGCATACAACTGGCATGTCAAAAGAGCCAGGTTGATTCCCAGGAACTCCTTTGAAAGAATCTTGGGAAGAAGCCACCATCTAAGTTCTTGGCCAGTCTGCCAAGTGGATATACATCAAGATCACCCTCTGGACCATCCAGCTTGAGATAGTGAAGCATACAACTGACATGCCAAAAGAGCCAGGTTGATTCCCAGGAACTCCTTTGAAAGAATCTTGGGAAGAAGCCACCATCTAAGTTCTTGGCCAGTCTGCCAAGTGGATATACATCAAGATCACCCTCTGGACCATCCAGCTTGAGATAGTGAAGCATACAACTGGCATGCCAAAAGAGCCAGGTTGAATTCCCAGGAACTCCATTGAAAAGATCTCAGGAAGAAGCCACCATCTATGTTCCTCACCATCTTGCCAAATGAAGCTGCATGAAGATCACCCTCTGGCTCATGTAGGTTGAGATGGTGAAGCATACAACTGGCATGGCAAAAGAGCCAAGTTGGATTCCCAGGAACCCCATTGAAAGGATCTCAGGAAGAAGCCACCACCTAATTTCTTGGCCAGTCTGCAAAGTGGAGTTGCATGACGATCACCCTCTGGCTCATCCAGCTTGATATGGTGAAGTGTACAACTGGCATTCCAAAAGACCCAGGTTTGATATTGAAAGGATCTCAGGAAGAAGCCAACATCTAGGTGCTTAACCAACCTGCCCCAGCCTATACAGTATGTCATACTCTAACTCCGCTTCTTCTCAACCACCATGCCCACTATTGGCTAGGGCTGATGGGAGGCACATCTGGAGAGCATTGGGTGTTGGGGAAGGTTGCCACACATTGGTGTACACCAGGAGAATGTGTGGTCCTTCAGATGTTGGGTGACTCCAGCTTCTCTCACCCTAACCAACACTGTGGAGGACAAGAGTTGTAGACAAACATCTCATGGATCACAGATTCCTCACTCTGATAGATACGTAGTTGTCGTTGTTGTTGCATACCTTCAAGTTGTTTCCAGCTTATGGCAACCCTAAGGCTAACCCATCAGGTTTCTTCAGGGGGGCTGCCATTGCCATTCTCTGAAGCTGAGAGACTGTGACTTGCCCAAGATCACCTTGTAGGTTTTCATGGCCAAGCTAGGATTAGAATATAACCCTGGTCTCCAGAGTCATAGTCCAACATTCAAACCACTACACAACACTGACTAGCATCCTATTAATAATATATGTTATGCATGTGGACAGTTGTTATGAGCAATGTTCAATGGTCATATAAAGCTCTGCAAACTCTGATTTCCAGAGTTGTAGCACAACACTCAGACCACTACACCACACTGGCTCCCCATCACATCCTGACAAAAATACCCCCTTGACACCAACAAAACGAAAAGACAGAAGCCGGCATTGGCATCACTGACTGTTCCCTTCCCAATGGAAACAGTAGCTTAAACTGTGAAGTTGAAGGCTTTTCCATAGTTTTTGTGGGGTTGTCAGGCTATGTGGCCATGTTCTAGAAGAGTTTATTAATGAACTTTTGCCGGCATCTGTGGCTGGCATCTTCAGAGAATGCTCTGAAAATGCCAGGCACAGATGCTGGCAAAACATGACAAATAAACTCTCCTAGAACACGGCCACATAGCCTGAAAAACCCACAAAAAACTATAGTAGCTTAAACTGCTTGGTGGAATTTTTCACTAGGGCTACAATGGGAGAGAGGGTGAAATTCTCCTTTCTCACCCTGAATGGTTCCAGGACTATTCAGCCTTCCCTGCAGCAGCTATAGATGCTCTTCTTCCTTCTCTTCCTTTTTCTCCTCCTCCCAGTCCTGAATTAACAGCTTGCAGTTCACATCATGCATGATTTTGGGGCCCAGCTCTAAATTCTTGTGGAGGAATGCACTTATCCTGACATTCCTGAACAGGTTTAACTTCAGTTTTCATAAATGTATGTTCAACTTCCCTCCATGCCAAAGTCCAACCATGGCTTACAGATGCAGTTCACTGGCACCTCGGAGCTTGGAAGAGTTGCTGTCGTGGGCAACTTGTATAATCTCCCTGGTCACCATGGAGTTTCGGAATTGTAGCCTCCAACAGTTCCTTTTCTAAACTCTGATGACATTGGGAACCAGACCTTCAGTGGTGGCAATGGGATCATCTGTATAAATTAGTCCAATCAAACAAAATAGGAGCCAGTTTCCTTTATCCCATGTTGTTGCTGTTGGGAGCCTTCAAGTCATTTCTGACTTATGACGCTCCTAAGGTAAACCTATCCTGGGCTTTTCTTGGCACATTTCTTCAGAAGGGGGTTGCCATCACCATCTGAGGCTGAGAAAGTGTGACTTGTCCAGTGGGTTTACATTGCCAAGATGGGATTTGAACCCTGGTCGCTAGGCTCCCACTCCAACACTCAAACCACTATGCCACACTGGCTCCATGTTACCTTCACTTTTTTATTGCTTTGGGGGACAAAACATATTTTGCAAGCAAGAGGCAGGGCAGTGGACTTTTTCCAGGTCAGCCGAGATCCACATCCTAAAAAATTCTATCTACAATCAACATTATATCAAGCATTGCCCATAGCCAAGCCATAAAAGGTTTCCTGCTTCTAGCAACAACATATCCAGCAACAACACATTACCTGGTTACATCCAGTCTCTTGGCCTACTTCATTAAGAGTGACAAATAACGCCGTAGCTTCTGGAACATAATGGTATTTGTTTCCCCCAGATGGCCTTTTGGACTTAATGAAAACAATATTGATTTTTCTTGCCTTGCACACATCCATTCACTCTGTCTGAAGCTGCTGGTGGGACTAGGCATTGCTGCAGTTACATCCCATGAAGTCGGCTGGATTCTAGGAGTCTATTTCGTTTGTAAACTGCTTTGCGTTCCGATTTTGGGGGGAAAAGCAGGATATAACGAAAGCCACTGGGTGACCATGGGCAAGTCACACTCTCTCAGCCTCAGGGGCAGGCAATGGCAAACCTCCTCTGAAGAAACCTTGTCAAGAAAACCCCAGGAGAGGTTCTCCTTAGGGTCGCCATAAGCTGACAATGACTTGAAGGCAAACCTCAACGATAGCTATGCTGGATTTACAGTATGTAAATCAGAGTTGTGTTGGAACACGCCTTTGTGCAACCGTCTAGAAAGTGAAAGCATTTATGTATTTATGTATTTACATAGAATTGGCACAAGGGTAAGTAACCAACAAGGATTCTGGCCAAAGGTTCCTATTCCAGCGTTTCAAGAATGCTCTGCTGGGGATGGATAAATCTATCAAGATCAATTACACTCCAATGAGCATCTTCCCACTGTTCATTCCTTCATTCCTTTCTGTTTATGTACTAAACTCCCATATCAACCCTAATGAAAATCTGCAGGCCTTTGTGTGCATGTTCTAATGCACACACCATTTCATCTGCATCTTTTTTTTAAAGTATGCATTCAGTGTCTTTCTCAACGCTATGTATTTCCCAACTGAATTAAACAGGGTGCACACTTAGCCAACTGTGTGGCTTTTTGTGCACGCTGCTTGCACATTTCTGAATGCTGATTGTGATCTCCACCATCAAGAGGATCAATTTAGAAGTCTGAAACTGTCTTAGGTTGAGGAAGTGCAACGATGGGTAAGCTCACACTGTAAGGCAAACTCAATGAATTTCTCACCCGTTCCTGCTCTGTGCTCAAGATTGTGTGTGTGTGTGCACGCACAAGTCTCCTGTTGACTTATGACAACCCCACGAATTTCATAGGATTTTCTTAGGCCAAGGAATACTCATAGAATCATAGAGTTGGAAGAGACCACAAGGGCTATCCAGTCCAACCCCCTGCCGTGCAGGAACTCCCAATGAAAGCATCCCCTGCAGATGGCCATCCAGCCTCTGCTTAAAGAACTCTAAGGAAGGAAATTCCACTACACTCCGAGGGAGTGTGTTCCTCTGTCGAACAGCCCTTACTGTCAGGACGTTCTTCCTAATGTTGAGATGGAATCTCTTTTCCTGTAGCTTGCATCCATTGTTCCGGGTCCTAGTCTCTGGAGCAGCAGAAAACAAGCTTGGAAATATTTTCTAAAAATATAAATTCTAAGAAGCAAACCTTGATTTTGCCTTTTTATGTAAGGGACACCTTTTGACTATGCCGTTGTATTTAATGGGACTTTAGCTTCCATGGATTTTGGTATCCACGGGGGTCCTGGAACCAAACCTTAGCAGATACCAAGGGCCCACTGGACTCAAGCAGCAAAGCTTTGGTGCCAGAACAAATAGCAGTTCCCAGAATTCCACAGCACTCAGCTTCAGCAGTTACAGTGGCATCAAGTGGGATTATTTCTACAGTGCAGATGCAGCCAATATCACCTTTCCAAGAGATCAGTGTAATACCTGTGGCCCTTTTTCTCCCTACTTTATCCTCACAACAACCCTGTAATGTAGATTAAGCTAAAAGGGATTGCCTGGTCCAGGGTTCACCAGACCCTGTTAAGCTAGTTTTGCAGTCTCAAGAGGACCAACTCTTGCTCAAAGGAAGGCAATTCAACCAGAGCACAGCACTCTTTCCACCACCTTCAACCCCCAGGGATTATTTATGCAGGCACACATCTGTTCAACATATAATCATGACAACTCTAGAGAATTCACAACCCTGAAGTATCAAATCTGCAGCAAATAGTACATGTCTTAGTAAACAGGAATAGGTGCTCATCCTTCACACTTTAGGCATACAGCTTCAGAGGATCTGGATTCAAATCCAAGGACAATCGGAACAATGCTGATATAAACAAGGGGACAGGATGGCCAGATATCATAACTGCAGAGGAGGACAAGGCACCACCAAATGTAGGACATTCGAGAAAAACGTAGAACATTACAAAATAAAATAGAAAAGTACTAATGTAAATGGAATTTCATTTCATATGATTCGTTTACAGCTGTATTACACGTACTGTACTTCATGATGTGCTCAACTGTATTTTTCTGATCAACGTACCTTTGGTAAAATGCCTTGCTGACTCACAATATACTTATAGAACTCTGAGCAAGACAAAGGCTTCAAACTGAACTTTACTCCAGCCCTTGATCTACTCCTGCCTTTCAAAGTACTGTCTCCCTCCCCTACATAATTCACTTTAAAGACCTCCTGACCAAAATTTTGAGACTGTTGGCAAAAATGTTTCTGCCAACTGGCATGAGATGCAACCCATCCCTTGTCAGAAGTCCCCCCTCATGGAACCGCAGTCGATGATCCAAGAAGCCAAATCATTCTCAGTGGTACCAGTTGTTCACATTTGCTATTTTCGTCTCCCTTCCTGGACCATGCCCCTCAACTGGGAGAAGACATGTGATGACAACCTGTGCATCCAGCTCTTTCAGCTTCCTACCCAGAGCCTCATAATCCCATCTGATATTCTGATGGCTGTGTCTTGCAGTATCACTGGTTCCCACATGGACCAAAAGAAAGGGGTAATGGTCAGTAGGCTTGACAAGTCTTGTCAGCCTCTTCATCACATCATGGATCTTTGTCCCAAGGAGACAACATACCTCCTGAGACATCTTGTCAGGCCCAAACTGCTTCCATACTGCTTAGCAAGGAGTCCCCCCCTCCCACCACATGCCTCCTCTGAGGCTTAGGAATGGCTATTCATTGTGGTGGTACTCTGCACATTCCCTGAGAACTGTCCCTGCTGCTCTTCCTCCTGATAAGGGAGAGAGCTTCAAATCGATTCTGTAGCTGCAAGCTTCCAGAACAATCCATGGTTTCCCTATTTCTGTGTGTGACATTCCATCAACCATCTACCTCCTGTGTATGTGAAGTGGCCTCCTCTGTAGAAACTTCCTCTGAGTGTTCCTCATCCGTTCCGTTATGTCCAGGAAAACCTGTTGCTCTCCAGCGTTTGGGCCTCCAGCTGCTGGACCTTGTCTTCCAACAGAACTACCAGCTTGCACTTGGTGCAGGTGAAGATCACCACATCCAAAGGCAAGAAGACAAACATCACACAACTGTTTCAGGTGACTGCAGCAGCTCCCTAAGTGTCCATATTGAGAAGTTGGGGGTTGGACTGGATGGCCCTTGTGGTCTCTTCCAACTCTATGATTCTATGACATCTTAAGTAGGCACTGAAACAGGAGTTCGGGCTTGCCTCTCAAAAAGTCCCCTGTTAAACAGCCACGTAAAGGACCCCGTTGGCCTAGCCTTTGTCCCCAAGCTCTGTCAGTGAGCTCAAGGTACTGGAGCTATAGCTATATAGAGAGAGAGCTCCCGGCTGCTAGCTCCTTCCCAAAGCAAGTCTCTGATTCACTTCCTCTGAACACCCCCTCCCCACAAGTCCCTTAAAGAAAAAAAGTGAAAAATTAAAGGAGAATGGCTCAAACACAGTGTTGAGTCTTCCTTGACTGTGAAAATTCCTCTGGCGGCAGTTATATAGAACTAGGCTGCTAGTCCCACCCCCCGTGACTCACAGAGGTGACTCACAGAAGAAACTTCCCCACAACAACAAACATACTCTCCCACATTTTAAAAAATTTAAAAACTCACCCAAGCAAAATGATCACCCAGAAACAGCTTTCTGTCTTCTCCCTGTGCAGGGACTGGGCTGCAAAGCCCCTGTGCAGGGAGGAGACAGAAAGCTGTTTCTGGGCGACCATTTTGCTTGGGTGAGTTTTTTTTAATGGTTACGTCAATGGCACAGTCTAAAATAATCAAAATGGCTGGGCCATTTTGCCATTTTACACTGTGCTATTGATGTAACTATTTTAATTGTTGAATTTTTAGTATTTTTAATGGTGGGAGGGTTTAAGGGTTCATGTATTTTCATTGCATTTTTGTATATTTATTATGTTGTAATCCCACCTCAATCCGCAGGGAGAGGCGGGAAATATAAATAAATATTATTATTATTATTATTATTATTATTATTAGCTAGGCTGCTAGCTCCACAGTGACTGAGACAAGTGACTCAAAACCATTCTATGGACTTTTGAGATTTGCAGTTTGTTGTGGCACCAGAGCGCTCTGACAGAGAAGGCAAAACATCTCGCCAAACGAGGCATCCCAGAATTCCATGACATTGAGCCATGGCAGTTTAAAGTGGTGTCAAGCTGCATGGATTCTGCAGTGTAGATGCAGGCCTTGCGTCGAATCCTATTTAGACTGCAAGAAGGATGGCCGAGACTAATTCCTGGTTTTATAAGCCACTCAGTTGGTATTTGGGGGATACGTAGTAGGCCAGGACTGTTTAAATAATGACATGTTAATGAAACAAGCAAGGAGAAGATAAAGCAAAACAGTGGGATCAAACTCTGCTTTTGCATTTCAACCCTTCCCTGCTAAACAACAGCAGATGCAGCTATAGGCCATGAAATTTCTTAGCTGGAAAAACAATCCCATGATAGGATGCATGCAAACCACCCAACCATCATCTACTTACTATTATTATTGCTATTATTAGAATCATAGTAACATATTTCAGGACATTATATATTTCCCAGTTTGTTCTTTTTTACAAATTAATATGGACCTTTCTTCCCTCCCTCCCCTTCAAACGTTTGCCGAAGCAGTTGTCATCATCCTGGCAATCAAAGCGCTAAATTAATATAAATTAATATATTATCTAAACCGAAAAAAGACTTTAAAAAATTTTTTTTCCTTATAATTTTCTTATAAGGAACTCTTCTCGAACATGGCCACTGAGCCCAAAAGCGCCACAAAAAACTAGGTCTCTCTAGGACTTTTTCAGTGCAACTTTGAGTCAAGGTTGACCATAGAGTTGTGCTGGAGGACCTAAGTGTTCCTAGAGAGGACATATTCATTAAATCAGTGACTAACCAAAGCCACAAGAGTCAAAGCCGCAAATGGGAGTGGGATGAGTGTAACAGTAGCAACAACACCATTAGTAGTAGTATTAATGATAATACTAATAATCGTAACAACAACAGTAGTATTAATGATAATATTAACAACAGTAACAACAACGTTAGTAGTAGTAATGATAATTCTAATAACAGTAACGACAACATTAGTAGTAGTAGTAATAATACTAATAACAGTAACAACATTAGTAGTAGTAGTGATAATACTAAATAATAGTAACAACATTAGTAGTAGTAGTGATAATACTAAATAATAGTAGCAACATTAGTAGTAGTAATACTAATAATAGTAACAACATTAGTAGTAGTAGTGATAATACTAATAATAGTAAAATTAGTAGTAGTAGTAGTAGTAGTAGTGATAATAGAATCATAGAATCATAGAGTTGGAAGAGACCACAAGGGCCATCCAGTCCAACCCCCTGCCATGCAGGAACTCCAAATCAAAGCATCCCTGACAGATGGCCATCCAGCCTCTGCTTAACTAATAATAGTAACTACATTAGTAGCAGTAGTAATGATAATACTAATAGTAACAACAATAACAATAAGAGTAAGAAGAAGAAGAATGCAGAGCTCACCCAGCCATCTCCCAAAGGCAGCTTGGCCCCATTCCACAGATGGGCTACACCTGTTGGATTTCAGCCAGGGCAGGGGGGGGACAGAGGTGGCTAACTAAGTGCCTCCTTTCCTTGGCTCTTCCCCCGCGGCCTCCCCTTCCTCCCGTGACTCTCTCTTTTCCTCTAGTCCCCCCTCCCTTTTCAGCGAGACAACGGAAACGCTGGCTTCCTTCTCCCCCCCGCCCCTTTGCCGCCGTTCCTCAGGCGTTGCTTGGCCTCCTCCCCACGTGACCCAGAAAGGCCCCCTCTCCTGGAAGGGTCCTCCTGAGGGAAGGCTCGGCTGCCGTACAACATGGCGGCGCTGATGCGCGTGGGTCGCCGCTTCCGGCCCGTCCGTACAGTGCGGGCCCTGTCCTCCTCCTCCTCAGGTACTGGGGAATCCTGGGAATTTTTTTTCTTTTTCTTTTGGGGACTTTCACAACAAGGTCTTGACGAGCCTGCTCTGGCAAAAAAGGGGGCCCAAACTACAGATCCCAGTAGGAATCATGCACTTTGGTTCCCCCTTTAAGTTTGGTGCTGGGGCTCCATCTTCTGGAGCCTGTAGTTTGCCAAAGGCTGGAGTCTCTTTGGAGTCTCCTCGGCCCCAGAGTCCAGGGGCCTCGCCCAACTACAGATCCCAGGATTGGGGAGGATGGCTGCCAGGGCAGTGACAGTGGGCATCCTCCAATGTGCTTTTTTTTTTTTTTAAAGGACTGTGTCTTCTGGAATCTGTAGTTTCACAAGGGCTGGAGCCTTCTCTGGCAAAGGGGGCTGGAGGCTGTCTCAGCCAACTACAGATCCCAGGAGGATGGGTGCCATGGCAGTTAAGGTTGGGGGGGGGGTCAAAGCACAGACCCCCTTCGACTCTCAGCCTAAGTTTTACCCCTGACTTATCCACGGGTCAGATCAAAATCCATAATTTTGGCCCCAAAACCTGCCCTTGACATATATATATAGAAGGTCGACTTATAGTCGAGTATATACGGTCTACTCCATTTGAGGGAAACTTGGGATGTGTCGTTTTCCGAGGACTTTGACCTTTTCTAGCCAAGGGTCCCAGTGTCTCCCAAAACTACAGGAATGTTGTAGGATGGACTCCGAGCAGTTAAAGCGGTATCAAACTACAGGGAAGACATAGTGCAGTCTGACACCACTTTTAAGTGCCGTAGCTCCGTCACAAGCCGTTTCTACCCAGGAGGGCTGGTGCCTCCCCAAACTACAAATCCCAGGATTCTGGAGCCCTGGCAGTTCAAGGGGGTTTCAGACTGCGTTATTTCTGCGGCGGAGTTGTCCCAGAAATTTCTTGGTAACTGGTTGCGCCTGCTGAAATTCCCACTTCCACGAAGGCTGCAAAGTGCTCTCTCCAGTTTTCACCCCTGGGATGCATGCGCACTGCAGAATTAATGCCATTTGATACTGCTTTAACTGCTCTGGCTCAATGCGAAGGAATTCTGGGAATTTTGTGAGATGTGGTGCCATAACTGGGGTTTTTCTGCAGTGTGGAAGTAGCCTGTGTCTCGCACGAGGGAAGAAAAAGGAGCATGCCACTCCGTTGGGAATGGAAGTAGCGTCCCTGAATTTGGCTGCCTGGCAGGTGGCACAAATGGCACCTTCGAGATCACTTGGGCAGCCAGTGCCTCATATGGCAGAAAGACAGAATCCTTGTAAGAAATAATAATGGAGTTTGCACATTGTGTTAGTAGGACTTGTTCACTGGTCGCTCTCTGGAGGCTGCTGGACTGCAGCTTCCGTCCTCCTCCTGGCTATGCTGGTGGGAATTATAGTCCAACAACCTCTGAAAAGCTACATACAGTACTGTATTTTCTTGCCCTGTTTGACCAGCCTTAACTCCAGAGAATTACTACTACAGTCAGCCCTCCGCATCTGCGGTTTTGACTTGTGCAGATTTGGCTCTTCACGGATTTGATGGATGCGGGCTCTCCAGGAATCTCTAGGTCCTCCTCCACGGCTCTGTGGCCAACGTCCGCCAAATGGCGCACCAGAGGACTTGGAGATTCCTAGGAGTTTATCGCACAGGAGGAATTTCTCTCCATTTTGAAAGAAATGAACGTGGGGGCCAGTTCGGAATTGAGTGAATTCGCTAGTTCAGCAAATTTACGTGATTGCGTATTGACGCTGCATCACATTCGGGACTGCCCGAAATGGCCTCCCAGTGCCTGAAATTGCGTGTGATAGTTCCTCACACAATAACGTGAAACCCCACGATTGCATTCGGAAGGCCGTTCCATTGCCCAAAAATGTGTGTGATCAGCTTTCACGCAATAACGCAAAACCCTATGATTGCGTTCAGATTGCCATTGGATTATACTTCCAATTCCCATCGTGTGATAAACTCCCTAGAGGGAATGCTTCTCTAAGCATTTGTAGGCCCTCCGGCACGCCAGGGGTTCCCAACCTTTGGTCCTCCAGATGCTGTGTATGTATGTCCCCAGAGCATAGGTCCAAAAACACACTGCAGAAATAATCCAAGAAGGCTAACTGTCTCATAACACTACAAATTCCCTCGCATTGAGCCAGGGCAGTTAAAGTGGTCTCAAACTGGATGATTTCTGCAGTGTGTTTTGCACCATAGATAGAGCAGTGCTATGCAAAGTGGTGGTCCCTGGACTGGCATTGGTCTCTGGCAAGTTTCCCAGAAAGAAAGAAAGAAAGAAAGAAAGAAAGAAAGAAAGATGTAGCTCCCCAGCACACTGGGGGGAAAATACAGTCAGTCCTCCACATTGCAGCTTTGACTTTTGCAGATTTGATTATTCACAGATCTGAATCATATGCTATCTTTAGGTATCGCTAGTCCCTCCGTTGCAACTCTATGGTCAACATCTGCCAGAAATTGCACTGGAAGGCCTAGCAATTCCTGGAGAGAAGATCTCTCTAGGCATTTGTCAGTCCTCCTGCACAATTCTGTGGTCAACGTCTGGCAGACATTGACCACAAAGTTGCGCTGGAGGACTTAGCGATTCCTAGAGAGCTGTTCCCGCTGGTTAAAAAACAGTCGTGTTTTTTAGTTGCAATTTCCCCACTTCCGCGGGGGTTCTGCGCCTCGAACCCCAGTGAACGGGGAGGGCTCACTGTATTTCTCGGCTTCAAAAGTGCTGATATAGAGAATATACAGCAAAGCTCTGAGGCTTCGATGCAACAGCTGCAGCATCTTTGGAATAAGTAACTTTCCCTGTAGTGCACCCCTCCTGCGGTGTTCTTCTATTTTATTTCCACGGTTGCCTTTCCATCTAGTGGACAATCAAACCGTTACTTTTCTGGATATAAATCAGTCCGAGTTTGTGTGCTGGAAGCGGGCGCTCTCTTTTAAGCCATATTTGTTGAATATGTCAGTTAATCGCTGGCAGCTTCAAACTGAGTATAAACAGTCTGTAGCCGTGTGTTTGCAACTCTTGTCCTTCCTCCCTCGCCTGCCGCTCTTCATTATTCTGAGGGATGCTACTGTATTTTAAAGCTGTTCTGTACATCCTAGAAGTCTGCAGATGTAACCCATTACTGCCCCGAACCTGAACGATAAGATCAATCAGAAATACACCTATGGTACAAAAAGCAAGGGATAAGCCTTTCTGAGACACTTTGCAGTGATCCTTGCTGTTTAAATTTTGGTCGGTTCTCGGATTAATTTACAGACTTACATAAGTCTAGAAATTTTAGTCAAAAAGTGACTCCAAAAGCCTGGATCGACTTATCCACGGGTCGATGTAAGTCCTGTACTTTAACGCTTATAAAATCATCCCCTGACGAAACACAAGAGCATAATCTGTCCTGGAAGCACTGTGACCCCCTTCTATTCTCTCATCCATCCAGACTTTTGTGTGAGCACAAACTGTGGTGTCTGCTGGAATTTTGTAAGTTCTTTAGCAGTGTTTTCCTTTGCTTCATCCTAGATTTTTTGTTACACACCCTTAAATTTTACCCTAGATTTATCCACCGGTCATATCAAAATCCATAATTTTGGCCCCAAATCCTGCCCTCAACTAATAATAATAATAAACATTTATTTCTGTCCCGCCTCTCCCATAGGATCGAGACGGCTTACAACAATTATAAAATAGATACAATATGAAAATCCCACTCTCCCCTCCCTCCCCAACAACATCACAATAGATCCTACATAACAGTAATAAAATACAATTTTAAATCATTAAAACAATGAGACAGGACAATGGGCATCTTGGGATAATCGGTTAATGAACTATATCAGCGGAGTGACTGAGTGGATTATTTAGGGAAGGCTTGTCGGAAAAGATCAGTCCTTTTAAAGCCATCAAGATTAGTGATATGTCGGATCTCTTCTGACAGGTCATTCCATAATTTGGGAGCAGTGGATGAAAAGGTCCTCTGGGTAACCGCAGCCCGACTTATACACGAGATCGACTTATAGTCGAGTATATGCAGTATTTTACGAAGTATCTTGAGCCAAGAAAGCGCATTGCAGATGTGAACCACACATCTATAAAAACAAATCAAATTCATTTCTGTTGCCAGACACTACCATCCATATATACCGCCACAAAAACCGAAATAAAAAACTGTGCCAGAATCCTTTTGGTTCAGTATGCTGGCAGCAGCAGAAGTAAGGCCGTGGGCGGAAGGGCTGTAAATCAGGGTTGGCTGGTTTAAACCAACTGACTTTAAAAAAGAACACTCCTGTTTTTTAAAATAGATCTTTCATATACAGTGGTCCCCCGGGATCCAAAATCCCCGGGGTGCGAAACCGGCGGGACCGCTAAAATTCCCCCGGGATCCAAAGGATCCCCCGGGGAACGAAACAGAAAAACTGTGCGGCCCCTTTAAATCAGCTGCGCGGTCCGTTGGAAGTAGCGGTCCCCCGGGATGCGGTCATTTCCGGGTTACGAAAGGTAATCCGGAACGGATTACCTTTGTAACCCGGGGGCCACTGTATATATATATATATAAAGTCTGGCTATTATTACTAACTTCCAACCCTCTTACTGGAACAACCATGACTGTATGAATTTATAAACATTTTAACTTTAACAGTTTATTGGCAGTTGTTCCTTGTTAGACTAGGATACTGTCAGTTGCTGTTTTAAAATCACTTTATCTTACAATGCAAAACATGCCATTCAGAAACAATTCCTTCAGTTAATGTAGGTTCAGCCAAAACTATGTGCTTTGAAAGAGCACTGTTTAAAGGACAATTATTTTATAAGCCAGTGACTTTAACATCTGAACTGCATTTTGATACTTAATTTTCTGATGTAGTCTTATATTGATATAATCCTCCTGCACATTAATGCAAAAACAACAACAAAAATCCATGGGTTTGAACCAAGAAGACTGGGTTTGGGTTTTTAAAAAACCCTGTTTTTTCCCCCAACTCTGTTGAGAATGGAGGAAAACATTAGAGAAATGGGCTGTGGTCCTCCTTGCCTCTCTACCACTGCACAGTCCTTAAAAAAGTATAAATGTGAGGATAGCGACCAGTGAAATTTCTTGCATTCTGACCTCAAAAGATTATGTCACATCTGTTGAGATAAGCCGCGGGCTGCCATTTTTGTTGCAACCGTCGCCCTCACTGCAAATATGTATATACTCATGCATACGTTTAGAAATGTAGGTCGAAAAATTGACCCAAAAAACCTGAGTCCACTTATCTACGGCTCAATTTAAGTATCATACTTTCACTCTTATAAAAAAGGAGCCATCCCCTGGTGAAAGGTAAGAGTGACATCTGTCCTGGAAGCACTGACCTGCCTCTATTCTCTCATCCATCCATCCAGCCTTTAGTGTGAGCACAAACAGTTGTGCCTGCTGGAATTTTGTAAGTTCTTTGCCATTGTTTTCCTTTGCTTCATCCTTTAGATCCTCTGTTACATGCCCCTAAGTTTTACCCTCGACTTATCCACAGGTCACATCAAAATCCATAGTTTGGGTCCCAAAACCTCTTTTCAACTTATACATGAGGTCAATGTGTATATATATATATATATATATATATGATAAACCAGCATAGCCAACGGGAGGGATCATGAGAGTTCCAGTCCAACAGCATCTGGAGGGCCAAACCAACCCCATCCTGCTTTATTGCAGGTGCAGGGCAGCTTAAGTGATACCTAGAGTGATGATCTCAGGCCTAGACTGTATCAGTTCAGACTGATGGAGCCCTTTCACACTAGACAGCTGCACACTACACAACTATGCAGTGGTGTCATCTGATGTGGGAAGGCTGCGGGGGGCGGGGGGCTACTGGGGGTGGCAGCCAAAAGGGCATGCATGTCCTTTTCCTTCACTGCAGTGGTGGCCTTCTCAGGAGGAGAAAGCCACTGTGGCGAAGGCTGGACAGGCACATTCTACCCTTTTCGCACTGCAGCTTCTTCTCAGGTGTCACCCAGTGTAGGCCACACTCCCCCCCCCCCCCCAGTGATGCCACTGGCACTATGATACCACTTTAACTGTCTTGTTGTCTTTAACTTTCTTGTTGTGTGTCCTTGTTTATGACTTATGGAGACCTTAAGGCGACCCTCTCTTGGCGTTTTCTGAGGGGGAGAGTGTGTGACATGCCCAAGGTCACCCAGTGGGTTTCCATGGCCAAGCTGGGATTCAGACCCTGGACTCCAGAGCCATAGTTTAACGTTCAATGTGCCACGTCACAGCGACATCAAATGGACTCCTAGGATCTGAGGTTAGGGAGACTCCTTAGGATATTTAGGGTTTAGGGGTAGTTAGACTTCTCAGCCAAAGGACTCCAGTGCCTCACCTGACTTTAGCTCCTACTATTCTGTGGTATGTTGCCACGGTCGTTCAAATGGAAGTGTCATGCTATAATTGTGTAGTTTGGGAGGGCCCACAGGTTTGCCCACTGGTTGCTCCTATGTGCCCTAAATGATCTTTCCCAGAGCTGCTCCAGTCTGGCTCCAGAGACTAGGAATATTCAAACTGTCCACATAAAGTAGACATATTCCTGCTGCCCCTCAAATCCCCTTACCTTTTTGGCTTGTTGGACGGGAGCATGCTGGAGATGGTAGAGGAAAGGAGATGGGGACAGTCTAGTTCCTGGTGTGATTTGGAAGCAGGAGAGGAAATGGACAAACTGTCACATAGAGTTGGCGTCGATGGCCTAGCAAGGCCCCTCCTTCGCTATGATTCTGTGACTGTGTTATGCAACGCAGACTTCTGGTCTGGTCTGGTGGCCAGGGAAAGGAAAACTGAGTTGCGATCCAGTTCTTGTCAGTCTAGCAATGTTCATAACCCAGTGACTTTAATTTTTGATTTTAAGCTTGTTTCCTCTGCGTTTTTTGCAGCATGCCAGCTGTATAATATATCATGCTTTAAAGCTAGTTCCTTGCGGTTTGCAGAACTCTTGGGAAAAGGATGGCAGAAGACAGGGCGAACAAACTGCAGGCGCAGCACTCCTCCCCACTGCAGAAATATGGAAGTCCCTGCCGAAAGTGGAGGCTGCAGAAATGTTTGCAAAAGGAAGCCAGTTGGAATCAAAGCGGGGTCATACCAGAACATGCAGACAGCAGGCTATTTATTTGCAGGCACATATAAATACTTCCTTTTATTTTGGGCTAGGTCCAGAAACCACAGTTGAATGCCAAAAGAAGTTGAGTTAAAGAACAGGAAGCTTCTGAGCCCAAGTATTTGTTTCCAGAACCAGAATTTAATTAAACTCTCGATTCCTTTAAACAAAAGCACATGGTTGCTTTCTTTAGGAGCCTAATTTGGGTGGAAAAATCATGTCGTTGTTCCCTCTTTGAAATAACTGGGCATCAAAAACACTTACCAACCTGCTAAAAGACAGCCGGAGATATGCCAACGGATCCTGTTCTACCTTCTAGCCATTCCTATGATAATACATGTAGTGCAATGCAATGAAAAAGGTATTTTCAAACAGTAATTGCATGCTTTCCTGCTCTTGTCGAATTTGGAAGTTCCAGATGCAAATTCTGGATCCTCTGTGCCTTTCCTTTATTTTGGCTTGCTTTATTTGAGGTCCTGGAATTGAGTTCTGGTAGTTTTCTTGTTGCTCTCCTGTATGCTTCTCTTTAGGGTGCATGGGAAATGTGAATGTAGTATTTTCTTTTTGGCAATGGCCACAGACTTGAGAAGCATCACTGGTTCATTAAAGAGAAAGATCCATGTCACTTACTTCTAACCTCCCTTGCTCCACCATGTTCAGCCTCCACTGTAGAAGCAAAGAAGATGCAGACTGGGGATGTCGGTGATCCCTGGGTTCAGTAAATGGACAAATCCATATTTGATTTCGAAGGCTTTCATGGCTGGCATCCATAGTTTTTTGTGGGTTTTTTGGGCTATGTGGCCATGTTCTAGAAGAGTTTATTCCTGACGTTTCACCAGCATCTGTGGCTGGCATCTTCAGAGAACATATTTGATTTATTTCTGGGAGTGGAGGGAGCAACGGATGCCTTGGAGGAGGCATATGGAGTGGAGCTGTGGATATGGAAAGATTAAATACCTCCTCCCTTGCTTGTAATTTCTCTGCCCCAGCACTACTCTCTCAGGAATGGCATATACAGTCAGCCTTCCTTGTATTGTATTGTTTATGTACATTCCTGTACGATGCACAACCATGCACAGTGATCCCACATTTGAAACTTCATTTGCACAACCCTGAACTAAATAGAGCCCTTCTGCATCGGGCAAAAATGTCCAACTGTTTCCATAAGGGAACTTACGTACATTAAGACCACAACAGAATTCCAGTTAATGTATTGCTTGTCAGGCTCTTGCGGTCCTTCCCCCTCTACCACCCTTTCACTTTCAGTGTAATGAATGCCATTTCTTCGCTACTCCTGAAACATTAGTGGAGGCAGATCAATGATTTATGGATGTTAAACGTCTTATTTTTTTAAAAAAAAACACAGAGCAAAACTGTGTCACTAATACATGACACACTGTTTTTGGGCACTGAGTAATGCAGCTAGGTACTCCTCCGTTGTAATAAGTAACAGGGATGAATTGTTTTTTGAAAGGATCATTCAGAGGTTGCTTTTAAGAATAATTCATTTAGAGGTTAATTAAATGTTATACCCAAATACCGTAACAGTGACCTTTTAATGTATGGATGTAACATTGTGCTCCATCTCCTCAATGTAGGAGCCTGACCACCACAAAACAAATTTGGCATCTCAAGGGACCACAGGATGGTTAAAATGTCTGTTGCTAAACTGAGGAAGGGGGCAACTCTGAACATCCTTGTAAACAGAGACTGAGAAAATTAACTTTTGAAAGTCATCCATTCCTGTTTCACATTTAATGTTTTAGATGCCATTTGTTGTCACCCATTACAGTGTTGAAATGGTGTCTTGCTATGTATCGCTTGTTATTTGTTCCTTTAAAAAAAATACTTGATTAATGTCTTAAAACTAAAAGAATTTCAAATGCTTTTGAGAAAAAAAAGAATTAGAAATTATTATATGTTACACTGGTAAAGCATCTTTGTTTCTGTTTGTTAACTACTTTTGGAATGTAGATTTGTTATACCCTTGTAACCAAGAAAATCAATTCATTGCCATTCCAGGGTCTGCTCTGAAAATACAGCAGTGAGTGATACAACTTGGTACTTTGAAAGTTTTTAAATGTTTTACCACCTGATACTGAGAAAAGTAAGGCTGCATCTGCATTGCAGTATGAATGCAGTCTGAAATGGCTTTAACTGCACATGGCTCGATGCTATGGAATTCTGGGATTTGTAGTTTTGTGAGATATTTAGTTTTCTCAGGCAGAGAGCTCTGGTGCTACAACAGATTACAAATCCCAGCCTTCTTTAGGATGGAGCCATGACTGTTAAAGCAGTGTCAAACTGCATTCTTTCTGCAGTACAGATGCAGCCTAAGACATTACAGATAACATAATTAGTATTAACATGTTATTAGCAAGCTTTGAATAAAGCAGCCTAAACTCATGGGATCTCTTTAAATATTTTATCTTCTCTCGTTGTTTTTAAAAGTGTACTTTCTTTCTTTTTTGTAGGGGAGAGCCAATATGATCTTATAGTCATTGGAGGAGGATCTGGAGGCCTTGCTTGTGCGAAAGAAGGTAATTCTTTGTGTTGCCTATAGCTGTACAGCAATCTGACCTAGCAGAGCAAATTTAGTGGGAAGCTTTTCGAGTGGCTTTGTGCTAGTCTCTCCTCTTCCTCCTCAGCAGCAGCAGCAGCAGCAGCAGCAGCAGCAGCAGCATTTTATATCCCACTTTCCTCCTGGTACAGGGGCTCAAGGCAGGTACTCTCTCTTGGCCTTACTTACAAGGTTGTTGTGAGGATGAAGTGGAAGATGGATGCTGCCTTGAGCTCATTAAAGGAGAAGTGGGAAAGAAGTACAGTCGGTCTTCTGTTTTCATGGGGAATCCATTCTGGACCCCCATGCGGAAACAGAGACTCGCTGATATTCAAGCCCCATAGGCTTGAATGGGGCACATGCTTGCCGTTCCAAGGATTTCCTAGGAAGAAGCCATGGAAGATCATGTGGAATCATAGTGGTAGAGCTGTGTAATGTGAAGGGGCCCCTAGAACACACATAAGAGGCTACGACTGGAGATGGAGATACATGTGGCATGTAAAGGTTTGAAGAGGGCTCTTTAACTTGATTTGGCTGAATGCAGTTGCAAAACTCCTGCAAGTGGGAACCCAATCTTTTGAGACTCTCTACTCATGAGAGCTTTGTAAGTGGGTTCTTCCACACTGCAGAAATAATCCGGTTTGCCGTTCGAGCACTCTTAACCCTGCCGCTGGTTAAAATTTGGTTTTTCTATGTTGAAAATGTTTTATTCTCTGCTATTGTTTTATCCTTTATATTCTGCTGTTTTTGTACTTGTTTTATTGTAATGTACTGTTGTATTATATATATATATATATATATATATATAGTGTACTACCCAGAATAGTATGTTTAATAGCGAGAGAAGATTAAAGGGGAGATGTGAAAGCTTGCTTCCAGTAGCTGAAGGGCTGTCATGCAAAAGAAACAGCGGACTTGTTTTCTGGTGCTTGAGAAAGCAGGACTAGAATCAACAAGTAGAAATTGTCAGGAAGTAGCATTTGGCTAAACAGTAGGAAAAAACTTTCTAATCAGAAGAGCCGTTTGGCCATCAAACAAATTAGGAAATAGCGGAGTTGACTGCATGGGAGATATTTAAATAGAAGGAGGATAGGCAAGGATGTTGTAGTTCAAACCTGCATTATAAATCCTGCATTGGCAAAGGGTCAGACTAAATGACCTCTAGGACCACTTCCAATTATCAGATTGTATGACAGACCCATTTATCTTTGATTATGTATTTGAAAGGACTCAGCAGAGTTACTTTTTTGGAGTTTAGCCCCCAGAATTCCCCTAACAAGCATGGCTACCTCTAGTTACTATTTACATATTACAGATTATTTACAGATTAAATTATTATTTACAGATTAAATAATGTGGCTGGGCTACCTTGGCTCCTGGAAATTGCAATTTAGCAACATCTGGAGGGCCATAAGTTGCCAACCCCGGTTGAAGGGGGAAACCCTGTTGGTCTAGCATTGACACAATCACAATTTTGTCTTTCCTTTTCTTGTAAATAAAACAATGGTTTCTTCTTTTTAAAGCTTCCCAATTTGGAAAGAAAGTGGCTGTGCTAGATTATGTGGATCCTTCTCCAAAAGGTATGAAATGTTCCCACTGTAACTTGGAATAGCAAACAAATACTGTGACTTTTTTTATTCAAGGACATCTGAGCCTTTGTCTTGCTTTTTTCTGTTGTGTACTGTTGATAAAATGAAAGGGATATTTCTGTATCTGTTTCCCAGACTCACGATGTACATCTGCTTTTATTTAAAAATATGGCTGTTATAGTAAATGTAAAGCCAACATGGTGTAGCGGTTTGAGTGTTGGCCTAGGAATGTGGGGGGACCAAAGTTGGAATTCCCCACTCAGCCATAGGAACCCACTGTGTGACCTTGGGCAAGTCACACTCTCTCAGCTTCAAAGAAGGTGAGTGGCAAACCTCCTCTGAACAAATCTTGGCACGAAAACCCTGGGAGAGGATTGCTGACAGTCAGAGTCAATGTGAAGGCACATCACAATAACCGCACAGTAGACTGATTTAGTGGTTCGGTTTATATTTTGCCTCTTGCATAAGAGTCAGATTCAAGGCAGCTAACAATTTAATAAAAAACAAATGCAATTTAAAACATAATGCCCAAGACCCTATTCAGCTTTGGTGGAACAGACCACTTACCCAGGGCAGGATACCATGGGCCAACCCCATGCTATCCCAACTATGGTTTCAATCTGATTCCATTCCTGGACCGATGTGGTGATGGGCACATACTCATATGTCTGCCTGCTGCTGCACTGCGCAGCCCCTTACCCGCTTTCGCCATTACATCTCCTGGGGAGGTCCCCACCATACCCCATAAGGGTGGAAACAGGGCACCTAGCCTCACACACCCCCTTCCACCATCATAGGCTGCAACTATGTAGGTCTTCCAAGGAGTAGCTGCAGGACAAAGACTTACCTCCTTGGAAGAAAGACTTGGTTTGAATGCCTTAATGTATCCAAGGCTAAAGGACTATTCACTAATATCCTACACACATAGTTACAGAAGGAGGGGGTGGCACATTCTTCCATAAACTTTGTAGTTACATGTGAACTATTATACTCTTATAGGATGTTATATAAATAAGTTATAACTGGTTATAATAACTTGGTTGCACTGGACATCTATCCACAAGGTCATGACCATTTGCTATAAAAGTAACTGTTGCTCTCATCGAAGGCTCCCTGATTGCTAATTTTATTATTGGTGTGTAAATGCCAGATCGGCGCCTGGACATCCAAGGCAAATGGCTTGCGTTATCTATACAGGATGATGGCAGACTGGGGGGGAACTCAAGCCTTTTGGCCCGTACGTTTTTCCTCCTTACTGCAAGTATGCTAGTTTCCCCAGTGCATGTCTCTCAAGGTAGGCTGACTGTATTTATAGTAGCTTCTTCACTCAGTGCTTGGCACTGTGGTGTCTTCAGAGTAAAAACAGTTGGTGAAATGATGCAGTCAAAAAGGCACAGGAGATTTCCAAAGCCACTCTTCCCATATTGTCTTGACTCCCGAGAGGTATGCACCGAGTAGAGAACCAGACCTAGATATAGCAGTCAGGAGGGGCATGCCAAGTGGTGTTGCTGGGGCCACCTGCCACCTTGCATTGCCATTGTCCTCATTAATAGCTGCTCTTTTGCTTGCCCAAAAGTCATAGGGTCTTTTATGGCTTTTCGGGCAATGCAGCCATGTTCTGGAAGAATTTATTCCTAATGTTTCGCCAGCATCTGTCACTGGCATCTTCAGAGAATGCTGGCATGGAAGTGAGTGGGGTATATACACTGTGTGGCCCTTAGTGGAAAGGAAGTGATTTACATGTTAATCTGTGGGTTGGTATGTTGTTACATGGCAAGGCCTTAGGGTTTTCCATTGTCTGCTGGGAAAACCCCTGACCCTGGGTGGTTTTCATTTGCACTTGCTGGGCCTTGGTTTTGGTGTTTTTAAGGACTGGTAGCCAAACTTCTTTCCTGTTGAAGTTGTCCAGGTGTTTATCAATTTCAGTGGCTTCCCTGTGCATTCTGACCCGGTACTTGTTGGCACAGTCCAGAATTTCAGTGTTTTCAAAGTGCATTTTATGCCCAGGATGGTTTATAACATGTTCTGCTACTGCCAGTCTGCAGTGTCTCCCGTGTTCCTTGACTCGTGTTTGAACACTGCGTTTGGTGGCCCATATGTAGATTTGTCTGTAGCTGGATGGTATGTGGTAAACTCCTGTGGCCATGAGAGGGTCTCTCCTGTCCTTTGCTGAGCACAGCATTTGCTGGATTTTCTTGGTTGGTTTGTAGATCATTTGGAGGTTGTGTTTCCTCACCAGTTTCCCTATTCTGTCTGTGACTCCTTTGATATACAGTATGGTAAGAATACCTTCCCTTTGGGTGCTTGTTTGTTTTCAATCCTATGGGGTTTGAGTAAGTCAAACAGCACACAAGCGACCCCATTCTGTAAGCAGTGTACTCCTATGAGATACCATCCAGAATGAATACAGGCACAAAATATTTAAAACACAATTGAAAAATGCATACTAAATGATGTGTAGTAGAGTCTGAGAATGAAGGATGTAGAGTAGAATTTGGAAGATGTGGGTTCTAGTCCCCACTGAGCCCTTCCCTCCTATCTTCCTAAACTACGGTTATTCGGTTGTTGTGAGCCTAGGGTGGGAAGGAGGAGAACCTAGAAATAATTAATGGTAGAAAATAAATGTATATTTTAAAAGTGATGTTTGGAAATAGTCTATGAATGTATCCACTTTTCTTTTCTCCTTTAGGAACCAGATGGGGACTTGGAGGTACTTGTGTCAATGTCGGTTGCATCCCTAAAAAGCTTATGCACCAAGCTGCACTTCTGGGAAGCTCTCTTAAAGATGCCCAGCGTTATGGCTGGAATATATCTCGTCCTGCAAATCATGATTGGTAAAGCAAATGTTCTTATATATGTGTTGTGCTATAATGTCTACTGTACATGATAACAAAGTACTAAATTTGATATGGCATAACTAAAAGTGTGATAGGCTGTTCATGGGATTTTTTTTGGCCAGTCTAGTTGTCTCCTGCCCACCCTGCCAGTCTCACTATGGAAGAGCAATGTCATATGTGAGGGCCTTTCTAGTGGTGGCACCCAGTTATGCTCTCTCCAGAGGGGTTTACTTGGGGCACAATGCTGGAGGCAGTGGTTTAAATTTTAATGCTCATCTCTTTTGCTGCTGGTTTGCCCTTGGTTTTTGATGCCACAGTGTTTTTTACTCTTTGCTGCTGATGGCAGAGTCTAGTCATTGGTTTTTTTTTTCCTGCATTTTATATTTTTAACGTGTTATACACTGCCCCATGAATTTTGTCAGGCAGCCCTGAAGGGCTGCCGGTAAACATAATTGATCTTATAACTGGTCAGATTATTTGCCTGTCCAATCCAGTATTGTCTGCTCTGGATGGCAACAGCTCTTGAGGGATCTTTTATGTGCCTAACACTTGGGTCTGCTAACTCAAGAGTGGGTCTTCTAACTCAAGAGTGTCTGAAGACTGGTGCCATTTTTGTCTTCTCTTAGGCCAATCCCCCTAAAAGTCCACCTCCAAAATGACAAATCGCCTTCCATTAGAAACCCCAGCTGTTTTAGTCACCCTCCCCACATTTTGAGAAAGAGGAAAAGACAGATGACAAAGTTACATTTCAGCAGCAAATTTGTACCTCCCTATCAATTTCTGGAGTGTGGTTTGTCATTTGGGGGGTTATTTTTTTTTCTCCAAGGGAAGAAGCATTGAGAGGGTTGGAGGGGGTCCTTGGGTTGCTGGGGACATGTACAACCTTGAAATTTGGAACTTAGGCTGCATCTACACTGCAGAAATATTCCATTTTGACACCACTTTAACGGCCATGACTCAAGGCTATGGAATTCTGTGAACTGTAGTTTTGTGAGACATTTAGCCTTCTCTGTCAGAGCGCTCTGGTGCCATAACAAAATTCAGTTCCCAGAATTCCATAGCCTTGAGCTATGGCTGTTAAAGACTGGATTGTTTCTGTAGTGTGGGTGCAGCCTTATTCTACACAAAATCTGCATGAAATAATGTTTTCTGTTTACAGAAAATGCTGTATTTGGGGATTGCTGAACATTCTCACATGAATATTTTGCATGAAAGCAGCTTTTTCTGTGCAGAATATAAGATTCCTATGCTGAAATTGCTGTTTCCTGCACGGAAATTGTATTTTCTATGCAAAAAAACCCACATGTGAATTTTGTGATGACTGTGTTCCAAACTGCAAACAGACACTGAAAATTGAACAGTTTTCAAAGACTTTCTCACAACAAGAAGAAAATTGCTACAATTACCCACTGCTTCCTTTGAGAAGAAAATCAGTGAAGAATTACATCTCTGTTAAAAGGATTTACGGCATAGGTTTACTCAGGAGTAAATCAGTGGAGCATATTCTCGGATAACTATACATAGGATTACATGCTTACAGCACAAGCCTTCTTACACCTGCTCAGAAGTCAGTGTCATGGAGTTCAATGAGATTACTCTTTAGTAATTGGATATAGGATCATAATCTTAATCCCACTGAAGTCAATAAAACGCAATTTTATTTGCTCTAGCAATGTCAAGAGGAAAGGCTTGTGGACTGTCTATCCTTTTCTTCTTGGAATTCTCTAGCAACCTTTGTGTATTCAATACAGTATTTGATTTAAAAAGCATTTCATGGGCCAACAATTAGTGATTTACCACACCCAGGGCCTAATTCAAGAGGAAGGAGGAAAAGTAAGCAAAGAAAGAAAATAAAAAGGGCTTTGGTTTGCATTAAAATTCTGGCTTCTGTTTTAGCTATCTTAGAAAACCATCTAGCATCATTACCCTGGCTGTGCATTTATTTATTGTCTTAATTTACAGTTATTGCCCTAAGTAATAGTTTGCAGTGTTCTAGAGATAAAACAAATTTACAACCAGTTACTGGTAAAATAAACTCCTGGACTGTATTGCCTTCCTGAATTATACAGAGCACTCAAGAACTCAGCTGGATCTTTGGAAGGAGGAAATGGAAACAGGAAGAAGTAGAGGCCAAATATGGGGAGCTAGGAGTCCCTTAGAAACCTCAAATATGTTCTTAGGGGGCTGCCTGTTGCCAGTGGGCAACACTTTCCCCATTCCTGGCCTTGAAGACCAAGCTGATGTACTTGCACAGAAGGACAAAATGCCTTGGCCAGAGTCAAATGGCTCATGTGTCCTGTAAGTGGAAGGAGTGGGGCTGCATGGACTAGCCCCACTTATGAGATAACTCACTCTGACTAGCCGCACTCCTGTGTCTGAATGCACAATGAAAATTGCTATAGGGGCTTATCATGACCCAGTGATGTCCAGATGAGTCACTGAGTCCAAGCCCCACTCTGCACAGTATGGTAATGGAGACTTGGGGCCTGAACAGACAGGCCAGAATAAAGCTGCTTCGGGTCACTTTGGGGGTATAATAATAATAATGATAAAATTTTATTTATATACCGCCCTTCCAACGATCAGGGCGGTGCACAACATAAATAACATATACATGGTTAAAAACATTCCAATAAAAACAAAAACAATATAAAAACAAAACTAGAAAAATATGCCAGGCCAGCTTGCAATGCGGGGAGAGGAGGGGGGGGGAAGGGGAGGATCACAATGGGGGGGAGGGTAATCAGGGGTATGCTTGTCCAAATAAGTATGTTTTTAACCCCTTTTTGAACAAGGTAAGGGAGGCAGCCAGACGGAGCTCAATGGGCAACGAGTTCCAAAGGCTAGGGGCCGAGATGGAAAACGCCCTCTTCATGGTGGTTGATAATTTAGCCTTTGGAACTCTAAGTAGCTGTTGCCCGGAAGATCTAAGTGTGCGGGGCGGATTATGTGGGGAGAGGCGGTCCTTCAGGTACCCTGGGCCCAAGCCATTTAGGGCTTTATAGGTAATAACCAGCACTTTGTACTGAGTCCGGAAGCGGATAGGCAGCCAGTGAAGATCTTTCAATATCGGGGTTATTTGGGAGGCCCTGGGAGAACCAGTATGTGGTTTAAATGACACACGCATCTTAAGAATCATAGAATCATAGAAATTTAGAGTTGGAAGAGACCACAAGGGCCATCCAGTCCAACCCCCTGCCATGCAGGAACTCCAAATCAAAGCATCCCCGACAGATGGCCATCCAGCCCCTTCTTAAAGACCTCCAAGGAAGGAGACTCCACCACACTCCGAGGGAGTGTGTTTCACTGTCGAACAGCCCTTACTGTCAGGAACTTCCTCTTAATGTTGAGGTGGAATCTCTTTTCCTGCAGCTTGCATCCATTGTTCCGCGTCCTAGTCTCTGGAGCAGCAGAAAACAAGCTTGCTCTCTCCTCAATATGACATCCCTTCAAATATTTAATCAGGGCTATCATATCACCTCTTAACCTACTCTTCTCGAGGCTAAACATCCCCAGTTCCCTAAGGCGTTCCTCATAGGGCATGGTTTCCAGACCCTTCACCATCTTAGTTGCCCTCCTTTGGACATGCTCCAGTTTCTCCACATCCTTTTTGAATTGTGGTGCCCAGAACTGGACACAGTATTCCAGGTGGGGCCTGACCAAAGCAGAATAGAGTGGCACTATTACTTCCCTTGATCTAGACACTATACTTCTATTGATGCAGCCTAAAATTGCATTGGCCTTTTTAGCTGCTGCATCGCACTGTTGACTCATGTTCAGCTTATGGTCTACTTGGACTCCTAGATCCCTTTCACATGTGGTCTCATTCAGCCAGGTGTCCTCCATTTTATATCTCTGCATTTCATTTTTCCTCCCTAAGTGCAGAACCTAAGTGCAGAAGCTGTGCCAAAGCTGTGCTCCAGTCTTTAGGACTGGAGTGTGGCTTTGGCATGGCTTCTGGCCTCTTGGGACCCGAAGCAGCTTTATTTTGGCCTCCAAAGTGACCCGAAGCAGCTTTATTTTGGCCTGTCTGTTCAGGCCCTTGAGAAACTAAAGACATCACTAGGCCAGCACACACATCTCCATGAGCTGCGGTGTATGAAGCTAGTGTGCCAAAGGCAGCAGCAGAGCTGATGTGTTCTTAAAGAGATGGAGCCGTGCTTCTCTCCAGACTGATGGCCTGTTCCTTTAGGACTGCCACTTCATAGGAAAGAGTGGATTCGGACGAGAAACATCAGGGCCAGAGCTTAAAAGGTTTCAGTCTTGCCTCAGGCCTTCTTGAAACCAGCTGTTCCCTTGGAGGTCTTTTAGGTCAGTAGTTCTTAGCCTTTGCTCCTCTGTTTTGGGCTTCCACTCTCACAAGCTCCAGCCAGCATGACCAATGATCAGGGATTCTGGGAGCTGGTGTATCTCTGTTCCCATATTGATAGAATGCACAACTAGTTCACCTGAAAGTGGAAAAAGATGAGAACTAAGAGGACTTCACTATTTTTAGAATCAAATGGATATGGCTTGGATGACATGAAACCATCAGAAATTGGTAGAGCCCATGCTTTCTCAGTAGGATCAGGTAGCAGATGATGAAATCAGAAGACTAGGATTTGGGAAGGCAGCCATGAAGCACTAGACAGCATCCTTGAGTGTAAAGATAATATAATTGACTGCTAAGGTCAGGATTATCCATGCCATAGTATTTTCAGTTTCTGGATACAATTGTGAAAGCTGGACAGTGAAGAAAGCTGATAGGAAGAGAATCAACTCATCTGAAATGTGATGCTGGAGGAGAGTTCTATGGGTACCGTGACTTTTAAAAGGCAAATAAATGGTTCCAAGAGAACAAATCAAGCTTCAACTCTTCTTAGAAGCCATGATGACTAAACACACTATTGTACTTTGGACATATCATGAGAAGACATGATTCCTTAGAAAATACAATGTCTGGTAAGGTGGAAGGTAGTAGCAAAAGCAGAAGACTGCATTCCAAATGGATAAACTCAAGCAAGGAAGCCAGGGCCCCGAGTTTGCAAGACCTGAGCAGAGCTGTTGTCAACAGAGTGACTTGACAGTCTCTCATTCATAAGGTCAATGTAAGTTGAAGTTTGGAGCAGATGATGTGAAAGATCTCATCCTGAAAACCTGAGAGCTGGTACCAGTCAGAGTAGACGATAGTAGGTTGTATGGACAAAATGCTTGGCTTGGTAGAGGGCAGTTTCCTTGGTAAGCATTGTGCACTTCTTCATCATTTGGAGCTTGTGAGGCTGGTTGTCTTTCTGATACATGTGGGAAGTGGCCATCTCATAGTTTTTTGCACTTGTGAAATCATGTTACTGAAAGTGAAGGCAAGTATCATGTTTGCACCTACAACGTCCACCTTCACTCTTCAGTATGTACAAGCCCTTATTTGAGAAAGTTCTTTTTCTCTCATAAGTGTAGGCTTCCCAGCTTGTTCCACACTCCAGATGTGTTGGACTACAGCTCCCATTACTTAATTTGGCTGAGTTGTTGCCATTATATCCAGAGGTGTGCCAGGTTTGGGAAAGGCTGTGTTTCCATGCTCTTTTTTCACCAACTAGTTTTAAAATCTGAACAGCATGAAGCTCCCCTTCAATGTGTCTTTTGAGCTTGTAAATGCAGAATGTGTAGGGTGCTGGTGGTGACATTTTGTTTTTCGCCCTTCCCAGGTCCACTATGGCAAAAGCTGTTCAGAACCATGTTAAATCCTTGAACTGGGGTCACAGAGTACAGCTGCAAGACAAGTAAACTAACCTCTTTATTTTTCTTTCTTACATCAATGACGTTTGACTTGAGTAGATAAAAGTGGGATCTTCAAAACAAATGTTTCGCAATATATTTTCATACCATCTAACAGAATGGTGGTTCCAGACAGCATCTAGTATACTATAAGCCAGACTTCCTCAACCTACCACTCAAACCAAGAATGGAGAGTTGTGAGCTAAATCATCTGGAGGGTATTAAGGTGGTAAAGGCTGCTGTAATCTGTAAAGTATAGGTGGACTGTCTTATAGGGTTGGAGAAGCTGCACCTGCCCCACATTCCCCCACTTGTGGCCCCAGTGGGTTGCACTGTGTTTCTAAGAAAAATGGAAGTGGTTTGGTCATGGTCTGTTTCCTTGAAATTAGTTTTTGACCCCAAATAAGCTGCAGCAAGACTCCACACCTGTTTTAGTGGCTTACTATGGATGCAGTCCTGCATGACCTTTCTTGAGAGTAATAGAAATTGAGTGCAGTAGGTTTACCTCTGGATAAAATGAATAGGATTCTCCTGTACGTAGTGTTGCACAGAGGTACATAATAATCATAATAGTTGTTGTTGTTGTTGTTGTCATTGCTCATATTGTTATTATTTTGCTAATAGAAAAGTGAAATACTTCAACTTGAAAGGCAGTTTTTTGGATCAGCACACAGTTCGTGGGTTGGCAAAAGGAGGCAAAGAGGTAAGCCCCTGGGCAGTGTATAACTAGGTTGCTGTATAAATAGATACAGATATAGATGCATAGACTATTTCTCCATCTGGCCTAAGTGTTGTCTAAGCCAGAGGTGGAGAAACTTTTCCTTCAAGGGCTACATTCCTTCAGAGTTAATCAGCATTTGGAATGTTAATTTTTAAAACTAATTGGTTTCTGTTGCTCATTGTTGTGTTTAAAAAATAATTTGTTGTTGTTACTCATTATTGTGTTTTAAAAAGTAACTCATATTACTCCTTTCATATTTTTCCCCTTGCTTAGGATTGAAAAGAATGGCCATATCATGTAAACTTTATTGTTCGTGACCACAGGCCATCACAGTTTGGTACATAAAAGTGATGCTTGAAACATTCGTGTCAAAATGCCTCTTACTTTGCCTGGAAAGGTTGCTTTTAACTAGAGTTAACTTGTTACACGAATAAAGTCTCTTCATTCCTATGTGCTACATTACTTTTGAAACATAGCTTGATCCACCCTTGTTACCAACGCATTGCAAGTAACTTGTTCCTTCCCAACTCTGGTGTTAACTGGAGGGTAGCCTATCATATCACTTGAGAGAAGGTAGAGCCGCATTGCCCAACATTCATTCTTTTGCTCGCTGGCTTCTTGCGAGTGGAGAATTTGCCTATTCCTTCAAACTGGAATCTACTATTTCAGTTGATTTGAAAAGTGAAAATTGTGGCTAGTTGCACTTACTAGCCAGCTGTTATTTCTTTTAATTGGCTCTAAAGTTCACCCCGGTTACAATACTACTGTGCTTAACAGCACTCTCTTAGCCCTCTTCTGTTTTCCTCCCTTTTTTCCCTGTCTTGGGAACCTTAGCAGCACTACTTCAGAAAGCCTTCTCCTGTTTTCTAGCTGACTTGTACTTGGCACTGCCCATGTCTATGCCTGATATGCCAAAATGGGTCCATGAAGTGTGAGGTCGAAGGCTTTCATGACTGGCATCCATAGTTTTTTGTGGGTTTTTTGGGCGATGCGGCTATGTTCTAGAAGAATTTGTTTCTGACGTTTTGCCAGAACCTGTGGCTGGCATCTTCCATGAAGCCTCCTGTTCCTCCACTGCTCACCTCAGGAATCTTACCAACAGTACTTCAAAGAACTCTCTAGTATTTTCCCACCTCCTTTTAACCTCACAAATCTTGTTGCACCACCTTAGATTTTTCTGATTCCTCCTTTTTTCCTCCACCTCATAATTCTTAAGAGATTTGCCCCTCAAAAACATCAAAAACTCTCTGTCAAATTTTGTGGCATCTGTCATGGTTTTCCAATGAATTGTGCTTCTAGGAAGCCGCTGGTCTGAATATTGACTTTCTGACATGGAACTGGCCGCTGCAGTTTATAGAATCATAGAGTTGAAAGAAACCACAAGGGCCATCCATTCCAACCTGATTCTGCCATGCAGGAAGACACGATCAAAGCGCTTCAGACAGATGGCCATCCAACTTCTGCTGAAAAACCTCCAAAGAAGGAGACTCCACCACGCTCCAGCATCTTCCACTGTCAAACAGCTCTTACTGTCAGGAAGTTCTCCTGATGTTTAGGTGGAATCTCTTTTGCTGTAGTTGCATCTGTTGATCCATGTCTTAGTCTCTGGAGCAGCAGAAAACAAGCCTGCTCCATCCTCCACAAGGCATCCCTTCAAATATTTAAACATTGCTGTTGTGTTGCCTCTTAACCTTCTCTTTTCCAGGCTAAACATACCCAGCTTCCTAAGGCCTGGTGGTTTCCAGACCTTCACCGTTTTGGTTACCCTCCTCTGGACATGCTCCAGCTTGTCAATATGCCTCTTCAATTGTTGTGCCTAGAACCAGGCACCACATTCCAGGTGTGGTCTGAACAAAGTAGAATAGAGTGGCACTGTCACTTCCCTCGATCTAGATTCTGTGTTTAGACAACAAACAGTTAAATGTCGAGGTACCTGCCATGATTTTCTAATGGGTTCCGACTGCCACCCTTCTGGTAAATCTCCTCTTTTGAATTTCAGTTTGAAATTGGCCACTGCAATGTGGGCAACAATCAGAAACACTGTTGTCAAATTTTGAGGCATCTAGCAGGAAGTCCCAATGAGTTATAGATACCATAGACAGGCATGCATTCCCTTCTATGATTATATAGGTGTATAGTTTAAATGTGCATCCATATAAGCCAATGTGAATTTCATATAAGCTAGTGTGAAAAGAAAGTGAATCTTTCTTTTCATCTCTGTTCCTGATATCTTTGTTCTTTATTCCTAGATTTTGCTCAGAGCAGAAAATATAGTCCTTGCTACTGGTGGGAGGCCTAAATACCCGGCAAATGTAAGTTGCATGAAGTCAGTTCTCGTTGGTGTTAACTGTGGTTTAGCATTTGAACTGCTAAATATGGATCCAGTCTGTCTGTATTCTTCCATGCAAGGCTACCTTATTTTTTAATTTGAACCATACATTCATTATAATTAACTCCCCAACCCCACCAATGATGGTGGGCCTCATGTAGCGAGATAATCCTCAGTATAATAGTAGTATTAGTAGCAGTAAAGGCAATTATATTTATTTCTCTCGTTCTTTTTTTCCAGTTTGGAACTCCAAAACGCTTTACAACAAATTTAAAAACACATTGTTAAAAATTCACAAGATACAAAAGTTAAAATGGGAGTAAACAATCAGAAAATTAAAAACAGATTAAATCATACATCATGAAACACACACACACCAGCGGAACAGTTTGCAAGATCCAGCTTAGGTGAAATGGGCCTTATACAGTCACTCTCCAAATGACTGCCAGAGCAAAAAAGTCTTTACATGTCTACGAAAAGAAAGTAGACAAGTTGCTAGTCTCTGGAAAGGGAGACTACTGAAAGGCCCTCTCTCGTGTTCCCACCAGATGTACCTGTGAGGTTGGTGGGACAGAGAGAAAGCTTCCCCGCAGATCTCAAAGCATGAGCTGTTTTGTAAGGAAGAATATGTTCCTTCAAATAACCTGAACCTGAGCCATATAGGGCTTTATATATCAAAACCAGCACTTTGAATTGTGCCTAGAAAGTGGAGCAGCAGCCAATGGAACTTCTTCCAGCATGGGAGTTGTGTGCTTGCTGTAGCCAGCCCCAGTTAACAGTCTGGCTAAAGCTCTTTGAACCAGTTGAAGTTTTCAAACGCTCTTCAAAGGCAATCCCACACAGAGCATGTTACAGTAATCCAGCTGGGATGTAGCTAAAGCATGTATCACCAGATGTGACAGTCCAAGGAACCAGATTTCCATAAAGATGTCCTTTTTAATTTCCTCTCTGTATTTATTTATTTATTTTATTTATTTATATGCAGCCTTTCTCCCCAAAGGAACCCAAGGCAGCTCACAGGTTTAAACAACATTACAATAAAATTTAAAACAGTTTAAAAAATCTAAATATACAGTCGCCCCTCCTAACCCACGGGTCTTGGATCCGCACCTTCGAATATCCATGTATGGGTGGCCTCCGCTATCTCCAATGGGGCGCACCCCATTCAAGCCTATGAGGCTTGAATATGCATGAGCCTTCGCTTGTGCAAGGGGGGTCTGGAAAAGAACCCCTGCGAAAATAGAGGGCCAACTGTATATATAAAATTACATTAAAAATATGACAGAGGTTGAAAGGTAATACACATGCTCAATATAAAAAACACTGTGGCATGCTAATATTTTAAACGCTTGCTTAAATAAAAATGCCTTGGCCTGCCATCGAAAAGCAAGCAGGGAGGGGCCAGTCTATCCTCCAGTGGAAGGGAGCTCCTGAGGGTGGGAGCAACCACCAAGAAGGCTCTCTCTCATGTCCTCACCAAGCAAGCCTGGCATGGTGGTGGGACCGAGAGAAAGCCTTTCCCTGGCGATCTTAGTGTTCTGGCAGGTTCATATGGGGAGCTAACGTTCTTCAAATAATCTGGACCTAAGCCATATAGGGCTTTATAGGTCATGACCAACACTTTGAATTGTGCCCGGAAACGAACCAGAAGCCAGTGAAGCTGTTCCAACAAGGGAGTTATGTGCTCCCTATAACTGGCCCTGGTCAGCATTCTTGCTGCAGTATTCTGGACCCTCAGAAATTTCCAAACAAAGCATGAGTATGAGGGGTTTATTTTTCTGCTAAGGCAGCCCACCAGAGTCTATCTAGCCCGTGGTGCTGACACCCCCAGTTTCATCCCGTGTGTAGAAGGGGTGGCTGCCAGGGAGGTATGGCTGCCAAAAAAACATGCTTGCCCCTTCTCCTTCACCACAGTAGCAGTGGCCTCCTCACAAGGAGACCACTGCCACTATGGGGAAGCAGGGCTGGGGGCCCTCGGCCTTGTCCTTCTTTGCAGTGCCGGCAGCTTCCCGCAAGGAACCACTGCCACCATGGGGAAGTGCTATGGGGAAGCAGGGCTGGGAGTGTTTGTGCCCGCCTCCCATGGAACGATAGCCCGATTGGGTGTCACCCCTCTTCTGGGATGTCGTCTAGTGTGGACCGCACCACTGCACCCCCCTAGCGATGCCACTGTATCTAGCCAATTCCTAACTGACAGACCCTCTGCTGATTTCCATAGTCTTGCCATTTCAGCTCGAGGGGCACTTAGCATTAGAGAGATTAATTGTTTCTGTGGTAGATTTGTATTGCCTACATCAAAGATCAACAGAAGTAATAAAGTATCTTGAAACTGTATATCTTACCTTATCATTTGACTGATCCAGGAAAGGATCTCATTCCAAAACTGAGGACTGTAAGAATAAAAGTAATACATAATAAAATTAATAATAATAAATAAAACTTATTTGTACTCCGCTTTTCTGTGGCAAGACAATCAAAGCAGCTAACAGCTAAAAACATCCCCAAACAATATTATACATAGAATTACAGTATCCCCCCCAAGACAATGAATCCACGTGTGTTCTAGAGACCTTCCCCACCCAACCTTTCCAGCATCTATCAGACAGAGCATTATTAATACAATGCAGTTTAACAGGATAAAGATGCTATCCGTGTGCAGCTTTTATAACCCTTTCCTTCGAAAGGGCAGAAATTGATCTGTATGAAGGAGTTGACCAAATGGTGGTTATCTGAGATCTTTGCCCCCCAAACTATTTTTAAACCTTTGACTTGCGCAAATATTTTCGAGATGAATGAAATAAGACTGGCTAAATTATAGGCATAAGTAACACAGATCACCCCTTAGAGAGAATAGATGAAGGAAACATATCTTTGTTTCAGTTAGTTCAGATTACTTCCATTGCCGATTGGATAGTCAGATCAGAAGGTCCTCCAAGGGCACTTTTGAACAAACAGGTGTTTCTTCTCCATAAACTTCTCTGGGTTTAGTCGCATTGGGTGGAGATACAGGATCAAAAACTCTTGGTGACTTTCAGGCACCTCCACTGATACTCAGATAGGCTTTTGGCATTTCCATTAAGTTGCTATTGAAGAGCAGTTGTCGCTGCTTGGGTGCTGTGGTTTCTTTTCTATTTATGTGCTTTTTTTAAAGTGGTGGGTTTTTTTAACCTTTTCAGTTTTACTTGTGTTTTTTTAAGTTTGCATTTGCTGTTAGCCACCTCGAGTGCCATCTTGTGGCAGAAAGATGGGCTGTAAATTAAAATAAGTGAAAGGGTTGGCGTGGGACAGGAGTGGCAGCAGACAGATGCCCCCAAAAAAGAATTTGCAGGGTGGTTTTTCAGGAAGCCAAATTGCATCAGGGCTGCATCTAACTGTTAAGCTTAAACCTCTGAATTCACACTAGCTATGGAATTCATTCTCCATTAGTGGAGCCAGCAGGATTATCAGTGAATGAGTTACGTTGGAGGCAGTGGCCATAATGGCTGAAGAATTTGGGGGCTTCTGGACTGTCTCTTAGCGTCATCTGTCCGAGCGTGCATCTGCACAGTGGAAATAATGCAGTTTGACACCACTTTAAGTGTTCTGGCTCCATCCTATGGAATCCTGAGATTTGTAGCTTTACAAGGTCTTTTACCTTCTCTGCCAAAGAGTGTTGGTGCCTCACACAACTACAATAGGATGGAGCCACAGATACACCCTGATACAGATACCAAAGTCCTTGCTCCGCTTCTGTCTTTGGTTCACCATTAAGCCAAGTAAGGCAGCGAATGATGGGAGATGGCAGGAAATGATTGTAGGAATATTACACAGTCTGTAGTTTTTGTGGGGTTTTTTGGGCTATGTGGCCGTGTTCTAGAAGAGTTTATTCCTACACAGTCTGCCCTGTAACACAACACACACACACACTCAGCTAGTTGCTGTTTTTAGGTGCTGTAGTGCTTTGGCCATATCATGAGAATACAGGAGTCCCTAGAAAAGATAATGCTTAGTAAGTAAGATGGAGAGAAGTGGGAAACAAGGGAGACCACATTCCAGGTGGATAGACTCAGTCAAGAAAACCACAATGGTTTTGAAGACCTGAGCAGAAAGACAGAAAACCACTGAATTGATAGTGGCTCGTAAAATCCAAATTAATTTTTTCACATGTGGCTACTGTTAGACACTCAATCATTAGTAATCATTCATTGATAACTATTACCTTTCTTTCTTTCTTTCTTTCTTTCTTTCTTTCAAAAAAAGGTTGCAGGGGCACAGGAGTATGGGATTACAAGTGATGATATCTTCTGGCTGAAAAAATCTCCTGGGAAAACGTAAGTTTCATCCACTCGGATTTTTAATACACTCCTTTATTAGTATTGCATGCACCCACACCTCTCATTTGGTTTTTCTATGGTTTTTCTATTTTGTTTGACTGTTTTCACTTTCTCTCTCCTTGCCCTTTTTCACTATGCTTCCTTCTGCCAGGAAAGTCCAGTGGGATTTACTTCTGTGCCGATTTGTGCCGATTTAAATAAAAAGTGAATTACCGCTTCTGAAGGCTTCCAGGCGAAGGCAGTTCATACTTTTATTTTGGTCAGAAAAATGGCCTTCTGGGGGGGTCAGGAGGGATCAAGGGGGACAAAAACAGCTTTGGGGCCATACATTGTCCCAGGGCCAGACTTTTCCCATCTCTGCCGTAAATATCTGGAAAGCCACAAATTCCTGTTCCTTGATGTATGGAGTTGCCCGATTAGTTTTGTAAGATTTTTTTCCTTTTATGTTGTTGCTGATCCTCCTTTATTATTTATATCGTGCTGCGAATGCATATCCAGACACTAAATGTGTAATAATTTGCTTTTTAGCTCCATGGTGTTCTTGAATATGAAACTCCATAGGTTTCCATTGGAAAGCCATGTAATTTTTCCCCCATTTGTTGACTCGTCCTTTATCATATCTCTTGACTAAGCCACAAGAGGGCAGCAAGTGCTTAGAATATACCGCAGTGCCCAATTTCTGTTTACATAGTCCTTCATTCTCTCTACACCAGTTGTGTCTTTAATTGGTCTTTAGGTCTTCATTGTTTGACATTACTTCTTAGCAGGGTTAAAAAATGTGTTGAAGTTGTCAAAGTACCAGTGGAAATGCATCAGTTCAGTTGATTTTAGCTGGCAGCTGATCTGACTTTGAAGACATTTGGGATGATGGGGAGCATGGGGGCTGGTCCTACAAGAATGTGCAGAGCTTGGAAATGTTTTTTTTTTCCTTAGGAGGTTATCACACAGGACTGATCCCGTGCAGACACTGAATTTAAACTGGGGGGGGGATCTGCAAAAGTGGGTAGATTTTCAGATGATGTCGGGGGGCTAAACCGACCAGAAAGTGGACAGAAGCTGCAAAAGCAGGTTGATTTTCACACAGGATGGATCCCATGCAGAAACAGGATTTAAAAATCTGGGGAAAAAACCACAAAAGCGGATTGATTTTCAGACACATTGGGGTTAATAAGCAATAATACGACATTAACCCGAACATAAAGTAGACAAAACCTGTTCCTTTTTATTTTCAGAAAATCCTGAGAGTAAAAAGGAGCAGGCTTTGTCAACTTTCTGTTCAGGTTAATGTCATGTTATTGCTTATTAATATGTCTGAAAATCAACCCACTTTTGCAGTTTTGTTCTGGATTTTTAAATCCTATTTCCGCGCAGGATCCATCCCATGTGATAAACTCCCAAGTTACCAGTCATACTGGTGGGGGGGGGAGGGATACTGGCAATTATAGTCCTAAAAATTTACTTTCTCAGATGGTTTTACATAGGTAAAATAGCATAGGAACACCTGAGGAACATCTGTTGCATCTGAGGAAGTAGACCTTGTCAAGGAAAGTGTATGCTACAACTTCTTCTACAAAGATATAGCTGTGTGAGTCTGTAGAATCCGTATGTAGTGAGATCTTGTAGCACATTTGAGACTCACTGAAAGAAAGAAGTTGGCAGCATGAGCTTTCATAGACTTCGGTCTACTTCCTAAGCATCTGAGGAAGTAGACTTGGTCCCTTTGCATACTGATTTTCCAGACTAACAAGGCTATGTCTCTGAACTTCATAGGAGCAGGTAGAATTTTTGGTTTAAATATAATACGATAAACACATTATGTATTCCCAGGTTGTACTTTTAAGACATATGAGGCAGCAGCATGGAAGGATGAGGTGAACAGGGTGAGGGCGAAGGACAAACGGAATGGAGTGTCTGGAATTTTGAACCGTAGGACTCCATACTGCACCCTGGTGGCGCAGTGGTTAAATGCCTGTACTGCAGCCACTCACTCAAAACCAGAAGGTGGCGAGTTCAAGACCAGCAAAGGGCTGAAGCTTGACTCAGGCTTGCATCCTTCCAAGGTCGCTAAAATGAGTACCCAGATTGTTGGGGGCAAATAGCTTACAATTGTAAATGAAGCTGTTTGTTTAACAAATTGTAAGCCGCTCTGATAGTCTTGGCTGAAGAGCGGGGTATAAATAAAAAACATTATTATTATTATTATTATTTTGTTGCCGGTCTCACTTCTTAAAATGTCATTAATCTCCAGTTAGCTGTTAAAGTCAGATATTTCTAACTAGACTGGTTCTTGGCCAGTATTGTTTCTGCATGACAGCCAAGCTGTTTCCTTTTTTCCCCTTTTCTCTTTTTCCCAGAAATGGTACCCGCGGGTCAAAAGTGAGTCTGTTAATTTTCCACTTCTGAAAGGAAAATGCAGTGTATAGCTGCTCCTATTTTTTTTTAAAGCAGGTTTCTGCGTTATGGTCCTCCTTCCCGCAGTCTTTCAATTATATACCTCACTTTTAAAAGGGCTAATCCTTTGAACCAGAAGCTGATGCTGCCATCCAAAATTGTCAGATTGGGAGCTCATTACTATATACCACAAAGATCAACATGCCCCGTGTAATTTCACCAGAAACTGAGCCCCAAAGCATTGGGGCCAGTTCCAGCTATAGTGTGTCTTAATGGAAAGATTGAAAACTGATTTTTTGGGACTACAGATCCCAGAATCCCCCTGTTATCCCCCACTGATTATGCTGCCAGGGGGATTTGGGGAGCTGTAGTCTAAAGACATAACTCCAGTTGGGTATCTCCGATTGCCATTGGCAGCTGTGTGATGTAGCAGGTCTGTCGGGGCACAGGATTTTCATCTGGATCCTGTCCTGGAATGACAAGGTTACCTTCTCATGTCCTGAAGCTGATCCTAATGAAGGCAGGCATTCATAAGGACTTGACTTTCCAGGATAGTGGGGAAGACAGTACAAGATTTCCCAGTAATTTTGTTTGCCATCCCCATCCATCATAAAGATATACATTTTAATAGTATGACTATTACATCTATAATTAACAGGGCCATTCCTACCATTAGGGAAAGTGAGGTAATTGCCTCAGACCGCAGATGCTGGGAGGTGGCAACGTGCCACATGGCTTGCCCTTCTGCCCCCAGGTGTGGTGGCAGATGCTCACCTTGGAGTTGAAGACAAGTTCAGTTGCCAGTCCAGTCATGTTTCGTATATGGAAGGGCAGAGCTTGGGAAGTTCCTTTTAAAAGCAAATAGTACAAGAGTTACATGTTGCAGCGGTTGGAAAGTAATTTGTAGTTGCCCATTCCATTTCTTGAAAACAATAGTTGGCAGTTTTAAAAAATAACTTGCTTCTTTAGAGGGCACATGTTAAGACTGGTGAGAACAAATGGCACAAAACTTCAAGAATTCCACCCAAAATGCTTCTGCAAGTCCCCCTAAAAAGTAACATTAAAAGTTACTAGAAAATGTGACCTGTTACCTCCATCTCAGGTAACAGAATTCCCTTGCGTTACTTTACTTTTGGAGGATGATTTTGCTGTGCCATAGGCTGCATCCGGACTGCAGAAATAATCCAGTTTGACAATACTTTGACTGCCATGCTGTCAAATTCTGGGAACTGTAGTTTGTTGTGACACCAGAGCTCTCTGACAGAACAGGCTAAATGTCTCACAAAACTATAACCCCCAGAATTCCATAGCATTGAGCCAGGGCAGTTAAAAAGTGGTGTCAGCCTGGATTATTTCATCAGTGCAGATGCAGCCCTTGTTACAGGTAACTATGGGTCCGAACGGACAGGCCAAAATAAAGCTGCTTTGGGTCACTTTGGAGGTATGCTGTTTAAATGCTGCATGCCTCCTAAGAGGCTGGAAGCCACGCCAAAGCCACACTTCAGTCCTAAGGACTGGAGCGCCGCTTTGGCACAGCTTCTGGACTCTTAAGATGCATGTGTCATTTAAACAGCATACCTCCAAAGTGACTCGAAGCAACTTTATCTTGGCCTGTCTGTTCGGGCTCTATGTTACTTGTAAATCATAACATTTAAACTGTGCAGAAATAGGAAGGTTTCCTAGCTTGCTCTTTGCCCCAGGCAGCTAAACATCTTGGGTCAGTCCTGTTCAGGTATTTGAGTTCTAGTTACCGAAAGCTATGAAAAAGCCATTCACATGTTGGCCGAATGGGGCTGCTTTGCGTTATCGGTCAAAAGTGACACACACCAAAACAGACCAACAAAAGCAAGGCAGCGTTTGCAGTGTTTTACCTTTTTCCATTCAACGCTGAAAATATAGCATCTGTTCCCTTCACCCTTGCGCAGATAAACAGGGGGTGGTCTTCTGTACATTTTAAGTGGAAGTTCAATTGGCAGTTGCTTGCAGTATATCAGTCACCTCTCGAGTTTGGAGAGCGTGATTTATGCAAGGAAAGTGTGTGTGCGTGTTAGAAAAGCGAGAAGCTAAACACAAGATTTATCCCTGGGAGATATTTCTCTGAAAATGTGGCTTTTGTCCAGTTGCTGCTGGTGCAAGTTGTAACAGTGTAATGTGGGAGTCTTGTGTTTATACGTTACATTCCTAAGCTTTAGTCAAAATAAGCCCTGGAGGGGCTACAGTAGCATTGCTGTACTTTATCAGCCTGTATCCCGGCAGACTGAGAAGGGAGTCAGAGCACGCCTTTAGCAACATTTGTTTCTGTCAAATGAATTTCTCGTATAAATGTTCCCAGGATTCAATTTAATACCTTGACATTTTTGGTGTTTTTTTTTAAATTTCCTTGCATGTTTCTTGCTTTGCAAACTTTCCAGCACTGTTCTTCCTCTGCATAAAATCTATACTGGTTAAAGTATGTCCGGGCAGATCACAAATTCAATGCAGAAGTAGCTTATAGCATTCACAGCCACAAGATGTGGCGATGGCCCCTGTGGTTTAGGTGGCTTTTGGACCCACTCATGATATACAAACCATGCCTAGTTTTCGGTACGCAATTTGTGCACAAAGCATGGATATTAAAATATTATCGGAATATTTCTGTTTTATTAATCACTCTAGTATACGTTCTCAGTTCTCCGTATATGTTCTTCTTCATTAAATGCATCCTTTTGAGACTCCGGCACAGACTTGCCCAGAATGCAATTTAATTCTATTAAAATTCATCCGTGTGGGTGTGCGCACATGCGCATGTGTGTGATGGAAAACTTAATCTCTGCTGATTAATCATTCATTAACCCCAAAATTAAAAAAAAAATCCAGTATACTTATTTACATCTTATTTTCATCACAACCCTCTACAGTAGGCTAGGGTAAGAAATAACTAATCCAAATGACTTTGGCCTGAATCAAAATGTTGATCCCAGCTAAAATAAGCCTATTAAACCGATCGGATTTCCCTATGTATTGATTTTCTTTTCAACAATTGATTCAGTGGGTCTACTCTAGTTGGGACCAACCTATAGGATTTAGGCTTTTATCTATCCCACTTTCCTTTCCTAAATCAAGATTCATTTAAAATGCCAATGCATTCTGTCAATACACTTGTCGCAATGTTTTGTCCTTTTGAGATTTATTGTACAGTGCACAGTGTAATTACTTCTGTATAAAAGTGGCCAAGTGAGTTTCATGGCTGGGTGGGAATTTGTATCCACAATCCTAGTCCTGACACTTTACCCACTATATCGCACTGCTCAGTATCGTATGAAACGTTTCACTTGCAAGATGGCTTGCCAAAAAAAAATGCATATATTAGGAAAAGTGTGTCCCCAAATGTAAGGAAAAATAGACATGAAAACGAATATGCATTTTTGCATAGACTTTTTTAAAAAATCAGATTGCTGCAGATAGAAAAGAATGAGCGTAATCCTGAAAAAGTGAGCTGCCTGTAATTCAGGGGCCATGGAGCCATCTTCAAATACAACCTATTACTGTTCGGTGTTTCCATTTGTACCACTCACAGTCTGGGGGGATGCTGTGGGACCCACATGAAGGAAAAGTCTGTCTGGTTTTCCGTATATGAACCACCCTTTGGACTCAATAACATTAAGAAACGTTTAACTCTGCGGCCGGCGGGACAAGGGAGGAAATGTCATGCTCTGTCTGTCTTCTTCGTCAGAGTGTCTCAGTGCTTTGTGTAGCGAAATCTCAGTCTGAGCCTCCTGAGCCCATCTATTTTCAGACTTGAGTTATGGTGTACATGAGCCGGACAGTTGCAAGCCTGTCCTGTCTGCACGAGATTCATCGGCATCACTTCAGATAATAACTCCAGGCGCATTCCTGTCACTTCACCCATTGTGGTCGAGCGGAGAGCTGATGACTTTTGGCGGGGCCTCCGTGGCATTATTTAAAGAGCCGCCTTTTTTTCTTTTCTTTTTCTTTCTCTCCTTCCTTCCTTCTTCCAATTTTTTTTTTTTGCTTTTTTTTTTAAAAAAAGATTGAATTATATTATTAGTACTTCTACGGATTAGTGATGGCATTGGCATTATCTGCTCTAGCATCACATTATCCTTTTGAAAGGACAAATGAGGTGGGCCACCCACATCTTAGTTTGCCCTGGTCATGAGTTGTCATTTTAATGCAGTAGATTTGTACATTCTTTCCACCTTTCTTGCTCGCTTTCTCTTTCTCCCCTCAATTGAAGCTCAAAATGGGCAAGTTCACGCCACAAATTATCCCGATTAAGTAATTTTACTATATTGGAGAGTTTTCTCTTTCCTGCTGTCAGAATAGTCTTTCAAAACAAATGATCTTTGTTTTTTGGTTTTTTGCTAAAGAGGAACCTCCTCTCCCTGCCATTGCCGTCTTCTCTCCTCTCATTTCACTGCATGGTAAACAACACGGTTATTCTGACAAGCCTTTCTCTGCAAAGTATCTGCTGTTTTACGCAAAGCTTGTGTCTTACGTGAGGCCCCTGCCTTCATCATATTTTTAATTGAATTTAATTGTATTTTAAATTGCTGTTTGCCATCCGGATCGCTGCATAACTAAATCATTTTTAAAAATTGCTTTTGAAATCAGAGCTGGCCCTAGCATTAGGCAAGATGAAGATGTGAAGTGGGGGGTGGTCAGGGGTGTTACTAAGGGGTGCTGGGGTGCAGAACGCACCACGTGACATCACTCCTCCCCAAATAATAATAATAATAATAATAGTTGTTGTTGTTGTTGCTGTCTCTCTCAATTCATGGGAGAGGGAAGTAAGGAATAATAATAATTATTAATATTATTATTTCTTAATTCCCTCTCCCATGGATCGAGACAGGCAGCAGCAACAATTAACAGACAAACAGCAGTTAAAAGACAGCCGTTAAAACACACATCAATTTAAAAGGAGAAATATGTGCCATCTTAAATGTACAATCTACATTTAAAATTCATCATTCAAAATTCACGATTTAAAAGCATCCAGATAAGGCTGCCAGAAGAGACTGGTCTTCAGTGCTGATATGTTCCCCTATACCTCTGATTTAGGACTATCCTTAGTACAAAAAACATGACTAAGGATGCTGTATGGTGTGGGATGGGAGGAGGTCAGTGGAGGGTGACACCATGAGTTACTGCGCCCGGTGATGCCAACCCTGCTGATGCCACTGGGGATGGTGCCATCTTTTCCACCTGCAGCAAAATAGCTTGGGTCAGGTCTGTTTGGGTTTTTATTTTATGAAGGCCTGGCCAGCAACCTGGCAGTATACTCTTATTCACATTTTCTCTGAAGTCAATCCCACTAAGTTCATTGCTGCATTCTTCCTGGTAAGGTTGTACTGCAATATATATGTGTGTGTGTGTGTGTGTGTGTGTGTGTTTTAATCATTCTTCCAGAGGTTCTGTTTGGCCAAGCAAATGTGTTATGTAATCTCTGACTATTTTAACTTCACATAATAGGCTTGTCTATTGTTAAGCTCTGTGTATTTTTTTAAAACAAGCTGCTTTTTCTCCATCCATACCCTCATTGTATGAAGCCTGACGCACACTGTGCGGTGCCTTTATGCTGGAGTTTACCTATGATCATGTCACAAAATTCCAGAAAATGATTTATTTTAGTTATGACAATATGCACAGTCTTATTTTTTTCCCTCTCCTTTCTATTGAACAGGTTGGTTGTTGGAGCCAGCTGTATCTTTTGTAAAAGCTATAATGATTTATTGTTATGCTTGACATATTTATCTTTTCTGTGAAGGCTCAATACGCCCAAGTGCCACTGCTTAAGCAGCTCTTGTTGAAATCCACGATTAAAATACATTTAGGCACCAACTGCGTGATCCACCAACTTTCGTGCTCAGGTTTCTCACCAGGTTTTCCTCTCGTCGCTGGGTTTTTCTTCAATACGGGGCACAAAGGAAGCTCCAATTCCCTCTTGTTTCCTTGTATTAAATAGCAGTGCAGTCTCGGCAATCTAAAGCTAGGAGTCTAGCAAGAGCTGCATAGTGTAATTTTGCTGAATGTGTTGCTGAGCTCTCCGCTGCGTAGTCTCAAGCTTCCAGAGTTCTCAAAACAATTAACTGAAGCAGAAATGTATCCAGAAAGCAGTTTTACATCAGACGGCAGATACGTATTTACTTGGGAGTAAACTCCACTGATTTTAATGAGGCAAAATGTACACAAGACTAGCATTAATATGCTGATTTGATTCTAAAGTTGACATATTGCCCCTTTGCAATGTGTCCTGCTTGTTGTGTGCTCTGCACAAAATGTAAAATCTAATTCTATCTCAGGAGACGTAAAATAATAGATGGTCAATTCACCTTTTCCTGTCTGTACAAGAACCCTGTAAAGTAGGTTAAGCTGGAAGATAAGTTACCCATTGACTCAGTGAAGTTCCCCAGGTTCCCTGTGTAAAGGCTGATATTCTACCTATTATTCTACACTGGCACAGTATTTTAATACTATGCAGGTTGAGTCTCCCTTATTTGGAATTCCAAAATCCGGAATACCCTGAAATCCAAAATTGCCTACATGGGTGGCTGAGATAGTCACACCTTTGCTTTCTGTTAATTCAATGTGCACAAACTTTGTTTCGTGTACAAAATTGTTTTAAAATATTATGGATAAAATCACCGTCAGGCTATGTGTATAAGGTTTATATGAAACATAAATGAATTTTATGTTTAGCCGCCATCTCTAAGATATCTCATTAGGTGTATGCAAATACTCCAAAATCCCAAAACAAGTCCTACGCATTTTGGATAAGGGAGACTCTACCTGTATTAAAAGGTAGTATTAGGGAGCAATAGATCCTCCTTTCATCTAGATAAAAACCGAAGATTTCCACAGAGCAGAAAAGAAACAGTTATGTAAAATGCTTGCATTATGTCTTGATGTTGCAGTTTTTAGCAAATTTATTCCCTCTAAACTCAAGCTGAGCTGTTTTTTTCCTTGAACTGAACACTTACCAGATGTTTCGCTTGAGTGCGCTGGCTTTCTCACAGGCCTTGGGTTGGACACCACAGTCATGATGAGGAGCATCCCACTTCGCGGGTTTGATCAGGTAGGTGTTTGTTTGTTTGTTTGCCACCCTTGATGTGCTTGGTCTTTTTGCTTAGCTTGTTCAGTGCTCAGTTTGCTGTATTTTGTATGTACCTTAGAAGACATGGGTTATAAGATATTAGGCACAGTCTTATGTTCCTGGTTCAACAAGCTCTATCATATCAATCCTGACAGATGGTGGCCTAAGTCCTATTGTTAATCCTTAGAATTGATCCATTCCATCCATGTAATTTACTGTAATGAACTGACTAATTGTATGCATCGATTCATAATTCAACACTTGATTCAGTGGGTCTACTCTAGTTGCAACTGATCAATGCAGGCCAGTATCTTCCTGCAGAGACCTCTGCTCTTCCCTTGAGCTACTTTGTAAAACACTCACGCACTTCAGTGGGACATTTTCATTCCCTGGATGCACTACTGTCACACAGAATATATACAGAATTAGACCTACAATGTAGGTCGTCATAGGACGGTGTCACCTGCGCAGTTTTAAATGTATCCACACAGCTGGGTTGCTTTTTTCTCCCAGCCAACGTTACATGTCCCATACGGTTTTTCAGTAAACTGTAATGAAATGAAGCAGAACTGGCATGCTCTGGTTGTTAGTCTATTTCCCCCATTTGGAAAAAACAAACAAGCCCTAAAATATATTTGCAAGGATGCTGGAATTCACTAGGATCAGGAGGTGTCCTACACAGAATAAGAAGTATATGTTTTGTTTTGTTTCCTTTGACTTTTCCCCCCTTCCTTGTGTCTTTTGGCACCTGCTGCTTGGTTGCAACAGACTTGAGTCTGCAACATACGCAAACCGTCTTATAGCCCATAATGCATTTGAATTCTCATTCGTATTGGAGAAAACCCCACAACTCACACAATGGAAGCTCTTAAAAATATTGGTACAGTATATGAGAATTTTTTAAAAACGATGTCAGACTTGAGACTTTGTATCCACACTGCCCATCTATGGCGCTTTGATCCTACTTTAATTTCCATGGTTCCATACTAGGGGATCCTCGGATCTGTAGTTTGATGGGGCACATAGAATTCCCTAGTGCGCCTTTCTGAACTATAGCACTAGAGCCCTCTAACTAGGAATGCTAAATGCCTCACCAGACTACAGATCCAAGGATTCCGTAAGATGAAACCATGCCAGCCGAAGAGGGATCAGACTGCTCTAAATATGGATGCACTCTCGATGCGGAAAAGGCTTGGGCCCTTGTCCTCAATTACTTTTCACTCGGCACTGTGATTTGTTGCCACTGTAGAGTTTCATGAAGAATCGTTTGGTAGTTAATCGACCCATACAATAAATAAATTGATAATATATTTATGTATGGATGCATGAATAAACAAGAAAACAAATAAATAAAAACCAGGCATCAGTAGTGTTAGCTAGATGTAGCAGCAACAGCAGCAGCAACAAAATCTAGCAACACCTTAAAGATTTTTATTTGGCCTGAACGTCTGTGAACTACACCTCAATTTATGATGTTGCTAGGCTCTCGATAGTTGCAAATGTTACTATTAATAAAAGTTCTGTACTATGTTTTGGGGCTTGTCAGGATTTCCAGAGTGGCTTAAACAATAAAACAAACAAACCATCTGCTATAGAATTGTATAAACACAGCCCAGCCAAAAATGGAACTAAAAAGATGAAAGGGAATTCTGTAGCACCTTTGCAGCTAATAGAGAAAACTACATTTCTGAGCTTTTCAAGACTCAGTCCACTTCATTAGATACATGTAGTATATATTTGAACACTACAAAAATGGTACTACTGTATATATTCAGGTATAAGTCTAGAAATGTAGGTTAAAAATTGACCCAAAAAATCTGAGTCAACTTATCCACAGGTCAATGTAAGTACTGTATTTTAACACACACACACACACACAAACAGAGAGACATACACACACACACACATATATATATATATGGTGAAAGGCAAGAGTTTAATCTGCCCTAGAAGCATTGACCCCTTCTACTCTCTCAGTCACCCAGCCTTTAGTATGTGCACAAATAGTTATGCCTGCTGGAATTTTGTAAGTTCTTTGGCATTGTTTTCCTTTACTTCGTTCTTTACATCCTTCATTACATGCGCCTAAGTTTTACGCTCGACTTATCCATGAGTCACATCAAAATCCATAATTTGGCCCCAAAACTTGCCCTCGACTTATATATGGCGTATAGTCGAGTATATACAGTATACTCTATTCTACAGAAACCTGGGGTGTGTAGCTTTACAAGGACTTTGGCCTTCTCTGCCCAAGGATGCCGGTGCCTCCTGAAACTACCAATCCATTTAGTTGAGTATATACGGTAGTCAGATTGGCAGAAAAGCTCAAGGATGCCACTGATGAATGAGAGGACCAAGATGACATTTTTCTGATTTTAACCACCAGGTTTCAAAAGCTTGAGGGAACAAGTTTTAATCTGTGAAATTTTAATATGTTAAAATTTTAATCACTCGTAACCAATAACTGGTATTCCATTTCTGTTGATACAAAGTGAAGGTTTTGCATAAGTACGATCGAAGAAATAGATAGAAGAGATTCCATTAAAACGAGTGAGAGATATCCCACTACTTTCCCCTCCAGAAAATGTGGGCAAGCCTCATGTCTGCCCCTCAAAAAAAAAATTTTTTTTTAAATTAAAGATTGAATTTGCACTTTTGGCTTGAGCCCAGTTCAGATACACTGAAACTATAAAGGTGGTGATGCTGCAGCCAGCCTTTTTGCTTCCAGTGAGGATTGCAAAAATGTACATTGGGACTAGGTTCTATTTTGAATTGAAATAATACAAATAAGGCTGGCTGAAATAGAAGAAGTGAGAGTACTAAGGAGGCACAGAAGTACTAGTAGATGCAAGCTGACAGGGAAACGCGGGCATACCAAATTTCAGATTAGAACAAATGCTGGCGTGGGCGTTACTTTTACTCTTCTCCCAGTTGTGACTGATAGCATGAAAGTAAAATGAACCACACAAACCCCAACAAACAGCACTTAAGTTCTTCTGTGTGGGTGGTTTTGCGAGCTCTAGTTTATACAACTAGCAAATTTATCCTTTTATGTCTGACAGTTTGCCTTTTTTTCTCCATCAACTGCCATGAGGACATCTTTTGAACAACCTTGATTGCTTGACAGTTGCGTGGCATTTGTTTCAAATGCTTGGAGGTGCCTTTGGGAAGGACAGTGTTTTTTTTTGTCAAGGCGCTTTTCAGGATGCCTGCGTGAGATGGACAAGGGCTATGCCAGGGGCATGACGGGAAGGAAAAAGCCTTTGTGTAATTGGGACTAGAAGCTACAGGTGGCCCATTTCTTTTTGCTGCTGCCCAGTTTCTCAACATGCCATAGCTTGCGCATCAGAGACCAGATTTCTGCCCACTCCACAACTTCCCTTGTGAAATTCCTAGTATAGGCCACAAATACCCATTATGATTAATATTATTATTGACTAGTTTGTATGAATATTGTGGCATTTGTTTAAACCTGGAAAATATGACCCCTGCTATTTTTGAACTATACACGCCTAAACAGACAACCAGCAACTACATTACCATAGTTTTTTGTGGGGTTTTCGGGCTATGTGGACATGTTCTAGAAGAGTTTATTCCTGACGTTTCAGAGAAAGATGATGCCAGCCACAGATGCCGGCGAAACGTCAGAAATAAACACTTCTAGAACATGGCCACATAGCCTGAAAAACCCACAAAAAAACTATGGATGCTGGCCATGAAAGTCTTTGACTTCACAACTACGTTACCCTTTGTCCAGGAGTCCCACTGCCCTGTGCTGGCAACTTGGAAGGCCTAGACTAGAGGTGGGGAAAGTGTGACCCATGGGCTGGATTTGGCCCCTGGACCTCACTTCCGCAGTGTGTGAAATCTGACTTCTAGTCCTATAGTTTCTCCATTTTTGTCTTAACTGCATGATATTTGATCATGCAATTGATTAATGATCCCCAAAATATGCAAAAAAAAAAAAAAAGCCCCCAACCTCACACAGATACCTTCTAGGATCTCCCAGGATTTCCAGAAGTGTGTCTCTGTACCTTCAAGTCTCCTGCCGACTTATAGTGACCCTGTGAGTTTCGTAGGGATTTCTTAAGCAAGGAATCCTCAGAAGTCGTTTTGCCAGTTATAGACCCCTCCCTTAATCTGAGCCCTACTTACAATGTCAGACAGAAATGATGTGATATTTTGGGAAAGACCCAGATGGAAAATAGAAATGTTTGGGAGCACTGCGAGAGAGGGTCAGAAGGGGGAACTGGCCCTGGCCCCTATGTAGTTACCCATTCCTGAACTAGATGAATGAGTCACTTGGCAGAAAGTGGTGACTTTATACATAGTTTTCCTAGGAGTGACCTGTTTATTTTGTCACAGCCATTGCAATCTCTGTTGTATGGGGGGGGGGGGGGAGGAGGTTAACTGAAGCAAGTAAGGGAAGGGAGTTACATGCAATCCCAAGATATGGCCCATGTCTGGACCAAACCAATGACTTTGGCAACTTCAGATTGTCATGCTTAGGAGTGTGTGCCATACTTTTTGAAGTCAAAATGGCACCACATGTAAACAAGAAAGTGGCAACAGCTAGCTTAGGATGTGTTTTTCAGATGTACAAAATATTCTGGTGGGTGGGGGAGATCAAACGAAAGACCCCCAAAATAGTCAAATGACTATCCTCAACAGCCGTGGATTGCTGGGAGGAGAAAATGGAATAAAATGATCAGGATTCTGAACAAAAGCACTCCATCTTGCAACATCATGTCGATGTGGTGTCTTGGTTATAGTGTCAGACTAGGAAGGCCCAGTCTTCAGTCTACTGTGAACCTCACTGAGTGACTTTGAGCCAGTCCAGAATCATGGATCACATAAGATTGTTGTGAATTAAAGTGAAGAAAGGGAGTTGAGGAAGAACGGTTTTCACAGGACCGTGGATCACTGGCGTGATGAAAGTGTAAGAAATACATACACATGAGGAGCATGGAATTACTTGAACAGTACTTTAATTTTTGATAAAATGGAAAATCTGGATTTCTGAGTGATTTCTCACTTCTCTTTTACAACTTGCGTTTTTTGTAGCAAATGGCCACCTTGCTAACAGACTACATGGATGACTATGGGACAAGATTTCTAAAGAAATGCAGCCCGACTAAAGTGAAGAAAGCTGATAATGGCCGATTGCGGGTGATATGGAAATACCATGATTCGGGCAAAGAAAAATCCGACGAATTTGACACGGTGATGTGGGCAGTAGGTAAAAAAAAAAAAAAAAGTCTAATAGCATGCCTTCAATACAGGAACTGGTTGGGGGATTTCTGTTAATCCAAGGGCTGAGTTCAGTTCAGAGAAATTCTTGGGGGCACATTCCATGGGTAGGCAATGCCAGAGGCAAATGAATTGGCCCAAAAAACAGTGTAGTCTAGCTCAACATTTTTACTACCAATAAAATGAGACACAACAACCTTTTAGGATGGGAAAATCTCATACAAAAAGTTGGGAAGAAACCAAATGATGGTGTTGCAGGGAAGGGGGATAGGGCCATCTTGTGAAACTGGAGCTCCTGGTGGAATGGATTCAGCCTCAGGTGTTCCCCGTACCCCCAATGCTTTTTAACCTCAGGAGAGTATGCATGTATGCATGTAGTTGCTGGTTGGGTACACCATTGGGTGGTGCTTTGCCTGCACATGTGGCAGATCTACAGTTAAAGTTGAATACTTCACACATTCCATCAAATGTGATGCTTTGGAACAAATGATGCTGTTTGCTTGTCCTTTCAGTTCACTTGCCCTTCTGATATGTTGGGTGTTTTGGACTTCCGTGCCCAAAAGCTTCAGCAAGCATGGCAAAATGTGAGGGATTGTGGGAGGTGTCGTTGAAAAGTGCTGGGCAAAGATTCCTCACTTATGTTATTTCCTTTATGCCTGCTTCTTGTTTGTGGCCATGTGTGACCTGAGACCGATGTAGCCTAGTGTCTCACTTGTGAGACAGAACCAGAGACTACAACATCCAGAATTCATTTGCCAGGATGGTGAGTTGCTGGGCTAGCTAATGGATTCTGAATGCTACAGTCCATAATTTCCAAGTTCTGAATAGAAACCTTCCCCTAGTGTTTGGTATTCTTCCTCATTGGTGAGGACTCTTCCTCCTCATTGCTGAAGTACATGGAGCATATGTGTGCATCAATTAGTTAAAAAAAAAGCATGCACAAAAATGAATCTCAGTGCAATTGTACATAGAATCCCCTCAAGCTATCTTTTTTTTCCATTTTTTTACCAATATGCAAGTTTTGCATCAGTGGGCCCTCAGTATCCTCTGGGGTGTGGTTCCAGGACTCCATCTACCAAAATCTGTGGATGCTCAAGTCCCATTATATACAATGGTGCAGTAAAACGACATCCCTTATATAAAATGGTAACATCAAGGTTTATTTTTGGAATGTTTTGTATATGTGTGTGAATATTTTCAAACCGTAGTCAGTTAAATCCATGGATGCAGAATGCATGGGTACGGATGACCAACTGTAGGTGTGGGTGGTTGGGTAAGGAAGAAGTGAATGGAGTGAAGGAATCAAAGGCGAAGGCGGATCCAGAATTAATCTTAACAGTTAAACCACAATTCAGAAGCAGTTGGACCCAGGGCAGATTAGAGCAGAAAAGAAACAGTAGAAGGAGAATCATCTCACCTCTGATGTTCAAGTCTGATATTTTGCAGGTTTTCCCAGGACAGGAAGTTACACTGTTTGGAAACAATTTGAACAGTATCTGTTTTGAACATACACAGGATGATCCAGAGAGGACAAAGGCACTTTTGCTCAGTAGAGAAGCTAATTCAGGACCAAGAAAATTGCCTGTTCTGGACTATGATGTGATTGTTTGAAGGGGCATGTTACACCTGAGCACCTGGGTGGTTGTTGTGCCCAGAGGTGCTTCTGCACAGCTTTGTATAGTGGTGGCAACTGTGCTGCATGCCTTGGTCATCTCTGCTTTAGATTACTATGACATGCCCCACAGGGTTGCCCTTGAGGGTTCAGAAGGTGGAAGATGGGGCAGCTAAATTGCTGCCTGTTCCACATTTTTCAGGTTTATATCTATTGCACAAGCTTTGGAGTGCTTTTGGGGACTATTCAAGGTGCTGGTACTTATCCATGAAACTCTCAATAGCTTAATAGCACAGAAAGATGTCTGTCTGTCTGTCTGTCTGTCTGTTTCTAATCTGTTTTGTATTGGCAGATTGATGGGGGGGGGTGGAAACCAATAAAATCACCTTGCAGCCATGTAAACAATTCAAACAGCCGAAAATCATTTAAAAATGCAGACACCAGACTTGGAAACAGGTTGATGAAAAACCAAGCTAGAATTTCACCAGGCCCCAAATATTTGTGTGAATAGCTAAGTATTAACAAAAGTGCTGAAATAAGATCAGTGCTAATACCAATTGGGAGGGCATTCGTTTCCCCACTCCTTGGAGATCTTAATGATCTATATAGGGAAAATGTGATGGATTCCCTCTGCAGGCTGGCCCTGCAGTTCTAAACTCTTGGGCTCCTGTCATTCACATTACCTCTTTCTCCCCCAAGATCTGTCCCTGTATTCGGCACTTGGGCTTCAAGTTGATCTCTATAAGGACCAGTGGCTGTATTGTTCAGTGGGTTCGCTATGATAAGCATGACCAAAATCTCTATCAAACTTAATCAGAACAGTCAGACACATTAGATCACACATCAGTCATCATTCACAGCTTCCCAAAACCCTATTCAGGCCTTCCCTGACTGACTGTTGCAACTCTGTGTTTAGAACCCCAATATGTGGTTTGCCCTTATCATATCCCATGAAGCCCTGTCATGAATGTCCCAATGGTTTTAATAGATTTTAAGGATTTTAAAGTTGTTATTGTGTTAATTTTGTGGAATTTAAGTTATGGATTGTTTGGATAGGGGGATAGGGGATTTAATTTATGTTACTGGTTATTTTATGAATTCTGTGTATTATGTAATATATTTTATGTATGTAAGCCACCTTGATCTCACACCAAGATCTGCAGGCAGAGGTGGGGTACAAATAATAATTATTAATATTATTATCAGTTCTTTCCTCTGGCTGATTGATTTATCTTTATTGTGGTTTCTCCTTATCTCTGGGCCATCTTTCCCCTATCTCTCTTCTATCAGGGACAAGTCTCAATTTTATATCCTTTCTCCCCGTTCCCTTCAGAGCATTCCCTGAGCTGCAGTTGGCTGGCTCCAACCAGCTCCCTTCACAGAGACTTTGAGCAAGTCCATAGATGGCCATTATCTTTGGAGGACATTGTCCCACCCTTGAAAGAAATTGGGTTGGTAGAGATGTACCAGCAACCAGGTTGTGGACCTCCCTGTCAAGAAAGGTTAGAATAGCCCCATCCTAGACAGTTAAAGAACTGAGCTCCACACTCTGCACATTTGCCTGGCAGCGTCCTTCCTGGACCACTTCCGAACATCAGACTGGGCTGTAAGACAATTTAATTTTAAATGCTCCTTCATATAACCCTCCTGCCAAAGCTGTGCCAGAGGTGGTGGGAGGGAAGAAATTCCAGGAAAGAAAGATAACAAGGCCAGACTGAAAGGTATCTTTTCATCTGCTTATCAGTGGCATCGTTTGACAGTTCTGATGCATATCAAAAGTTGAGAAATTGTTCATTATGTGTATGCGGTGTTTTCAAAATCAAAACCTGTCCGTTTCCCAAACACCTTATCTGATTTGCCTCAAACATCTGGAATGACGCCAAGCCCTGCCCTTGATTCAGAAGCCATACGCTGAAAGACTCCAGGTGTAGTTGGCTTGATGTTTGTCCCGTGTTTAGAATGGCAGGTATGGAAGAGAAGGTGACAGCTGAATGTAATTGCTGCAAAGCGGAGAATACTCAGCAAGCATAAATCCAAAGAGTCACTGAGGGAGAAAGAAGGCTGTATTACTTGGTATTATGCCTACAGAAAAAACATCCCCAGGGCAAAAGTGTGGGCCATGTCAAGATCATACAGGATTACATGGGAACATACAAAGCTGCCGTGTGCTGAATCAGACAATTGTTCCATCTAGCCTGGTTTTGCCTCCCCTGAATGGCAGTGTCCCTAAAGTAGGGGTCAGCAATAAATGAGTCATGGCCCACACACTGGTCCTAGTCTGTTTTTGTGGCCCCTGGACCCTCTGGGACTCACACCAAGAAAAAAAATAGCAGAAGGATTGCTGTTCCTGAAAAGCCCTAGGAAACAAGATTCTCCTCTAAACTAAGAGCCAGGGCTTTGTTCTAATGTGAATGTGTAGGTCTTCATTGTTGTGATTTACAAAACTAGAAATGACCAGGTGTTCCATTAAAAGAAACAAAAACAACCAACAACAAACTCCACATTTACAATGGGATGTGGCTTAGAGCATGTTCCAGGGATTGGAATAAGTTCCTGGACCACATGAAGTTGCCTAGGTGCAAGGTCTGGAGAAGGACCCATATGTGGACACCCCAGGTATTGAACTGGATACCATGGAGCTACAACCCTATCCCTTGTTTTACTCCATTGCTCATTGTCTTTCTCTCTCGTGTATGCCAATGTTTATATGTTTGTTCCAACTAGCTGATGTGCCTATGAACGTGGTTTTCAGACATGGATTGCTTTACCGGACTGAGGAGCTTGTAGGAGATGATTGGTTAAACCCACTCTACAGATATATTGCTGGGATACTGTCACATGGCTGATGCACTGTGAATCAGTTGAAGCAAATGAGAGAGAGAAAACCACATAAGATGACTGCAAAGAGCCCTATTGCTGACTCGTTCCAGAAGAGTGGCCATGTTAGCTTGTTAGCAGCAAATACATCCAAAAATGCTGTAGCAGATTCATTGTGTCAGACACTTCCAGTGGAAGAGCTTTGGGACGATAACTCTCCCATCGTGGTGGGTTTTATCATTCAAAGCCTCTGAGGATCACCCTGTTGTGGAAGGCTGGCCTACCATATGCTCCAATAAACCTGTTAATCTTTGAGGTCCCACAAGACACTTCTTTTGATTTTTGCTCATTAGCAAGGAATTTGCATTCCAATAGCTTGAGAAAAACAAAACTCGTTCTCCTTTCCCCCTCCGCCCCATTCTAGAAACCCAGAACTGAACTGTTTTCCTTACCATGGTGCCTGCTTTTGCACCCTGCCCCATAGGATTAAGGCTTTTAACTGTTAAAGCTGGTTAATTGGTGTGCAGTCACTGTGCGATTCATTGAAAGTTTTTGTTTGGTTTTGGGGTGGGTTTTTTGGGGGGGGGGTAAAAAAAATCTGTATCAACATACCCACACCAGGTGTCTGTGATAATAGACTGGGAAACATAGTTGTGTTGAGAATTTCCTGCCTGCCGAAGTGCCAATCACAGATGGTGACTGAAAGAGGGCAGCTTGTGGAGTTCGGCAGAAAACAGGCTTCTGCCAAGTTAACTACTTCTCTTCTTGAATCCGCCTCAAATAATTGTGGTTCTCCGTATTTTCTGTGTGCATTATTTCAGGGCACGCAGATCATTAGGAACAATAACAGTGAGATTAGGTTTCGCCTTTCTGCATATGAAGGGACACTGTTGTTTTAAAAGTGGCTTTTGTCTGGGTAACTTTGAAAAGCGCACAGGAGGTGCATGAAATAATCTCCCTGAGAAATATGATGTGGCTTTTGGGAACTCGTTCAGATTATCTCTCAACTGCTCAGATACTTTACCCAAGCAGGAATCTCTCTCTCACACACACAAAAATATTATGTTTTGGATTAAACACAGAGTCACACTTTTTTTTCCACACTAGTCTAAGAGACACAGGGGCAGGCCACATGGCTACTCTTTTGTACTGTCATTTCCCACTGCCCAGCATCCACTACCTGAGGCAGTTCCCTAACTCTGATAGTAGGGCCAGTCCTGATCAGACCACTGTCGTGTCAGTCCAGTAGTATGCAGTATTCAGCCAGGACTAGGCTGGCAACTTTTCGCCAAAGGATTCTTTCTTCAGCCACCCCTAAATTGTGGAAGGACCTGCCAAAAGAGACTTGGCAGCTGGATATCCTGTTTAAAATATCATGAAAGAGCAATCTCTTCTAGCAGGCCTATCCAGATGGTTTTAAAGATTCGTGTGTTCAATCAATTCATGTTTTTAATGTGTATTTTTAACTGGTGTTTATGTTTTAACTCTGTTAGGTGTCTGTCTGTTGCTGTATTTTAATCTGTTGATTAAATAGCCTTGATCAATCGAGATAAGTGGGTAAGAAATCATCATCATTCTTATTCCTCTTACTCCAAGCAGCATTCCAAAACCTCAGGCAGGATCATTGGCCTGCCTGTGCTAGCTGAGATCCTTTGAGGACCAAGCTACATGTACTGCAATCCAGTGCATCCGTAGGGCACTAAATTGGGGAATGTTTCCTGAGAGCATCCGGCACTTGGCTTTGTATTGCTTCTGCTGGACTGCTTGGCAGTCTCTTTCCCATCACAAGTGGCTCGATGGCTGAGATCCATTGGTATTTGATACCGAGAAAGGGTTAAACAAGCTGGAAATGGTTTCCTTTTCCAACTTCCCAGCCATAGCCATTTGGATTACTCAAGAAAATAGTTTGGGGTTTGGGTTTTTTTTTTCCCTCCCCCTGCAGAGCTTTGTTTTGATAAATCCCATATGTTGAAGCATCGACTCTTCGAGCTCCATTGGGTATAACCCTGCCAGCATCCTCTATAGAGGAGGAAGAGGCTTGAGAAATTTTCTCCAAGGATTTGTGGTAGCCATCAAGTTCTTAACCTCTTGAACCAGGCAGAAGCAACAAAAGTGTCTTTGTGTCTTTTGGGTCTTGTAAGACTCTTACCTCTGGCATGTGTGTGTTGTTGTTGTTGTCTGATCATATACAACTCTTGTACCGCTTGTTTACACTGAGCTGAAGGGATGTCTTAAGAATTTCAAATCTTTCAAATCTTGGGTTTTCCTGGATAGTGTGGGAAAGTTCCCTTTTTTTTTTTTTTATTTCGATCCCAGAATCCCAGTAGCCATGTTGGCTGGGGATTCTGGGAACTCTAGACAATACAGGAACTTTTCTGTGTCCTATATGTACAATAAACTGTCATAGATATGCTATGGAAATGACCACCAATGCAAGCAAAATAAACTGTTTGGGGCTCTGGTCACCCTAGAATCATAGAAGGGCTAATAGGCCATATAATGTGACCCACTATTCAGTGCAGGAACTATGGAGATAAAGCATCACTTGCATAAGGTTGTTCAGCATCTGTTTGAAGACCTTCAAAAAAGGAGAGCTCTCTGCCTCCAACTCAGGTAATTTTACCTTTGCAATTACCTGAGTGATTGGTTCCATTGTTGAATTGCTCTTACCAAGGAGAATGGGTAAGAATTGCTTTTACCATTTTTCTCCAAAATTCACTTTGCTGCAACTTAAGCCTATCACATCTGGTGATGCAGCAGAGAACATCACTTTGCCCTCTTATTCATTATTGCCTTTCAGTTATTGGAACAATGCTTCTTAAACTTTGGGTAGTTTTATATGGCGGACCTTGTTTCCATTTGTTTGGAAGATAGACTGATGTATGCAAGGACTATAGCCTTTTTTATTGTGTCCCCCCAATTATGGAATGCTATTCTATGTGTGGTTTGGCCATCTCCCTCTTTCAATGCCATTCCTCAACGCTTTGAAATTCTTAAGATCTCCCTTAAGATCAGCTCCGTGTAAACAAGCTGTTCAAGAGTCCTGTATGATCGGACGACAACACCACACAAACACACAAACACACACACACCAGAGGTAAGAGCCTTATAAGAACCAAAAGGCACAAAGACACATTTGTTGCTTCTGCCTGGTTCAAGAAGTTAAGAACTTGACAGCCACCACAAATCCCTGGACAAAATTGTTCTGTTCTGTTCTGGTTCTGTCCTGCCTTTGGGAGTTAGCAAAGAGACTATTTGGTTGCTTCTGCACTTAAAGTTATGAGTTTCTGACATGAAATTTGGTGGGTGGGTGTGAACACATATACACATACACAAGAGATATGTGCAAACTGCTTGTGGACAGTGTGCATTCCCCTGGGTGTCACATTGATTGCGGTAGTTTAGGTTGCATCCACACTGAAGAAATAATCTAACTTGACACCATGGCTCAGTGCTATGGAATTCTGGGATTTGTCATTTTGGGAGATATACAGCCTTCTGTGTCAGAGTGCTCTGGTGCCCCAACAAACTACAAATCCCCAGATTCCATAGCATTGAGCTATAGCAATTAAAGTGGTATTAAGCTGGGCATATATGGCTGTTAAGAACTAAAAATGATCTCTCTTGGGGAGGGGCAGCCAGTGGAAGAGATTATGCTTTGCCTGCAGAAAGTCTCAGATACAATCCCTAGCACCTCTCATTAAAAAATAATAAGTAGCATGTGATGGGATTCCCCATCCATACATGCATCCATCCACCCACTTTCCGACTGAGATGGACAGGTTGCTTACCTGTAACTGTAGTTCTTCGAATGGTCATCTACAAATCCACACAAATGGGTTATTCTGCACCTGCACAGCAATTTCGGATCCTACTGGAATCGCTAGGGAAGACTTTGTAGTGGTAGCTGCGCCCACCCTCTATATAAGCTATGTGTCTTCCCACCCTTTCTCAGTCCCCCCCCCCAAAATGTCCGCCATGCAGCAAACAAGGAAAGAGGGCAAGACACGACAGAGGGGAGGATTGGCAAGATTTGTGTGGATTCACAGATGACCACTCGAAGAACTACTGTTACAGGTAAGCAACATGTCCTCCTCCTTTGTGGTCTCTGCGAAGCACACAAATGGGTTAGACTGACAAGCTGGTCACCTCTTGGAGGAGGGAGTGTCCTGACAATAAAGACATAAAACAGAAAATAGTTATTGACAGGTGTCAACTACCCTTAGTGGATGCTGGAAAGGAGATCAGCTCTGCCAAAGGCTGGTGCTTTTCGGTGTCTGGTATCAAGCCTGTAGTGCTTGATGAAGGTCAGGGGTTGCGACCAAACCGCAGCCTTGCAAATGTCCTCCGAAGGGATCCCAAAGAGGAAGGCAGACAACGAGACTACCACCTTGGTGGAATGCGCTCGAATTTGAGCAGGGGGAGTCTTCCCAAAAATTTCACAACAAAGAAGGATGGTGGAGGTCACCCATTTCGAGCAGCTCTCAGTACCTAAAGCAGTCGGGACCAACCAAAAATGCAAAGAGGAGTGATCTTTCTTGATGCTGATGTGGAAGTATGCGTCACGAAGGTCCAGAGTGGCAAACTAGTCTGACTCCTGTAGGAGAGGGAGAATGGAGGCCAAGGTTACCATGCAGAAATGTTTGTATGTGATGAAAAAGTTCAGAAACTGTAAGTCAAGGATGGGGAGAAGGCCATCTGTGGCTTTGGAAACAATAAAGTATCTGGAAAAGAGGCAGTGTCGGGCCCTGGATGGAGGGATAGGCTCAATGACCCCATTATCAAGTAGAGAGCGCACTTTGTTGAGTAGGGTCTGGGTGGTGGTGGTACGGATGGTACCCCTTGGTGAAAGTTCTTGAAGCTCCAGGGCAAAACCCCCACAGACGATGGAAAGCACCCAGGAGTCAGAAGTTATGGAGGCCCAAGACTGGTAGAAATGGGCCAGACAATCCCCAAAGGAGGTGAAGAGGCGAAGTGCGCTGGAAATTTTCATAAGCGACGTTTGCCCTGATCAGCATCCTTCTTATGGAAGGGCTATTTGTATTTCTGTTTCGATTGGCGTTTCCTAGAAGAAGACTGCTGTTGGGGAGGGAAACCTTGTTGATAATCAGAGGGCTGATTTGGTTTAGTCTGGTTCGGGGGGTGGGAAGATCTCTGCAAGGAGAGCAAGAAGTTGAAGAGGATGACATACCATATTTGCGGGCTGTGTTCCTCATCTTGTTTTTGAAGTCAAGCTTCTTGTCAGTCCTCTTATGGAAAATACCTGATTAATCAAATGGGAGCTCTTTAATGACCTGCTTGCCCAGAGGTGTTAAGTCAGACAACCTGAGCCAGGCGTGGTATCGGAGGGCCAGGACCCTGGACAGTTGTCTCGCTGAGCAATCCACTGAGTGTCGAGCACACGAAATTTGGTTGGAGGCCAAAGCGTGGGCCTTGGCATGGATGGCCATGGCTGTATGCTTCTTGTCTTCGGGAAGGTCATTGTAAAGTGGTAGGACCCTTTCCCAGAGGTGCATAATTCTGAATTTTGAGGTCCAAGACCACCAAAGCATACAATCTGCGGGCCATGGCGTCCAATTTACAACCTTCAGTATTGTTGTGGGAGGTAGCCATCTTCGGGGTGAAGCAGAGCTGCGAAGCCATTACAATAGCCGAATTGGGGCGAGCCACGTCTCCTCTGAGGGGGAGATGCAGTTCATATTGTTGAGCTTCTTAGTAGAAGGCTGGACTGACAACATAGAGGTCCAGGAGCGTTTGACAATCTTGGTCATAGACGGAAGGAACGGGATCGAGGTTGGAGTTGGGACCTTGTCATGGACCCTCTCATCGATGGGATCCGGTGCCTGCAAATTCGGTGTCAGGGCACTACCCATACAGATGTTCTGCTCAGAAAAGGAGAAAAATTCATCAGAAGGAGAAGGAGCTTCTGTGACTGCCAAAGATTGAGATTGTTGAACCCAGGAGACGTCTGAATAGGAGCAGTCTGCTGATTCAGACAATACAGACGCTGCTCGTGGGCAAGTTGACATGGTGTGAGATGGCAGAGTTGTAGAGATAGGTTGAGGTTGAAGAGAGACAGCTGGCTCCCTTCAAAATATTGAGAAAGGTCAAGTCAGGGTCGATGCAGCCGAGACCGGTACCAGAGGCAACTGGGGTTCCACAGTGTGAAAGGTGGAAACAAAACAACCACCACAGACCTCAGAGGGGTCAAGAGGCAGAAAGTAGGTGCCCAAGGCTCCATTGAAAATCAGATCACGTTTGGCTGGCTCGAGAAAGCCGCACGAAACGTCAACATCAGCCTCTTCCTCGGAGTAGGAAACCTCAGAGACTTGGGAAAGCTGTTCTGGAACGACTACATGAGTGTAGGGAGAGAGTTCATGTTTGCCCTCTGAAAGTTGGTAAGGCTCAAGGAGGCCTTCAAGAAGGGTAGCCACAGTCTGGGAGCCCATTTCAAATGGAGGAGAAGGTTGGGCCTGAGGAATGGCTTGAGCGCACGGTACTGAGCCCGATTCGGTATTGGCGGCTTGAGGAGTTTCGTCGGTTCAGGATCGACGGTCAGGATTGGAACTTAGAGGATCGGGATTTCTTCTCGGCACGGTGAGAAGAATCCGTGTCCTTGTCCCGAGAGGCCTTGTGCTGTTTCTTGTCAGACCTGGAAGATTTGGAAAACTTCTTCCTTTTCGGTGTGGATGGGTGGCCAGTCGCAGCCTGGTCCGAAGACCTCTATTTTTCTGGGGTTGGTGACCCAGGAACATTGGATTTAGGTTATCCCTCGGCAGCAGTAGCCTTGGCAGGGACCTCGGAGAGAGAAGAAACGAGTTTGCCCTCAGCAGCAGTAGCCTTGGCAGGGACACCAGAGGCCAACGATGAGGGTTTGCCCTTGGAAGCAGCTGCTTTGGCAGGGACCCTAGATGAGCCAGGAGGCTTAAGGATTTGGGCATACAGCCAGGACTTAAGCCGTATCTCCCTGTTCTTCTTGGCCTGCAGAGTAAAGGCCAAACAATGAGGGCAGGTGGAAGTTGGATGGCCCTCGCCTAGGCAGAGGAGGTACCGAGAGTATCCATCATGGCCGGGAATGTTGGTCCCACATTCTGTGCATTTCTTAAAAGACTGTGCAGACATGTTGGAGGTCAATTCAAGGAAGAGTGGTCAAAACAAGCCAAGTTTTACCGTAAATCAGAGTCCGAGACAAGTGCAAATCACAATCCAAAGGAGAAGTCAGAGCCAAAAACGAGGTCAAAAGAGAAAGTGAAAGGAAGGAGTGATTCCAAGCAAGGTTCCTGTGCTGCTCACGCGGCAGACAAAAGGAACTGAGAAAGGGCAGGAAGACATCAAGCTTATATAGAGGGTGGGCAGAGCTACTGCCAAAAAGTCTTCCCTAACGATTCCAGTAGGATCCATAATTGCTGTGCGGCACAAAATAACCCATTTGTGTACTTTGGAGAGACCACGAAGAAGAACCTGGAGACAATGTAGGCCAGAGCATGCAGCACTAGGGTAGATGGACTGAATAGTTAGTTGGATGGACTTTTGAGCCAAATAGTAAGACAGTTTGTATTCTTCTAAGTACCCTTAACCACTTTGATATCCTATTCATAACCTACTGTAAGATTCTAAAGCATCTAGAGGAGGATACTGTGAGGGTCAAGTGCATAGTATGCCTCCAAACCTATGAGAAAATTTCCAAAAGCAAAAGTTGTACTCCATTTGATCTTAATGCAGAGTGTACTGAACATATCTTAGTTTTGAAACCAGAGCTGGTATGGCCAATGGCCAATAAAAATGTAAGGTACATTTAATGTTTAGTGACTGCTTTCAGAATTCCACTTGAGGCACACATGGGAGAAAGGATGGGGTTTCATGTTGGATCAGCTAAGTGTGTTTTGCTTGGTTTCTTTCATTCTTAATACCGAGCGGTGCAGATGTTGAGCGAGATTGGAACAGAAAGGTTTAATGTCATCCTGCAGGTTTTGATCATCTCAGCTGTTGTTTTTGTCACACCATTTAAAAAAAAGTAATCTATTGGCAGGTTGTGGGGCAGAGGGGAGACTTATGTGGCGGCTTCTCTGTCTTTGAAAAAAAAATAATCAAAGCATCTGTCACGTTGCGTGCTAACTTTTTCTCTGGGCTCTGCCTGGGCCGGAAAAAGGGGAAACTAGAAAACCCCGTTAGCTGCCCATTTGCCAACCTTCCAGACTTCATTCTCAGTGCACAAAGAAATACAACGGTAGGAAGTTGTTTCACATCCGAGCCAAGATAAGGTCTGGGAGGTTTATTATTTTTGGTGCCTGATAGCATCAGGGCCAGGGAACAGAGGGCAGAGAAAGGAACAGCAGATCCGCATCCCATGGGGATGGCAGCAAGGAAGACAGACAGATAGCCCAGCGCCGACAGCTTCACTCAGTGCTCCCAAAGGAAGTGTCGGTTTCACCAGCTGAAATGAATCCACGAAAAGTCCCCACAGAGGCATTCAGATGTGACATTGTTTTGGTGGGGGCATTGTGGGGGGAGAACCTGGCTCTTAGGACAGATGGATAATACTGTGAATCATATGTTTATTTATAATTAGAAGCCCTATTGAGGAGCTGGGTTTTTCTTTTGTTTAATAATTTCCTACATTGACATCAAAGGCCTTTAAGTGGCTTTTTTTTTAAAAATGGAGTTTTTAGAATGCAAACGCATTTCCCATTTTTGCGAAGGTTCACATCAAACATGAAAGGGTGCCCCCTTCTCCTCCACACTTCCTACTCTGGGCAAGGGAAGGCTAGTCATATTCCTTTTCCTATCTGATCTCCAAAAATGGATACAAGCTTCTAAGAGTCTGAATGGCATCTTCCTTCTTTAGGTTTGTGCTTCGCATTTCCCTTGGCACAAGACAATGTTTGCCCCCCCTTGGAATTGCCAGTGGTTACTTGGTGTAGCTTGTTTCTGTTCCACACCTTGCAAGATTACTTTGCGACTGAGAGTATGAAAATGGTTCAGGGTTCTTCTACTCATGGACCCAATGATCTAAGGTTAGACTGGAATGTGGTAAATCTAGATTCAGGTCCCCATTCAGTGATGAACCTGGTTCAGCGACCCAGGACCAGTCACCATTTAGCAGCCTAACCTACTTCATGGCTTGTTGTGAAGATGAAGTCGGGAAGAAGAAAGCCATGGGTACCATTTTGATCTTATTGGAAAAATGAAGATTCTCCTATGTGCAACTTCTACCTGGGAGTAAACTGTATGGAACTTGGTGCGTTTTATCTTTTGAGTGAGACACTGAGTGTGTAAAGGATACTGTTGTGTTTAAATGTTTCACAGTAACCACATGGGAAGCTGAGGCTCATGGCTTTTCCTAGCAGCATTGGTGACCAAAGCATGGCTTGGGAGTGGGGATTGACGACACTGCTCATTCCCCATTGTGCTACTTAAAGTGTGTGGGTCCCCCACAGCATCAAGATGCTGTCCCAAAGACAGCAAGCCCACATGCGAGTCTGTACCCTAGAAGTAAAGATAAAGATTTGACAAATTAACTAATAATCGGTTTCCTTTTCATTGCATCCAGAATCAGCTGCATGGTAGGTCCGGCACTCTCTTTTTGGCATTTGATGTGGCAACATGTTTTTTTAAAAATTACCTTTATGCTGCCACATTCTGTTTTTTGGAAAGATGATAGAAAAGAAGGTCAATATGTGATGTAACTTTCCAGTTTTCCATCATCTGTGCCCACCAAAGGTGTGATCTACCCTCGATCTAAGCTGCCTCGATTGTCTTTTTGACAGAGAGGTGGGGTAAAAATAAAGGCTATTTATTTATTTAGGCAAAATGAATCAGTAGAGCTCTAAGGTGGTGAAATGGACAACTTCAGGCTCAACTCAACTCCTTGCCAAACTGCACATCGCTGGTCATCCTGCTTGGTCATTCTGGAACTTCATGATATAACAGCATAAGAGTTTCTACTTGGATCTATGTCCTTTTTTTGTTTTTGTTTTCCTGCCCTAGTCTTTTTTTCCTTCTGTAACAGATCATTGTAATGTGTTGTTTTAAAACTATATACCATGCTGAGTGCTTAGGGTGAAAGCCATAGAATAAATGTGGTATATTAAATGTTTTAAAAAATTATATCCCTCATCTGGACGCTAAAGTGAAACATCCATTTATCTTCCTCAGGGTTCTAGCATTTCAGTTTACTCTAGGGGAGGTCAGGCCTTACCCCGACATCTTATTCTTCTGTATTTTCTTCCCAAACCTGGGAAGAAGGAAGAAACAAGTTTTGAAACCAGCTTGAATTAACGTTTTACCTCCTGCTCTGTCTGTCAGTTTGAATGCATCAAATGCATCTTGTGAGTGGGTTTGATCATGTTCCCAGTCATGAAGTTCACCACTTCAACTGACTTTTCCAGAATTATTTAGGTCATCTTATTGAGTGACAATCTGGACAGCTATTGGTTGAGTCTCCCTTATTCAAAATGCCAGGGACCAGAAGTGTTTTGGAGTTTTTCAGATTTTGGAATATTTTTATATACATAATGAAATATCTTAGAGATAGGACCTAAGTCTAAACATGAAATTCATTTATGTTTCATATACAACTTAGACACGTAGCCTGAAGGTAATTTTATACATAATATTTTTAATGTATGTGTATGAAACAACGTTTGCATACACTGAACCATCAGAACGCAAACGTGTCACTATCTCAGTTACCTATGTGGACAATTTTCGATTTTAGAATATTTGAAATTTCAGAATTCTGGATAAGGGAGATGCAGCCTGTATCATATCTTATATTCTTCCTCTCATCTACATCTTATCTACATTTTAGGAACATTTTGATGAAGGTTTTTCCCCCTTTATCTTTTTCTTTTTAGAACTTGCTAAAATCATACTCCTGTCTCTCTAACTAACCCTCCTCTCTTTTTCTAGGCCGAGCCCCTGACACCAAATCTCTTAATTTGGAGGTTGCTGGAGTGAAAATAAACTCAGAGACGGGAAAGATCATTGTTGATGCAAGAGAAGCCACTTCGGTTCCCCACATTTATGCAATTGGAGACATAACAGAGGTAGATGTCTACATGAACTACTTGACAATAACAGGAAACCTTACTTTGTTCCTAGTTAATAACTAGTGTCCATTTGTTGTCATGTTGCAGAGTATATCAGTGTTCTAGGCCTCCCTCTCCTTTCTTTCTGGAAAACCACATTTCTTCCAATCACCCAGCACAATAATTTCCTTTATACAAACACCTTGGCATTGGAGATAATACCGATGCTTATCAGGCAACACATTATGTGACAGAATCTGGCAGCAGTGCCTTGTTATCTGTCCAGTATCAGTTCTGTCTGTGAAATAACTAGATTGTGCTACCCGTGGTAGCCAAATTTAAAGAAGCACAACTTCTCAGAGAGTGTATTTGGCTGTTTTGAATGCAGAATCACACTGGTGAGAAGTTAATGCAAGAGAACTTTCTTGTTACACTACCTTTTCACAGATTGTTTCTTCAGATCTTAGAATGCAACTTTTTCAAAAACTCAAGTGGCTTGGAAGTACCTAGTTTCCAATAATTAGTTACATGTAATACATTTATTTATGCTATTTGCATGCCCTCTTTCCCCCATAGGGGGTCCCAGAGAAAGTCAATTAAAATTTTAAAAAAACAACTAAAATCACTACATGAAAGAATATAAAATCATACAGAAGTTTGAAAAGTTAAAGGTCCTGTACAGAACAGCATTTTGTGCCGGCCTGTGGACGGAGTCAGGGCACAGTGTCCTGATGCTGGATGCCCCAACTCTGCCCCAGAGCATCATGCTGTGCACTGTTCCAGACAGTGCGCGGCATCATGGCATGACTCCGGCGCTGCATCCAGATCATGCAGCGCCGAAGGGGCACCATACAGCCGTGCTGCTGTGGCTATGACACCCTTTGGAGGGTGCAAAAAGAGCCGCTTTTGCACACTCCAGAGGCCAGATCAGGGCTGTGACGGGAGGTTGCTGTGGCCCCAATCCAGCTGAAGAAGCCTCTAAACCACCCAAATAAAAGGCTGCTTGCTCACACATTAAAAGAAATGCTTTAAAAATGCCTTTGCCTGCCAGCAAAAAGAAAACAGGGTGCAGGATAGACTACTCTTCTGTGGAAGGGAATTCTAGAGGGTGGGAGCAGCCACTGAGAAGTCTCTTGTATTCTCACCAAGCCGGGCTATGATGGTGATGGGACTTGATGATGATAGAACTGGGGTAGGTCTGTATGGGGAGATATGATCTTTTAGATACTCTGGGCTATGCTGTGTAGGGCTTTGTAAGTCATGGCCAGCACTTTGAATTGTGCCCAGAAATGAACCAGTGGCCAGTGAAGCAGTGAATGCCACAGTTCAGCCATGTGAAGAAATACTTCCTTCTATCTGTGGTAGAATTCAAAGGTATAGCCGTGTTAGTCTGTAGAATCAGTATGTAGAGAGATCTTGTAGCACCTTTGAGACTCACTGAAAGAAATTGGCAGCATGAGCTTTTGTAGACTTCAGTCTATTTCCCAAATGTATCTGAGGAAGTAGACTGAAGTCTACGAAAGTTCATGCTGCCAATTTCTTTCTTTCAGTTAGTCTCAAAGGTGCAGCAAGATCAATCTTCGTACTACTTCTTTCTATCTATCTTCAGTCTCTCACCAGCTTCAGTGGATGGCCAAGTTCTAGTATGAGAGGGAGAGAAAAACACTTCCCTGTCTACTCTCTGTGCCACACAGATATTTTGTACCCTTCTGTCATTCCTTGAGATTTAATTGAAAAATGAATAACTGTACTAGAACAATGCCTCTCCTGAATTCCACATGAGGTTCTTCACCTTTGCATCTGCCCAGCTTTCCAAAGCCATCTCATCTTCTCTAATGCCCTCTAAGAAAAAGACCATGCCCAGCCTGGTGGCTTACTAGTCCCAACTTAGTATGTTGAACAGATGTGTAATTGAAATGTACTTGACACTCAAAGTTTCAAACAATTCAGATTGACAACAGTAGTACAGGGTAGTCTCAAGCATTATTGCTATGCTGCATAGCTTTTACGTCTGCTGTTTACTCAGGGAAGTCTTAAAACCATTGTTTTATGAAAAACCAAACTTGTATCTGCAGGGATGTTTTAGCAATTAGCTTGTGTGTGTGTGTGTGTGTGTGTTTAATGGAGTGTTTGCCAGAGGCTTTTGCAATTTTATCTCTTTCTCCCATCTCCTGTTCAGTTCTGGAATGCCAAAATAACATCTGTATTTCCTGCCACAGAAATGACTGGCAACCGCAATTCAGGCAAACATGTGTAGGGGGTGGGGAAGGGCAACTCTCAGCTGGCAAATCACTCTTGCAGAAGATCTTGACAATTAGGAGGTTGGTTTGAAAAAGAGATAACCGTCATTTGCCTAAACCTTGGGACGAATCCCAAATGTTAACATGGGATTTTTATTTCTGTCCTGTCTGCTCCCATATTTCTTCACCTCCTCTCTTCTCTTTAGGGTAGTCAGAGCCAAAAAACCCAGGATTTTTCTAGAGTCATTTTTAAGGGGTTCCTAAGTAGTACTTGCCAGTGCCCTCCAAAAGGTTACTGGGGTGGCAGTACTGCAAGAAGGATGAGGACATAGGAGCAGACCCTGTACTCTTGAAACAAATTGGGCTGCTATCATAATTTACCCAGAAAAACCCTGGGCCCTATGTTGGGGGGTCAGTGGTATTGTGAACAAATTAAGATTGGGCTTCTCTGAAATGGTTGACTACCAGTAGTTTTTCAGGGTTTTTGTTGTCTTTTCTGAGCCTTTTGTGAGTCACATTCAGAAAGATGTACGGTAGTTGTACCGGGGGATTTCAACTCTCCTGATAGTTGCTGGAGGTCAAATTCCTCACTCGTCTTGCAGACCATTTCATTTTCCAGAAGGTGGAAGAGGCAACTAGGGGATCAGCTATTTTAGATCTGAACCTAACCAACAGGGATGATCTGGTTAATGGGGTGGCACTGGCAGGATCCTTAGTCATCTTTAGTCCATGTTCTCTTGGAGTTTGTTGTACAGTGGAAAGGAGAAGCCAAGCTTAGTCAGACACACATTCTAAACTTTAGTAAAGTTGGTTTCAGTACACTCATGACAATGTCATGGTCAGGAATACTAATATTGAAGCAGGTTCATGAGAGAGGGAGCTTCTTAAAAGTGAGATATTGAAGGCATAATTTCAAACGGGTCCAATGAGGAGGAAAAATAGGATGTCTCTAAATAATCCAGGATGGATGACTACAGAACTTTTAGCAGGGCTAGGACTCAAAAGGGACATGTACAAGAAATGGAAAAAGGGAGAAATCACCAAAGAAGAATTCAAACAAACAGCCATCTCATACAGAGAGAAAGTCAGAAAAGTTTTAGAGAGGTTAAAAACAATAAAAAGGGTTTTTTTAAAAGTTATGTCCATAGCGAAAGGAAAACAAGGAAATGATAGACTGCTGTGTGGAGAAGATGGTGAAATGCTAACAGGGAACAGAGAAAAGGCAGAACTATTCAACATCTGTTTATCAGTGGAACATGTTGCCCTGGAGAGTCATGGAGTCTCCTTCTTTGGAGGTGTTTAAAGGCAGGCATCTTCTGGAAGTACATTGATTGTGTCTTCCTGCATGTCGGGGTTAGACTGGATGGTCCTTGGGGGCTCTTCCAACTCTAGTGTTCTAGGATTCTATTATCTTTTCTTAGGATCGTCCTGAACTAACACCTACAGCAATAGCAGCAGGGAAGTTGCTGGCGCGGCGGTTGTTTGGCCAGTCGGTGGAATTAATGGATTATGACAATGTGAGTACTTTAAAAACTTTTTTTCTGTTCCTGTAGGCTCTGAAATTAAATGACCCCTTGCAGAAATTGCAAACTCACCAGCACAATTCCACTTAAATGGGAAAATTGAAGTAATTCTTACACTAAGAACCAGTTTTGTGTAGCAAGTAAGTTATTGGTCTGAAGTTTCAGAGATTTCAGTCCCGTGGTGAACTAGGAAGCTCACCTTGATTGAGCAGTTATCTCTCAGTCTCACCTACTTAACAGGGCTATTGTAAGATAAAGTAGGGAAGAGGAGAACCCTTTGAGGTCCCCAAGAAAAGGCAGACTATAATTATAAAAGATTAATAATAAAGGTGAAGTCAAAGGCTTCCCTTCAGACAATGGACCACTAAATTAAGCAGATGCATTTCTCTTTTAGGAATGTTGTGACAGATAATTTTTTTACTTTCCTGGCTGCTGTTTGAGAAGCAGCCCAGTTGCTCCTTGTCACAGTGTGGGAACCCAATGTGTAATCTTTGGTCTCACATGGGCCTGCTTGTGAGGATCATGGCTGACTGGTACCTAAATGGCCCTCTGCTTCTGAAAGAAAGAGAATGAATCCCATTCAATTCATGGAAAAAAACTAAGTATCAAACAAGAGGCCATGGATTCACAGTTCTATTCTCCAAACTGTTATCTGTTATTCTATATTGTTTTCTTACATTGTATAGGTAAAGCACTAATTAATTGAAAGGAGGCAAGAAAGGCTTCCTGATATCTTTAACTCAAGAGTGAAAGTCGTAAATTGTTTATATAGGTGCCAACCACTGTTTTCACTCCTTTGGAATATGGCTGTGTTGGTCTCTCCGAAGAAGCAGCTACGGTACGATTTGGATCAGACAATATAGAGGTAAGCTACAGTCCTGGCTGGCATGGCCAATGATCAGCAGAGTGGATGAAATGGTGTTACTTTTGAGTTTTCCTAGTTGTTAGAGCAATTTCTGTTGTTTTAAAGAAACTGGGGAAAGTCAAGCAGGGCAGGCATGTACGATTGTACTTGGTTTTCTGCTAAACCCATCAACTCGAGCCACGCCAGAGCTTGGCAAATTTAAGTTTGGGGGCTACAGATCCCAGAATTGTCCAACCAACTTGCTAGCTGGGGGATTCTTGGAGCTGTAGGCTAAAAAAGTAACTTTTCCAAACTCTGACCTGCTGGATGCAAAATAGTAGCAGGGGTGTAGTGTTAGTTACTTCGTATGGACTGTTCGCTGGCCTGACCTGCACTATAAATCTATATACTGTATAGGTTAAAACAAATCAAGGATTCTAGCAAAATCTGGCCAGCAGAGCCAAATTCCTTGTCATCCCCAGCAAATGATTCTCATATTTTACATCAGTAGTGTTGGCAGACTTTGGGCTTGTTATATGTAGTACCCCACCTCATTTCCTTTAAGGAGGAGAAAGAAAAGGAGGAGGTTCTAGTCCATGTGCTTGGGTGAGATCTAATTTAATTTACACTTGAGCCATTGCATTCTGGGAGCCAGTGCTGGGAGGCTACTTAAGGCTACTCAAGGCTAGCAGAAGCTTCATTTCCTTTAAGGAGGAGAAAGAAAAGGAGGAGGTTCTAGTCCATGTGCTTGGGTGAGATCTAATTTAATTTACACTTGAGCCATTGCATTCTGGGAGCCAGTGCTGGGAGGCTACTTAAGGCTACTCAAGGCTAGCAGAAGCTTCATTTCCTTTAAGGAGGAGAAAGAAAAGGAGGAGGTTCTAGTCCATGTGCTTGGGTGAGATCTAATTTAATTTACACTTGAGCCATTGCATTCTGGGAGCCAGTGCTGGGAGGCTACTTAAGGCTACTCAAGGCTAGCAGAAGCTTCATTTCCTTTAAGGAGGAGAAAGAAAAGGAGGAGGTTCTAGTCCATGTGCTTGGGTGAGATCTAATTTAATTTACACTTGAGCCATTGCATTCTGGGAGCCAGTGCTGGGAGGCTACTTAAGGCTACTCAAGGCTAGCAGAAGCTTCATTTCCTTTAAGGAGGAGAAAGAAAAGGAGGAGGTTCTAGTCCATGTGCTTGGGTGAGATCTAATTTAATTTACACTTGAGCCATTGCATTCTGGGAGCCAGTGCTGGGAGGCTACTTAAGGCTACTCAAGGCTAGCAGAAGCTTCATTTCCTTTAAGGAGGAGAAAGAAAAGGAGGAGGTTCTAGTCCATGTGCTTGGGTGAGATCTAATTTAATTTACACTTGAGCCATTGCATTCTGGGAGCCAGTGCTGGGAGGCTACTTAAGGCTACTCAAGGCTAGCAGAAGCTTCATTTCCTTTAAGGAGGAGAAAGAAAAGGAGGAGGTTCTAGTCCATGTGCTTGGGTGAGATTTAATTTAATTTACACTTGAGCCATTGCATTCTGGGAGCCAGTGCTGGGAGGCTACTTAAGGCTACTGAAGGCTAGCAGAAGCTTCATTTCCTTTAAGGAGGAGAAAGAAAAGGAGGAGGTTCTAGTCCATGTGCTTGGGTGAGATTTAATTTAATTTACACTTGAGCCATTGCATTCTGGGAGCCAGTGCTGGGAGGCTACTTAAGGCTACTGAAGGCTAGCAGAAGCTTCATTTCCTTTAAGGAGGAGAAAGAAAAGGAGGAGGTTCTAGTCCATGTGCTTGGGTGAGATTTAATTTAATTTACACTTGAGCCATTGCATTCTGGGAGCCAGTGCTGGGAGGCTACTTAAGGCTACTGAAGGCTAGCAGAAGCGCGCGCCTAACGGCGCGCGAATTTTGATTTTTTTTATCTAGTCAAGGAGGGGTTTAGAGAATAGAAGAGGAGCCGGCCTGAAGCATCAGAGGAAATGAATCAGAGACTTGCCTTTGGAAGGAGCTTTTAGCCAGGAGCTCTCTACATAACTATAGGCCCCGTGACTTGAACTCAGTGACAGAGCTTGGGAATAAAGGCCAAGTCTAGCAAGGGAAGCCCACAGTCTTGTTTCAGTGCCTCCTTAAGACTTCTCAGTATGGACACTGAAGGCCCTGCAGCAGTCACCTGCAACACTTGTGGGATGTTTGTCTTCTTGCCTACAGAGGTGGCGAACTACACCTGCCCCAAGTGCAAGTTGGTAGCCCTCTTGGAAGAGAAAGTACAGCAGCTAGAGGAGCAGATATCTGCACTCCAGCATCATAGAGAGCAGGAGATTCTCCTGAACAGATCAGACCAGAATGTCTTGGGTGGGAAACACACAGAGGAAGTTGCTGGGGTGGAGGAGGTCACTGCACATAAAACAGAGGTAGATGCTTGGAGGAAGGTCACACACAGAAGTAAGGAAACCAGGAAACGTTCTGTGAGTGGCTTGCAGCTACAGAATCGCTTTGAACCTCTCTCTGTTGTCAGAGATGATGAGGAAAAGCAGCAGGGACAGACATCAGGGACAGAGCAGGAGTGCCTGAGAGTATCACGAAAAGGAACAGCCACTGCTAAGCCTCGGAGGAGGCGCGTGGTCGTGGTGTGGGACTCCTTGCTGAGGGGTACAGAAGCAGTGGTTTGTGGGCCTGACAAGATGTCTCGGGAGGTGTGTTGTCTCCCTGGGGCAAAGATCCATCATGTGACGGAGAGGCTGACAAGACTTGTCAAGCCTACTGACCGTTATCCCCTTCTTTTGGTTCATGTGGGAACCAATGATACTGCAAGGCACAGCCTTCAGAATATCAAAAGGGATTATGAGGCTCTGGGAAGGAAGCTGAAAGAGATGGATGCACAGGTTGTCATCTCATCTCTACTCCCGGTAGAAGGGCATGGTCCAGGAAGGGAGAGGAAAATAGCAGAGGTGAATAACTGGCTCCGTAGATGGTGCCGCCAAGAACAGTTTGGATTCTTGGATCATGGGCTGCGGTTCCATGAGGAGGGACTTCTGGCAAGGGATGGACTGCATCTCACGCCAGTTGGCAAAAACGTTTTTGCCAACAGTCTGAAGAATCTGATCAGGAGGGCTTTAAACTGAGTTATATGGGGGAGGGAGACATTATACTGGAAGGCAAAAGGGATGGAGAGAATAGTCCAAGTGGCATAGAGGGAACAAGGCAAACAGTGCAAGGACCCAACAGTAGGAGGCAAAAAAATGTGCAAAAGCAGCAAGTAAAGAGGACACATGGTCTTAGATGTCTCTACACTAATGCACAGAGCATGGGAAATAAGCAAGATGAACTTGCACTCCTAGCACAACAAGGGAAATATGATATAATAGGCATCACTGAAACCTGGTGGGATGAGTCTCATGATTGGAATGTAGAAATAGAGGGGTATAACCTTTTTAAGAGAAACAGGCCAAGCAGGAAAGGAGGAGGAATAGCATTATATGATGACACTAAACTGGGAGGAGTAGCTAATACCCCAGAGGACAGGATCAAAATTCAAAATGTCCTGAATAGACTAGAAAGCTGGGCCAGTGCTAACAAAATGAAATTCAATGCGGAGAAATGTAAGGTTCTGCACTTAGGGCGGAAAAATGAAATGCACAGATATAGGATGGGGGACACCTGGCTGAATGAGACCACATGTGAAAGGGATCTAGGAGTCCAAGTAGACCATAAGCTGAACATGAGTCAACAGTGTGATGCGGCAGCTAAAAAAGCCAATGCAATTTTAGGCTGCATCAATAGAAGTATAGTTTCTAGATCAAGGGAAGTTATAGTGCCACTCTATTCTGCTTTGGTCAGGCCCCACCTGGAATACTGTGTCCAGTTCTGGGCACCACAATTCAAAAAAGATGTGGAGAAACTGGAGCATGTCCAAAGGAGGGCAACTAAGATGGTGAAGGGTCTGGAAACCTTGCCCTATGAAGAACGCCTTAGGGAGCTGGGGATGTTCAGCCTGGAGAAGAGAAGGTTAAGAGGTGATATGATAGCCCTGTTTAAATATTTGAAGGGATGTCATATTGAGGAGGGAGCAAGCTTGTTTTCTGCTGCTGCAGAGACTAGAACGCGGAACAATGGATGCAAACTGCAGGAAAAGAGATTCCACCTCAACATTAGGAGGAACTTCCTGACAGGGCTGTTCGACAGTGGAACACACTCCCTCGGAGCGTAGTGGAGTCTCCTTCCTTAGGGGTCTTTAAGCAGAGGCTGGATGGCCATCTGTCAGGGATGCTTTGACTTGGAGTTCCTGCATGGCAGGGGGTTGGACTGGATGGCCCTTGTGGTCTCTTCCAACTCTATGATTCTATGATTCTATGATTCTATGAAAACCCATCGACACCAGCCCAGTTGCAAAAGATAGACTTGGAATGAAACACTGAATGCCTATGAACACTTTCTTGGTCTAAGAATTTATTTTTTGTATCAGTGTTGAACAGACTGCACCCCAGTCTTATGTCTGTTCAGAAGCTTATGTTAAGTAGGAAAAGTCATCGTGTCATTGCTACTGTTAAATAACTGAAAATCATAAAATGTTGCTGATCTACTGCAAATCACCCAGAGATTGACTAATAAATCCCATTAGCGTGCCTATACTGGGATATCCAGGTTCTAGTCTCCACTGAACTATTAAACAGGTAACCCTGGGATAAATAAACAAATAAACAAAGTTAGTTTTTATTGATGAGGTATATTTAAGACTTCAAGGGAAACAATTTGCAGACGACTAGCCATGGCATACCAAGAGTTGGACACAGAGAGCAAGAGATTGCACATAGACACAAGCGTGCTATTGTTAAAACTCTTTCGTACCCACAAGAAATCAGTCAGAGATCCACCAAGAAGATCTCAGCTTGCCTTCTGTCCCAAGAAGAACATCTTAAAGGAAAAGGAGTCTTTCACTGCCAGAATCAGGACCTGTACCCAGAGCTGATCTTCTTATCAAACGGATAGGTGCAGGCCCTTCTCTTGAGAAACATCTATTGACAAATTTTAGCTGTCCCACAAATACCATACTCCTTTTTTCTGTTCTTTTTTGCAAATTGTATTTAACTAAGGCCTGATTCATATTAGCAAAACCTAAACTCTTTGTATGTTGCCTTCAAAGGGCAGGCACTTAATTTTGACAGTAATATTCTGGTGTTTCTTTTCTATCAGGTGTACCATGCATTTTATAAGCCTCTGGAATTTACTGTGGCCGAGAGAGAAGCATCTCAGTGTTACATAAAAGTGAGTGAGTACGGCTGTTGTTTGACGTACAATTGTGGGGCTGCTCCCTGTCAGGGCACGAGACCCCTTCTCTGTCAAGAAGTCTGTCTTCGGGAGTAATCTTGTTGGTGACTGCATGCTAGTGGTGGATGAGGACAGAACATGAATATATTGACATGTTGAAGCCACTGCACTATTTCTGCAGTGTGGATGCACAACTTTTATGACAACTTCATGTTATCAAACGATTTGGCTCTGGCCTGGGGCCATTGGTTGCCGAATGCTGTATTGGGAGAAAGGCGGGATATAATATAATAATAACAATAATAATAATAATAATAATAATAATTATTATTATTATTACTATTATTATTATTCTACTCTCCACTTTGAAGAAACGAGCAAAACCTACTCAATGGAATCTGGTTTTAAATATGCGTGTGTTCATTTCCTTTATGGTGCCATAAGCTCCATCCTTGGTCCAACTTCAGTTTATAAACCATGAACTGATTAACAGGCCACTTAGCAGCTCCTCTTTTGACGTTCTTTTTAATGGGTTAAATTGCAGAAATCCTTTCATGTGCTGTTAATATACTTGTTAAAATATACGAGATCACCTTGCACCAAGACATGCATGCCTGCTCTTGAACTGTGTGAGCATGGAAACGTAAGCCATGCACAGCCCTGGGCACTTTGTAAATAGGACATGCTACAGAATGTGTTTTACATAACCCTAACTTAAATCAGGGCCATTTGCCCTTTCTCTCTTAACATTCCTCTTTCCCTCATGGATTACTTTCAGATGGTGTGCCTGCGCGAGACGGAGCAGCGAATCCTCGGCCTCCATTTCCTTGGTCCAAATGCGGGCGAAGTTATCCAAGGATTTGCCCTTGGAATCAAGTAAGTATCAAGAATGTTTTTCCTTTCCTTTCTTTCTCTCTCCCCTCCCTCCCCCCCCCCCCCCCATTTAACTAAATCCTGCTCTCTTAAATTACTTTAAGATTAGGAAAGATAGCGGTTTGGTTTTTTGGCAGTGCTAAAAAAACGTGTTTTTGGTTTCTTTTATGTCTCGTTCCTTAGATTTTCACAAAAAACAGGGCCCTTCTTTATTAATAAGTAGAGGGATTAGTGATGGACGTACCAGATTTTTGTATTTATGTTTATGAAATATGTTTCTTGGCAAGGCAGGCGGATGACGGCTCCCCAAAAAATAAAATTCACCATGCAGCTGCCTCCCTCTTCAAAGTGTAATTAAGAGAAGAAGGCTCTCCCAGCTGTCTGTTCTGAGGATAATAAATGATCACCGAAACATTCATAAACCTTTCTTTAGAGGAGAGAATGACGGACTTAAAAGCTTGTTTTGATTATGTTTCATGGGGAGGCCCTCTCTTTTCCTACAGAAGGAATCATCAAAGCTTTGAAGAATAGTTCAGGTTTTCTCTTCAAATCTGCCCCTATTATTATTTCACCGCCCCCCTGTCACTGAACAGTAGGATCTGTTGAAAACATCCCTCTTGAATTGAGTGAATGAAGGAACCAAGAGACAGATGCCCAATCGGAACGCTGGTCCTTCAAAACACCTAAGGGAGCATTCGAGGCCACAAAAAGAAAAATGTATTCTTCGCACAAGATGTCATTAATCTATGGAGTTTATCACACAAAGGAGACTGGGAGTTTATCCTGTGACTATCCTGGAAAAATTACACGGGTTGATTTCACACGACGTCGCACAAAACCCGCCATTGAAGTGGCCACAAGGAAGCATTAACGCACCTCTTTTTATTTTTGGGATTTCAGTGACAATGCATTTCCGATATCACTTTATGTGCGCAATTGCGCGTGGTAATCATTCGTGCAATTACTCACCATTTTCGCTTTATTTGTGGGATGCTTTAAATGCGCTTTAATCTCTCTTTAATGCCGAAATTACCCCCAGAGTGATAAACTCCTATGGAACTTACAGCTGCAAGATATTGCTATGGTCAATAGTTTGTATTAGAGGAGGCAGACATAAAGCTTACAGGACCAACTTCATTTCATTGCTGGCATCGCAGTCAACCTCAGGCTCACAAATGAGAAAGAGTGGCTCAGGGAGCGAAAGATATTCTTCAAAGTAATGAACAGGGTCTTTTTCAAGACCAAGAATTTGTTCAAATTACCAGAATTGATTTCTTAGTTCTTTTATCCCCAAAGCCGTAGCTGGTTCTTTCCGCCACGAAGCATTCTTCATTTCCATGGTCTATTTTGAGTAGGGGGAGGCTTTTTTATTTGTTGCTCTGGTTAAATAGATGGGCATTAGAGAACTCTACCTGCTCTACTATCCTGGCTACCACTTTATTTATTTATTGGCTATAGTTATATTCTGCCTTTCTTCCAATAATTTCAAGGTGACCTATGATTATGACTCTCCTTCTCTCCAGCTGAGGTAGCTTTAGTCCAACAACCTGACTCTGCCACACTGGTTCTCAGCTGCCAACCATGTCCAAGATAATATTTTGATTTGTGAGTCTACAAATCCAGGAACAGCATACTAACAGGTTATCAAACATACCACCTTCTCCCTAATAGGCCAACCCAATCTTTATGTGATGAAGGGGAGGTTTGCTTGTTGCACCATATGCTGCCAATGTTCATATAGAGGTCTTTCCCTTGGAGGAACCCACTGCGAGGATTGATCTCCTCATTGATTCCAGGCCAGCTCCTAGTCAGGAGTAGGATGAAAAGAAATTTCATTGGAATCAGTAGTCTCGATGAAAGTAGCAGTTTTGCACCTCTCGAGACATACTGACATAAAATGTGTGTTTCACTTCCAGGATCTGAAAGATGTACTGGCCATTTCTAAGTAGTAAAATGAACACGTAACAATGGCCATATTTGAACATTTATTTATTCAATTAGTTTATACCCTGCCTTTTCTCTGGAACAGGATTCAAGGCAGCTTGCAACTATTTAGAAGAAAATAGTATTTATTTATTTATTTATTTGTAATTATAACCTTCCTTTCTCCCTAAATGGGATCCATTTCAAAACTATAAATATAAAAGTTAAAAAGAGAATTGAACCAGCATTCTTTTTGAAGCACACGAGTTAAAAACAGATTACAAATATGTTTGAAACATAACAAAATTGAAAACCAAATAGAAAATGTGAATAACATGTACATAATGGGGGGGGGGGGGGACACATGCAGGAATGTGTTTTAGTGAATAAGGAAAAGTTGCACAATTTCCGTAAGTTATGCAAATAAATGCACAAATTAGGAGGGAAAGTGTAGGGAAAAATGCACATGGTTCAGTGGGAAAGGGAAACACAAAGTTTGGCAACTGAATGTAACACAGTGCCAAGAAGAAAATGCCAGGCACCATTTGGAGGTATTTATTAAATTCAGAGAGATTTTCATATCCCTAATCTGATGTGCTTATACATTGGTTTGCTAGCATAGCTAGTTATATCCTCTCATATCTTGAGTTATTTTAAATGAAATGTTTTATTGTTTTATTATTGACTGTGTTTGTTTTATTCTACTTTTGTTATTATTTTATTCTGTGAACTCTTTGGGTCATTTTTTTTACACAAAATGAAAAGCAGTGTATACATTTTGCACAATCAAGAAAGGCAACAAATAACCCAGCGATTTACCTGCTCCCCTTTCCTGTGCAGTTGTTGTATGCCTTCATTTCCAGTATATGGCAACCCTAAAGTGACTCTATCACAGGGTTTGCTTGGCCAGCTTTTTTCAGAAAGGCTTTGCCTTTGCCTTCCTCAGAGTCTGAGAGAGTGTCACTTGCCCAAGGTCACCCAGTGGGTTTCCGTGTCTGAGCAGAAATTCAAAGCCTGTTCTCCAGTCATAGTCCAACACTCAAACCACTACACCAAGCTGGCTCTCAGTTTTGCAAGCAAGCCTTCAGGTAACCTGGGCTGCATCTATACTGCAGAAATAAAGCAGTTTAGTACCGCCTTAACTTCTATGGCTCAATGCTATGGACTTCTGGGTTCTGTCATTTTGCAGGAGATTTAGCCTTCTCTGTCAGAGAGCTCTGGTGCCGAAACAAACTGCAAATCCAAAGAGACCATAAAATGGAGCCATGGCAGTTAAAGCAGTGTCAAACTGCATTCATTCGGATGCAGCCCTAGTTGTAAGCTGTTAGGACACTGGTACCAACATCTGGATCCCCAGATATTGCTGAGAACCTTGCCAGGATTGTTCTTGGTAAGAAGCACGTACCATAGATCCAGTCCCAGTGGCAAAACATCCAAGACTGACACCCAGTGCAATGTACTTTTTTGCACTTTAAATTGAGACTGGAAAAGCACCGCAGTGGGTAGATGCATCCGAGGAAGCAGACTTTAATTTACAAAAGCTCATGCTGCCAACTTCTTTCTTTCAGTGAGTCTCAAAGGTGCTACAAGATCTCTCTACATACCGATTCTACAGACTAGCATGGCTATATCTTTGAACTCAATGGGTAAAGATTGCCTGGTTCCTGTAAGCAACTAGTTTCCATTAGGGATAAACTTTGCTTCTCCGAACAAAAGGGCTGATTTGGTTTGATTTGCCAAATGTTTTATCAGCCCATTTCGAGGGGGCAAGACAGTGCCTATATTTGTTCCTTTTTCTGGCTGCTCCTGTCCTCTAGTGGTCAGAGGGGAGGAAGGCATAAGAAATGAAGCTGAGCAACTTTACAGGGATTAGGTGGAGAAGCTTTTTTTTCCCCATGGTTATTTTCAAACAGCTCACAGCGAACAGGACAATGGCACAAAATCCCTCCCATTTGGTTCCAATGAGAAAAGCGCATTCCATGGTCTCCATGTCCTTACCACTAAAGAACGTGGCAATGTATAGTTCTTGAAACACTGTTACCTGATGGTGGAGTACCGTTAGTTTTGAGGGCAGGGATAATAGTTTTGGGGAGAGGATGTTTTGTCCAAAATGATCCGTTTTCTACCTCTTCTTTTTTTTTAAAGCCGGAATCTTTTTTGTTTCCAGACAAGCAGTGGTGCTAGGAGATTATTCTGCTTCATCTTTCATTAAGCAGAAACATAGGAAGCAGTCCAAACGTATCAGACTTGGTGTTTCAGGGTATTTCTGTGCAACCAAAGCAGTTCTGTAGGAGAAGCTCTGCTAGGAGCACTAATGTTTGTAATCCCATCATTCTTTTCAGAAGGTGGCACATACGATTCTCCAGGTCTCCTGGACTGAGTCCAATGCTATAGGTGAAGAAAGTGTGGCCTTCCAGATGTTGCTGCACTGCAGTGCAGATGCAGCCCAGGGGATTCTGGCAACCGTAGTCCAAAAATGAACCTTTGCTAGGTATAGCAGCAACTAGTGTTGGTAGACCATTGCCAGACATGATGATACTGCTTGCTACTAGATGCACTGCAGCTCCCAGCATTTCTCACTATTAGGTGTGCTGTCTAGGATTGTTGGGAGCTGCAGTGCAGGAATGTCTGAAGAGCTGCACTTTGAACACCCCTGTTTTGGACCTTTGTCTCACTTATTTATTTATTTATTTGATTGATATCCCACCTTTCTCCCAAAATGGAATCCAGGGCATTTTACAAGAAAAGTGAAAATAAAATAGTTAAAACAGTAGGCGATGGAAAAGTTGACAAAGCCTTCATTGATCCAATTAAAACATTGCTTTAAACACATAAAAGGCATATTACGTATTTTAAAAGCATATTTTAAAAGCAGTACACGCATTGCAGCTGCCTAAATACCCAAAAGGCACCAGATCCCCTCTGATCCTGGAAGCTAAGAAGGGTCAGCCCTGGTTAGTACTGGATAGGAGACTGCCAATGAATACCAGGTGCTGTAATGCAGAGGAAGGAACTGGCAAAACCACTTTTGCCTAAGAAAACCTTGTGCAATTCATGGGGTTGCTATAAGACGACAGGAAACCTAAGGCATGTGCACAGACACAGACACATACACACATATATACACATGCATATATTTTGCCTGCTGGTAAAAAGAAAGCAGAGAGGGAGCCAAGTGAGCCTTCCTGGGAAGGGAGTCCCATATCTTAGGAACAATCCCCCAAGATGGATTTTTTTCCAGTGTCCTCACTAGATGAGCCTGGGAGGGTGGTGGGACAGAGAGAAAGCCCTCCCTTGAAGATCATAAACTCAAGCAGGCTCATCTTGGGGAGATGCAGGTTTTCAGATAGTCTGGACTTAAACTATTTGGGGCTCTGTAGCCTTAAAGTGACCCTCCATTTCTCTTTTTGCTTCTTTGCCTACTGGCGCTTGAATTGCAAGCTTCTTGTTTATTCTATCAACAGCAGGACTCAACCAGCCCTTTAATTAATCAGTTCCTGTTCTCTATTTGTGGGCGCTTTTAAAACACTTAGTTTCTCTTTGTATCCAAAGCCATTTCCCCCCTGTTCTCCCAAGTGCAAATGAAAGAAAATAATCAGGAAGGAGCCCTGGCTGCAAAGAGGAAACAAATTGTTAAAGGGCATGTGAGCAGGGAAAAGGAAATACCTAGTTCAAGGGCTCATTCAGTCATGTTGTGGCACAGAAACCTCAGTCATGTGCTTGCCAGTCCACATAAGGCAGGCTGCTGGCCCTACAAATGTGTTTTAAGTTAGAAATATGGAGGGAGGGAATTGGGGGGGGGGGGGAGGGAGAGACTTCAAAAACCCTTGGACATCTCATAGATTCTCTGAATGAATGAACGACTTTTAATTCTAGGAAAATGTTTAGTGTGGAACTGTCAGAATCAAAGCTCTGGTGCCAGAACAAACTACAATTCCCAGAATTCCATAGCACTGCGCCATGGCAGTTAAAGTAGTGCCAAGCCAGATTGTTTCTGCAGTGAGGATGCAGCCAAGATTCTGGCAACAGTAGTCCAAAAACTTACCTTTACTAGGTATAGCAGCAACTAGTGTTGGCAGACCATTGCCAGACATGATGATATTCCTTGCTACTAGATGCACTGCAGCTCCCAGCATTTCTCACTATTAGGTGTGCTGTCTAACACTTGATACAGTATTCTCTAGTGTTTTGGTTTTTATTCTGCCTTGTAGATGTGGTGCTACCTATTCACAAATGATGAAGACCGTTGGGATTCACCCTACCTGTGCCGAGGAAGTCACCAAGCTGCACATCACAAAACGCTCAGGTTTGGATCCAACTGTCACCGGCTGTTGAGGTTAAACACCATCCCTGGATAGAAACTGAAAGAGCATTTGGCAGAAGCAATCCTAAGGAAAAAGAGAGAACAGCGGGAAGATCAGAGGCTACAGGTCCGTAACATTTATTTTCTTTTAGATGCATTTCTACATTCCTACTTGTAGGCCTTTAAAATCCATGGAACACACAGAGAACCATTGCAAAATTAAAACTTGGAAAAGTTACTTCTTTGGACTGGGTGCCGTCAAGCTGCCTGTCAACTTATGGCAAACCCATGAATTTCATAGGGTTTTCCTAGGCAAGGAATTCTCAGAGGTAGTTTTTCCAGGTGAGTTCCTTCCTCTGAAATACAGCCTACAGCACCTGGTATTTGTTGGCGGTCTCTCATCCAAGTACTAACTAGGTCTGATCCTGCTTAGCTTCCAAGATCACACAGGATCTGGTGCTTTTAGGTTATTCCCCAAATGCAACCGGGGGAATTGTTATCCAAAAAATTAATTTTTCCAACTCTATTCACTGCACAGTTTAACAGTAAATATCTTTGCTACTGTGCTGGGTGCCATCTTAAACTGGTTTAAAACGAGATTAAATGATTTATAGAGGATAAGACCATCAGTGGCTAGCAATGTGATAAACTCTGTCACGATTGTGTAGCACTTCTCTAAACCTCACCTGCATTCTTATCCCTTGTTCATGTAATACTGCTTTTTCCTACCCCACCATGAAACTGTGTACACATTATGTACACGTCTTGTATGTATCTTTCCGTGCATTTTCTCTTTTAGTTTTAGGCATGTTTAGCTGTTTAGCTTTTTAAAAATGCGGACGTGGCTTTTTGTGTATTTTATTCCTCCAAACACACAGCCAGTCTTGCAAAAGTGTGAATTTCCAAGGCTTTATCTTGCATCTACTCTTGGGACATGCAAAACACTTTTTTCAGGAATCTGAATTCAGACTAAATTCTTTTCCACCTTTCATGGCTGCTAATCGTGATGGTTATTAGGTTTGTAAATCTTTGCTTATTTCCTTCTCACACGTGAGAAGACTGCCAGACTTTTGGGACATTTTAAAGAACATTTTGTTTGCACAAGCATTGTATTTTGTTTAGACTACATGTTGTGCAGAGTACGTTTATGTGCAACAAGTATTGCATTTGCACAGATACAGTGTTTGTACAGTAACGCTTTTGTACAAAAGTTCCTCATAAATCATAATCCCTGTATATCACTATGTTATGACATAAACAGCTAGCAAAATTAAAGTTATACCTTTAAGTTACAGTATCGTGTGCACAGCCTAAATGTAGAATCATAGTTAGAAGATACCCTAAAGAGCCATTCAGTCCAACCCTCTGCCATGCAGGAACTCACAATCAGAGCATCCCCAACAGATGGCCATCCAGCCTCTGTTTAAAAACCTCCAAAGAAGGAGACTCCACCACTCTCCAAGGGAGTGTGTTTCCACTGTCGAACAGCTCTTACTGTCAGGAAGTTCCTCCTAATGTTGAAGTGGAATCTCTTTTCTTCTAGTTTGAATCCACTGCTCCGTGTCCTGTTCTCTGCAGCTGCAGAAAACAAGCTCGCTCAATCCTCAATGTGACACCCCTTGAAATACTGAAACAGGGCTATCGTATCACCTCTTAACCATCCCTTCCCCAGGCTGAACATACCCAGCTCCCTAAGACTCTCATAAGCCATGGTTTCCAGATCCTTGTATTTATACGTACATGTATATAGTTTTATGTGGTTAAGGTAAAAATTGGGGAAATTGGAATTTAAAGAAAATTTAAAAGGAATCTTTTTTTAAAAAAATAACCCTGAGGGTTCTCCTTTCTCCACGCACTGAGTCTTACCCCACTCACATCATATCTTCCACTGAGCTCCATGGTTTTAAAGGGATTGCAGGTGAAGACCATAGCCTGTTTCCGCCAAAAGGTAGATGTTTAAGGAGCAGTGGCATAACCCCCCAACTTAGGGTGACACCCCTAAGGATGGGCTGCTACTCTGATGTCCTGCTTTCCATAGGCGACTGGTTGGCCACAGCGAAAAACAGGATTCTGAACTAGACCATCCTTTGATTTGATCCAGCTGATCTCACAGAATCATACAGAGTTGGGAGAGACCCCAAGGGCCATCCAATCCAACCCCATTCTGCCATGCAGGAACTCACAATCAAAGCACCCCCGACGGATGACCATCCAGCCTCTGCTTAAAGACCTCCAAAGAAGGAGACTCCACCATCTCTTTTTTTCCCCTCCTTCTACTTATTATAATGTTGTAATGACTTTTTGGTATTGCAGATAATTTGGTACTCCTAAAACGTTTGTAAAAGTTGCAGATGTTGATAAATACTGCTGGGCCTGAGAAATCTAAATTGAGCTCAGCAGCTCAAAGGCTTATGCTCCTTGAGCCCCCTGCTTTATATGACTAACTTCTTTAAAAAATAGCATAGTTTTGAAATGCAATAATTTCACTGATGATAAGAAAGCAAGCGCTTTGTTCTTTTATGGGGTTGAGTGACATCAGACTAAAATCAAAACTCCCGGTCCAGAGTCTAAAGAAACAGATAGGCTAAAGTAAACATCCTGATTTTACTGCACGAGATCCCACAGCGGAAGAGGCAAGCCACTCTTAAAATAAAGCAATTAAATCAGGAAATGACATTCCAGCTAATTTTTGTTGTGTATCCTGTTTTTTGTGTGCCTATTAATATTTATTATTATTATTATTATTTGTATCTCGCTTTTCTGCAAGATTGGGACTCCAAGCAGCTTACAATTGAAAAGAGCAATACAACTGAAAACATACATAAAGTGAGCACTAAAATAGAATTAAACCATTCACAGTATTAAAACACAGTATTGAGTTCAAAGAATAAAATGCAGTTTAAAAAAGATAAAAAGCTGTTACAGAGATTTCAGTTTAAAACATTGCAACACGCCCTAGACTGTTTCTTAAAATGTTTTTGTTTTAAAAGCCTGTCTGGATAAAAAGGTTTTAGCCTGTTGACGGAAGGCCAACAAGGAAGGGGCCATTCAGGCCTCCCTGGGAAAGGAGTTCTGGAGTCTGGGGGCCGCCACCGAAAAGGCCCTCTCTTGTGTCCCCACCAACCATACTTGTGATGGTTGTAGGACTGAGCGAAGGGCCTCTCTTGATGATCTCAGAGCCCAGGCTGACTCATATATCTTTAAATTGAATATTGCATCCTATATGCGAATAGCAGACTCCATTCGCTGGAGACCAGTCCTATGCAACTCAGTGGCTATTCTTTCTGTTTCCAATGTTCAGTCTGTGAGTGCCATTCTTTATTCAGCCAAAACAGTACTACCCATGCTCCAGGGGAGGGTATCATCAGGTTCAGGGGAAGTTTGCAGAAGTTAAAATGGTTTGCAGAAGTTAAAAAAAAGGAAAGGATTTTGCCACAGGTCCCAGTGCAATGCAGCAGGTAAAAAAGCCAATGCAATTTTAGGCTGCATCAATAGGAGTATAGTGTCTAGATCAAGGGAAGTACTAGTGCCACTCTATTCTGCCTTGGTCAGGCCCCACCTGGAATAATCCTGTGTCCAGTTCTGGGCACCACAATTCAAAAAGGATGTGGAGAAACTGGAGCATGTCCAAAGGAGGGCGACTAAAATGGTGAAGGGTTTGGAAACCATGCCTCATAAGGAAAGACTTGGGGAGCTGGGGATGTTTAGCCTGGAGAAGTAAGGAGTGATATGATAGCCCTGTTTAAATATTTGAAGGGATGTCACATAGAGGAGGGAGCAAGCTTGTTTTCTGCTACTCCAGAGAATAGGATACGGAGCAATGGATGTACGCTACAGGAAAAGAGATTCCAGCTCAACATTAGGAGGAACATCCTGACACTAAGGGCTGTTCAACAGTGGAAGATGTTGCTTCAGAGTTTGATGGAATCTCCTTCTTTGTAGGTTTTTAAACAGAGGCTGGATGGCCATCTGTCAAGGATGCTTTGATTGTGAGTTCCTGCATGGGCGAAGGGGGTTGTACTGGATGGCCCTTGGGGTTTCTGCAATTCAGTGTAGAAACCTGTGCACTCTCAAGATGATCCCTAGATATTTTCCTAATCATGGCAAAAGTTCCCCCCACCCCAGATGTGAGCCGCTTCTTATTTCTGACTTGGCCAGAAGGTGGAGATGCTGGCTAATGTGAGACAAGACAGATGCCTGTTTGTTTTTCTCCTGCAGGAGAAAAAAAAAAGAATTAAATTCTGCAAAGTCAAAGCACCAAATAAACAGTTCTCTTCTGTGTCCTTTGCAGAGGCAATTATTGCCAGAAATTTGATAAGAATGACAGCTGACCTGACATTTTTGTTTCCTCTGAGGTAGAACGTTTTTCCCCCCACAGATCAAGGGACTGGTCCTGCATTCCTGCCCCATAAAGTGTAAAATCATAGACGATCAATAAACCCAAGACAGGTGTGGAGCTCATGCTGTGGGGAACCCTTAGGCAAGCTATCTCTTTGCCATCCTGACTTGGGTTTTACTGACCTTGGTTATTTACACGTGTTACATTTATATACTGCCTTTCGTCCACTGGGCTCAAGGCAGCCGACTTGGCTCTCCTGCTCGCCACTTTATCTTTGCAACAACCCTGAGAAGGAGATCAAGCTGAGAGAGGCAGGAGGATTGGTCCGGAGTCACCCAAAGAATTTCATGGCTCATTGGGAACTTGACCCTGGACTCCCGAGTCCTAGTCCAATGTTATAACCACTATGCAGTACTGTTGTATAGAAAAATGCCTCTGGGGAAAAGGAGGGGATAAACCTCCCTCCTCCTTGTAATGGCCTGGTTGTATTGCTAATTCGTTTTCCTTGTATCTTACCAAATAACTTTGTTCTTAAGGCAAAACAGTGCAAGTCTAGCTTGTGCACTTGCCCAACGGGATGCCAGCTGCAGGTTTGAGCCAAAAAATAAAGGTCCTCTGTCTCCTGTTAAGGCAAAACTGTGCATGAAGTTTAGTGCGTCTAGATTTCATTGTGCAGGGTTTTATTAAGAAATGCATACCCATCACAGACACACCAACTAACACTGTTTGTATTTCAGACAACAACAGCAACAACTTCGTGTTTCTCTTCCTAATGTGTGCTTTATATTTCTCCTGTTAATTCACATAGGCAAAGAAATTTTACAAACATTTCACACGAGAAAAAAGAAACCCTACCCTTAAGGCTAACTAAACGCAACAGTTTTCAAGACCTGTTGGCGATTGGTGAAGGGGTTAGGAAAGTTAATTCCAAAACCCATCAGTCAATACGGCCAGTGAAATGGTGGTGGTAGTGGTCCTTCTCCTCCTCCATCCCCAAACCGACAACCTTAAGCTCTTCCCTTGTAGCAGCATAGCTGGTTAAAAATGTAATGCTTGCTATTGTTGTGGCATGCCTGTCTTGAGGAAGATGTAACACTTCTAAATGTTTTGCCACTTTTAATCCCATAATTGGGATTCACACCCACAAATAACAGAGGACCTTTTTTTTTTTTTTTTTTGGCTAGAATCTGCGGCTGGCATCCTGCTGAGCCATTACGAATGTGTACACTAGACTTACACATTCATCATTGTCCAGTTTTCATGTTGGCAAATCATGGCACTATTGCTATGATGGCACTATTGCCACCTTAATAGCCAGCAGCTGCACTAAGCAACAGAGGTCTGTCCTGCTGGTGCCGTAGCATGACATTCCCAGCCCACTCCCACCAGCGATCTGTTGTGTGACAAACAGAATCAGGACCTTTGTCATAGTTCCTCATCTCACTGCAGATCACTAGTGGTAGCGGGCTCGAAACATCATCATGCTGTGCCCTGATCACCAGCAGAACAGACCTCTGTTTCTTGGTGTGGCTGCTGACTATTCAGGGAGGGTTGGGGAGTTGGGTCAGGAGACAATACATAGTTAGGCATTTGTAACTATGGGCCCAAACAGACGGGCCAAAATAAATCTGCTTCGGGTCACCTTATTCCACCGCCCACGTACATGCAGACTTTTCAGGCAGTGAAAGAAAAGTCATGTTGTGTATGCGCATATGCAGTATGATCCCTGCCATGTGGGATATGTTCCCAGACTTACCATGGAAACATGAAACCATGGGTAACAGCAAACACAATTGAAATGAATGACTTTCGGCAGAAGTTGATCATAGAGTCGTGCTGGAGGACCTAGAGATTCCTAGAGAGAACACCTCTTTAAGCATTTCTAGGTCCTCCGGCATGACTTTGTGGTCAACATCCACCAGAAGTATACCATAGAATCACGCTGGAGGACTTATAGAATGCCTAAAGTTAACTTCTTTTTTTGGATGTGTGTAAGTGAAACTGTAGCCACTGGTCCCGTGGGTGCAGGAGTCATGTCACAATAGTGCCAGCCTGAAGCTTTACTTTTGGTTTTGTTTTGGGGTTTTTCGGGGGGGGGGGAGGTTGGCTGGGATATGAGGTTGGAGAGCTGAATGGAACCATTTCTTGATAGGACACATCTTACAATCCATTTCTTTTGCCTTGTTTTTTAGCAACTTGGGAGGAAGTGACCTATTGCGTTTAGCAAAGATTCTATCTTGCCTCCATCTTGTCAGTAAATGCCTCCTGTTGTTTTGTGCTCCAACTCAAAAAAAGGTCCTTGTGTTGTGGAGATAATTTGACCGTTCTCTCTCCATCATATCATGAGACCACCAAGGAAACAGATGGTTCTCGCTACAGCTGACATAGTGGGAAAGCATATACAGTTATGTGGATGGTGTGAAATTAATCCACATCAGCACCATCTCTAACTGCTCTTTTAATTGATCCCTTTATGTTGCAAGTATTAATGGCTGTTGTTTTAGATTTGTGAGATGGACCCCCATAAAGCACTTTGGAATCTGACACTGCATCTGGAATTCCAGGGTGATTCCGACTTGTCATTTGCTGATGAGATGCTTTTTTTTATTTTCATACATGTAAATCCAGATTAACCCTGATGGTCCAGAACCAATGAAGCAGTCAGAAGAATTGAAATGAAAAGGGATTTGCTTCCTTCCTGATGGATTCTGCCTTATGCTCTCCAGGGATGGCCTTCTTGTAACAATATCGGCTGGGCTAACGTTGACTCAAAAGGCCTGATGGATGGTTTGGATTATTTCCTGTGTGCGCAAAGCTGAAAAATGTGCATGTTCGCCAAACAAACAGAGGGAGGCCAGCCGCCCCACTGGATGCCAGCTAATGACGGCTTGTGTATGAAACCACATGTTGGGGTAGACAAGTCTGATGTCTGCTGGGTCCCTTTTCAATAGACGTGGTCTGATCATGTTTCTTATGCACATCCTTTTGAAAAAAATAAAGAACACCCTCATAGTGGCCAACATTTGTTTGTAGTCGCTTTTTTCCTGTTTTTTTTTAAAAATTGCATCAATAGTATAGTATAATTCTCTGACCCACTGTAAGCAAACAGGAGTTTTTCTGTCCTTGTAGATTGTTTTTCCGTAGCTTCTCCATTGCTTCAGAGTCTGAGAAAACCAAAGAGCTAAATGCAATAAAGCTGGCACTTGGTCCCTGAAGCTGCCCTTGGCTCAATTCAGACATCACATCAAACTCTAGTTTTGTGGCAACCACAGTTTAGAAGCCAAGCTGTGGTTTCAGCTTGCAAATCTTTACCGTGTTTAGCTTAAGGCCTTTACAATGGAACGGACAATAGCACAAAAATAATAAGGTAGGTAAAATAAAATACTGTTTGCTTCTGAACCGTTTAGAAATGGTAACATTAAAATGATTAAAATACAACTTATCCCAATTAAAAGACCTTCTGCACCGGACAATTTACACTTGATGGCCTGAATAAACAAAGACTTAGTCTGCTGGTGGAAAGTGAACAGCCTGGGAGCAGTGGCTGAGAAGGCTCTCCCCCATGTCCATAAAATGTGTAATTTCAGTGGTGATGACAGCAAATAACACTATTACCGGTATATGTGGGAGACAAGGCTGGTTATCTACCAGTATTTGCACTACACTATAAAATTTTGTATGAGTAACACAGAAAAACATATGATCAAGTTTTTTTCCTTGGGCCTAGCAATAAGTGTCTAAGAATATACAAGATCTTCAAGCTGATTACTGCCAAAGATACATTACTTCCAAACTTACAGAAAGGAATGAGGGCTTTCAGAATCTAGTCTGCTTTCACTTGCCCTCTATTCAGCACTCAGTTTCATGAGTTCATGTCCATCTTTGTAGTACAGAATATGGTGACAACAAGCAAAATTAGATTCCATTTCAATTCTGCAATGCTAACAGTAGTGGTATTGGCACCATTAATGTTAACAGTAGTATACAGTCGGCCCTCCTTATCCACGGATTCACGCATCCACGGCTTGAAAATAATCCAAAAAAGTATAAATTCCAAAAAGCAAACCTTGATTTTGCCATTTGATGGATGGGACATCATTTTGCTATGCCATTATATTTAATGGGACTTGAGCATCCATGGATTTTGGTATCCATGGAAGGTCCTGGAACCAAATCCCAGCGAATAACAAGGTCTCACTGTATTTGAGCAGACCCACTGAAATGAATGAGACTTGTTAGTAGTAATCACTTACATAAGAGATGCATTCATTTCATTGGGTTTACTCTAGTTGAGACTGAAATTGTATTTAGCCTGATGTGGCTTGGTTCTTAGGGAGTGCTAAGTCAGGAGTTAGCACTATATGGTCGAGCATCTATGAAACTGAAGAGTTATGCATTCCTCTTCTTTCTCCGCCTTCCAGAGAACTGGAAGGACAACTTCTGCCAAGTGCAGATTCACTTTCCCTGATTCCTTGTTACATAGAAACTGTGGTTTAGAACAAACTCGAGTGCAGGGGTGTAAAACCATTGATGCGCCAGATGTTTTGGACCACAACTCCCAAAATCCTTTCCCATTAACCAGGCTGGCTGGAGCTTTTGGAATTAAAATCATAAACATCTGAAGGGTTAAGGTTTTCTGCCCCTATTCTAGTTCCTCAAGCCAACTTAAAAAAAAACCAAACAAACAGGGATACTGGAGTTTGCTTGGTTAGCACTGGAAAGAAATTTTGTGTTTTTCAACCATGTCAAGGGGACTGGTAACAAGAAGCCATGGATCAGGGGAAATGAAACAAAATCTCTAAGAAGAGAGAAGGGTGGACCGTGTGACATTGGTGCTTTGTAGCATCTCAGAGACATTTGTCCTTTTAGCACTAAATTTGGTGCAAATGTGGCCACCGAGTGCACAGTGTTGCAGATATTACAGGAACCAAAGTTCTAGAATTTTTGCAACTTTGATGGGTTTTTTGCCCCAAATCGCAATCATAAAAGGCATTGTCATAAATTGTTTGGGACCTTTGAAATGTCACTGTTAATGTGTCTTGCCCACTAAAAACCTAACCTGACCAGGCCTTCAGTAGCTTCAGCAAGAAGACTGTGCCAGGTGCCTTCAGATGCTGGCTGCTTTGTATTTCTGTTGGTGAGGAAGGGGACACTTCCGGAGTAACATGAAACACTCTGCAACATAGAACTTTAAAAGCAAAATAGGAGTGATTCACAACAAAACCAAATACTCAAAAATTTCAGATTTGTGGGAAATTGGGCCTAAATCCAACAAATAGTCCAAACTAGAAGGAGCCCACTGGCTATGAAAGAAGATGCATAAGTTTTGGTGTAACAAGTTCCCATTTGTTTACTGGATCTACTCTAGTTGGGGCTCACAACTGGACGTGGGGTGAAAAGCATTCTACTGAAGTCTTGAATATGTGCTTTAAAAATGGAAACCCATTTGAAGCGTGAAAACAACAGCGTTGGAGAAATAGGGTGCTGAGAGCTAGCCAAATTTGTTTGCCTTCCCATATCACTGCTGGGAGACCCTGGAAAAAAGGTAGCCAATAGCAGAGCAGACCATCAAGATTCTGGGCTATATTTTTCATATCTTTTAAAAGGTTTTGTTGCACTTGAAATATGTTAGTTAAATCATGGGATAAGACTTTTCTTTCCAAAGTTGATTGGTACAAGTCTTTTCACAAGCTTCAAGAACACAAGAAGAAGGTGAAGGAGAAGGAGGAGAAAAGGGTGCTATATGAGCTATATCCTTGCTCTTTGATCTCGTCTTCTTCTATTGATCTTGAAATGGTTGATCATGGGATTTTAGAATTGAAAAGTACAGTGGAGGTCATCTAGTCTACCCATTGCTCACTGCAGGCATTTTGTCAATGCACTATCCATCCAGTCACTGCTTAAACCACTCTATTAGAATCATAGGAGTTTATCAGACGAAGGAAATTGGACGTATAATCTAATGGCAATCTGAACACAATCATGGGGTTTCGTATTAAAGCATCTCACGCAATTTCGGGCAATGAGGGGGTCATTTTCGGGTAATGGGAAGTCATTCTGAATGCATTCTGAACGCAATTGGAATTCATGTAAATTCGCTAAACTAGCAAATTCACGTGAATTCAAATTGGCACCAATTGGCTCCATTTGAAATAAAGAGAAACTCCACAGAATCCTAGAGTTGGAAGGGACCCCAAGAACCATCCAGCCCAAGCGCCTTTTGCCATGCAGGAACTCTCAATCAAAGCATATCCGACAGATGGCCATCCAGCCTCTCTTTAAAGACCCCCAAGGAAAGAGATTCCACCACTCTCCGAGGGAGTACTTTCCACTGTCGAAAAGCCCTTACTGTCAAGAAATTTCTCCTAATGTTGAGGTGGAATCTCTTTTCCTGGAGCTTGCATCCATTGTTCTGTGTTCCAGTCTCTGGAGCAGCAGAAAGCAAGCTTGTTCCATCCTCAATGTGACACCCATTCAAATACTTCAACAGGACTATCATATCACCTCTTAACCTTCTCTTCTCCAGGCTAAACATCCCCAGCTCCCTAAGTCTCTCCTCATAGGGCATGGTTTCCAGACCCTTCACCATTTTAGTTGCCCTCCTCTGGACGCGCTCCAATTTTTCAACATCCTTTTTGAATTGCGGTGCCCAGAACTGGACACAGTATTCTAGATGAGGCCTGCCCAAGGCAGAATAGAGTGGCACTATTCCCTTGGTTTAAACACTATACCTCTATTGGTGCAGCCTAAAATATAAAAGGAAAGACCACAGCTCCTCCAGGACGCCGTTCCCTTGCCAAAGAGCTCCTAAATATGAATTGAAATTTGCCATTTGCCATCTATGCCCATCTTTGGGGGGGCTGATTTACTGCTAATTACTTCTAAAAACTGAAATTCAGCATTGTGAAAGCAAACGATTTTATGCTTTCATGCCCTTGCCTGAAGGGTTAATTGAAATGCTGTCTTTCTGCCCTGAAAACCTTCAAGGGATACCCCAAATTAACCCTGCCGCAGTGCTGTGATTTTTCCTTGTGTGAGCAATCTATGCAAAGGTGAACCCCTCTCCCCTTAGGCCTTGCAACTACAGTTCAAATGCTTGCCCATTTATCCAGCTAATGAGCACTGAAAGATCCACTTGTGATAAATGTATATTGGTAATGTTTCCTGAAACAGGCGTGCCAAGAATGGAGGGACTCCCCCGAGACCCAGCTGCGATCAGAAAAGAGCCAAAGTCAAATATAAGTTTATAGTGCCAGCCTTAAATGCAAAAATTAACCAAAAAATGATTACACAGATAAGTACTTGTTCCCTTTCTCTCCAACTGGCACAAAAAGCAACTATGGGGTGGTAGAGGTGACAGGTTTCTCCAAATATACCTCCAATTGGGAAGGCAAGGGGATGGAAAAGATCCCATGGTTCAGTTGTACCACTATACTGTTGTTATTTATTTACTTTATTCATTTATATCCCACTCTGCCCCAGTACTGGGACTCAAGGCAGCATACAAATACCATATTTGTATTTGTATCCACCTGATGGATAAGTTGATGGCAAGTTTGGGGGCCCAAATTATGGATTTTGCTATGATCCGTGGGTAAGTCGAGGGTAAAATTTAGGGGCACATAGCAAAGGATCTAAAGAATGAAGCAAAGCAAAACAATGTCAAAGAACTTACAAAATTCCCACAGACATATCTTTGTGTTTACTCTTAAGACTGGATGGATGAGAGAGTAGAGGAGGTTGGTGCTTCACATATTATACTCTTGCTTTTCACCAGGAGATGATTCCTTTTAAATAAGAGTACTCACTGTGATAAGTCGAGCCAGTTAGTACTTACTGTGATAAGTCGAGTTAGTACTTAACCTGTGATAAGTCGAGTCAGTTTTTTGGGGTCAATTTTTTGACCTCAGTATTTAGACTTATACATGAGTATATACAGGAATTAAAACCAATCCAGATTTAAAACATACAAAACATAGTTTTGGGGGAGTTTTCAGGCTCTGCAGCTGTGTTCTGGGAGATTTTATTCCTGACGTTTCGCCAGCATCTGTGGCTGGCATCTTCAGAGAACTGAAGCCCCAGCTGCTAGCAAAACAACTGGAATAATCTCTTCCAGAACACAGCCACAGAGCCCAAAAAACCCACAGAAAACTGTGGATGCCGGCTGTGGAAGCCTTCGCCTTCATATACAAAACAGTTTGTGTGTTGTATGTATGTAATGTGTGTACATCCAGCTGCTTTGAGTCCCAATTTTGGGGGGAAAGTAGACTATAAATAAATACAATAATAATAATATCTATTTTAAAAACAAATAGATCTATAGAGTTAAAACCAATTAAAATTCACTGGACGACAGACTATTTTTAAAAAATCAACAAAACAGCACACCATTAAAAGCCTATTGACTGAATCTGCACTGCAGAATTAATGATGTTTGACACCACTTTAACTTCCATGGCTTCATCCTAGGGAATCCTGGGATTTTTTGAAGTTTGTTGTGGCAGCAGAAAAGGGGGAATATCTCACACAAACCACAAATCTCAGGAGTCCATAGCATTGAGCCATGGCAGTTAAAGCGGAGTCAAACTGCATTAATTCTGCAATGCAGGTGCATCCATGGTCAACTCCTTAAAGCCTGGTGGAAAATAGACAAGTTGTCACAGGCCAGCAGAATGAGAGCAAAGAGAAAAGCAATTCTAGCCTTCCAAAGCTTCCAAAGTCTGGGAGCAGCCACTGAGAAGGCCCTCTCCTTTGTTCCCTTAGAGGTGAAACAGAGTCATATAGGGAGATACAGTCCTTCAAATAGCCTGGCCCCAAGCTGTATAGGACTTTGTGAGTCGTAGGCAGCACTTTGAATTGTGGAAGAATACAGTGGGCCCTCCACATATGCTGGGTTTGGGGGTGCTAGATCCCTGTGAAAGTGGAAAAACTCCAAATACAAAAACAACACTAATTTCTTTACCAGAGAGAATACCTCCAGGAATCTCTAGACTCTCCAGTGCAACGCTATGGTCAACCTCCACCAGAAATTGACCACAGAATTGTACTGGAGGACCTACAAATGCCTAGAGAAATGTCCTCTCTAGGAACCTCTAGGTCCTCCAGCGCAACCTCTGGCAAACATTGGCCACAGAGTTGCACTAGAGGACCTAGAAGTTTCTTGAGAGAACATATTAATCAAATCTGCAAATAATCACATCTGCAAGTCAAGGCTGAAAATGTGGAGGGCCGACTGTAGCGTAGGGAGAGGCGAGATTACACAGCGACAGTTACTGTATTTAACTACTTTTCTGAACATTGAAGGGGGAGGGAGACTTGTACTGTAGAATCCTTTTATGGAAAATCCCATTTTACAGGACTGGAGACATGACCATTACAAAGGACATTATCAGACGGGAGGAATTTTTCTCAATTTCAAATGGAGCCAATTCGCAATTACGAGAATTTGCTAGTTTAGTGAATTTACGTGAATTCTAATTGCGTTCAGAATGCATTCAGAATGACTTCCCATTGCCCGAAATTGCGTGAGATACTCTTATACACAATAATGTGAAACCCTATGATTGCGTTCGGAAGGACTTCCTGTTGCCCGAAATTGCGTGAGATACACTCATTCGCAATAACGTGAAACCCCACGGTTGTGTTCGGATTGCCACTGGATTATACTTCCAATTTCCGTCGTCTGATAAAGTCTCTAGTTTCTCTGTTTTTAAAATGGAAGGGTCTGCCCTTCATACTGAAGATGACTCGGGACTGTCCTGAGCAAAGGACCATCTGAAGTACAGAATATACAAGATTCAGTAGCTTTTTAAAAAACAGAGAAATCCCACTTGTGTGGGTTTGGCTTTTTAAAAGCCTGACCAGATCACTTGGAGCTGCAAAAATCCTGGAAGAAATTCTGACAGAGAGCCTTCGGGAAGCACCTTTACCCTTGAGAAAAGGTGCATACTTGACTTAGGGCTAAACCCACCCTTTAAGTGCTTTGATGAGTATGGATGGATTGAGATTCATGCTCTGCTGAACTTACAGCTTCATTTTAAAAAGAGAAAATGTAAAGAGAGACGATGAGAGGCTGGCAACCAAATCCAGCCACCTTGGCTTAATGGAGACCGTGGCTGTGCTTGAAATGTGACGCTTTCTCTCCAGAGCTTATTTTGCAGTTATCCCGCTTATTTGTACAGAAACACTTTCCCAGCTTTGATCTTTCTTTCAAAACCCCTGCACCGAGGTTCACAAAGTTGGTCCTTCGCGTCGCATGTAGACATGCCAGATGTCAAAACCAGACCTGATTTCTCCCTGAGCCTGAGAATACTACGGCAGGTGAGAAGCTAAGCGACACCGAAAGGCTTTTCAACACTTATTTTTTATTTCTCGATTAATTTTATCCCTTGAATCATCTCATCATCAACAAAAACAACAACCAGTTCTTTAAAAATGGAAAAACAGAAGTGACGCAACATCAAAAACAGAAGCGATGCAAAAACATCGAGTGATGCAAGATTGCTTTTGCTTTGGCACCAACGTTCAATCCCCAAACACAGATTATAAACCTTTGGCCAAGTTTCTTTGGAATATAAAATTGAGCTCCATTTCCTTTTGGATCTGTTCAGACTGTAACGCAGCAGAGGCTGATGCCTCTAATTTTAACCAAACATTGAATCTACCTTGCATTTTAACTTTGAAGAAGCTATCCAAGGCTGAATCTGCACTCCAGAAAATAATCTAGTTTGACTCCATTTTAATTGCCATGGTTCCATCCTATGGAATTATGGGAACTGTAGTTTGTTGTGGCATCAGAGCTCTTGGACAGAGAAGGCTACACATCTCGCCAAACTACAGTTCCCAGAATTCCACAGCATTGAGTCGTGGCAGTTTAAGTGGCGTTAAACTTTGCAGTGCCAATGCAGACCCAGGAAACGGCCGTTTGGCACCACTTTATTTGGCATGACTATCCTGTGGAATCCTGGGATTTGCCGTTTGGTGAGGGATTCAGCCTGGTCTGTTAGACAGCTCTGATGCTCCACTACGAATCCCAGGATTCCACAGGATAGAGTAATGGCAGTTAAATTTTATTTCTGCAGTGTAGAAATATAGCTGAGAATGAGGTCCAGATTCCTAGAGAGGCTAAAAAAAGAGGGAATCTTCAGAGCAAGAAGGCCATCTTCAGAGCAAGAGGAAAAACAAGGGAATAAGGGTGCAAATTCTTCTACGTAGTTTGGTGGCTTCAGCTCCAGGTGAAAGGAAAGAACTGTGTGCAGCTCAGATGGGAGAACAGCAACTTGCTGCAATTTTCAAGGCTGAACTGAGTTGTTAATGTAGCTTATAAAGACTCTTTAAGGGCGTCTATGTATTGACTTAGGGGTCATTCAGATGTCTTTTTTTTTAGCATGATGATGCAAATAACTGGGTTTATTATTCACGCTATGGAACCCCATCAGTGTGCACCTCTGAAAATTTATTTTATTTTATTTACGGTATTTATACCCTGCCCGTCAGCCCTAAAGGCTCTCAGAGTGGCTTACAAATTATTATTGTTTTTAAACTAGACGGTTCCTTGCCCTCAGGCTCACAATCTAAAAAGACACGACACAAAAGGAGACGGGAAAGGTGGTGTGGAAGGGGATCAGGTCCAGCAGTTCTTCTCTCCCTCTGAGGCCTGGACCAAGGCTTGCTCGCACATGCAAGCCCTCGAATAAAGATGGAGTCGACGATGCGAATATATTTGGAACATGTTCAAGGCACGCAGAGTTTTATCCTGGGTCTATTCACATCGGTTATTCACATTCCTGAAAACTCAGGAAATAAAATGAATATTGATCATCCTGGATTAAGTGGGTTTTTGGCAGTTCTCCCCAAAAACTTTTGGGATGAATGTGAACAACCGAGATTCCACCTAGATTATTTTCACTGTCTGAATAACCCCTTAGTTAGCTTCCTTCTCCCCTCCCAGTAGTTATGGCCCTGCTCACTACTAGTATGTGGACCCAGGAGATTAATTCCAAGAGGATGCAGGTCTTCACTAAAGAAATTTTACCCAACCAGTGTTAGAGGAGGAACAGTTGCTGACCTGTGGAGATGAGTCCTCTACTGTTGAGCATCAAGAAGGTGGGGAGTCACATTTGGATCACAGAACTTAGTCCAGATCACTTCCAGAAAGGGGGGAGAAAGGCCAGGGGTTGGCTTGAGCCAATGGATCTTAACCACAACAAAAGGGGGAGGGGGTAGGCAAAAGTTTAGGAATAGTTTCCAGATTAGGAATAGTTTCCAGATTAGAGTTCCCAGCATAGAGTTATCACTTGTCAAAAACTTCAAGTCATCTTATGTCTTTATGAGTCTGTAACACAAAAAGACAAGAACTACATAGATTTTTTGGTGGAGGTTTCCTGGTAGTTCTGCTCCCCCCAAAAATGACACTTTTCCAAGTTTCCTGCAACAACGGAGGGAATCAACCAGATGATCATCGAACTTCTTCGCGTTTCTGGGAATGGGATGTTTCTATGGTAGCCTGCATGGCTTCTCTGACCATCATTCTGTTCCGTCAAAGCCTGGAGATATTCTTGCATTCTGCACACATTAGAAATTTTGCCCAGTCAATGGCAGGAGGGAAGGCATTCATTCTGAGACAGCACTTTTTTCCTCCCAAAAAAGCACAACCCCCAGAGACAACAACCGGGGAAGATGTTGATGTAATTACTTGAAGGAGTATAAAAACCTTGAGTCTTTCTGTCCGCCAAATGTCAGGGAACTAATTATGCTCCATTGTGGCACTCCAGGTTGATATTGTCAGCTATTCTTAGCTCTAATCCTCTAACATAGAGGCTTGATGGGCCGCCTGAGATATCCCCTTCAGCGCCTCCCTTGCAACCCGTGTCAATCACGCTTGCCAAGGAAGAACACGCACGCTACAAAGGCCCTGGCAGTGTTGTGGTATTAGGCATCCGACTGAACAGCTTTTAATCTCGTGTACACCTTAAGAAAACATCAGTTTGGCCTACCGGGGCTCGGGAGACCTGGATGGGACCCTGCATGTTGGGGGAACAAAGGAATATGAGCTCATCTCCGTGATGGGACTGACATGAAACCCTTAAGACATGTCAAAATGATGGCAGCCCAGAGATCTTTGCTGCATTAAGGAAGAGGCAACTAAGGCACACACCCATGGAAAGAAAGATGATGAGCTGCCATGAATGCAGAGCGGTAGGCGCTCTCTTACCGTGCGCAAAAGCTAAAGGGAGGGGGGGGGTCAAAATCCTATTGTGAGTCCCAACTGGATTAGACCGCTGGAATGAATGGGAATTTGGTAAATCAATACTTCTGTAAATGCCATTGATTCAATAGAGGTAGTTGACTCAGGAATAACTACAGTGGGCCCTCGGTATCTGCTGAGGTTTGGTTCCAGGATCCCCAATAGATATCAAAATCTGTGGATGCTCAAGTTCCATAAAATACAACAGCAGTGTAAAACGGTGTCCTTTATATAAAATGGAAACATGAAGGATTGCCTTTTGGAATTATTATTTTTAAAAGTATTTTCAAGCCGCCGATAGTTGACTCCGTGGATGCAGAATCCGTGGATACAGAGGGCCAACTGTGTGGGATTTAGGAAACATATTCAAGGGGTAGCTGTGTTGGCCTTATAACAAAATACAATAACATCCAAAAATCCTAACTCATAAAGAGAGAGCCAACAGCCTGGGGCTTTCCTATTTGGGGTTTCTACCTCCAACAAAGGTAAAACATTCTTTTTAAGAACTGGGAGTACATTTGGCATGTTTGACCACAACAGCACCTCAAATTTTCCTAACGCAAAAGCAGAGTCAATGTTCTCTGCCTAACAAGGAACAGAGACATCTTGGAACTCAGAAGAAGTACCTCTTTGTATTGCTAATGGAATTTAAATTTTATCTCCTGGACTGTGGAATACTTTGCTCCTAACGCCAAATGGTCAGAAGGAGGAGGGACCCGCTTGCATAGATACACCTCCAAAGAACATCAACACCACCTTGAGAAAATGCATGATCATTTTATAATTTTTAAAAACCTTTGCCTGATGAAGAAGCCAGTAAGCTTCGAAAGCTTGCATCATGCAATTTGTGTATTTTGGTTGGTCGAATAAGGGTATAGTTGTTTTGCAGATTTAGTGGCAAATTCCATATTGTCATTTGTAATATGGGATTTAGGTGTTGGGCAACAATGCCCAGAATGCAGCGATGGAATGGTCAGTGACCATGCAGGCTCAGGGATTCTGAGAATTGTAGTCCAGAAAAGTAACATTTGAAGCTCAGCTCTCTCTTGTTATCAAGTTTTCTGGGGAGATACTGGCTTCCTCTTCAACTGTAAATCTATATGGGGCTTCTTTGTGTCTTGTAGAATCATAGAGCTGGAAGGACCTTGGCGGTTCTTGTGGGCTATAAATCTCTATTAGGCTTCTCCCTGTGTAATTAAATCATAGAGTTGGAAGGACCTTGGCGGGTTTGGTGGGCTATAAATCCATGCCGGGTGTATTCAGGTGTCATCCAGACATAGAGCTGAAAGGACCTGGAGGTTCTTGAATGCTGTAAATCTATACTGGGTCTATTTCTGTGTCACTACAGAATCATAGAGTTGGGAGGCCTTTGGAAGATCTCAAGGGCTGTAAATCTACCTTGGATGACTATGTTTCACTGAACAATGCACTCCGGGTAGATGGACTTGTTCTTGGTTATCATTCTCACAATTTTGTTTCGAAGCTGCCCAGGCCTCCATAACCCAGTAGGATAAATATTTTATCACTGTCAGAATTTATGCCATAGAGTTGTATGAAGATGTGCTTGCCAGCCAACCTCGAGAGATTCTCCCCCTTTTATAAAGAGACCACACGTTTTTTCAGCAATATTTCCAAGATTTAACCTTTGTCATTCTCGGAAAAGCCTTCACTGCTCTCCATTTTCGAACAGTGCCTTCATCTTACCTGGAGGGAAGGTACAAAGGGATCCTATAGAGCCGTAAACTGATTTTCCAGCTAGCCCACCCATTGCTTTTGTCTGCCTGGGAAGAAATGCTAGGCAAGCCCAGTGCATGGTCTCATAAAAGCAGTCACTCTGTAGCTCGGATTGGGGTTTCCCCTAAATTTCTTCTATCAAAAGGTTATGATGGGGCCACTTCTCTTTTAAAGCAGAGGACTGAGGTTATAGCCTGGCAAACAGATATGGCCAAGGTGGCAAACAGCGGATCAAATAACCTATATGCTGAGCTGTCAGCCATTCCTAACCAGGCGGCACAATATCTTTCACGCTCATCCTTTTACCAGCTTTGGGTTTACTTGACTAAATGCCTTTTAATAGTATCCCACTGAAGGAAGCGGAGGATCACAAAGGAGATTACCGCATGACCGTGCTTTTGCACTGAATTTGTGCAATCCCAAATTTAATGGGATTACAATAGTGTTGTTAAAACACTTCCTTCCGCTACCAATTAATCACACGACAATCCTTGTTTTGTGTCAAAAGGAGATACTGTACACTTTTTTTCTGCACACCCTGCGCTATACCCCCCAGCCTCTGCTCCTTCTTTTTTCTCTTTTGCGCATGCACCTTTTTTTAAAATGTTTTTTTTTTAACCCAAAATCTTGCAGCAACAAGATCAGAACCACAATCGCTAGTGATTTGTGATTTTGGAGTTGTGTGTGGTTGTTTTAGGTTTAGGACAGGGGATTCAGTAGATAGCAACAAGCTTTCATCTCTTGCGTCAATGAATCCAGTGAAATGGAAGTTTCTTTGTGGGAACCTTACGTTGGCTTACATGTGTGTCACTTTAAATGTACACTATATGCCCTGAGAACCTGAAAAATCACTTACACGGAAATGGAAATTATCACTGCAGTTCATCACAAACTTGAAATCGCGCACTGCTAAAATTTAAATAAAATATAGGCATCGATACAAATAGTACAATCTGACTGGTTTGGGGGAAAGCATCCTTCTTTATACCGACAACAAAGGTTGTGTGACGTAACAGAAGTGGAGGGAACGGTTAATCATATGCCTATTTTCACAATGTGGACTTCACCATCTTCACCAGAAATGGGATCTCGAGTCACATTTTGTTAGAAAATAGGCCTCTCCTTGGCCAAAAAAAAAAAAAAGTGTGTGGGGGGGAGGCAGGTGGATTCGGTGGCCAAAAAATAAAATGAAATCAATTTTTGAGGAGTTTGGGGTCCCATGTGGGGCCAAGTGGTTGCCTAATGCTTGACATTGGCCTAGCCCTGCTGTGAAAAAAGGCATTACTGACCCAAGTTTAAGAATGCTAATGTCTGGCTCCATAGGCAGAACATTTGTGGAATTAGCCTGAATCAAAATGCTGCCCCCCCCCCTGCTTTCTTGCTTTTCCCCCTTCCCACTGTCAATCACAACCTCCGCTGTTTTGTTTTGTTTCTTAAAAATTTTGGAGAGTGCCATGAAAAACCCCCAGGCGCTGCCAGTCTCGCTTCCGACAGGCAAGATGCAGCACATTCTAGCATGCACCGGTCTCCGCGTGGAAAATTAAATGTCTTTTCCCAAGAGGCTGCTGGGACATCAGCTCAAGGATAGAGGCAGGTTTCCAGAATTTGATTGCATCAGTCAGAAAGTTAAGAACATGATGAGGAGGAGAAGGGGAAAAGAGAGAGAGAGAGATCTTCCCTCAGGGTGGAGTGAAAATGGAGAGACCCAGGTCTTGTTCAAACAGGGTGTGCAGCTTTGTTCATGGGACAGATACAGGGAGATTGCAGCTTGTCAGAACCAGCATCCTCGAGGGAAACTGTTCCAGGCAGAGGACTGGTAGGTGAGTCTAGGTAACCCAATATATCCCCATCTGCAGCCACCGCCAAGCATTTCTATCCCCTGTGCCACTAGCAAAAAGCATCCTGTCAAGAGAAGGCACAGAGAACAGGCCAGTGATCCTAGAATCCTGGAATCCTAGAGTTGGAAGAACCCCAAGGGCGATCCAGCCCAACCCCTTGCTTGCCATGAAGGAAGACACAAAGTGCTCCCAACAGATGGTCATCCAGCTTCTGCTTAAAAACCTCCAAAGGAGACTCCACCACCACCACCATTTTCCACTGTTCAACAGCTCTTACTGTCAGGAAGGTCTTCTTAAGGTTGAGGTGGAATTTCTTCTCCTATGTTTTGAATCTGTTGCTCCATGTCCTATTCTCTGGAGCAGCAGAAAACAAGCTTGCTCCACTGTCAAGATGACATCCCTTCAAATATTTACATGGCTGTCAAGTCCCCTCTTAAATTTCTCTTCTCCAGGCTAAACATAGCAGCTACCTAATAAGCTGCTCCTCCAAGGACAGGAAGATAAGGGAAAGAAAATGGAAGTGGAAGAAGGAAGGAAGGAAGGAAGGAAGGAAGGAAGGAAGGAAGGGGAGAAAACAGTGAGGGATGTGGCGTGGTGGTTGTGGGAATAATAATAATAATAATAATAATAACAACAACATTTATATATATCCCGCCTCTCTGCACAACACAACTGGTGCGGCTTACACAATACGGAAGAAATGGAAGGAAGTTACAATGATAGATTAAGTATAGAGAATACAGTGATTGCATAGGTACCTATTGACACCTTCCCGCAGCACCGCAGCAGCAGCAACAACAGCGCGGCAGCAGCACCACCACCGCGGAGGCATTCACTTTTTGGAAGTGCGGTGCGATTTTTAACCGGTCCGCCAGCAGCTCCTGGCCCTCAGAACACCAGCGCCAGCGCCGGAACATCTGTGGTCGGACTGAGGAGGTGGAGCGTCAGGTGAGAGCGGCGCTCACCTTCAAAGCCGGCCCGTCTGCGCTGGAGCTACAACAACCGCAGTGGGCAAAGGAGGCAGAGAGTTCGGCGACATAGCTGTGACAGATTTTGGGGGAAGGGTGCCAGTGGGGGTGGGAGTGGGCTTAAGTGCAATTGTTTTTAAGTTGGTTTTTTGTTTATCGGTCATTCCTTTGCTAACAATGGGTTGTGGCTACGTGTTATTTTTAACAGCTTTTATTTTGTTAATCTCCCCTCTGCTATTACTGCTGGTTGTGGAGGGAGGGGGGGGATTTTGATTGGGGAGGCAAAGAGAAATTCATCCTACTATGAGCGGGGATCCTATTCGAGTTGTGTGGGGCAGGGGGAGGTATGACGGTAGGAGTAAGGGCCAGTGTTCCAAGGGAAGGCGAGATCGATGTTTAATATCTATCTCTCCTTCCAGTCCTTCTCCTAACCAAAGGGACCTGAGGGTCACTCCAACCATACCACAAACCCTGTCTCTGCTCCTGTGCAACGCCAGGTCTATTAAAAACAAGACCCATATCTTGCATGAGTTGATAGAGGATAATAACTGCGACCTGGCGTGCATAACCGAGACCTGGCTTGGGCCTGAAGGAGATGCTGTGTGGGCTCAGGTCCTCCCTTCCGAGTACTAGGTGAAGGACCAGAACAGGTTAGGTGGGCGGGGGGGGGGGGGTGTTGCCTTGGTGCATAAAAACACCTTGTCTCTAACCAGGAACCATGTTCGTCAGACTTCCTATATCGAGTGTATTTACCTGACCCTGAAGGCTAGAGACAGTCTAGGGATCCTGTTGGTCTACCGGCCACCCCGTGCGCTAACAGACTCCCTTAACGAGCTGACACAGTTGGTCTCGGAGCTGACGTTGGAGTTCCCCAGGCTTTTAGTCCTGGGAGACTTCAACATCCCCTTCGCGGCCAACAATGTTCCATCTGGTGCGGCTCGGGAATTCATGGAGACCATGACAGCCATGGGCCTGTCTCAGCTGGTTTCGGGTCCAACGCATTGTGCGGGGAATACACTTGATTTGGTCTTCTGCACGGACATGGAAATTCCGTGGGCGGAAGTCACTAATATTTCCGCCCTGTCATGGACGGATCACTTCTTGGTAGAGGCAAGCCCTCTCAGGCCTGCTTCCAAGAAGAAGCCCTGGTACACGGAAGACCTCCGGGCCAAGAAGCGGGTTCTGCGACGGCTAGAGCATGCCTGCCGGAAACACCAGCGTTTATCCGACAAGGCTCTCCTAGACCACCATTTGGAGGACTATGGAGAGGCGATTCAAGCAGCTAAGAATTCGTTCTATGCTGCTCGTGTCGCGTCCGCGGAGTCGCGTCCAGCAGAGTTGTTCAGGGTAGTGAGGGAGCTAACTCAGCTGCCTCCTGCCCCGAACCAGATCCTTGAACCTACTAAGGCCTGCTGTGACCAATTTAACAACTTCTTAGCGGATAAAATCTCTCGGATAAACGAAGGTCTGGATGCCAGTATTAATGCAGAGACTAGAGTAGAGGCGTCCAGAGCTTCCGTGGACTCTGTTGTACTGGATCAGTTTGAGTCTGTTAGTACCGAGGATGTGAACAAGATCCTTAGAAGCATTAGGAAAACAACCTGCTCCCTCGATCCCTGTCCCTCATGGTTAGTGGCACGGGGGGGGGGGGGCGGTTGTAACTTCATTGTTACACCGGATTATTAATACATCTCTGAGAGAGGGACAGTTTCCGGACAACCTCAAATTGGCCACTATAAAACCGATACTCAAAAAGCCCTCTCTCGACCCCCTGGTACACAATAGTTATCGGCCAATTTCGCTGCTGCCATTTTTGGGAAAGGTGATCGAGAGGGTGGTTGCGATCCAGCTTCAATCGATCTTGGATGAAACGGATTTTCTAGATCCATTTCAAACCGGTTTTCAGGCAGGCTACGGGGTTGAGACTGCCATGGTCGCCCTGGTCGATGATCTCCGTCTGGGCATCGACAGGGGTAGCGTGTCCCTGTTGGTGCTCTTGGACATCTCAGCGGCTTTCGATACCATCGACCATGGTATCCTTCTGGAACGCCTGGCAGAGGTGGGAATCGGAGGCACTGCGCTCCAGTGGTTCCGGTCCTACCTCTCTGGGAGGTTCCAGATGGTGCAGCTGGGGGACGTGTGCTCCGATAAGAGGGCCCTCACCTCTGGGGTCCCTCAAGGAGCCATTCTGTCCCCCATGCTCTTTAACATTTACATGAAACCGCTGGGAGAGATCATCCGGAGGTATGGGGCGCGGGGTTATCAGTATGCTGATGACACCCAAATAGTTTTCTCTATGTCTCCGACTGATGCAGTGGCCAGGGATGGCGTCGCTCTGCTCGTGGCCTGTCTGGAATCGGTAATGGACTGGATGAGGAAAAACAGACTCAGCCTGAATCCAGAGAAAACGGAAGTACTCGTGATAGGTTCTCCCGGTCCTGGGATGGAGGTGGTTCCACCTGTCCTGAACGGGCTCACGCTTCCCGTTAAGGACACAGTACGCAGCTTGGGGGTGCTCCTTGATTCGTCGCTCCATCTCACATCTCAGGATGCGACGGTCAGGAGCACCTGTTTTCAGCTTCAGCTGATACGCCAGCTGCGTCCCTTCCTGGACCGGGGGGACCTTGAAACTGTAGTACATGCTCTGGTAACCTCTCGATTAGATTTCTGCAATGCGCTCTACATGGGGCAGCCTTTGTATCACACTCGGAAGCTACAACTAGTGCAGAACATGGCAGCACGGCTGGTCACTGGCATACCCAGGGCCAGCCATATAACTCCTGTATTAAAAGATCTTCATTGGCTGCCTGTTCGCTTCCGGGCTCAGTACAAAGTGCTGGTTATTACCTATAAAGCCCTATATGGCTTGGGCCCAGAGTACCTGAAGGACCGTCTCTCCCCATACAATCCGCCCCGCACACTCAGGACCACTGGGCAACAATTATTAAAAGTTCCAGAGGCTAGATTATCTACCACCACAAAGAGGGCCTACTCGATCTCGGCCCCTAGCCTCTGGAACTCACTGCCCTTTGACCTCCGCCCGGCCGCCTCCCTCATCCAATTTAAAAAGGGGTTAAAAACCTACCTATTTGAACAGGCCTACCCCTGATCACATCGTCTCCCCCGTTGTTAATTGTATTATTAACATGAGCACCATTGTGTAGCTTTATTGGAATTGACGTAGTTTTTATTGTTGTATAAATGTTTTTAATCTGTATAGATATTGTGAACCGCCCTGATCCTTGGAAGGGCGGTATACAAATAAAATATTATTATTATTATTATTATTATTATTATGTGTATGGTGGTATTTATATCTTTTATGTTTGGTGTAATATGTGTTTTTATGTTGTATTTTATGTATTTTGCTTTTTAATATTCAGTACTTTTTCCTATTAAAACTGCAACCAAAAAAAGAAAAAAAAAAAAAGAAAAGTCACTTCTCACAGGGCTTGGTGGTTTCCAGACTTTTCACCATTTTGGTTGCCCTCTTCTAACTTGTCCACATCCCCTTCGCGGTGTCAAGAAGTCAACAAGACTTCTTGGGTGCTGCTTTGCCTCTCAGAAGCACAACATAGGAACCTGCCTTATACAGTACCAAGTCCATCTAGCCCAACAGCAGTCTAGAGTACCAGGCAAGATTCTCTTGTACCACTACCTGAAGATTTCTGGTATAAGCTGGTGGCTTCCCATCCAAGCCCCAACCAGGCCTGATGCTGCTTAGCTTTCCACATCAGATGAGATCAAATGTGCTGAGGGTGTTATGATGGAAAAGTTGCCTAACTGAATGCATCATATGTACTGTACAGTGCAAATGTACAAATGTCTGAAGTCCCAGGTCCAACATGTATGCACATCTGCATGCAAGTGGTGCCAAGTGTGCAGCTAAAAGATCTGCAGCTTTTTAAATGTTATTTTATTAAAGCTTTAAAAAGTACACAAACAACGAACGATGCAAAAACACAACTCACAAACAAAAACATTGAATACATGAGCAACTACATATATACCATTATTTACTCCTTCGTAATAAGCTGTATTTTCATCTGCAACTTTGAACTGAACACTGATGTCCCATGTCACACAAAAGTGTACATGCGCTTCCGTAGGGGAACTTTTGCAGGCGACAGTGTAGTGGCTGGAGCATTGGACTATGACTCTAGAGCCTGGAGACCAGGGTCTAAATCCTTTGCTCAGCCATGGAAACCTACTGGGTGACTGGGAAAGCCTCAGCCTCAGAGGAAGGCCAAGCTAAACCCCCTCTGAAGACATCATGCCCAGAAAACCCTGTGATAGAGTGGTCTCAGCGTCAGCATAAATTGGGAAAGATTTGAAGGCACACAACAACAAAGATCCAACAGCATTCTGGCCGAAGAACCCTAAGAAGGGCAAGGAGGAAGCATGATGTTTCCCATTCAGTTAGCAGCAGGTGGGGAGCTCAATAAGCAGCAAGCACACATCATCTCCTCTTGCATACTGTGATGGGATGTTTTGTATTTCTATTTAAATAAATAGATATAAATAAATAAGATAAATCCATACAATAACACGTGGACACTGATAGCGTCCAAATGGCTGCCCTCTTTCAGCCTTTTGGGATGATGTGTATGTGCTACCTCTAGTAGATCCTACTGCCATCCTCTATAAGCAGTGATTTCCTCTTTTTCTTCTTCTTTGGCTTTGCCAACAGGTATAGTAAAACAGAGGAGCCACCATAGTGTAATGGTTTGAGTGTTGGGTTATGACTCTGGAGACCAGGGATCGAATCCCGGCTTGGCCATGAAAACCACTGGATCACACGCTCTCAGCCTCCAAGGGAGGCAATGGTAAACCTCCTGTGAAGAAATCTGACCAAGAAAACCCTTTGATAGCCTCGCCTTAGGGCCACCATAATTTAGAAACAACTTGAAGGCACACAACAACAACAACAACAACAACAAACAGTCAAACAGCCTAACCTCAGCCTTGAAGCAAACTCTTCCAATTGCCACCACGTACTGTTTTCGCTACAATCGGAGAAAGGAAATGTTTTCTTCCCCCACTTAACCCCTATAACTAAGGCAAGCGGCAGAACCACAGCTGAAAATGTCAGGAAACCCAAGCCTGTTCCTTGGAGAAACATGTTATAATCCTACGGTGCTGTTGGCAAGAGAGACTTCTTAAATAATCCGGAAGACATTGCTCTTTGACTCAGCGGTTTGGAAATCTCACCACTTTTCTCCTTTCTATCACTGTAGTGTTTTCCCGGGGCCAGATTAATGATGCTAGTAATGCAAGAATGTGGGATTACTGAACGTATAGCAGGAAACAATTTAAAGAGCAAATGAGGCTTCAGAATCCAGAAAAAAAATGACCTTTCTAGGCAACCAAAGGCCATCTCTCATTTTTGCAGCACCTAATTTACTCCCGTTTTGGTTTTCCACATTGTGCTCGAGCTGGTTGCCCTCATTCATTTCACAGTCATGATGGAGAAAAATGCACAGTTACTTCCTTTCTTCTTTGAGCAGTCATTACTCCTGCTGTTTCCCCGCTGTTCATTCTTGTAATCCTTTTGCAGACCTGCTGACATTAGCTAGAAAGGATCAGAATGAGCCATTTGGTGGCCTTTTTCCAAGAGCAGGCTTTTGGGGGGGGGGGGTCAGTTTGGTGTCAGATAGGGTTGTCCTCTGTTCTGCCTTACCCCAAGTCATGCTAAGATTGGCCCAACCATCAGTAAAAGGATACAGTATGAACTGAGGCTTTTGCTCAGGGAAATGACTTGATAAGATCCTTTGAACCTGTTAACAAAAGACCCTCCTCTGCTTGAGGCCTCCTCCCTTAGAATATCTGTCCAGTCCAAATAGATTTGCCAGTTTAGCAGAGTCCCAGACCCTGAGATTTCAGTGATGAAACCTCAGACAAGGGGTCCGTCTACACCAGTGGTCCCTAAACATTGGTCGTCTAGATGTTTTGGACTTCAGCTCTCAGAATTTCTGACTGTTGGCCAAGTTGGAGTTTCTGGAAGCTGGAGTCCAAAACACCTAAAGGACCAAGGACCAAAGTTGGGGAATCACTGGTCTACAGAAATCGTGCAGATTTGACACCACTTTAAGTGCTGTAGCTCCATGCCAGGGAATTCCACAAGGTCTCAAATATCCTCTACCAAAGAATGCTGGTGCCTCGCCTCGCCACACTAAAAAAATCCCAGGATTTGGTGGGACGGAGCCATGGCAGTTAAAGTGGTGTCAAACAACTTTATTTCTACAGTGTAGATGCACCTCAAGAGGTGTGATTTTGTGATGTCAGAGGAAAGGACCCTGAGAGTGTCATAGGGGTGAGTCTTTGTGATATTACAGAGGTGGGGCAGTGGGGAGGGTGTTTTTTTCCCCCAAGCTTGACATGTTGCTGGTGGGGATTGTGGGAGGTGCAGTGCTAGCCTTGGAGAGTTTTCCCCACTAGGGCTTACAACACTGCTGCCAGGGCCTGTGCAACAGATAGTTGCAATGGGGACGCTCCGCTTCTTGTTTTAGTCCACTTGATAATGTTTTGGAAGCTTTTCCACAAAGAAAAAGCCTAAGTTAGGGCCCTGGTGCTTCTGGCAACACAAAAACACAATTTAGGCATGTGATCTTGACCCAAGACCACCTCTGTACCTTAGGGAAGTGTCATCCCAAGTACAACATAATAGAAGTGGATAGAAGGCAGCAAGAGAGAAGGTGTGCTTTCTTTGACGCGACATGAGCTGAGCCTGAAAGAGGTTGATGCTATAGACTTCTCAACTCACCTGGGTCCTCTTTGGGGTAGTGAAGGGGGAAGCCCACAAAGAGCTCTCCAGCTTGCTTGTCATCGTGTTTTATTTTTCCTCCAACTTTGACTAATGGCATGTTTCCTCTGCTTTCCCTCTTGGACCATCCCTGGCTCACTTGCTCTGTCTTGGACTCACGTCTCCTCACTCACCACTTCAGTAGGCTGCTCTCTTCTCATGGCATGATGTCTGCATCTCTCATCGATCTGACCCCCCAACACTCCGTCATCCTCCCCCATGCCTCTTTCAAATGGCCCCTTCCCACATTGTGTGTAGTAGCATGGAAGGTCAAAACCAACTCCCATCCTCTTCTGTCCTCCCCAGAGTGCCTGGCATGTCACGTAAATTGCCCTTTAAGCCTTGGAAACATTTGACCATCTCATACCATCCTGAAAATGCATGCCCCCTTTTTAATTGTGAGGTGAGGACAAGTTGCTTTGGCCTGGCAAGGCCTGGTCCAAAATGTGCTGAGCGCATTAGGATCGATGTAAGCATCACCACAACCATAAATCCTCCCAAGGACAATTTTTTAAAAAAAACAACAACAACACTAATCTGAGTTCTTTGAAGATTTCCAAACCATGTAAGTATGATCAAAGGAAATGTATGAGATAAGAACCAACGGATGGCAACCGCATGCCATTTTAGTTAAATTAGGGAAGAGGTCTCGATGGTAAGAGCTGGTCCTCAGGAGCTGTGTCATGATCAGACTGTCTCAGAAAGTGGCGGTGGGTTCTCCTTCACTGAAGACATTTAAGCAAAGGCTCCACAGCTGTCTCACAGAGCTGGGCAACCTTTGCCCCTTCAGGAGCTGAGCTTCAATGCCAGCAATGGGAATCTTGTAGCCCTCCAAATGTTGCTGGGCCACGCTCCCACTAGCCCAAGCCAACAGCATCATCCATAGTGAGGCATGCAAGGAGTGGCAGTGCAACACCGTCTCAGAGGACTGCATGGTTCCTATCCCTGTACTACAGATATCAGGCCTGATCACTGGCTATGCTGGATGGGACTGATGGGAGGTGAAGTTCAATAACATCTTGCTACAGAAGCATCAGATGGAAAAGCCCCAGTGCACTGGCTCTCTCTTCCCCTGTGATGGCTATAATGAGGTTATCTTGAAATCCAAAACATCTGGGGTAGCCATGTTGGCCATATAGCAAATCCAGTAGCATCCAAACAATTATACCTTTATTGGGCCAACTAAAATGCACAATTACATGTCGCAAGCCTTCGAAGTCATGCTGGCTTCTTCATCAGGCAAATAGGGGAAAGAAATTGAAGATGTTAGTCAATTGAAGATGTTAAGAAGGAGTCATGCTGGATTCCAAGGAAACATTTTCTTTGAATTGCAAATAGACATTAAACTTCCTTGAATCTGAAAATCTCCCAGTGACCAAAGGGAGTGTCAGCCTGCAGATAGCCCTCCAACATGTAACTGTGCATTTTGTTTGGCCTAATAAAGGTACAGTATCGTTCTTTGGATGTTATTGGATCTCACTACAGGTTTCACAAAATCATAGAGTGGGAAGAGGCCCCAAGGGTTATCCAATCCAACCCCCTTCTGCAATGCAGGAATACATTGTTAAAGCTCTTCTGAAAGATGGCCATCCAGCCTCTGCTGAAATACCTCCAAAGAAGGAATCATAGAATCGTAGAATCATAGAGTTGGAAGAGACCACAAGGGCCATCCAGTCCAACCCCTTGCCATGCAGGAACTCCAAATCAAAGCATCCCCGACAGATGGCCATCCAGCCTCTGCTTAAAGACCTCTAAGGAAGGAGACTCCACCACACTCCGAGGAGTGTGTTCCACTGTCGAACAGCCCTTACTGTCAGGAAGTTCCTCTTAATGTTGAGGTGGAATCTCTTTTTCTGCAATTTGTATCCATTGTTCCGCATCCTAGTCTCTGGAGCAGCAGAAAACAAGCTTGCTCCCTCCTGAATATAGCATCCCTTTAAATATTTAAACAAAGCTATCATATCACCTCTTAACCTTCTCTTCTCCAGGCTAAACATCCCCAGTTCCCTAAGGCGCTCCTCATAGGGCATGGTTTCCAGACCCCTCACCATCTTAGTTGCCCTCCTTTGGACATGCTCCAGTTTCTCCACATCTTGTGGAGACTCCACCACACTCCGAGGGAGCGTCTTCCACTGTTGAACAGCTCTTACTGTCAGGAAGTTCTTCCTAATGTCAAGGTGGAATCTCTTTTCCTTTAGTTTGAATCTATTGCTCCAGGTCCTAGTCTCTGGAGCAGCAGAAAACAAGCTTGCTCCACCCTCAATATGACACCCCTTCAAATATTTAAACAGGGTTATCATATCACCTCTTAACCCTCCTCTGGATGCACTCCAGCTTGTCCACATCCTTCCTGAATTGTGGTGATCCTACACTGAGCAGCAAGTTGGACTACTAAATGAATTCTGACGTTTCCTTCCGGCTCTATTAAGAGGTAACCAATTAATGTCATGGAGGACCCAGATGTCAGCCTCTTCCCCTACCACACCCATACAGGAGGGAAAGGTAGACTAGTAGCACAGTACCTTTTGTTTTGGCCATGGTGTCTGCAGCACGGTAGACCAAAGATGGAACTTTTCCAAGCCAGAACCATGTTAAAGTTAAATTGTAGGGCTACAAACCCTATTCATTTTAGATCGAATGCTTCCAAATGGTACTATTTCTCTGCCTCAGGGAGCAGGTTCTCAGTATCATCAAAGGGCAGCAAATTGTTAGTTATTTGCTTTATTATTACTATATTTGTACCGCCAGGAATGGGGTGAGGTGCTTGTGGGATCTTCTGCTTCAGAAGCCAAAATAACTTGGCTGGCTCTGCGTATGCACTTAGATGCTACAGCTTCGAAACATTTGTTTCCTTGGCTTTTTGAAATGGTTTCCCTAGAAACTCTAGAGTAGGAATGGAGTTGGGGGAATAACTACTTCGGCTATCCAGGATGAGCCTCCCTTTTCTGGAATTCTGAAATCCAAAATGGTCCAGAATTGTCCACATGTGTGGCAGAGATAGTGACACCTCTGCTTTCTGCTGGTCCGGTGGACAAAAACTATGCTTCATGCACAAAATTATTAAAAATATTGTTCATCAAATAAAAGTTATATACAAAGCTTAAATGAATTTTATGCTTAGACTTGGGTCCCATCTCCAGTATATCTCATTACATTTCTGCAAATATTCCAAAATTGCCAATAATAACAATAATAATAATCCAAACTCCAAAATGCTTCTGACCCTACGCATTTTGGAGGAGAGAGTGAGTCAACCTGTAGTATGAATTAACTTGCTATAAAAGTTTTTGCAAGCTCTAGTAAAATCATGAAACAAAATACTACTTGGTATATAATAAAAGGTGGAAACCAACAGTAATAGGAAGGCTACAGCAGAGTGACAGGGCATCTATTTCTCTTGAGAAAGGTCTCAGGTTCAGTTCTCAGAATCAGGTAGCAGGAGAAAGAGAAAACTCTCCCCTTGAAGAGTAGTGTAGGCAATAAGAAAGCAGATAGACAAATAGTGTAAACAGGTGACACAGCATATCCGCATTGAAATTAATAGTGCTTTCATATCAAGGCTCCATCTTACAGAATCCTGGGATTCTGTGAAGTACACAGAATTCTCTGCCAAAGCTCTCGTACTGTAGTTCAAGGAAATATGCTCGAGAATTCTGTTATACCTCACCAAGCTACAAATCCCAGGATTATGTAAGATGAAGCCAGGACAATTAAAGCGGTATGAAACTGATATAATTGTACACTGTGGAAGGTGGCTTCTTCTTTAGCAGAGGGACCGCAGCTCAGTGGTGGATCACAGGCTTTATGTGCAGAAGGTCCCAGGTTAAACCATTGGAAGAACTGCTGTCTCAGACCTTGATAGCTCTTGCCAGTCACTGTCAATGGAGCAGTGGTTTCAGTCATGAAAATACACCTGCTCCTGATGTTCCATGTGGAGTTACTAGGTAATTTGTCACTGTTTCTTGTGTTGCACTTCTGAATGCAAATGTTTTGATCATGCTGCCTGATTCATTCCTTCCAAATGATAAGGCTAAGCTGAAGGAACATGTTTTACGGCCCAGTCGTGCGTCACTCATGTATCAGGATCCAACCTGCAACAAAGGAACCCATTGAAGACTGGTGCTGTGGAAGAGGGGGTTGCTTCACAAGAGTTAGGATGCCCTTATTGCCAACATCATGGTGGTTGCTGCTTGGACCCACTCGGGTTGCCGTTCTCTCCCCCTTGGCTTGCAGAGATCTTAAACTGCGGAAGAAGAATTGGCAGGCTGGGCTCCAAGGCTCCCTGAGGCAGGTGTATTATGGCGCAGCCTTGAGAAGCATTGCCAGATCTGTAGAAGGAAGGAAGCCAATCTTTCTACCTACACATTGCAGCATTGGGGTGGGAGTCTGGCACCAAATGGAGCTTGCATCCCAGTACCTGCCTGCCTAGCATCGCATCAAGCCAGGCTTCCCATAGGTGTGACTTTTTCCTCCCTAAGTGCCAAGAGACATATTTGGATAGACTGGGAATAACAAGGCAATGGAAAACAGTTTCCCATCACATCTTCAGCTATCTAGAGGTGAGGCTACAGTGGAAGAGCCGATGCCCAGACTGAACCTGGAAGCACACCTGCTTTCCCACCTACTTGGAAATCTGAGAGATAAGGCGAGAGGTGGGGCTGGTGTAGCACAGTGGCACAGCATGCTGGCTTTCTCCATAGAAACAGTCAATCCCAGGTTCAATCCCAGGTTCAAATCCTGGCATGAAAAGGATCAGCTGGCAGGGAAGGTGAAAGAGCCCATGGCACCTGGAGGGCCTCAGTTTCCTCATCCTTGCTCTGGAACTCTGGTCCTCCAGGTGTTTTGGACATCACCTGCCAGAAGCCAGCAGGGTGTAATGGTCTGAGACTTGGACTATGACCAGAGTTCAAATCCCAGCTTGGTCATGAAAACTCCATGACCAAATCATACTCTCTCAGCCTCAGAGGATGGCAATGGCAAACCCCATCAGTACGGGCAAGGAGCCCTGGTGGCACAGTAGTTAAATGCCAATACTGCAGCCATTCACTCACAGTCGCAAGGTTGTTATTTCAATGCCAGCTAAGGGCTCAAGGGTTGACTCAGCCCTTGTTGGGGGCAATTACATTGTAAACCGCTTAGGGAGTCCTTAAGTGCAGTGATAAGCGGAATAGAAATGTACTTGCTATTGCTATAGAAACTTGCCACCTGGCAGTCCCTTCTGTGTTTGGCAGGGCTGTTGGCTGGCTGGGAAAGGGAGGTGCTGGTGACAGCAATATGGACTCATCCCTTTTCTGCCACCATCGCCTCCCTTTCCTGGCCAGCTGGCATCAGCAGCTCCCTCATGCCACCACCTCACAGCCAAGAGAGCCCAAGGTGGTGGAGAAGCACAAGGGGAGCAATTTCCAAGTGGGTACGGGGTGGGGGAAGTGGGTGCTGGGTGGCACCAGCACCTTATGCCTGCCAGCAACCACAGTGAACACAAAGGGGCAGCTGCGGTGGGTCAGGGAAGACAGCTATGAGTTGCCACACTGGTAAGAGCCAACATGGCATAGTGCTTTGGGTGTTGTACTACGACTCTGGAGACCAGGGTTCGATTCCCAGCTTGGCCATGAAACCCATTGGCTGACCGTGGGCAAGTCACACTCTCTCAGCCTCAGGAGAAGGCCACAGCACACCTCCTTGGAACCAATCTTGCCAAGAAAACCCCATGACTGGTTCACCTTAGGGTTGCCATAAGTCAGAAATGACTTGAAGGCACGCCACCACGAAAACTCCTGCACATGAGTTGGAAGAGAGGAATTTGTTCAGCAATTTTTTTTTTTTTTTTGGAAGTGCAACTCCCAGAATTCACCCCTTGGCTAGCGGATTCTGGGAGGTGCAGTCTAAAGAAAAGGAACATTTCCAAACTCTGCCTTTTGGTAGATTTCATCCCCCCTTTTAACCCAGCCATGCCCTTTTCTTGATCACCAGTGAAGTCTACACAGGCTCTGAGCATGCCCCCACCGAATGGAGTGTTTTCCATTTAGCCTTTTGGAAGGTGCCCAGATTAATCTTGGGATACAGCCTAACCCGGGCATCGGCCTTACAGATGTGGAAACCACAATTCAGCCCTTAATATGGGCTTAGATCAGAAATGCAAATAAATGTATAAATCCAAAACAGACCTGGGAGTTATTTGCTTCTATTAAAAAACAAGAACAACCCTGCAATAGACCAGATTCAATATGTTTGTTTTATTTGGTTTGGTGACCGACGTAGGTATTTAAGGCTTCCAATAAAACATTTAAATCACAGCAAAATACCCACAAATCAGTTTGACTCGTTTGGGTGGGAGGATGGTTGTAATAGTATAAAACATTTTTAGCCCTTTATAGAAAACTTTGGCTGGGTCATGAAGCTAATAAGCCATTGCGTTCTATTCTGGGTCCAAAATGGTTGGTTTCTTTTAAAAAGTGCTGCTTGAGAGAATAAACAGAATTCTAGAAAGCGTGGGCCCAACTGAATGGTGTGAATGTGATTAGCAAAGAGAATGCAAAAAAACCTGTATTTAAAGTAGGGAAAGCCGATGTAATTCTTTCTTTCCCTGCCACAATCCTGAAAGAAGGAAAAATGCCCTCAATGCTATTGTTTGTATTTCAAGAGACGTCTCTGTACTAGGAATGACTTATTTATTCATTTATCCGTTGTATTTATATCCTGCCATTCCTCCAGTGATCTCAGTACACCATGCATGGCCCATCTCCCTTGCCACTTTTCCCTTAGATCAACCTCCCTGCAAAGGTCATGCTGCTTTATTGTATGAAAAGAAAGTGGAAATGGAGCCAGAGAGTAGCACCTTTCTCCGTGGACCTTATCACACCAGACCAATTCGGATCGAATCTGAAGTGGCCTTGGAACTGATTTCTGTGAATTTGGTTGTTACTTTGGATTGGCTTTGGAATGGCTTCATAGTAACAGCATTCACATGTGATAATTCAAGGCACATTCATGTGAATTCACTTGGAAGAATGCAGAGTGACTCTGGATTGGGGCTGCAAAAACCCTCGTCTGATAAGGGCCCATGTCTTAACTGCATGACACTGTCACACTTCAATTCTTTTCCTGCGGAAGTCAGTTGTAAAAGTGAGTCTTTTGTCTAGCTGGAAAAATCCATTCAACGAAAGAGTGTGTGACTCACCCAAGATCACCCAGTGGGTTTCCACAGCCGACAGGGAAATCGAACCCTGGTCTACAGTCATAGTCCAATGTTCCAACCACTATACCATGCTCACTGTCTATCATTAGGTTTGTTGTTGTTGTTGTTGTTGTTGTTGTGTGCCTTCAAGTTGTTTCTGATGTATGGTGATCCTATCATGGGGTTTTCTTAGCAAGTTTCTTCAGAGCAGGTTTTGTCATTGCCATCCTCTGAGGTTGAGGGAGTATGACTTTGCCCAAGATCACCCAGTGGGTTTCCATGACTGAACAGGGACCTGAACCCTGCTTTCCAGATTCTTAAGTACAAGGATGCAATTGCTTTTGGAAGCAAACATTGTGGGGCAGCAGTAGTACTCACTCCAACCGTATCCTAAAAGGAGCCCTGGTGGTACAAGTGCCTAAATGCCAGTACTGCAGTCACATAGTTGTGAGTTCAATCCCAGGGCTCCAAGGTTGACTCAGACTTCCATCCTTTCGTAGGTCGGTAAAATGAATCCCCAGCTTGTTGGGGGCATTTGCCTTATAGACTGTAAACTGCCTAGACAGTGCTGAGTTCACTGATAAGAGGTACAGAAATGTAAACACTATTGCTATTGCTATTGCTATTGCTAAATGCAATCTTGAGCTGATCAATCAGATTTCCTCCCTCTTCCAGAGAGGACAGATGGATATTCCATATAGTCTGTACCTCAACGGGACAGCTTCCTTTTATTGCAATGGAAGATCCCATCCCCACAGGCAGTGTTGAAGGACGGTTCAACTAACCAGTCCAGCTAGCTTTTGTAGCTGGAATGGGGGGAACACTACATTTGTCTCAGACAGCAAAATATTTTGGGCTGGCCATGGCCAGGGCCCCATGAGTTTGCCCATTCCTGGTCTAAAGCAAGATGTAAGGGTGGGATGGGAAGAAAAAAACAGATCTCTTCTTTTCATTGAAGGAAAAAAAATTTTTTTTTAAGGATTAGCTTTCCCCCAGGTGTGGCTGTGAACAATGTGAGGGCTGGTGGAAAACACCATCTCATTGGTTCCATGTCAATATCCAGGCTTTGTTTCCAGTGGCTTCTCAGCCAGGAGATCCTCTTCTTCCTGCATCAGCTGTTTGACTGTGTACAAGTTCAAACCTCTCTGTGGCCCTGACACTTCATTGTTCGGAAAGCAAGAGGGTCAGTCAAAGTAAACTGCTCTCTCAGGCTCCACAACCGCATTCTTTTTTCCCATATGGAAAAAGTGGCGAACCATAATGGGGGTGGAGGAAAGCCTTGGCGTTGCCCAGAGTTGCTTTGCTTTGGTTCGTGAGCGATATATTGCAAAGAATCTTGGAATAATAAACATGCCTCCAAACTTTTTATTCCGCCAGATCTTTTCAAGACTAGATTTGAGCTCTTGAGGAAGCAGAATTAGAAACTGTAGGGTTGTGAGTCCCAACTTTTGGGGAAAGGAAGGGTATAAATAAAGTATGCGATGGGTGGAAGAGGGTAGCATGTTGTATGCTGCAGCGTATACGTCTGTAGGGTGGAACCCAGGCATTATTTTATGTATTAACTTTGTGCAGTTTCCTTGGATGGAAACAACACCAGCATCACACCACATGCTCAACTGCACAGCAGTAGGCATCAGGGCACTCCGCTGGCACAGTGTTTAAACGCACTGCGCCAAAGGAGCACCACAGCAGCTATGGCGCCCTTTCCACAACACGAAAAAGAGCCACTTTTTGTGCCACGGCAGCTAAGGCATGACCACAGATCCATGCTAGAGGACCTACAAATACTTAGTTTTTTTCTCTAGGAATCTCTACGTCCTCCATCACAACTCTATGGTCCACATCCACTGGAAGGTGACCACAGAACCATGCTAGAGGGCCTACACATGCCGAGAGAAGTGTTTTCTCTAGGAATTTCTAGGTTCTTCATCGCAACTATGGTCAACTTTTGGCAGAGTCACACTGGAGGACCTAGAGATTCCTAGAGGAAACCCATTACTTAAATCTGTAAAAGTTAGAGCTGCAAATGTGGGGGGCTGACTGTATTGCCAAAAGATGGATGATGTCCAGCCTTTGCTTGTAAAGTCCCAACAAAGGATAAACCCTCCCCAGGGGATTGGCCCCAATGCTGAGCAGCTCTTCCTTTCGAATCCGACCATTCGCTTGCCTGAAAATGAGGCGAAATGCAGATGAACGTCTTCTCTGGAAAGTAAACACTTTGATTTTTCTCTTCTTGCATTTCTAAGCCCCTCCAGGGAAGAGGGGGTGTCTGATTTTGGCAATCCAGTGCTCATTTCAAGACCCGAAGCATGTTTTTAATTGTTACATCATAAAACTTGCCAAATCATAAAGAATGTTGCTTTAGAAAGAGAGAGTGAGTGAGAGAGCGAGAGAGAGAGAAACAGCCTTCGGTTTTATAGAAGTTCTCAACAACTTGACTAATACAATAATTGCAGCAATGAGATTGTACTGCCTGGTGGCAAAGAGAACTCGCTTTAAAAATAATCACGCCATCTGTCATTAAGAGCATTTGTTAGATCTGCTAGATTGAGGCCAAAAATCAACAGTGCATTTTTAAACACACACACACACACCCCTTTCTCTATTGCTAGACATCAGGAGCAAGGAAAGTGATCAACGGTATCTATAGATCCAAAAAATGGAACTCCAAAATGTACTTTTATCCAAGACAAAGGTTTATTTAATTGGGTGGTTAATCTTCGTTTAAGTATCTTCCCCACATATATATGTGAACATTTATATCTATCTATCTATCTATCTATCTATCACACACACACACACACACACCTCCCCCCTCCCCTGTGTGTGTGTGTGTATGTGTGTGTAGGTTTAGATTATCTTGAGAGACTACTAACATACTGCTTTCATTTGTGCTGATCTTGGCTATATTTAATAGCAGTGTTTATTGGCTAATGGCCAAAGAAGTAATAATGTGATTATATCACACATTGGCAGACATTTTAACAGGCTGCAATTATCTAGAATTTGTGTAACCTGCACATCCGCAGGTTTACCACACTTGGGCAAACTCTGACAATTGGTGCCAAGTTAGTCATCTTGAGAAACGCCAACTTTCTTTTTATCCCCCTTTAGAAACCACCTTCCTAGCTCTCGTGGTTGTTGACATGGATATGACAGGGAAGAGCTGTCTGGATTCCAGCAGACCCTGGTGAGAATCTGTGTGACAAAACGTGTCAGGTTTTGAACTAAGACCAGGGAGGCCCAGGTTCAGCCACTTACACATAATGAAAAAAGCAAAGTGCAATTTGTGTAACATCTACAGGTGTGACTTGGTATGTATAGAATCAAACTGCATCATAGAGATGTAAGGTAATGTAGGAAGGGCTATCTAGAGTTGGAAGGCCCATCTAGAATAATAGAATGCTCTCAGAGAGGCGGCCCAGAAGGATACCATGATTGATGGTATCAAGAGAAAACTTGTCCCCTTTCCTACTTGGGTTCAAGTATGGAAGGATCAGTGAAATGAAGGCAGAAGTTTATTTAACAATCCAGATGTCTTTCTCAACAATCTGGCCCCAAACCATACATATACCTTACCATTTATTGCAGTTTTGGAAACCTATCGAGCAATACATTTGCAACACATCTTTGCAATTATAAGAGGATATTGGATATATATGAGCCAATCGTGAAACAGTAGCATTAAGTCACAATGGAACATTATCAAGCAAGGGCCAAGTAAAAACGAGTCACACAAAACCTTTGCCTTACATTTCAGATTGTTATTGTTATTAGTAGATAACACCAGTTAGTTGAAGATGATACGGATCAGAATATCCTGCAAAGCTTAATCTTCTTTTTAATTTGCTCAGTTATGTCAGCATTTGCTAGAACTGATGTCAGTCATCATTATATGCCAGGTTGAGGTGCTAAATGGGTTCTAATCTGTACTAAATTATCTAAATTCCATTCCCAGGTATCCCAAAATATAGCAATCCACAACTGGCTCAAATGTTGGCCTAAATCATGCCCCTTCTAACTTTTTAAAACTGTCTCTTTGAGGAACCACCATAAAAGGCAAAGAATCCCACAAATCCAGACAAAGGACGTGTCTTCACAAGGACCAAAAACATGCACCTCTTGAAACAAAAGGCGAAGGGAAGCAAACGGAGATTCTCAAGAAGTGAAAGATTCAATTTGGTAACACTTTCTTGTCTTTTGTTGTGTGTGGGTGGACTCAACAGAAGACAACACACCCTGCCCTGTACAAATGATGTGAAACTTCATTTCACACAGCTGGCTATAGTGTAAGCCATCTGGGCTGATAAAATCTCCTGCGTGTGAAACCTGGTTGCTCACTATACACATGGAAAAAATGAAAGGCTATAAATATCAGGGATTTCCAGTGAAAAAAAGACACACACGCTGTACTGGTTTTCAGATTTTGAATAATTTCTAATACATTTAGTCAAGAATATTCTAAAGCAGGATAGAGTTTGAAACCATCGCTTGAAACAGGCTTTTCCACTCTAGCATGTTCCAGATGTATTAAAACTATTTTGATAACCCTCTGCCAGCGTGGCCATAGCAAGTGGGGATGATGTACAGATCTGGAAGCTGCCAGGGTGGAGAAGTCTAGAAGATAGTTGAGACATACGGCCTAGCAAACTGGACTCAGACCCCGGACACTTGAATTTAAAAATACTTGTCTTGCAGTGTTCTCTCTTCAGCCACAAAATGTCTGAGAAGCCTTTAACACAGTAGGCTGTGCTGGTCTATGACAATAATAAAGATGAACTGAACAGTTGGCCCTCTGTATCCATGGATTCTTTATCTACCAATTCAAGCATCCATACCTTGAAAATATATATATATATTTTTAAAAGGTTACATTCCAAGCAGCAAACCTTGATTTTGCCATTTTATATAAGGGACACCATTTTACTACGCCACTGTATTTAATGGAACTTGAGCATTCAAGGGTCTTGGTCCTGGAACCAAACCCCAGCAAATACCAAGGGAGGACTGTAATTTAGCCCTTTCATCCGCTTTCCCATTCCTTGGTGCTTATGCATCTTGGCTGAATTAAATCAGAATCCTTATATCCAAAATAGGGAGCCACAGTTTAACGGTGGCTAACTAACCAGGGTCTTCAAGTAAATGAACTGTGGTAGAAAATCCTGGATAGTGAGTTGACACAGGCTGCCTCTGCGATGCAGAAATAATCCAGTTTGACACCACTTTAACTGCCATAGCTCCATGCTATGGAATTGTAGGAATTGCAGTTTTGCAAGACATTTAGCCTTCTCTGTCAGAGAGCTCTGGTGCCAGAACAAACAACAATTGCCAGAATTCCATAGCCATGGAGAAACGGCAGTTAAAGTGGTGTCAAACTGGATTGTTTCTGCAGTGCAGGTGCAGACAAAGTTGAGCCTCGCAACACAATACTACAAGATAAAGTACACCTATTTGCAGCTCCTGCCATCCCATCATGCTATTTTCCAGGATAGTCCATTCCTTACTGCCTGGTTGTGTAACACATCTCCTGTCCAGTCAACTACTGACTTGCTCAGTCATCTCTGAGTGCTGTTATTTATGTACCAGTACTTATCTTTGCCTATGATTCTATACAGATCTCCAGGAATGATACTTCAGATGCTGCTGGACATCAGCTCACTATATTCCTTGCCATTTTCTATGCTGGCTAGGAATGCTGGCAATTGTAGCTCAACACCGTTTGGAGGGCTGCGTAATTGCCATCCCTGGTATATAGGATTAAACCACAGTTCCCAATTTTGGACTGAACCGTAGTTCAGTTCTAAAATGTAATCACCAAGGAAGGACGGAGGACATGTGCAGACTAGTTGCTTATTCCTTGCAAGTCAACTTCAGCTTAGCAAGCTGGAAACTGGGGTGTCTGGACTTGTGGGTTGAGCCTGGACTCATTTTGGAAGGAGGGTATATTTGGTGATGGATGTGCAACTGAAGCTCAGCTGTTTACATCAGAGTCCAGAGTGTCCTTTCAGAAGCAGAACAGTCATGTATGAAAGAAAACTCCTACTTGGCCTCTGAAATATTTCATTCTTTCATGATGATGGCCTTGACTGGGTAGCTTCCCTTTATTCATTAAAGCCATCAGGGGGGAAACCGTTTACATTTGGAGAGGTTTCACTCTTAAGATCAAATCACTTGCCTCTCCCCTGCTATAAATCAAGTCCACTTATCATTTTCTTCTGCTATCCCTCTGTTAAGCCTTCCTGGTTCACACATTAGGAGTGTTCTTTGAGATATTACTTTCTTTCATCTAGATGCTGCAATGCATGAGAGCAAAAGTGCTTCCCACAATGGACCAAAAGCAGAAAATAAAAATCACTGCTTTGTTATTCTCTTGGAAGGGCAGCAACAAAGAATTAAAGATCCTCAAGTGAAGAGATATAACATTAAATGCCAAATTCAGGATTGTCCATCCCAGAGTATTTCCAATTTTTACATATGGTTACAAAGGCTGGACTGTGAAGACAGTCAACAGGAAGTAAACCAACTCATCTGAAATGTGGTGCTTGAGAAGAGTTTGACAGATACCATGAACTGCTAAAAAGACAAATAAATGGGTCTTAGAGCAAATTGGGTCTGAACTCTCACCAGAAACCCTAAACCGAGGCATTCATGCTTTGGATATATCACTGGAAAACATGATGATAATATAAAGTGGAAGGCAGGATGAAAAGCGAAAGACCACATTACATCAAGTAAGGCTACTTCCACACTGCAGCAATAATCCAGTTTGACACCACTTAAACTACCATGGCTCCGTGCTATGGAATTTGGGGAATTGTAGTTTTGTGAGAGAGTCAGCCTTCTATGTCGGAATGCTCTGACGCCACCACAAACTGCCACTCGCAAGATTCCCTAGCACTGAGCCACTAGTGCCAACCTGGATTATTTCTGCAGTATGGATGCAGCCAAAATTATGTCCCCGAGTCTGTAAGACAGTAGCAGGGCTGCAGATAACTCTTGGGTCTGTCCTTCATAGGGTCATTATATGTTGAAGTTGACTTGTCAGCAAATATTTTTCTGTGAGGATTTCTTTTCCTGTAAGGATTGAACCGTTTCATCCAATGCAGTAAAAACCAAAAAAACCCAGAGCTCAGTTCCATGCAACAGCTTCCCAGTCCTTAGTAGACTCTTACTTCCAGTATCTGACAGAAGACAACAGTAGAAGAAAATTGTAGGATGGACAGATGCCCCCCTCCTCATCCCATAGCCACATTAGGTCCCCCCCCACCACATCTGCTATAGGTTAACAGTGAAATTGTTTTCTGAATATTAATCCTTATGTAGCCAAATGCGCACCCATCCATGCACAAGATCGATGTATCAATAGGTTTAGGAGACCAAGGTCTTCACAACCTTTTTACAAAATACATTTTAAAAATGGGAATGGGTGGGGAACCCAACAACAGCTGGATGAAAGCTAAACTGGCTCAGCGACCACAGAATGCAGAGTGCCTATTAGTGAAGAAGCCGTTATTTTCCGGACACACCAGGGACTGATAGCATATTTGTGCAATATTTATTTTCCTTCCTGGAAGTTCACTGTCAATGGCTCGCCAACCGGCAGCCATTAGTGGGACACCTAGAGGAAGGTGAAAAGCAGAATGCAAGATGGGAGAAAAGGAAACAGAATGGAGTATCCCTGAAAAGAGCACGGCCGATGAACCCAGCGTTCAATCTTGCAACATTTTGTTGCAGGTCCCTCTTGTTTTTTAGCCGCTCCGTGGGCCCTCAGTGTTATCAGCTGCGAGGCATTGCAAATACCAACGGGGTATTTGCTGGAAAAGAGGCAGCCATTTGCCCACATGTGATACCAGGCCCTTGATCCGTTTGTGTCACCGATCTTCAATTTAGTTGCATTCATGCTAGAGGTGCTCATAAAAACGATATTCATGCTTAAAACCACTCAGAAGTGCCTGCGAAGAAGGGACCCCCACATTTGCAAATGATACGGCCGTACTTAGCGGACGCTCATGTTTCGACGGCTTTCCCCCCCTTCATGCTTCTTCCAGGGGTCCCTTTATGCTTTCTGGTATGCTGCCAAACACCTGTGCAGCTAAGAGTGCAACAAATATGCTTGCTGTTTAATTTAGCTTTGTACAGAAAAAGACTGCATTAGGCCTGATGTAGGCCTAATCCCAGGCCTCTAAAGAGGTTTAAGGCACTCTAGTTTCACCTAATCCCGAAACCTAAACCCAAATCTTTGAAAACTCCATGACACCACAGGAATGGGCAAATAAAGGGCCTTCCACTATTAAATTATTAAAAGGACACAGTGTGTCTTTTGGATTTCAGACTTAAAGCTTTCCCAAAGGAGTTTGGCCTTGTCCACAATAAGAAATGTTTATTTTGCAGACAATAGGTTGAAGGTCTCGCTGACGGTTTATTAGGCCGTGTCTGATCGCTTTGGGGTGGGGGTGGGCAAGGGGGGCTTGTAGTGGGTGAGGAGGAAGCAAAAGAAGAAAGAAATAAAAGTAATATCCCTCCACGGAGGTTAAGTATGTAAGAAAAACGATGAAAGAAGTAACATGTCTAGACATTGCAAGCTTTACCAAAAAAAAAAAAAAAAAAAAAAAAATCCAAAAAACCCCCCAAGCCCCTTAAAAAAAAAAGGCCCAACTAATATCTTATTTTTAAAAAGAATGTTCCAACCATCCACAAGGCAAAGCTGGAGCCTTTAAGCTCAATTCTGAATAGTGTTAAATACTAGGATGGAACTGCTGCTGGCGTTGTGCCCTACGAAGAGAAACACAGTTAGGTGCGTAATTAGCTATAGATGCCGTCGCTTTGCCGAACGGCGCACTTAGAACTCTGTTGACAGGCCATTTCAGGAGGTAAAACACTGATATTGGGTTAGAACATCACAACAAAGGATATTGCCGCCCACATGGTGTTTGGCTGGTGAGCAGTGCTCTCAACAGGTACTCGGAATTAGGCTGACTATCTCGATCAGTAGGGAAGGGCAGCTGATTTGTTTGCCAACGGCTCCTGGGTTCAAATTCTGACTAAATGATTTTTTTTAAATACCCCTTGGCAGATTCAAGGAAGTACCAAAGCAGCTTGCAAAGCTGCTGCCAGCCAGTGTGGGGAAAGTGCAACCGGTAGGCTGTATGCGGCCCGCACATGCAGCCTACGCACCCCGCTTGGATGCCTCCATTGCGGGGGGAAATGTTTGTAGGTGTGCATGCACATGTGTGTGTGTTTTTTTTCCTGCCCCAGCAGTGATAGTGATTTTGAAGGTCAGAGGCCTCCCCTCCAATATACACCCCAGACCCTAAAACCTGGAAAAAATGAAGATGGAGATGATCTTTTGACTATTTTAGGGCCCCCCCCCCCCTTTTCTGCTTTTTTGACCTTGTCTAGCCTATGATGCTACATTTGAGATGTGGTGCTGGAGAACAATACTGAGGATACTGTGGACAGCCAAAAAGACAAACAAATGGGTTCCTGAATAGATCAAGCCGGAACTCTCCCTGGAAGCCAAGATGATGAAACGGAGACTGTCATACTTTGGCCACGCCATGAGAAGGCATGAATTATTACAAAATGCTATAATGCTAGGAAAGGTGGAGGAAAGCAGAAAGAAAGGAAGATCTCATGCCAGGGATGTTATGGGCCTGCATTTGCAGGACCTAAGCAAAGTGGTTGAGGACAGTGGGCTTGGAGATGTCTCATCCACAAGGTTGCCATGAGTCGAGCCCAACTTGAGGACAGTTAACAACAAACAGTAAAGTCTATGACGTCTACCAGACAGTAGTCAGGAATGTGGACTAACAGGGCTGGCCCTACCACTAGATAAAATGAGTCAATTGTCTCAGGTGGGAGATGCTGCACGGTGGCAGACAGGTACTAGAGAGGACCGAGTCACGCATCACACAGCATGCCTTGTGTCTCCCAAGCTCATCTTCAGATTTTGTGGATGATGAGCTTCCATTTCCATCTTGAAGAAACATTAGACTATTCCAGGCTGCACCTGAAATACAGTGTCCAGTTCTGGGCATGACAATTGAAGCAGGCAATTCACAAGCTGGAACATGTCCAGAGGAGGGTCACCAAGATGGAAAAAGTTCTGGAAACCAAGCTCTGTGAAGAATGGTTGGTGAGTATGCTTAGCTGGGGAAAGAAAAGGTTCAGAGGTGATATGACAGCTACCTTTAAATAGCTGAAGGGATGCCATGTAGAAGATGAAGCAAGCTTGCCTTCTGCAGGTCCAGAGACTAGAACAAAAGCCAATGAATTCAAAGTACAAGAAAGGTGATTCCACCTAGGAAGGATGGATTCCATCTTAGGAAGGAGTTCCTGATGGCAAGAGTTGTTCAGCAGTAGAGCAGACAACTGTAGAAGGTGGTGGATTCTCCTTCGCTTAAAGTTTTTAAACCAAACTCCCCATGATGGTTTAGCAGTTGATTCCTGCATAAACTAGAGTCCCTTGTGCACCTTCCAGCTCTATAATTCTATGGCCAGGGGCACCATTTTGGAGCCACTTTGGGTCTCACTCTGGGAGAAAGGCAGCATGAAAATAAAATAAGTAAATAAAAATAAACCTGCTTTTTAACATCACAGTTCTGGAAGATTATCTACTCAACAGTGAACTCAATGGAGCTTATGCAGAGATATGTAGGCACAAAGGTGCAGCCTCAAAACCAAAAGAAGTGCTCTTCCACCAAGTCACACCATCCAACCATTTACCGTTTTGCAGAAGCTCTTCAGGGTTTCAGGAAGAGGTTGCTCCCCTTCCAAACATACACCGAGAATTGGGCCTAATCTCCACTGTGGAATTAATGCAGTTTGACACAGCTAGGGTAACCAGAGGTCCTCCTTTTCTAGGACATAGCCTATATTTCTGGCTTCTCTTCAGGAGAAGTTCCAAAATGTCCTCCATTTTGGGCATGACTAAGAAGCATGGATCTGCATGTATGTGTGTTTTGGGCTTCTCTTTTGTAATGTCCTACCTTCTGTGGCATCTTGACCTCCTTCGTGGTTACAACATCTGGTAACCCTGGGACAGAGTTTGAACTGCCACGACTCCTCCATCTTATGGAATCCTGGGACCTGTAAAAACAAAAGCATACAAAAGAAGCATGAAGGTGTCTTGAGAAATTCAGTGTCCTAACAAAGGGGCCTGTGGCCTCACACAGGACAGGGTCATATTGGATTGCAAAGGAGGTATATTTTTCTGTTGCAAATGGATGTTAAATTCCTGGACTTTGACTTTCCCAGTAGCCACATGGCCAGAAGGAGGAGGCACACGCCTGCAAGTAATGCCCTACATACAATCTGAACCGAGAACAAACACACCAAAATGCAGGCCTAGGACTAATGTCTTCCATTTTTTCCCCTTCCTGTATGGTTTTTAATACCTTTCCAGTGGAGCTTTGAAAGCTGGCAATATGTCCATTGTGCATTCTGGTTGGCCCAATAAAAGGTATCACTCGAAGATATAGATAACAGTGAAGGTACCACTGTAAGATGATATTTATTTCTTTTTATTAAACAAGTCATATATACACTACCATATATAAAGGCATACCGTAAAAAACATACAGTACAGATGCCCATATATAATACCCATCATACATACCTATGCATCCATCCATATACACATACACACCAAAAACAGACATGGATAGTGAATTCAAACAAAAAAATCCAACAAACAATAATACCTTTCTTGGCCAACCGAAATGCACAAGAGACTTGTTGCAAACTTTTAAAGCTCCAGGGGCTTCTTCTTCAGGCAAGATGTTACAAACCAAACAGGAGAAAGAAAGAAACAATTGTAAATGTTGCCTGCATGTTGTTTCAATCTTTAGTAAAGATGTTACGAAAGGGGAGGATATCTTTTGGGCAGGCAGGCTCCTTTTCTTTCTATAGGGAGATTTTCCAGGTCCAGGAAATTTAAAGTCTATTTGCATCTCAACAGGGATCCCTCTTTTTGCAAGCCAGGATTCATGAAGGATATGTCCCAGCAGTCCTATGATCTTATCAGACGATGGAAATTGGAAGTATAATCCAATGGCAATCTGAACGCAATCATGGGGTTTCATGTTACTGCGAATTAAAGTATTTCACGCAATTTCGGGCAAAAGGGAAGTCATTCCGAACGCAATCATGGGTTTTACGTTATTTCGCATTAAAGCATCTTACACAATTTTGGGCAATGGGGGGGATCATTTTTGGGTAATGGGAAGTCATTCTGAACGCATTCCGAACGCAATAGGAATTCACGTAAATTTGCTAAACTAGCGAATTCACGTGAATTCGAATTGGCTCCATTCACAATAAAGAGAAATTCCTCCCGTCTGATAAGGTTTCTAGCCAGCATGTCCAATAGTAAGGAATGCTGAGAGTTGTATTATTATTATTATTATTATTATTTTCTTATATCCTGCCTTACTCCCAATATAGGGACTGAAGGTGGTGAAAAGCAGGTTTAAAACAATACAGTTTCAAAACAATTGAGTAGAAAGCTGGGCCAAAGCTAGGAAAATGAAATTCAATGCGGAGAAATGAAATGCACAGATATAGGATGGGGGACACTTGGCTTAAGGAGATTTATATGCGTGAAAGGGATCTAGGAGTCCAAGTAGACCATAAGCTGAACATGAGTCAACAGTGTGATGCGGCAGCTAAAAAGGCCAATGCGATTTTAGGCTGCATCAATAGAAGTATAGTGTCTAGATCAAGGGAAGTAATAGTGCCACTCTATTCTGCATTGGTCAGGAGTACTGTGTCCAGTTCTGGGCACCACAATTCAAAAAGGATATGGAGAAACTGGAGCGTGTCCAAAGGAGGGCAACTAAGATGGTGAAGGGTCTGGAAACCATGAATCCCTATGAAGAACGCCTTAGGGAGCTGGGGATGTTTAGCCTGGAGAAGAGAAGGTTAAGAGGTGATATGATAGCCCTGTTTAAATATTTGAAGGGATGTCATATTGAGGAGGGAGCAAGCTTGTTTTCTGGTGCTGCAGAGACTAGAACGCGGAACAATGGATGCAAACTGCAGGAAAAGAGATCCCACCTCAACATTAGGAGGAACTTCCTGACAGTAAGGGCTGTTCGACATTGGAACACACTCCTTCCTCGGAGTGTAGTGGAGACTCCGTCCTTGGAGGTCTTTAAGCAGGGGCTGGATGTCGGGGATGCTTTGATTAGGAGTTCCTGCATGGCAGAAGGGGGCTGGACTAGATGCCCTTTGGAGGCCCCTTCCAACTCTAGGATTCTATGAAGACAACGTTAAAATGTATACATTTTTTAAAAACACCATGGAACCATTTGAAGAGTGATGGGTGAGGATAGGGAGCGGGAGCCCTCTTGGGCCCTCCAACGTATGCCCACCATGCCAGTGAGGTCGGGGGAAGGGGCCTCTTTGGAGGCAGAGAACCAGGCCTCCCTCAAGAAGCCTCCGTGTTTTCCCTCAGAGGCGCAATTCAGTCCCAAGAAGAGAGCGTCTCCCTCAGAAAGCGCGCTCAACGCTACTGCGCACGCGCCGCTCTCGGCCGGGGAAAAGGGGAGGAGCCGCCTTAATTTCTTCTCAACCCCCCCACGTCACGTGACCCAAGCCGCCGCTGAATATTCTCGGCGCTCCTCGCGCTGGCCTGGCTGGCCTTTGCCTCTGCGGCCCAGGCCTCACTTATCGATCCCCCGCCGCTCGAACCAGGCTGGTCCCTGTCAGGCGGCGTTGAGGGGCTGCCCAGCGGGTCGAAAGCAGGGCCCGCCTTTCCTGGAACTAAGGCTAGTTGTGAGGAAACCGGGCTTTAAAGTTGGAGGAGAACAGAACTGAGGCCTGATGGGAGTTGTAGTCCGTCAACACCTGAAGGCTGGCAGGCTGCATAAGGCCTCAGGAGGTCGGGAGGGGGGGGGGCTTTACACCTGACAAGAGTTTCCTTATAGCTTTCCTCTAGTTAACACAAAAGGTCCCCAAACAGTGCCCTTTCAGAGACTTTGGACTCCAGCTCCCAGAAGCCTCAGCCACGTTGGCCAATGGTGAGGCATTCTGGGAGATGAAGTCCCAAAGCCAGTAAAGGCACAGTCTGGAGACCACTGAGTCTATCGTCCCCCAACTGTGCCCTTTCAGAGGTTTTGGACTTCAGCTCCCAGAAGCCTCAGCCATGTTGGCTAATGGTGAGGCATGCTGGGAGCTGAAGTCCCAAAGTCCTTAAAAGGCAGTAGAAGAATCTTAAAGTATATACATAGTAAATTTTTTCAAAATAATTAAACAATTTAAGGCATTAAAACAGTAGAAGAATCTTAAAGGATATACTGTACATAGAACATTTTTAAAAATAATTAAACAATTTAAGGCATTAAAACAGTTATAAATTAAAATATAACATATTATTATTTTCTTTTCTTATATCCCTCCTTCAAGGCAGCAAAAATAACTTATCAAACAATCCAATTAAAAACAGTAGAAGAATATTAAAGTATATACATAGAAAATTTTAAAAAATAATTAAACAATTTATTATTATTATTATTATTATTATTATTTACCTTTATATAGCGCTGTAAATTTAAACAGTGCTGTACATACAATTTAAGGCATTAAAACATAACATATTAATAATAATAATAATAATAATAATATTTTATTTTCTTATATCCCTCCTTTTTCCCAACATAGGGACTCAAGGCATCAAACAACACGTATCAAACAATACAATACAATACAGTAGATGAAAATTAAGGTATATAAGTAGAAAAAAATTAAAACAATTTAAGACATTAAAACAGTTATAAATTAAAATATAACATTATTGTTATGATTATTTTATTTTCTTATAGCCCACCTTTCTCCCAACATAGGGACTCAAGGCGGCGAACGACATGTATCAAAAAAATTCAGTTAAAAACAGTTGCAGAATATTAAAATGTATAAATTAAAAAAAATAATTAAGCTATTTAAGGAGTAGAAACAGTTGTACCCAAAAATATAACGTATTTGTGTGTTATTGCTAGTATTTGGGTATATGGCACTGTACGTTTTGCACGGCGCTGTTGACCGACTCATCGAAACAACCGAAAACCTGCCAATGGAGGACAACCTGAAACCACAAGATGTAAAATATTCCGTCAACAGACAATTTGCCAGAAACTGTATTCTCTTTTCAGTCAAGCGACGGCACTGTGACGTTGTTGTCGCGTGCCTTTGAGTCATTTCCGACTCACGGCAACCCTTAAGGCAAACGTGTTCGTTCTGGAGGCTGAGAGAATGTGACTTGGCCAAGGTCACCAAGTGGCTTTCCATGGCCGAGAGCAGAGTCATTGGTCCACAACACACTACAGAAATAACCCAGTTTGAGACCGCTGTAACCACTCTGGCTCAGCGCTAGGGAATTCTGGGAATTGTCTTTTTGTGAGACATTTAGCTTTCGCTGTCAGGGAGCTCTGGGGCCACAAGAAATTACAATTCCCAGGATTCCCTAGCATTGAGCCAGGGCAGTTAAAGCAGTCTCAAACTGGATTATTTCTGCAGTGTGTTTTGGAGTCTAACACTCAGAGCATTACTACTAAACCAATTATGACCGTGTGAAGTCAAAGGCTTTCATGGCCAGCATCCATGGTATTTTTGTGGGTTTTTCAGACTACGTGGCCATGTTCTGGAAGAGTTCTGAAACGTCAGAAGCACACTCCTCTAGAACATGGCCACATCGCCCGAAAAACCCACAAAAAAAACGATAGTGACATTCTCAATCTCTGTCTCTGCAGCTCACCTGTCTTTATGGGGCCAAAGATCTTCATCCGTTTTTCATCATTTTCCCAGGCCCTTTTTATGTTACAGTCCTATGTATTGTCCATTGTTCTCAAGTTACAAAAGTAGCCTTTCTTTCAAAGTCTGTTGTGGCTGCAGTGTTGCGCTGGTTGTCATTGTCATCTTTCTGTTCTTCTGAAACAGGGAACGAAAGAAGCAGGCCTGGAACAGTTCGGCGGTTGACCCGTATCTCTCACAGTAGTTGGATAAGGCGAAATCCAAGAGGAGCAATCTCCCCTTCTGGGTATGTGGCTTTTACCCCAATATAATACAACAGGAACAGAAAGTAATCCTATTCCTCCTCTGTACATACAGTCCAGGAAGAAATGCGACAGGTGAAATTTCATTTCTGACTGTCATTGAAAGGCTTAAGAAAGCACAGGTACACGGCCAGAAAAAAATAAAGGGTTCAAACCTGTCAGGACTAGGAATGGTAATGAATGGATCGATAGCTAATAGTTAATTCCCTTTGTTTTTAGATGGGGCATGTCTTTCCTTGTGTTTTCCTATGAGGGAGAGAAAGGGAAAGGTCTCTTCTAGGGCAGAACCTGCTGCCTACGTCTTTTGTAAGGACTGGGGTTTAAAAGCAATCTGCGGGGTTGAAACAAAATCTACTTCCCAATAAGGAGTATTGTTTGAGGGCCAAAACGCACTGCAGAAATCATCCAGTTTGAGACCACTTTAACTGCCCTGGTGTTACGGAATCCTAGGAACTCTAGTTTTGTGAGACGTTTGAGCCCTTCTCTGTCAGAGAGCTTTGGTGCCCCCAGCAAGCTACAGTTCCCAGAATTCCCTAGCACTGAGCCAGGGCAGTTAAAGTGGTCTCAAACCGGATGATTTCTGCAGTGTGCTTTGGCCCTGAGTCAATCCATTTTTAAAAATTACAGTATTATTTACATCCCATCTTTCCTCTAAGGAACGTCAATGGTTTTCTCCTCATTTTATTCTTGCAACATTTCCATGAGGTTCATTACTCCGAAAGGGAGTGGCATTGCTTCCTTCTTTGTATTTTCCGGCGCATTACCGACGTCTTCCTTCTTCGTGCTAATCTTCTTTTCTAAAAATACCCTGATTTCTCTTTAGATTGTATCAATCTTTCGCCTTTTACTAAAACTAAATCGTTTTAAAGGCTTTTGCAGTTCATCATTGTGGAGGTCTGTTTGTGTGAGTTCTTCAGAATGAAAACTGAACGCAATCCCTGGTGGGATTGCATAATATAGGCATCATCCAAGTAAAAGAAGCTGCCTTAAATCCCACTGATTTCAGCGGAAGAATTCAGCATGGTCATTTCCCACTCCCTGTGAAAACAATGGCTTCAAATGATGATGTTTGCCTTGGCTCTTTCCGGACGGCATATTGATGCTGTTACCGTTTGGAGGGAACTTGGTTAAGAGTGAACTGGAGTGCAACATTTTTTCTGAATAAGCGACTAATTTGTTTGTGTGTCGGAACAAATTACGCATCGTTTCCCTATGGATCCATTTGACAAGATGATACCAAGATGACCGCTCACATCCACTGACCTCCAATTGTTTGGGTCAACAGGTCAAAAATGAGTGAAAAGGCCAGGGTGCTGGATAGTCTGTGTTACTAGGAAGGCCGCAGTATCATTTTGGAATGGATGATACAGGGTGAAGGGTTTTACCTAAACATATTCCTTTGTTGTTTGTTGTGTGCTGTCCCATTGGCATCAGTTTATGGATGAGAGGCCTGTAAGAGACTCTTTTCTTAACATGTCTTGCAAACTCAGGGTAGCAAGGACTTCTTTGACTCAGTCAATTCATTTGTAAATAATGTCATTTTCCTCTTTTCCTATTACCTTTAATTTTCCTCCACATTATTAGTCCCCCCCCCCCATGGGTCATGTTTTCTCAAAATGTGCCCAATTATGATAGCTTTTGTTTAGCCATTTTGGCTTTTAATGAGTTCACATGTTCTTACTTGGTAATTTATTCTAACTTCAGTACTCGTATTATACGTCTGTGGAGAATTTGTAATTTCTGGCATGGTGGGGTCCTCAACCTTTCCCATATACTGTATTGTAAACTTTTTTAATGTACAATCTTTGGAAGCTGCCTTGGTCCCCATCTTGATAGAAATAAAGAAAGAAGTTAAGGATGCAATGAGGCTTGAATATAAGCAAAACTCCATTTTCGCAAGGGGGCCCAGAACGGATCCCCTGTGAAAAAGGATGGGCGACTGTATAAATAAAGTAAGTATAAATAAAGCATATTTTTAAGTAAGAGAGGACTAGGGTAATGTTGGGTTGGCAGCAAGCAGCTATGCAGCAAACGTTGGGAAGAAGTGTCATGTTCTCAGGGGGAAAATATTACAGCTTCAGAGAGATACTGCCATCCAGCTTCGTAGGATTGTCACTAAGTTTACCGAAATCATTCTCAATGCTCACTTGAGTTTAAGGTGGCAGTTGTGTACTCATGCAATGGGGCCTAGTCCTAGTGGATTTACTTCTAAGTAAACATGGATGCGATTGCATTGTGAGTGGACTAGATCTGTACAAAATAGGCATTTTCTTTTGCAGATGATAATTGCATGTCTGAGAGTGGCATAGATGAAAATCGGGGGACAGTAAGGCTTGGCCAGTAAGGTTTGTCATAGGTAATGGCAATAATAACTGGTAATTTGTGCATTTTAATCGACAAGTGTGTTTGACGTTTCCAAAAATGCAGATCCATTTAAAATACGTTGGACCTTTGGTATCCCCTGGGGTTTGGTTCCAGAGCCTACCATGGATACCAAAACCCGTGGATGCTCAAGTCCCATTAAATACAATAGCACAGTCAAATGATGCCCCTTATATAAAACGGCAGCATTAAGGTTTGCTTTTTTTGGAATTTATATATTTTAAAAATATTTTTAAGCCGTGGATGCTTGAAACCATGGATTAAAAAAAAAATCTGTGGATACAGAGGGCCGACTGTACAATATTTTCTATATACAGTGGTCCCCCCGGTTTACGAATACCCCGGCCTACGAAAACCCCGGCCTACGAAAGAGCCGGGGCCGGAAAAAACGCCCCCGGTTTACAAAAAAACCCCAGTTTACGAAAAGAAAGCGGCGGGAGATTCAAATGGTGCAAAGTGCAGCTATTGGCTAAGGGGGTTTACGAACTTTTCGGTTTAAGAAAGGGGTGCTGGAACGAATTAATTTCGTAAACCGGGGGACCACTGTACAAAATTGTTATGTTAATAAAATAATGGGTGCCTAGTATGTAAGTGCTTATTATGCAAGGCATCCTGCTACGATGATTTGAACTATTAATAAAGTCTATTGAGCTGCCATTTCTCTGCAGAACTGCAGAAATACTGTCCGCTTGACAATTCCTCCCAGTATGTCACTTTCAAAAGCCAGGATTACTACATTTGTTTTTCTCTGATGAAACGCTGGAAGCCCTATATGCTGTCAGCACATTTGTCGAAGTTAAGGATGCATTTTCACACAAACTAGAGATGCACCAAGGTTAGTTGTGCAGCGTACGAAATGTGTCTGCGTGGAAAGTCGTCCTTGTACATGTACAGTGGTTTGGTACTTGGGTGAAGCACTTGTGTTCCCGTTTTGCAAGATTCTATCTTTTCTCTGGCTGCCTGAACTGTATTTCGAAATGTTCTGCTACGATGCTAGAGGTTTGAGGACTGAAGGAAAACTTAATACAGAGGGATGGCACATGTCATAGTAGGCATCATGTCAAATGTGCTAAAAATACCAAGTTAAAAAAAAATTGATCTGTTACCTGTTTAATTTGAGGCACTTTTTTAATTGGTCAAAATGTTTCTATTTTATTTTTTTAATGGGAAGAAATTAATTCCCTAAGACTTAGTGTGTTGTGAAGTTTGCAAAACTGCAGATCAATTTAGTTAGCCTTAAGAGTCATAAAGGCTTGCAAAAGAACAAAACCAACCAACCAAAGACTGGAAGAAAATTCTTTCCCTGTCCAAGGTTTGGAAGGGGTTGGCTGGGGGGAAATCCTCCTATTTCTTTCTTTCTTTCTTTCTTTCTTTCTTTCTTTCAGACTGAACAAGGTACTTTAAAGACAAGATTTTGCTTCCTCAAAAGGAGTCTGTAGCTATTGTGTAAAGAAGTTTAGATAAGAGAATCCATAGCAGCTTTTCACAACCTGGTGCCCTCAACTGTGAATGTGTTGGACTACAACATTTATCACTGCCACTAGCCACAGTGGCCAGGATGATGGGGGTTAAAGTCTAATAATAATAATAATAATAATAATAATAATAATAATAATATATTTATACCCTGCCCCTTTGAGATCAATCGAGGCGAGATCAATCTGGAGAGCAGCAGGTTGAGGAAGGTTGATGTTCAGCATAAGAGAATGATTGTTATATACTGCAGAATCCAACGTGTTCAGTTATGTTGCAAAGTTTAACTTTATATTCAGAATTAGTCCTTACATCTGTGACTGTATAAGGCAAGTTTTCTATCAAATAATGCCCGAAATAGTACGCTTTTAAAATTTAAAATCGGCTCTTCTTTTTCTCTATTTCTCCCCGAGGTCAGTAAAATGTCGTAAAAATCAATTCAGAATTTAACGTTCATATGTAGTTTTTTAAATACTTTTTAAATGTTTACTGTTTTGAACTTGATAAATTGTGATATGTGCACAGGGTTTTTTATATGCTTTTTATGTGCTTTCCAATGCACTGAAATTGGAATAAAATAAAATAATATTATATATATATCTATCTAAACTGTTCAGTTTTAGAAATTTATAACATCCTTTTATTTTATTCCTGTTTATAGATAGCTAGATTATAGATAGATATCTAAAATATTTAAATGAATTTAGAACTTTATAAGCATGTCATGTAGTACCGTTTTATATTCTGCTGAAGTTATAAACCATCCATTCATTATAATTAGGTAAAGGGTTTAAGTAAGTTTGTGAGCAGCGAGGGAAAGTATTGGGTACATTTGAATTTTTATCCTAAGTGTTGGATTCTTTTATGGGGAAAATTGGAAACAGTTCCCCCTACCCACCCCCCTCACCCCCGGCAGCTTTTAAATTTCTAGTATTTCAGGTTTTACCCCACGTTTTGGGTTATTTACAGGCAGTGGGGGGGGGGGATGAAAATCATTATTTTTCCCTACAGCTTTGAAATCTCTGGCAATCTAAGGTTTGAAATCTATTATATATTATCTGGGCATTGAGCCCCACTGATTTCAATGAGGCGTTCATCTGAGCAGACACGCATAATGCTTCCATAAGGGTATGATGATGGCCACGGACTTTGATGGCTTGAAAAGGGTAGTAGTTACAAATAGATTTCCCTTCCTATTGGTCTCTATGGCTAGATGCTAACTCCAGAACCAGGGTCTGTGCGCTTTTCAGTGCTACCTATGGAGAATCATAAGAGTAGCAAGGGCCGTTGGGCTTGTGTGTCACACGTGTAGGGCTTTCGACATGTGCTTTTGCCATTGCGTTTAAAGAGGATGATGGACTAGAAGAGCCTTTGGTATGTTCCAGCATTGCATCCAGGCTTGGAAATATACTTTTAAAAGGCAGTACATTCCTGTTACTCATTCTAGCAGTGCTACTCAAACTTTTTACCCCTCCTCCCCACTTTTTACATCTACATGCCGACGTTGTGCCCCCCCCAGTGTAGTATAGGAATAAAGATATTTTGTTTATTTAGTATGTGTACTTCACTCACACGTATATTTATATTCATTCACACATCAATAACATGTATATGTATATTAATAAAATATATATATATATTCAGATTTTAACATTTTATAAGGAAATAACATTCAAATTAGAACAGTTTTATTTAAAGAAATTCAGTATTTAAGTCAATGCATGTATCAATTTTATAATATTTTAATTAATTAAATTAATTAATTAAATAATTATAATAAAGTTTGAGCAGTAGAGGAGGGATCAGGGCCTGTATTTTTTGAGCAACTTTTGCACCCCCCTGGTAGTCTTGCCCCACCATCTGAGAACCGTCCATATTTTCTATTTTGCAGGGAAGAAAACCCTTTACAACTGAGGAGCATGGTTTAAAATTTGGAAAGAACCTTCCAAATGCCTTTTCAAAAGCAAGTGTAACACCCGTGAAGTAATTTTATTCCTACTCATTGCACTGCTATTGCAATATAGGTACAGCTAATAATTTGTTATAAATAAGTGTGTTACTTTTAATTTACTAATTGCAAGTTCAGATTGCAGTCCTCTTTTGTATGGGCTCTGAGTGCCCATAGGCAAAATGTAATCCAGAGACCTTGTTGGTTGATTTTTAGAAGCTTTCAGCAACACTTCCGCTTCCCATAGTTATCCGTTTGCCACTATCTAACATTTTTGGGGAGAAATAGTTAAAAAGTATAATAATGAAAACCTTCCTAACTTATTCTTGCAATTGAAATAGACCAGTAGGTTGCTGTTTATATACAGATACTGGATATGTTTAGTAGGAGGAAAGTTAACTCATGTAACATATTCATTACATTGAAGGGCATTTTCTGTCCATAGCTATCTTTTTTTAAAAAGTAACTGCACTATCCAGTCTCTGAAACTTTTTTGTTTTTTCATCATTTAATCATTGTCCCTCACATGTTGTTAAAGATTAGTAACCAGCCGTTTTCCTCTTCTTTCTGTATAAATCATGATTTGCAGACGTTGGTGTGTTTTCTCATGCATTTTATATATTTTTATTCCTTGGCATACATTTTTTTCCATAAGCTTATCCACAAAAAACCACGCAGACCCGTTCATTTGGCAACATAAAAACTGTGAAGCAGTGAGCTGCAACGGATTGGCTTTCGTCAAGAAATTGGAACTGATTCTCAGGAACCCCTTTTCCAAGATGGATGGGTTCTATCCATGTTTGAAGGAAACTCCAGCCTCAGATGCTTTTGTAAAAAAATATATGCAATGGTTAAACTTTTTTGCCTTTCTCACTTTTTAGAAAACGATTACAGCATTGAGTGGAAATTTGCATAAATGTCAAATCCAAGCTCAGTTTAATATATCTGGGTGGGGTTTGAAAGGGAGGGGATGTTAACTTTGATCCAACAGACCCAGATGGATGGATTTATAGTTTCTTTAATATTAAAAAAAATGATCTACAAAAATGTGGTTGGCAGGGCAAACCAAGGGTTTCAAATTAACACAGACTCAAAATCCATTGTTAAACCTTGAGCTGCATTTAAAATTATGCATCTCTGGGGAGCAGTTGAAGTGATCTCCCCCCCAAATAAGAAGAAAATGAATCTTTGGAGGGAAGAAATGCTGTTTGGCTGTTGCTGACTTCAAGACAAACTTCACTGGAGCATACTTCAACCTTAGGAGGGGGGAGCATTGGGAAGTCAGAAATTCTAAAGGTACGTTTTAGGAAGAGGAACATTAGACACTGCTTTCTGTGGTGTCAGACCACTGAGCCATGGAACTCAGCATTCCCTATGCCAAGGGTGGAAATCCTGCAAGCTACATGTCCCCCCCCCCAAAAAAACCCGGGGGTTATTCTAGCCAGTGGATGACAGGCACAGGATTTTGGCCCTCAGCCCCTTGGACCTAGCGTACCCTTGGATTTACACTGACTGACAGTGGCTCTCCCAGATTTCATCCAGGAGTGTCTTCTAACTTTGCCTGGAGATGCCAGGACTTGTACCCGGGACCTTTTGCATGCAAAGCAGGTGCTGTACCACTGAGCTATAGCTCTTTTCTGTCCTGAAAGCTTTGGATGTACATTGTTTGTACTGGTCCACATAGAATGGCCCTTGTTATAGTTATGGTAGTACCCTACTTTATTTTATGGGGAAAGGCCATAGCTCCAAGGTAAGAGTATTGTTTTGCATTAAAAAAAAAGTCTTGAGGGAAGGCATTTTGAGGCAACCACTGCTAAAAAGAGTGCCTTCAGGGCCAAAATAAAGCTGCTTTGGGTCACTTTGGAGGTATGCGGTTTAAATGACACACACATATTAAGAGGCCAGAAGCTGTGCCAAAGCCGCGCTCCAGTTCTTAGAATGCATGCATCATTTAAACAGCATACCTGCAAAGAGACTCGAAGCAGCTTTATTTTGGCCCGTCTGTTCGGGCCCTTCAGTCTCCGTTGAAAAAGATCCCAGATAGTAACTTTGAGACATTGGAAGGACGACTGTGGGTCAGCATAAACAGTACTAAGGTGAATGAATCAGTGGTCTGACCTCTATGAGGCTAAATGTTGATATGCCCACAAGGAGTGGGTGAAATGATCCCAGGTTGGACATTGGTTATGGCCTGTGACCGGAGCATTGTTATGGCCTTCTGAAAGAAGGACAATTTTCTCTAACCCCTGTTGCCACCTTTCCAGACACTGATATTCAAGTAACATGAAAATACGTTTGAGATATAAAGATCAAGTTGGTTGCTCTCCAGATAGTTTGCATGACAGCTCCTGTCTGTCCCAATGGTTAGGATTCTGGGTGTTGCTGTCAAAAACTGTTGAAGGGTCCCAGGTTACGCTACCCTTTTAAGGGGGAAAAATCTGCTTTAAAAATAGGAAAGATGAAATGTAAGCAGCTGGAGCTCTTTCCCCAGTGGTCTACAAGGCTGATGGTAGAAAGAGTGACTGGAGTATTAAATGGAAGGCCAAACTATGGTTCTGTGTTGATTAGAAAGAAAATCCAAGTTGTAAAAATAAATGAGTTTGGTCCACTATTTTCCTTACTCGTTTTTTTTCCTTCCCTGGAGAAAATGTAGAACATAACCTGGGTTGTAAATCTGCTTTATATTTCACATGAGAAAGGGTGGAGAAATGCCTTTTTATGTAATCTTCCCAGAAACTGAATGGCACATGAGCTGGGATGCTCATCCAAAAATTCACAGCCAGATTAGGCTTTTCATTATTTTCTAGAGTTCAGCAATATTTCACTTGACATAGCCACTAGCTGACAAAGTTTTGGTCGTTCCATCTTTCTAGATATAAAGATACGAAAGCGGTAGTGGGTTGCATAGTGCAGATGGGGTTGAAAACATTTAGCCCTTCAGCCACTTTGGACTACAGCTCCC